>CM021244.1:14200850-14891059 GCA_010577795.1 Isatis tinctoria
CAAACTCAAGTAAACTCAGATAAGATAATCTAAACTAAAAAGTACCAAGACTTGGCTATCGATACATTTATCTATATGATTAATAAATAGATTATTTCACTTACTTTAACTTATATTTCCGTCCATAATATAGATATTAATTTCGTTTATATTATATTTCCTATGAAATCTCTCTCTCTCATCAACATGTAGAAGGGGAAGAAGATGTTCTTCTCATCTCGAAAAGTCAGCGTCTCTCTCTTCATCATCAACCTTCCTTCTTCTTCTTCCTCTTCTCAATCTTTCCTCAAGAAAATCACAATCTATCTCAAGAGAAAATACTCATAAACAAGATGCTAGAATCATAATCTTCTCTTCCGACTCGTTATGATTATATTTTCTTGATTTTCGATAAGATTCTTTCATATAGTTGTATATAGTATACACCAAGACACACTCATATCATCATACATAGATTATGTGCAGCGTCTTTGAGCTTCTTGAGATGGACAATTATCAAGGAGACTTAACCGACATCGTACGAGGAATCGGAAGCCACGTGTTGTCGCCCGAGATTCTTTCTCCTCCGAGCATCTGGCCTCTTCCACAACCATCTCCGTCAGATCTTCACATAAATCCCTTTGGAGATCCATTCGTGAGCATGAACGATCCTCTCCTCCAAGAACTCAACGCCGTCACAAACTCTAGCTATTTCTCCACCGCCGGAGATACCGTCAACAACAACAACGGTTTCTTAGTTCCTAAGGTATTTGAAGATGATCACATAAAGAGTCAATGCAGTATCTTCCCAAGAATCCGGATCTCGCATAGTAACATCATCCGCGATTCCTCTCCGTGTAATTCTCCGGCCATGTCGGCTCACGTTGTCGCCGCCGCAGCCGCCGCCTCGCCTAGAGGAGTCATCAACGTCGATACAAACAGTCCTAGAAACTGTTTACTGGTCGATGGTAACACGTTCTCGTCTCAGATTCAGATATCTTCCCCTCGGAATATAGGCCTTAAGAGAAGGTACAAATTGATTTTTTTTTTTAATCTCAGATCAAATGATTCATTAAATGTTAACGCGATATATAGAATATTTCCCAAGATGGTATCAAGTTATTATATGTACTAACAATATTAACTTTTTATTCAATAATTTACATCAAGTTCAAGATAGCATAGAGAGTAAAGTGAATTAGGGTTCTAGGCCCCTTAGTAGCTTAGGAAACTATCCATCGCTATTAACATTCGGAAAAAAACCGGATGCATGCATATGCTAATAATAGAATGAATTATGGTTTCTTTCTGTGTATGTTATATGTACACTTTTCATTATGAAGTTTTCTAGTTTTTGTTTTTGTTTGTCTTTTCATAATCATGAATTTGTGTGTGTATTTATATATATAGAAACACAATACATATATATATATATAACGTTTACATTCATGAGAGGAAGGAGGGTTGAGGTTGAAGACACATGCAGGCGAATCTATGAACTGTCATCACAATTAAAGAACATATAACTGCGTTGCATCATATCTCAAACCCAACTGATAATAATAATGTCCCACTACCAAACTTAGCTTTCATAACTTACATATATGTAAGTTTTACATACACACGTAAGTCTATTCATAAACCAAAACCCACACGTGTATAAGTATGCATATATATACGTATGTGCAGGAAGAGTCAGGCAAAGAAGGTAGTATGTATACCGGCGCCGGCTGCGATGAACAGCCGGTCAAGCGGCGAAGTGGTGCCGTCTGATCTATGGGCTTGGCGTAAGTACGGTCAAAAACCCATCAAAGGCTCTCCTTTTCCAAGGTATTACACAAATTCTTTCATCAGTATCTATCATCAAACAAAGATTCGAAAACTAAACTTTCTTTCACCACCACATTTTTTCTTGGCTCAAGTTGTTACAAAGATTCGAATATGGTAACAACATTCCTCTTGATAATATATTGTGACATTTGGTCCACGTGCCACCTGCGAAGTTAACATATGTTTTACGAACATATATATACAATAATACAAATCATGTGGAATAAGATTACAATTCAGTCATTATGCTATCTTTTTGAAATTTAACGACTACAAACAAAAGATATTTTGAAATCATATCGTCTTACTTCTACAGTGGATAGAACGATAATATCGATGAATTTTCTTGATTCAATATGGTTTTGACATTTTACCGATATAAGCCACTATATTCAGGTAAGTTGTTCAATGGATTTGGCTAATCTTGACGATTACTTAATTATGGTTGTTTCCTTTCAGGGGTTACTATAGATGCAGCAGCTCAAAAGGTTGTTCAGCAAGAAAGCAAGTCGAAAGAAGCCGAACGGATCCAAACATGTTGGTGATTACATATACTTCCGAGCATAACCATCCTTGGCCCATTCAACGCAACGCTCTTGCCGGTTCCACACGCTCCTCTTCTTCCTCCTCCTCTAACCTTAATTCCTCCAAACCCTCAGCCGCAAACGCAACGGCTCCATCCAATGGCCCTCCAAATAACAATCACTTGCCTTCCTCCGCATCTCCTTCTCCTCTATCAGCCTCCGCTGTTAAGGATGAGGAAAGAGAAGAAGATATGGAGTTGGAAAACGTAGAAGACGATGACGATAATCAGATTGCTCCGTATAGACCGGAGCTGCATGATCAGCACCAGCCAGATGATTTCTTCGCAGAACTTGAAGAGCTAGAAGTTGATTCTCTAAGCATGTTGCTTTCTCAAGGCTGCGCCGGCGACGGGAACAATAAAACGACGGTGTCCGACGGGATCAGCGATTTCTTTGGTTGGTCTGGGGGAAATAATAGTAATGACGACCGAGACTCAAGGTCGTTATAGATAGTGTTAATTACAGAATAAAAACTTATGTTGAGCTTGTTAAATGACGATTATACCTTAGTGGTAGGTCAATGAGCTGGTTACTTGACATACCGTCAAGGGTATTATCGTCATTTGGTATACCTTTGCTTGTTTTTTTCCTCCGGCGCGGATCCGATGTAGTTAAAAAAAAGTGCCATGTTTTTTTTGTTCTGTGGATTTTCCTCCACGTTGTCATTGGTTTATTTTGTGAAGACAATCAGATTACAAAGAAACAAATTTCGAGGATACTGTGTCACACTCTATTCGAGCTTAGAGTGATTTTATTTTCTTCTGACACTGTTAGAGTAAAACATTTGAATAAAAAAGGTTCTTTAATAAATCCGAAACAGTTAATATGGACCGAGTTAAATGCAATTGTAGTACTATAGACGTGATTAATATATAGTGAATTATATAGATGTTTTATGTAATCAAGTTTTGCTGCGGGTATGGGAGCAGGAAAAGTGGGCCGAAGGAATATTAGGTGGATGGGACACAAAGTGAATAAGTTCGTTCATCTACAGTTTCAATCACCAGACGCATCCAACAACCATACAAACCTATGAAGCTAGGTACACACATATAGCCAACTGGTTTTTTTTTTTTAATATAAAATCAATCATTTATCATTGGTTTAAATTCGTTTTTCCAATGTGTCTTACAAAATTCTTTTTCAGGTGGACTGGACTGATTACATACTTTTAAACAACCAACTTTAAGTGTTTCAAACCCTAAATATATATAATTAAATTTAAAGAAAAAATTCAAAAATAAAAATCCCAAACTCTGAAGATAATTACAAGTGTCTCAAACTCTAAAGATGACCAACTAAGTAGATGGATGCTCTTATACTTTACAATTTTTTTAAAAAAACTATTAATCTGAAATAACATCTATTCACAAAAAAATATTATACATATTTGATTGTATTAGTTTGATCATTTAAAATTTGAAACGACATGGCTTATTATTCTGAAAATAAAATTTTTAGTAATTTTGATCATACAATCATATTTATATTACAATTTACTTTTTTAAATACCTTGACTATTTCAAATTATTTCCTAAGTCTCTATTATATACTAATACAGAAATCCAATAAAAATATATCACATCATTTGGCTAAACTTATGTAACTGAATATTTGCATTAAAATATTCTAAATGGAGATTATAATTAAGTTTCTTATAATACTAAAATGACTGATCCTTTAAAATAGTTTATAATTTCAAATTAAATATATTCATCGTAAGAGCCCCATTGTATTAGCAAATTTGACTAGTATGTGCTATAAGCCTATGATTGGAGGTAATTATTATTTTTGAATCTGTATGCACACATATATATGCATAGTGTAAGAATAGTTTCTCAATCAGACCATGCATGTGGACGATCTTGAAAGACAGAAAGAAAAGCCCTAGTTTCACGGCTTTCTTAACTAGGAATTTAATTTAGAATCCCATTATAATTATATTATACTCCGAAAGAGCAAAGAGCTTATTAATATACATATATACAATGTTGTCTTTGATTCGTCGTTTTCTGATGTTTATTCATATACATTGTGAAACTGTACTCTTGTGTTTGCATTTGCAGATAGATATAACAACGGTTAGGAGAATGTCGCAGAAAGCAAAATTGTTAATATATATATACATTGTATTTGTACTACACTGCTACTATACACTTATATACTTATTATTTGCTGCTAAAATATTACATTGTTCTTGTAAAACCATTAAAATATAATAAATTTATTTTAACGAAAATTTGAGAAAAGAAAAGAAAAAATTACCAGCTAACACCGTTACACGTATCAATGGTATAAAAAGGCATAACTTTTTTTTTTAATGTAATTTATATGAGCTCTTTGATTGACGTTAAAATTCATCGACTTATTATTTCTCTTATCATGAAACACATACTACCATTATATGTTGTTGGTTTTATACAAAATCAGCAGACTGTCGAAGTATAAGAAGCAGCAAGCACCATGTTTGACCACACACATGTATATCAGTGTATATATATATTTTATCAACTATATATGTATATTCAATTATTAACCATACACATATTGACATATATATAAATATAAGGTGTGATCTATATATTATTATTTGATTTATAACTGAATTATATGAAATGATCTATGAGTGTGTCAGACACTCAGAGCAGCCTTTATCAATATGTTGTCCCGCGTTATTTACGCGACCGATCTAACCGATGTATATGTCAACTTTGATTCCATCTTTGGCTTTTTCTCTTGCCAGGTTTCTAAATTGAAATACATACACTAATTAATTATGAAATGTGTGTAACTATTTCTATGCCAATGCTGTATTGCATAGTTATAAGGGGTTAATTATATATATTGAGGTACGTTCTAAGATAAGGCAAACTTGTATCCACGGCTGATAGGAATTAGGAACTGAGCATAGATAAAGTATACTATATATAAGAAAAACATTTTATCTTCTTTTTGCTTTTTGAACAAAGAACATCTTCTCTTGTCCCATTAATTTCTGTATTTAATCTGCCTAAGTTTCATCAGGAAACGCTTTATCTAACTGGTAAACTAACGTAGTGACTACACGCGTTGTTGAACCAGTTGTGGCCACCATATTATTTTTCGTTCAATTTGTTCTTTATCATGAAGTATACCTATATAACAAAATTGTGGAGAGCTTATAAATAGAAATTGACTTAAAAAATGGTAATAAGTACTAACACTTGGTTGTGGGATTTTGAGAGAGTGAGATTATTAATGGCAACAGTGACCTCAAGTTAAGTCAAATCATCTATCCACTCTGATTGATAGAAAGAAAAATTCATCACAACTCTTTGTTTCCTAAACAAGTTGTTTTTGATTTGACGAGTGGGGGGGAGAAGAACAGTCGTAACATTTTATTGCTGAACTATTATAATTTACATTTCGAGTTTTTTTTTTCATGATGGGACATAGAAAGGCTATATCTTTTTATATATAGTAGGGCTGGGCGTTCGGGTAACCCGGTCCCATTCGGTTCGGGTAATTCGGGTTTTCGGTTTTTCGGGTTTAGGCTTAGAGGTCCCATTCGGTTATTACAAAAAATCGGGTCGGGTTCGGTTTGGGTTATGCCGGGTTCGGGTCGGTTCGGGTTGTAAGCTAAAAACCCAAACTCCATACGGATTCGGTTCGGGTTCGGTTCGAGTTCGGTTATTTTTTAATAATAGAGCGAAAATCTTGAGTATATAACATAATTTGGAAGATTAGAGATCAAAATTTGTGATGATCTGATATTTCTAGTATCTAAAATCCTTGAAGATCAAAGATCCAAACCTATCGTTTTGGAAAAAAAAATTTTTGAGGGAGAATATTTTAAGTCCCGTATATACACTCAAGAAAGTTTCTGCAGAGTCCTCCTTACTCAATAACTTCGGTTAACCCTTTTGGGTATCGGGTTCGGTTCGGATAAACCCGAAACCCATTGGATCTAGCTCATAAGTACCATTCGGTTATTTCACTATAACCCATACTCGTACCGAACCGATTTTTCCGGGTCGGGACCGGGTTCGGATTTCGGGTTCGGGAAATTTGCCCAGCCCTAATATATAGCTAGCTTTTTTTTTCTGTGTGTATGGAGACTGGAGAGGATGGGTTTATAGATAATTTATATGAGCTGAGGCTTGACGGTGAAAAACAAAAACAAAAGATTTGTTATAAGGCAAATGGTTTATAGCTGGGTTTATATAGAGTAGAGACAATGGATCGGTTCGCCTTAGTTTCTTAGAGCACCTCCATCAGCCAACTCCCTTAAAAACTCTTAATTTTTTTTTTTCGTTTTTTCAAAAAAAAAAATCTGACGAATCAAAAGTCGCCACGTGCACAAAACATCTCTTATTTTAGAGGTGGTTCAGTTGTAAAGAAGTGGGACTCGTTATTAAACAATTATATTTTGTTTAAGCGCGACGTTATCAACTCCTAATGGAGTTGGTTTTAAAACTTCTGAAAGAGTAGTCATTAACAGAAATAGAGAAGGATGGTATGATAATTGCGAGATCCAACCCATAATCGATAGTTCTCAGCATAATTAAGTATGCCGAGGATGGAATTTCACTTTACAAAATCGAAGGCTTTTTGCGAAGATCAACCTAGTTACTTTGTAAATTATATTAAGACATGATATTGACCAAAGAATTAGAAACTTATAACTAACTTAAAAGTTTGGTTAAATAACCACCTGGATAACTAAATTATAATTTAAAAGTCAATAGTTTAATGCATATATAATAAATAAAATGACAACTAGATTGTATATATATATATGTCAATTTTTAAAGCAATCACTTAAGTGGACTTACCATGTTAATTTCAATTTTTTAACAACCAATCAGTAGACTAAATTTTCACATTTGATATAAAAAAATTCCATGAAAACATCTGGTTTTATAATAGTATTTATTAGCGAATCAGGTTTATTATAGGTTTTGAGCAAATAGAATTGAATTGCTAAAGCCGTGCCAATGTGACATTTATATCATGAATAGTTCTTAAATCATTTTCTAATCTGTGAATTTTTTATATGAACGTGCTATTGACCTCGTTCAATGTTAATAATATGATAATAGACGTAAGAACTAAGATGATAAACTTAGTGGCAAGTCCCATCATTAAGCATTTTAGAGTAGTTTCTCTGTAACCTCAAATCAATTGAAGCGAACATGAATCTATGAAAACGATGGTTTTCAAACAATTAAGACTAACTAGTATTAGTTTTTGGAACAAAACTAAGACTAATTATTTCACCCACAATAAAGTTAAATCAAAGAACTATGACAAGAGATCATAGTTACGACATGGAAATCAATGAGGGGATAAGCTGTCAGTCTATCATTTCATTGACTAAATTATTATTTTTTGACTGAATAGTAAATACGCAAGACTATTATTGATTCGGCTCGACCATTACAGTGGGCGAAGCTAGAGTCTTTTGACTGTGCACCTATTATTTTTTTTTAACATTTGTGTATTTGTAATTAATTTTTTTAGGTGCATCGATAATGATTTAGAATTTGTACCCATTAAAAATTAGATAAAACCCAAAGAAAGAAACAAAACAAATTAAAATTCATTTAACAAGTTAAACATAATTTAACCTACTTCAAAACAACTTAAACATTAAAGTCTACTAATGTTTTATATTTTTATACTTAAAATACTTAGTTACTAAATATAACTTACCCATTTAAAATGGTTCTTCCTTATCCACCATAAAGAAAAGTCGTTTTTTTCTCTCTTCCTAAAAAAGCAAATCTTCTTCTTCTTCTGTCTTCTACTTTCTCAGTCTGCATCTTCGTTGTTGGGGTCGAAATCCCCTCCTCGAAGATTGACGGAACGAGAGGTCAAAGACAGGATCAAATGGAACTATCCCGAACGTGGAACGGACGAGCTAAGGCAAACTGCCCACGATCCGTCCAGGACGTCAACCGGCGGCTGGGACAAGTGCCAGCCGCCGGGTCTTCAACGTCCGTGGCCGGCGGCTGGGACAAGTGCCAGCCGCCGGGTCTTCAACGTCCGTGGCCGGCGGCCGGGACAAGTGCCAGCCGCCGGGTCTTCAACGTCCGTGGCCGGCGGCTGGGACAAGTGCCAGCCGCCGGATCTCCCCTCGTCCGTGGCCGGCGGCTGGGACAAGTGCCAGCCGCCGGTCTCCCCTCGTCCGTGGCCGGCGGCTGGGATGAGGCCAGCCGCCGGATCTCCCCTCGTCCGTGGCCGGCGGCTGGGATGAGGCCAGCCGCCGGATCTCCCTTCGTCCGTGGCCGGCGGCTGGCGCTTGTCCCAGCCGCCAGGTCTTCATCACATGTCCACGATCATTTCTCAAGTCGAGACTCCTCATCCGAACATCGTCCAGTCGACCGACCGTCAAACGTAACTCAATGCCCGGACCGACCCGGAGATCATCCGTTTGCATGTTCTGACTCCAAAGACGTCCATAAACGTTCCCCGAAAGACCGTGACGAACGTCCAGCCAGCCGTGGACCAGTCGCCGAGCATACAAGCCAAAGGAACCGGCGGCTGGCCATCAATACTGAAACCGGCGGCTGGAAGTTCAAATAAAAAACGGGCGGTTCGAATCTCGGAAGTCATAAAACGCTCGGAACACTATTCACGCGGGAAAAACCGTTGAAAAAACACTATTCATCCCGAGACAAGGTTAACCGAAAGATCGAATTGAGCTTAAACCGAGATTCGGATTACTATTCATCGGGTTACTATTCACGGATCACTATTCATCGGCGGGCCGGATTTGGGTCAGAACGCGCGGACGGATCACGGAAGACTCTTGGGCCGGAAATCGGGCCCAAAAAGCTTAAGTCGGCGGCTGGGAGCGAAGGACAAGGTCCCACATCGGAAATCTGAAGTCTTAGCCTCCTAGGATTGCCAGTATATATATGTACGCTCATGTAAAGTTTAAATCCATCCAGATCCGAGTATTAGGAGTTGAGCAATTTAAGACTATTCAGCTTTTGCTAATTTCCCTTGTACTTTCGGAAAATATCATAAAAATCTCCCTTTTCATCTTTTTGCATTTTCGGTCCTTTAGTTCTTTATAAATAGAATTTTCGAGCCCCCATTAAATATAAGTTTTGACAGTGTGAGTTTCGGCTCTCACAGTTTGGCGCCGTCTGTGGGGAGGAGAAATATTCTTAACCCTAAGAACGAAAAGGATACCGAACGAAGACAATGACCAGAAGAACTGACGACATCACCAACCAACCAACCGAGCAGCAACCGGAGTGGGACTTCCCGCCATTAGCACGTTGGCGGCCGGAACCGGAACAACCGCCGCCGGGACATCCACCGACGGAGCAGTCGGAAATCCCGGGACTTCGCCCAGGGCCCTCGCCAGATACGGAATGCCACTCCAAGATCCGATCATCACGGAAACAGCCAACACCGCCCCGGAGAATGCAGCGATCACCGAACTGCGAAACATGGTAGCTGAAATCGCGGAGCGGCAAAACAGGCAGGAGAGAGCGGCCGCACGAGAAAGAGCGGCTTCCCAGGAACCAGCGCACGCCCCCCGAACCATAGGAGTGAGACGCCTCGTCTTCACCCCACGAGCTGATCCCTCGGGCCGTGATAATCCAGACGAACAAACCCCCGTCGGAACAAGGAAAGAGCTATCAGCACCACCCCCGCTGTACCGGAAGAGCACCACTGGGCGAACAGCCGAACGGCCAACTTCCACGGTGACCAACGGCGAGAACTCAAGAGACGTCACGAACAGAGCCGAAAATGAAACTGACGACGAGGCTGGAGATCTGAACGCGGACGAAGAAGAGCTCCGCTGGATCGAAGAGCAGGAGAAGGAGGAACGAGAGGCCAGAGCTAATCAATCCGCTAGCCGAAGGGACGAGCTGGATGAGCTCCGTGCCCGCCTAGAACTCACGACAAGTCAGATGAAGGAGGTAAGGTCGCAAGTCCATAAAGCGACGAGTGCGGCCCCGGAGATTGACCGCGTCCTAGAGGAAACGCAGAAGATCCCGTTCACTTCGAGGATCACCAGCGTCAGACTCTCTGACCGGCAAAATCCGAATTCCCTTCTACGACGGGACAACTGATCCGAAGGCCCACATGACAGCTTTCGCATCGCTATGGGACGTGCTAGGTTCAAACCCGAAGAGAGGGACGCTGGATTCTGCCTCCTCTTCGTGGAGCATCTGAAAGGATCAGCCCTATCGTGGTTCTCGAGGCTAGAGAGAGATTCAATTGACGGTTTCGAGCAGTTGTCACAGCCTTCTTGAAACACTACTCGCTGTTCATAAGACAGTCAACATCCGACGTGGATCTTTACTCGCTGTCACAGGAACCTGAAGAAAGCCTCCGAGATTTCATCGAAAGGTTTAAGGTAATAGTCTCGAAAATTGACGGACTAAGCAACAGTGCCGCGATCAACGCCCTGAAGAAGTCCTTGCTGAAGACTTCGAACTTCCGAAAGGAGATTACCGTGAACCCACCAGTCACCATTCAAGATGCTCTCCACCGTGCTTCCAACTTCGTCATCTACGAGGAAGACATGAGGGTCCCAGCTGGAAAGCACCAATCCTCAAAATTGGTCGCCAAAGGCACAGTGCAACCTTCTAACTTTGCAAACGAGAGAAGAAGTAGGCGAACCAGCCGGGATGAAGACCCCAACCCGGGCGGAGCGCATAACTACAAGATAAACACGGAGAGACCGAATAATGAGCGCAACAAGGGACCATGGAATAGATGGACTCGACCAGGATTCGACAAAAACGCCTTCTGTACCTTCCACAAGACGAAAGGCCACTCGACCGAAAACTGAAGAACCGTCGGAAGGAGGCTCGCGGCAAAGCTGTTAGCCGGGGAGTTCGGAAACGGAGTGACCCTCGAGAGTCTCGGAGCTATCGAAGAAGATGCTGGTGCCCCGGACGGACGACCCAACCAGGAACGTCCCGAAAGGCCCGACGAGGATACCCCCAAACGAGGGAGGAGACCAAACGGAGACGACTCCGCCGCCAACCGCAGAAGGATCCACATGATCATCGGAGGATCTCAGTACTGCCGGGACACAGTGGCCTCGATAAAAGCGTTCCTGAGAAGAGGAGACAAGGAGTCAAAACCGCGGGAACCGATCACCGAAAACGACGATCGGATCGCTTTTTACGAAAAAGACGCCGAAGGCCTTGACCAACCTCACGATGACCCATTGGTGGTAGAGTTGGATATCAACGACCATGACGTCTCACGAGTCTTGATCGACACCGGAAGTTCGGTGGACGTCATTTTTCGAGAGACGCTTCAAAGGATGAAGGTGGATCCGTCAAAGATAACTCCCAGTCCGAGATCACTGACCGATTCTCTGGCGAAGTCACAATGACGGATGGAACAATCCAGCTCCCGTTCGTGCCGGCGGAATCACGAAAATCGTTAACTTCGCGGTGGCAAACCACCCCGCAATTTATAACGTGATAATGGGGACTCCCTGGATCAATTCAATGCGAGCTATCCCATCAACTTACCATCTCTGCCTGAAGTTCCCGACACCAAACGGAATCAAGACCATTTGGGGAAATCAGAAGGAGGCTCGGATCTGTTTTCTGGCAGAGCACAAGCTGCGGAATCCGACCATCCCGCAGAGAGGGAACCCGAAGAGGAAGAGTGAAGACAAAGTCCCCGAACTGGGAAAGAAAGTAAGCAGAACCAAACAGTTCGAGAAAACGGAGGCTCCGCCCACTGAAACAAACCAAGAAGAGACGAAAACTGCCTCAGAAACCGTCGAAGCTACAACCGACGGTTCCATAACTAAGACTTAACCGTCTTCCTACCAACAAAAAAAAAAAAAAAAAAAAAAACGGAACTACGGGTGACTTGATCCCTTTTCACGAAGGGTACGTAGGCAGCTTGCTTAAAAAACGAATTCAGTTGCCCCTCTCTTTAAAAAAGGGGGGGAGTGGGTCCGTATATACATACTCCCAAATTTTCGCAAAAATTTCAAGGAGATGGACATTGGGACTTAGCATCTCATAACACATCCAAAGCTTGAAAAAGTTTCCCGAAAACACCATTCTGACAAACATCGAGACTTAGCATCTCGAAACTTGATCCAGAAACCAAATGGATCCAGAAAAACCCGAGGAAAATGAACATTGAGACTCAGTATCTCATAAAACATCTTCAACTTACAAATCAGATGAACATCGAGGCTTAGCATCTCGTAACTCATCCAAGACCACCAATCAAGATACTACTCCCGAATACTTAAGTCATCACCAACAAATCCGTCTGTTGCTGGCCACAACAAGACTATCTTTTTAAAAAAACCATGGTTCTTTCAACATCCCGCAGAGGATAAAACTAGCGCGCTATACAAATTTCCGGATTAACATCCGAAGGGCGTAACCTGTATCCCGCGATCATGCAGGAAGCGCTCGAGACGATGTTCTGATTAGTTTACTTTCACCAACACTTTGCATAGTAGAGGACACAAAGTAAACTCTTTAAACCCAGTAAAGCGCCTGACACGGGAACACTGGTCAAAGACATCTCGAGAACGCAGTATCAAACCGGCTCCGATGCGAGATCTTAAAAGCGTTCAGTCGAAAGAGGGATTCGAACAAGCTCGGTCCCCCACGACAACAAAAGACTGCATTAAACCCAGGAACTTTCGCAAAATACAAACTGGTCTAAAAGTTCGAGTGTCCGGAACAACACTCCAACGCAATATCAAAACGGGCCAGCGCCGTCCTCCGTAGAGAGACGGGCCAGCCGCCCTTTACTCCACAAAACGGGCCAGCCGCCCGTCCTCCGTAGAGAGACGGGCCAGCCGCCCTTTACTCCACAAAACGGGCCAGCCGCCCGTCCTCCGTAGAGAAACGGGCCAGACGCCCTTTACTCCACAAAACGGGCCAGCCGCCCGCTCCGTAGAGAGACGGGCCAGCCGCCCTTACTCCACAAAACGGGCCAGCCGCCCGTCCTCCGTAGAGAGACGGGCCAGCCGCCCTTTACTCCACAAACGGCCAGCCGCCCGTCCTCCGTAGAGAAACGGGCCAGACGCCCTTTACTCCACAAAACGGGCCAGCCGCCCGTCCTCCGTAGAGAGACGGGCCAACCGCCCTTTACTCCACAAAACCGGTCAGCCGCCTGTAGAGAGACGGGCCAGCCGCCCTTCATTCTATAAAATGGGCCAGCCGCCCTCTTGGAAGAGAGACATACCGGCCGCCCATCTTCTCCTTTATCAAGGCTATAAAAGCAAAGCAAGCAAGCAAAGAAGTCCATAACATCTAAGGCAAAAGCTGATAGATAAAAATCTCCATGAAAGGAGATATGAGTTCGGTTAACAAAGCAAATACAATAAAAAGGGTCAAAAGACCCGAATACAACTAAGGCAGAAAAAGCAAACACAAGGCCAAAGCCTAGTCATATTCGACGAGAGGGGTAGGAGCTCCATAGTCCAAAGCCTCGTCGTCCGGAGACTGGTACGGAGAAACGGGAGAGTATACCAAGTGGCTCTCGAGAACGGCAGCAGCCCGATCATAGGAACCGGTCCAACCTCCTCCTTTGAGCCGCTCCAATTCCGCCTCCAGCTCTCCCTCTTCCCCCTCAACCTTCGACTTCCCGGACTTAATGTCCCGGACTAGGTCGAGGTTAGAGCTGACCTCAGACAAGGCAGTCTCGCCATATTTCGCCTGACGCATTGGCACGAGAGCAGCCTTGGCTCCCTCGATGCGAAGACGGTACTTCTCCACCAAGTCCCAGCGACATTTCTTAAGAGCCAGCTCCAATTTCCGCTCAGCTTCCGCAAGCACTTTCTTAATCTCCTTCTGAGATCGCCTCTCCACGTTCCGAAGCTTCACTTCCAAGGCCTTGATCTTCTTGTCCTTCTTCCGGGACTCTCTCTCCGAAGTTTCCAAGGCAACCTGGGTTGCATGAGCTCGGGTGGCGATCTGAATCAAAGAAAAGCAAATATCAGCAAAGACCAAACTGCGTCCAAACGAATCTAAAGGAAAAAAGAATTACCGTCATAAGACTAGAGGACAGATCTCCGTAAGCCGCTGAACGATCGAACGGCGCAGCTGGGGCCGGAGCCAGCGCTCCAAAGTAGTCCACAACCTTAACGGACTCAGCTGGATCGCCTCCCGCCACCTTGCGGGCATCGAAGAGAAGACCATGATCGGACGCCTCGGCCGTCCGAGCCACTTTCCCCTTCCTCAGACAGCCAGGGCTGTTGGAAGCTCCCTTCCCCTTATCCACAGCGACGGCACAAACCGAACTCTGAGGAGCAGCAATCTGTTCCTCGGGCGGGCCATGGAAATCAGGTCCGGGCGGAAGAACAAAGCCGGACGCCGGGTCAAACTCGACTGCCTCTCCGGACGGTCCAGCCTCGCCGTACTTCTGCTTGCGATAGTTCCAAACACCCTCCATTCCGGGGTACGTCGCCAGCGGGTCGATGAAGTCGGGACCTTTGAGAGGGGCACGTCCTTCTAAAATATCTCTTGCGTCAAGAAAGCGGCGCCAAAGGTCAGGACACTCCCAATCGATTTTCTTCTTATCTACTTCTGTAACGATATCCTCAAACCCGGAAATCCTGGGAACAAAGGGATCACGACCTAGAGAGAGAAAAGAAGAAAAGCTGTGAGAAATGAAGTTATGAAGAATGAAACAAATGAGCAAGGACTACTTATAGGAAAAAAATCACAAAAAGACGAAACGCTTACGTGGCAAACTCCACTCGGTCCTAACCGAGCCGCCGAAGTCAGAACCGACCGTGAGCGGGCTGCGTTTCACGTAGAAAAACTCAAGCCGCGAAGCTTTGCAATGCTGTCGAAGCCCGGAGTAGAAACGCTTCACGTTCCTCCGAACGTTGATTGAACAGAAGAAATCCGAATTGGAAACCTTCCTCATCGAAAAGAAATTCCGAATCAGATCACCCTCCAACTTGATCCCACATTCGGCACAACGGACCACAAGTCCCATCAAAATCCTCATGGCGCGAGGGGTAAGTTGAGAGATCGCAACCCCATATAAATCGAGAAAATCAAAAATGGCTCCCGGGATCGGGAACCAGAGGAAGGCTTCGTAGAACATCGACTCGTACATGGCAAAATAGCCATCTGGCGCCTTGTTCATCCTATCCCCATCCTTCGGGAGACGGAACTTAATCTTGTCCGGAATCCGGAAATCGTATCTAAGCTCGGCTAGCGAATCCCGATCGCTCAAAGTAGGACCATGCCTGAATGTCTCGGCTATCGATCTATAACTCGTAGACGGTCCAGGCTTCTTAAACCGCCAAGCAAAAATGTCTTCACCCCAATAGGCTTTAGCCTCTCCGGGAGAACGACACTCGGACTTCACGTCCGGATGCACGAAGATAGGCACCTCCCGGTGATCCGATCTAACTTCTTCCCGGGATGTGGCCGCATCGTCACCGCTCTCTGGCCAAACACGACGACGTTCGGAAGGGACCAAGGATCGGGATGGCCATGCACGCCACCCGCCGTTGTCCTCAACCTGTTGGGGGGGAGTCCAGACGCCACGTGCTATGCTCGTCCTCGGCGAGACGCCGTCAGCTTCAACTCGAGAAGAGCCGGACGCCCTCTCTAAGACACCTCCGGAGCTGAGCGCCCATCTTGAAATGGCTACTACGCCAGCCGCCCTCTTGGGAGCATTCTTAGAGCCAGACGCCCTCTCCAAACCAAACGCCCTACTCGTCGACCTCCCGGCCGCCGGCTCGGGTCTGGTCTTATTCCCAGCCGCCATCTCGGGAATGCCTTCATTCCCAGCCGCCGTCTCGGGTAGACCATCATTCCCAGCCGCCGTGGTGGACTCCCATTGAGGAACATTAGCAAAACCAAGCGTTCCTTGAGCATTGCTAGGACCGGCCTCCCACTGCGGGACACCTTCGGGACCGTACGCTGCTTGCGGAATGGCATCTTCTCCAGCCGCCAGCAGATCTTCTACAAGTACTGCATCATCCTCCGCGGACATAAAATCGAAGTCAAACTGATTATTCATTATGGCATCAAGGTTAAGTTCGAAAGAAGAACCTCCTTCACCAGCCATTGCTAAAGAAAAAAAATATTATCGAAGGAGAGACTTAGAAAATTTTTGAGAGAGAAGAGAAGTGTGAAAAAATGAAATGAAGCCACTCCTTTGATATAGCAAGCATGGCACGAAATCCCATGGAGAACTATACTCAGACAAGACACTAAAGCAAAGCGGACGAAGCGGATGAACGGAAAAACTCGTAGCCTTCCCGTTTCAGTCAATCCCGATAAAACTCTCAGCTCGGAGCTCCTTGCTCCAAACCGCGGAAGCAAAGAGCTGGGGGGCTAACTGTTGGGGTCGAAATCCCCTCCTCGAAGATTGACGGAACGAGAGGTCAAGGACAGGATCAAATGGAACTTATCCCGAACGTGGAACGGACGAGCTAAGGCAAACTGCCCACGATCCGTCCAGGACGTCAACCAGGGGATAAGCTGTCAGTCTATCATTTCATTGACTAAATCAATGAGGGGATAAGCTGTCAGTCTATCATTTCATTGACTAAATTATTATTTTTTGACTGAATAGTAAATACGCAAGACTATTATTGATTCGGCTCGACCATTACAGTGGGCGAAGCTAGAGTCTTTTGACTGTGCACCCATTATTTTTTTTTAACATTTGTGTATTTGTAATTAATTTTTTTAGGTGCATCGATAATGATTTAGAATTTGTACCCATTAAAAATTAGATAAAACCCAAAGAAAGAAACAAAACAAATTAAAATTCATTTAACAAGTTAAACATAATTTAACCTACTTCAAAAAACAACTTAAACATTAAAGTCTACTAATGTTTTATATTTTTATACTTAAAATACTTAGTTACTAAATATAACTTACCCATTTAAAATGGTTCTTCCTTATCCACCATAAAGAAAAGTCGTTTTTTTCTCTCTTCCTAAAAAAGCAAATCTTCTTCTTCGTCTTCTACTTTCTCAGTCTGCATCTTCGTTGTTGGGGTCGAAATCCCCTCCTCGAAGATTGACGGAACGAGAGGTCAAAGACAGGATCAAATGGAACTTATCCCGAACGTGGAACGGACGAGCTAAGGCAAACTGCCCACGATCCGTCCAGGACGTCAACCGGCGGCTGGGACAAGTGCCAGCCGCCGGGTCTTCAACGTCCGTGGCCGGCGGCTGGGACAAGTGCCAGCCGCCGGGTCTTCAACGTCCGTGGCGGCGGCTGGGACAAGTGCCAGCCGCCGGATCCTCAACGTCCGTGGCCGGCGGCTGGGACAAGTGCCAGCCGCCGGATCTCCCCTCGTCCGTGGCCGGCGGCTGGGACAAGTGCCAGCCGCCGGGTCTCCCCTCGTCCGTGGCCGGCGGCTGGGATGAGGCCAGCCGCCGGATCTCCCCTCGTCCGTGGCCGGCGGCTGGGATGAGGCCAGCCGCCGGATCTCCCTTCGTCCGTGCCGGCGGCTGGCGCTTGTCCCAGCCGCCAGGTCTTCATCACATGTCCACGATCATTTCTCAAGTCGAGACTCCTCATCCGAACATCGTCCAGTCGACCGACCGTCAAACGTAACTCAATGCCCGGACCGACCCGGAGATCATCCGTTTGCATGTTCTGACTCCAAAGACGTCCATAAACGTTCCCCGAAAGACCGTGACGAACGTCCAGCCAGCCGTGGACCAGTCGCCGAGCATACAAGCCAAAGGAACCGGCGGCTGGCCATCAATACTGAAACCGGCGGCTGGAAGTTCAAATAAAAAACGGGCGGTTCGAATCTCGGAAGTCATAAAACGCTCGGAACACTATTCACGCGGGAAAAACCGTTGAAAAAACACTATTCATCCCGAGACAAGGTTAACCGAAAGATCGAATTGAGCTTAAACCGAGATTCGGATTACTATTCATCGGGTTACTATTCACGGATCACTATTCATCGGCGGACCGGATTTGGGTCAGAACGCGCGGACGGATCACGGAAGACTCTTGGGCCGGAAATCGGGCCCAAAAAGCTTAAGTCGGCGGCTGGGAGCGAAGGACAAGGTCCCACATCGGAAATCTGAAGTCTTAGCCTCCTAGGATTGCCAATATATATATGTACGCTCATGTAAAGTTTAAATCCATCCCAGATCCGAGTATTAGGAGTTTGAGCAATTTAAGACTATTCAGCTTTTGCTAATTTCCCTTGTACTTTCGGAAAATATCAATAAAATCTCCCTTTTCATCTTTTTGCATTTTTGGTCCTTTAGTTCTTTATAAATAGAATTTTCGAGCCCCCATTAAATATAAGTTTTGACAGTGTGAGTTTCGGCTCTCACATTCGTCTTCTTTTTCCGGCGTCGCTCCGGCGCATCGCGTCTCACTGGCCACATATCCAAGCTTCTCCCATCTTAACCTTTCGTTTAAGCTAATCATTTTCAAGTTCCAACGATTTGTTGAATGGATCCAAATCACAAACCGAGTGCTCCTCCTCCTTCGGTGAGCGGCACCAGCTCTGAAACCATTTCCGGCGATGGAACTTCAACACCTGACCCCCGCTGGCCAAGTAAGTGTCGCTGGTCGTTGTCTAACTCCCCTCCAACGATCGTGCAAATCTCGCCAACAATCTCCGAAAAAGCCGACGACAAGCTAAGAGAAGCTTCTCAATCTTCAGGCGAAGTGACTCCTCCCGTAACAAAAGAATCAATCCCATCTGCAAGTGTACCTGGGAATGAAAGCGCGAACCTATCTTCAAAGGAGACTTGGCCTACTCTCTCAGAATCACAGAAAGAAACAGCTAAAAAGGGCACTTCGTGGACTGCTTCCAAATCCTTTATGGCTGCGGTGCAGGGCAAAGACGACGTACTTGAAAGAAAGGAAGATGCGGTTAGCTTCCCATGGGAGGCTAAAATGAATCCTGCAGCTAGAAATCTCTACAGAGCAACAGAACCAGAGTTTCTTGAGGATGGAACTCCAAAGGTAATCATTCCACAACATGTTCTTTCACAAGGTTTAGAAAATCAGAAGGAATACATCAGGTCAATTTTATAGATGTGTGCCTCCTCCAGGGGGGTTGATACATGCTGTTTTAATAAGATTTGGGGAAGGAATTGTGGAATAACAGTTAGGAAACTAGGTGAATCGCAATACCTTTTCAACATTCCAGATGAAGCAACAAGAAGTTGGGTTCTCCAAAGGGGACTTTGGCATGTAGATAATTGTCTGATGTTTGTAGCTCCTTGAATTCCAGAAGCATCATTAGTTATCCCTGAAATTAAAACTGTTCCGATATGGGTGACTTTGAAGAAGATACCCAGTATTCTTTACTCAATCCCAGGAATAAGCCACATAGCTTCAGGATTAGGAGCTCCAATGGCAACTCATAAGCCTCGGTTAGATCCCTTTCTGATGGGGGAAGCGAAGATTTTAGTTGAGGTTGAGTTATGCAAAGCTTTCCCACCTAGGATTGCGGCGAGTGATGATACTGGATTTATTTCTATGGTAGACGTAGATTATGCTTGGTTACCACCCAAATGTGCTAGATGTGGACAGTTTGGCCACAAAGTCAAACGTTGTTTATTATCAACTACACATGAGAAGCCAGTTGAAGTGATTCATAAAAGGGTTGAGGTATTAGAGGTTCCTGCAACGACATCAACAAATAACGAGTCAACTCCCCTAAGTAACACTGTCTTACCACAAACTATCTTATCATCCTCGGATGCAGCTATTACTTTGAAGTCACAAGATTCACCAATGACAACTAAAGTGTCAACCGCAGAGAAATCCGCAAATGTCCATAATATGTTGAAGCAGTTCGAAATAAAGATAGAACACAAACTGAAAGAGGGGTTCCTCGTTCAAACAAGTTTGAGTTTTTGAGTTATTCTGAAGGTGATGAACCTAACACAGAGTCCGAAGACGAATCTGAAGCAGAAGATTCTGAACCAGAAAGTGAAGATAAAGAATCAGAAGAACCTGATCCAAAAGTTGTTACAACACATTTAGACCAAAGGATTCTCATAGATAGACCTGTTCAACAAACCACCAAAGCGCAAGAAATGGTTTGGCAAACTGTGGGTCGTGGTGGGGGCCGAGGAAACAAAAGAGGGCGTGGTAGGCAAGGTGGAAGCAGTAATACAGGGGGCCTTGGCAACCGAGGTGGCTGAGTTTGACATTGCTTGTTCACAATCCATTGTAAACCGAGCAAAGGTTTAGCATTTACTTTATCGAGCTACTTTCGATCATGTACTTTTATGTAATGTATGACATTGCGTCATAGCTTGTAACGGTTTCGACCAGTTCCTATCAAATAAAATAATATATTAAAAAAAAACTTACCCATTTAAAATAATAAAAACTATAGACTACTTTACTAAAAGTTTCTAACAACATTCTAAAAGCAAAGAAAATTATAGTATTTCTTATCTCTTTAAAATATTTGGTATTTTTTTTAAATCATCACTGTAAAAATTCCTATAAACTGAATAAGAAATGTTTTCTACATAATAGTCTAATTAATTTATTGAAAAATTACTTTAAAATGTCACAAATGAAATAATGATGAACCAATTAAATAACATATAGATGTACACTATATTTACATAGTGTTATTTTTATATAATATAATATAATATTTTATTTAATATTTATTAATCAAATGTATTTTAATATTTTATTTAATATTAATTAATTTATATATTAATGCACCCGTGAAAATAATTTTCTAGATTCGCCCCTGCCATTAGTCTTGTGATTTGTTTAGAAGTCGTATATAGATGTAGATGTTCGTATTTATAACTTACAAGTACAAATATTAACTGGAATTTGGTTTATTTAAATTAATATTATATCTATTTTATTTTCATTATTTATATAAGTGTTAAAGACCTTCACATTTCTCAATTTAATATCTTCAATAATTAAATGTCTTCTAGATTTCATCTTTTGTGTACAACTAAATTAAACTGGGCTTTAGTAATTATTTTAATTAATTAATTTTCAAATACACAATTATGCAATTACATCTCTATAAATTAATATTAAATAAATTAATAAAAATTAAAGTAACATATTTTGTCAGTTTTAAGTTGGAACCAGTATAAAAACTAACAAAAATTGATAAGATATAGTTCCAATAAAGCCATAAATTAATACTTATATAGTTTGTTAAAAGCAAACGCCAACATGCATTAGGATAAAGAGCAGGTAGGTGTTATGGGTAGTTGCTTTGACAAATCAAATACGTGAGCCCGAACTCTATATTCTTTCAGGCCCATGCAGAAAATGTTGGTTTTAGAATTGATATAACATCTTATTCTTATTCACTGCCAAATTTATTGATCAGAATAAAGCATGTAGGTTTCAAAATAAGTATTTAGTTCAAAATATACCAATATTTTAGACAATTTTTAATAATACCACAGATTGATGTTTAATATTGGTGCCTTAAAATTTAATTAGGTCGCTATTTATCATTTAGGACACTATAAACCTATATACGAACCTTTTTGAAATCTTAAATCTTAGTTTTGTGGTAGTTTTGAAATTTTAATACTTAGTGGTTTTTTTGGAATTTTAATACTTCAATGATAGTTGTGAAAAAAATATCTTTTTAGAGCCGTTTTTCGGTACATGTAAATTAGGATATATATTAGAAAAACTGGCTTACGAAAATTAAATATACGTATAAAAAAAAAATTTGAGCAAGATCTACAAACGGTTCTGCCGTTTCGTGCTAACAACGAACACAAATAATTAATCCTTATTGCATATTTGCCTCCTAAATTTTCTTGCAGAACTAGCTCGTGAATATATAAGCATAAGCAGCAAACTTATTAGTAATCTTGAGTTTAACAAAGACCATTTATCAATTGAATTTTTTAGACATGAAACAGAGTACCTATAGCATGTTTGGATCAAACAAACTGACTTACACTAGTTAAGAAGGAAGTTAACTAATGGTTAAACTCTAACTAGCCTTAGAACCAGTACAAGAAAAAATTAGAAACAGACAAATTTAAGGATTTGGACACAAGAGCTTCAGGATAAAGACAGCAAATTATTGATGTCTCGAGAAATCTTAGAGTCTCCCAAGATGCATTCTTCAGCTTTTAGGACTTGAACCATTTTCGTTGAAAGTAAACAAACTTCTTCCGTCGATAGCTGCTCCTGGATTTCTTGGGATGCAAGCAAACACTGGATTTCTCTTCCCACCCTAGGACACTCCTGCGTCTGCAAAATTAAACAAAACTTACATAAATACAAAACAGTCCAAAGTAAATTCTCCGATGATATATTTGAATTTAATAAGGATCTTATACCTGCATTTTGGTCTGACTCAGTCGAAGAATCTCAATCTGAGCCTGCAGAAACTTCACGTATTTAGCTGCGGCATGGAACATTTGGGAAGTGTTATGTTTTTGGCTTCCAGGGATTAGTTTTCTGAGCTCTTGAGTCTTCTCAGTGATTCTTCTTCTCCTCTTTCGTGCTGCGATACTCTGAGCAGAAAGCTCCGGTTTCTTGGTGCCGTTCTGATCACTCCACCCGACATTGAACGCCGGAGAGAAATCAGGAACTCGAAACTCAGAAAAGTCAGAAGCTTCGGTGATGTAAGAATCCAAGAGATTAGGGTTAGGGCTTAGGAACAAAGGGTCGTGAGTGTTGTTGAAATGGAAGGTGGAGTTTATGAGCTTTTGGTGTTTCGGCGTGGGGAAGGACTCTAAGTCTTGTGACTCGTTGAAGACTCCGGTTTTACTGCTAGGGAGAAAATTGTCTTGGGAAGGAAAGAAAGAATCCAAGTGATTGAACCCGAAGAGGGACTGTGAAAGAGCTTCCTCTTGATGCAATGGCTGATGCAGTTGATGTTGCGGTTGTTCTTGGAAGAAGAATGTATCGGTTTCAGGGATAACCATATCCAAATCAGGAGTAAAGCAATCCTGGAGCTCGATGAAATCTGAGTTGGAGAAGTAGCTTAAGCAGTCCATAGAGATGACTGAAGATCGAATGCGAAGCAACAAGGAGGAGTTACAGAAGAAGAGGTTTGAATAAATGATTAATAAGACTGAATTAGCTTTAATTGTTTTTAATTAAGCTTAGAGGGTAAACGTAGAAAACAAAAGAAAGGACAGGAGAGGATATATGAGAGGATCAAAGATATTGTTCTATCTTTTTCTTTTTCAACTGAGGTAAGACTTCAGGTTTGTAAGTTTGTCATTAACTGTCACAGATTAAATATGAAAGAGGGAAAGAAGTTAGGGTTTTGGCGAGGATTAAGGAGGCCGGAGGGGTTTTACATTAACCGTAACTTTTTTTTTTGTCTTCAAAAGAAATAACCGTAACTACTTCCTCAATATTAGGGCCTCGTTTCTTTTCTTTTTCTATTTTTAGGTGCAGTTCGATATATTTATTTACTTTATTTGTAGGTTTGAGAATTTAGAGTAGAGAAATACCCTAAAATGAACCACTTTGGAGTTTTTATGACCAAAATGAACTCAAAAGAAGAAATTGACAAAAATGTTTCATTAAAAGGGCACAAAAGACTATTTTACCCTTCCTCTCAAAACATTAAAAGAAAATAACAAATAAACTATGGGTTTACGATTTAGGGTTTAGGGTTTAATGATTTACGATCCAGGGTTTAGGGTTTACGATTTAAAGTTTAGGGTTTACGATTTATGGTTTAGGGATTAGGGTTTACGAATGAAGGTTTAGGATTTAGGGTTTACGATTTAGTGTTTAGGGTTTACAGTTTTAGTGTTTAGGGTTAACGATTTAGGGTTTAGGGTTTAGGGTTTACGATTTAAGGTTTAGGGGTTAGGGTTTAGGGTTTACGATTTAGTGTTTTGGGTTTACAGTTTTAGGGTTTAGGGTTTACGATTTAGTATTTAGGGTTTACAGTTTTAGGGTTTAGGGTTTACGATTTAGTGTTTAGGGTTTACGATTTAGGGTTTAGGGTTTACGATTTAGTGTTTAGGGTTTACAATTTAAGGTTTAGGGTTTAGGGTTTAGGGTTTACGTTTAAGGTTTAGGGCTTAGGGTTTAGGGTTTACAATTTTGTGTTTAGGGTTTAGGGTTTAGGGTTTATGAGTTTTCAGGGTTTAGGGTGTATGGGTTTAAACCCTAAACCCTAAACCCTAAACCCTAAATCGTAAACCCTAAACCTTAAATCGTAAACCCTAAACCCTAAATCTTAAACCCTAAACCCTAAATCCTAAATCGTAAACCCTAAACCCTAAATCATAAACCCTAAACCCTAAATCCTAAATCGTAAACCCTAAACCCTAAATGGTAAGGATTTGTGAATCTAAACCCTAAACCCTAAATCGTAAACCCTAAATCGTAAAACCTAAACCCTAAATCTTAAACACTAAACCTTAAATCGTAAACCCTAAAACCTAAACTCTGAATTGTAAACCCTAATAGAAAGAAGAGGTAAATGATATTGATTTGGTTTAATGGAAAGAAGAGGGTAAAATAGTCTATTTGGTTCTTTTAATGAAACATTTTGGTCGAAAATGAGCTTGTAGTTCATTTTGGTCATAAAAAGTTGAAAGTGGTACATTATAGAGATTTTCCCTTTAGAGTAACCGTTGTAATTTCTCTAGCGGCTGTAAATTATCTTTTGACGGTATTTTTTGTACTAAAAATTCAATTAAATCTGTCCCAAAAAAATTAATGATTAAACATACAAATTAATAGTTTAATATTAGTAAGAGAAAAGCAATTTTTTGTTTAAAAAAAACTGATTTTTTTTTTCATTTTTGATGACACTTTAAAGAAATTAGCAACTATTATACTTTTTAATTCGTGGAATTTCACGAAAAAATAGAAAATGTAGAACTTGAAAGCTTGGTTATATTAAACTAATTAGAAAGCATATACCACTTTTAAATATAAGAAGACAATCAACTCTAATCGAGTTATATATTACCATAAAATTATTCATGTATCACATTTTACTCGTCACAAGTTTATAATATTTAGCTATGTATAGCATAGATTCACAATTAAAATTTGTTTGGTCAAAAAATTTTATAATCGTCATGTATATTCGTTGTTTAGTATTATATATTTGGGAGATTTTGCAAAATGCCTTATTTAAGAATTAATATTTAAAAAAATACCCAAGTTTTTTTGGATTTTGAAAAATACACTTTTTATATGTTAAAAGACAATTTTGACCATATTTAAACAAAACATTATTAGATCATTATAAATTAAAAATAAAATTCGAAAATAATATTGTTAAGATTAATATTTTATTTTTGTTGCCGATATAAAAAAATTATCTTAGTTATTTAAAATTATTAATTTTGAAATGGATTAGTATATTTTAAATTTTAAATTTTATATCTAAACAAACAGAATTATTTTTGAAATCTTATATAAAAAACTTTAATATCCCACTTATAATCTAACTTCATCAAACAATTGACAATAATTTTGAAATAAAGTTTTGTGATGAAAAAAATATTAAGATTATAAAATCTAATTAATCACCATGTATGGATCAAGGTTATAAATAATATTTTGGTTCAGAAAAAAAGAGAAATTAATATTTATAAAAAAAATAATAAAAGAACTTTTATCATTTTATATGAAACAAAATCAAAATAAAATTTTAATTTTTATACTTTTTATTATTTAAAATTCATTTTATTTAACTTAATTATAAATTCCATTCTATGATAATTTAGTCATTTCATTTCAGAAAAAATGTAGTTTTCAAAATCCAAAAAAACTAAGGTATTTTTCAAAACAAAAACTCTTATTAAGGTATTTTCCCAAATTTTCTCTATATATTTTACTGGCCTGTTATCTTCTAAATTTAGGGAATTAAATCAGAAAGAAGTTGTTCATATATCCCTTTTAAATATTTGACAAATTGGTAAGTGATAATAACAAAAACATATAACCAAAATACCAAATAGTTGAATCACTTGGTAGATGTCTCAATAAAAATAAAATCTTATAGCAGACAACAATTGTAATATTAAGTGTCTTATTATATAAAGCAATAAAGAACAAATCGACCTGATAAAATTTTCGGTCATATTCGCGTTTTTTTTTTCATTTTCTCTTCTTTGTGGGCGCAATTGACTCGGTAAAAGACTTCGGTTTTAGCGGCTAAAAGTTAGAGTGGTGGTTCCACGTGCGCTCTCTCTTTGACTTTACCACCAAGTTTTTATAATCCACTAAGCAAATACTTTAATTATGAATGGGCCAGGCCCAATATTAAAGACGCGCTTCCTCTTCCACTTGTCACGCGCATCCTCTTCCACTTGTCACTTTCTTTTGACTTTGTCGCCAAGTTTATTTTCTAACCTACTAAACAAAATTTGGTAACTTAACAATGGGCCTAATAAATGCAACAGGCCCAAATGAACAACTAATGGGCCTTTTTGCTCAGAAGATAGCGAAATAAAACATCCCTCTGTTTCTTCTTCTTCTCCTTCTCCTTCTTCCCGTGCGGCGAGAGAGGAGGGAAAACAGAGAACCCCTTAAAGTCTAAAACCCTTGTGCGACTTAAGAAGCACTTTGAAGGATACTATCTGAAGAGTTTTCACACAAACGGATACTTCGAGATGCGTTTTTTGCTTCGTCTTCCTCAAACCCACCTGCGGAAACTGTCTTGCTCGATGTCAGTACTCATGGGTTCTAAGCAATTCCTCGAGTTTTGTCTTCTTCCTTCTTTTGCCGCTTCTTCTTCTTCCCTTTCTCCTTCGTACGCACGTGGTAGTCAAAGGCAATTATCTTCCGTTTCTAGAAGATTTCGACCGGTTTTAGCCTCGAGACCCGTGTCCAGAAGCAGCCCGTATCTCCATAAGACCAATGGTTTATCACCCTACACTTCAGTCTCCGGAGCCCCAAAGCGTGGTATGTGTTGAATGCTTGAGCTTTTCTAGTTTCCATGTGTATGCAATTGAGTTAATTGCTGCTCTATAGTGGAGCTATTTGATGAATTTCTCAACGTTTTCTGATTTGTAGTTGATCCTGAAGAAGATGGTGTTCAATTTAGATTAGCGAACTTGAGGCGTAAACTGGCCGAAAATGGAATTGATGCTAAAAACTGCCCCTCGGGACAATACAGTGGCTTGATATGTCCGCAGGTAAAACATTTCTCTTTCTGTCTTCTTCACGAGCCTCGCGATATATATGCCAAGACTTGAGAGCAGTATGCCAAATGTTGCTGGTTACTCTAAAATTTTCCCTTTTTCGTTTGGCATTCGTGTTGAGTAACTGGAAAAGGCTAAGTTTAAATATTTCCACTGTTCTTATGTGTACATCAGTGTGAAGGTGGTGACTCCGGTGAAAAAAGCTTGTCTCTTTACATTTCTCCTGATGGGTATACTATCTTTTTTTTTTTTTTTTTTGACATCGGGTATACTATCTAAATATCTCATGAAATAAGCTTTCGTTTTGAACTTGTTGTTCATGAGACTGTAGTTAAGCATGTCTTTTTTTTTTCTTTCTAAATTCACAGTTCGTCAGCTACATGGAATTGCTTTCGGGGGAAGTGTGGGTTAAAAGATGGAGTACGGGTGAGTTGCAACATGAGCATGCCCAATGTTTCATAAAATACAAACTGATTTTATTTCAAATTCTATCCTAATTTCCTTTTGCAGGTGGATGGTAGGTTTAACACATCTGTAGTTCCAGTAGAGAAGGCTGAAAGGAAAGTTACGGTGGAGAGTTTAGAGCTAGAACCTCTCTGTGATGAGGTTGTTGTTTTCGACATACTTATTGTTTACTGCTTTCTTGAGAGAATGACTGAACTATGTGACTTTGATACTTCATTTCTTTGTAGTTATATGAGTTTGACAAATCATACTGTGTTCTTTGTTATGCTTCAGATTAAAGATTATTTCGCTGCACGAATGATTTCAGCAGAAACACTCGCGAGAAATCGTGTTATGCAGAAACGAATAGGTGATGAGGTACTTACGAGTATTCTTCTGAATCTCTTATTTTTCAAGTTTTTTGTTTTTTTTTGCTATTGTCAGATTCTTAAGGAGATGTTACTTGGCTCACACTGTTCCTTCTTGATTGCAATTTAGAAATCACGAATATTCTTTTCTACATGAACATGTTTGGTTCTGGTCCTGTGGGCCTGTTTCTGTTGTTGGTTACTTCTTCTTACCTTAATTTCTTGCTTCATTTTGTGCGGCAGATTGTTATTGCTTTTACGTATTGGCAAAGAGGGGAGCTTGTGAGCTGCAAGTACCGTTATCAAACTAAGAAGTTCTTTCAGGTCCATGCCATACAAATTCCCTTTCTAATATCAGGCATGAACAACTCTCTCGAGCTTTTTATTATGACTATATCTTACATGCTTTTTTCTTTGTGTTCCCTACAGGAAAAGAATACACGGAGGATCTTTTACGGGCTTGATGATATTGAAAAAGAAACTAAAATCATTATAGTACGTCTGCCTTTACCTCCTATTAAATGATCTCATGGTCGGCTGCTAAACTGTGAGGAACTGTATTTTTATTCTTTGGGGAAAACTACCTTCAGGTTGAAGGGGAAATAGACAAACTTGCGATGGAAGAGGCAGGTTTTCGAAATTGTGTGTCCGTTCCTGATGGAGCTCCAGCGTCGGTTTCTGCAAAGGAAACTCCATCTGAAGACAAGGTTTGTCTGGTCTTTACTTAGGTTTTATATCCATTTTCTGTTCTATGATTCCCTAAGCACTTTACTGTTCTGTGAAGCTAGGACACGAAGTATAAGTTTCTGTGGAATTGCAAGGATTACCTAGAGAAGGTGTGTGACAATTTATAATTTTGTTTGATATTTAATTGTCTAAATGTCAAGATTCCTAGCATCTGGATACAAATGATTTTATATATTCTATAGGCAACTCAGATTGTTATTGCTACTGATGGAGATGGACCTGGTCAAGCTCTGGCTGAAGAAGTTGCACGGCGTCTGGGCAAAGAAAAATGTTGGCGAGTCAAATGGCCGAAGAAAAGTGACGGTGAACAATGCAAAGATGCAAATGAGGTCTGATCAGATTATATGTAAACGTTATGCAATTGCCTTCGTGGTTACATTGGTATAAATGACCGCAGTGATTCCTTACTCGGATGATTCTTCTTAGGTGCTTATGTCTATGGGACCTCATTCACTCAGTGAAGCTGTTCGAAGTCGTGAGCCATACCCTATACTAGGATTATTCTCCTTTAAAGATTTCTTTGATGAAATAGATGCTTACTATCACCGGACTCATGGACACGAGTATGGTGTTTCGACCGGGTGGAAAACTTTGGACAACTTCTATAGTGTAAGCATTAAAGTCATTTCTAAATATTAATACTCCTCTAGGTCATTATCTGATGTCATATTCTCAATTTGCTGGTGATCAGGTTGTGCCAGGGGAGTTGACGGTAGTGACAGGGGTTCCTAATTCCGGAAAGAGTGAATGGATTGATGCTCTGTTATGCAATCTCAACCACAGCGTTGGCTGGAAATTTGCGCTCTGCTCAATGGAGAATAAAGTGTGTTTCTGAATTAGTCCCTGAATTGAAAAGCTGCTCTACACTAGTTTTACCTGATTGTTTCGGTCTTGCTGCTTGCAGGTACGAGATCATGGAAGGAAACTTTTGGAAAAACATGTGAAGAAGCCCTTCTTTGATGCAGAGTAAGCCTCTTTCCTTTGGAAAAAGTCCACACTTATCTGATTCAAGCACAAAAAAGTTTGACCTTGTATTACTTAGCTCTTTCTTGGAAGTGGTGTGTATTAAATCATCTTAAGTATATGTTTCTCCTTCCGCAACAGTTATGGGAGAACTGTCTCACGGATGAGCATTGAAGAGCTGGATGAAGGGAAAGAGTGGTTGAATGACACATTCGCGCTCATAAGGTAAAATCTACAGCCTTTATAGAGCTTGTGCAGCTTGGACTGGTTGTGATAATAATATCCAGGTGTTTTGTTTTCTCATGACTAATCAGATCTGAATTGGATTCACTCAAAAGTATTGATTGGGTTCTGGAACGTGCGAAAGCTGCTGTTTTTCGGTATGGCGTTCGAGGACTTGTAATAGATCCTTACAATGAGCTTGATCATCAACGTAATCAAAAACAGTGAGTGATGGGAATGTTTTCACTTCAATCAGTCTTGCATTAATCCCATGTGAAACGTGAACTATTTCTACTCGTTTTGGATAGGACGGAGACAGAATATGTTAGCCAGATGCTTTCGAAGATAAAACGCTTTGCGCAACATCACTCTTGTCATGTCTGGTTTGTTGCACATCCAAAACAGTTGCAACAATGGGACGGAGGTCCACCAAACCTTTATGATATTAGCGGGAGTGCTCATTTCATTAACAAATGTGACAATGGGATTGTGATTCACAGAAACCGCGATGAAAAAGCTGGACCTCTTGATCTAGTGCAAGTGAGTACCAAATCCCTTTACTTATAAAAGGTACCTACTTGTCTTAAACAAGGTAATAACCTTTGTATGTTTCAGATTTGTGTCAGGAAAGTGCGAAACAAGGTTGCAGGACAGATTGGTGATGCATACTTGTGTTACGACAGGTACAATAACTCTTCAATTTCTCTCCTTTTGCTGAATTTGATCTCAAGTACTCAATAGTCATAGGTTGATAATTCAGAGGAATTTTGTTCAGTAATGAAAATCGTTTCTTCTCAACAGGGCAACTGGTTTGTACTCTGATTCTCCTATAACACCAGAGAAGCCTGAGAGGAGATCAAACAGACGGTCATGATCCGGTTTGGTGGGTTGGAAGACCGTCAAACACATTGGTCGTAGTGTATGGATAACATTTGTCTGCTAAATTTTATCCCTCTTGGTGAGGCAGAAGATCTTTTTGTGAGATTCTTCACCTTTGTAAGAATGAACAGACTGTCTCTGCGTCATGTGGATGGTTTTCGTGTTCTCTTCTTGTCTGGTGGGTCTAATTAAAAAAAAAAAAAAAACGTGACTTTAGATTGATTTTTTGTACAGCTTGATCTGGTGATCTTTTGTGCTCTGTCTCTTTCTGTAGTTTGTTCTGTTTCTCTCTGTCTCTGTCTCCTTTAGTTGCGGCTGATATGGCGGGTTAAATTAGCTGTAACTGTTGACTTCAACAACTTTATAACTATGCAACCTTTGCCAAATTGCTTCAATCATTTCCACTGTTTTGGCTTACTTCTCTGTGATTTGTCTATCTTAATGGATAATTTCAGAATTTAATTATCATTGTCAAGCAAATATTTTTTTAAAGAAAAAAAATTAGTTGCGGCGGTGCACTATAAATGTCATCATATAATCATTGCGAGGTCATTAATATTGGATATGAGGTGTGGAAATATTTTTATTTCGCGTCAAAGATATGACTAAGACCAAGATTTATTGATATCTATATATTTGCATGTCTTTAGTACTCAATTATTGATCACTGTCAATTAGCTTTTGTCACACACTAAAATCATTTTCACTTTTACTTTAGTTTTGTTAATAATAGTAAAAACCATGTTGAATAACTGTTTACTAAAAATTTCTATATTTAAATAAATTTTAAAATTTGTATTAAAAATTGAAAATCGTTTATCAATTAAAGACTCACCACCACTTAGTAATTCGAAAACACTGATTTACAGGCACACATTTGATGTATAATAATAAAGTAGTCTTTTATTTGCTTTGTTGGCATATTGGGTGTCAACAGCTTAAAGAGAATATTTTACTTACAAATATATGAGACGTATTTGAAGTCTAATTGGTTTATACATGTAATGATGAATGGTTATTGTAAGGATTCTTTTTTTTTGGGCATCTCAGGAGGATAACATTGAACCGTTACAACGAAAAGATTCTCGGATACCATTATACAATGGTACTTTCTGATTATATTCTTAATTTTATAACTAGGGTAACTCCAAATTGTTAAATTAGCATCAAACAAAACAAGAAAACATATTCGTATTACGCTTTCTGCTTTCATATTCAGCCAGAAAAAGGAAGTGACTTTGGTTGAATATCCGTCCGTTGCGCCGAACATACTCTGTCGTATAGTCCACGTGTCGCCCTCTCGTCGGATGACCAGATCAGCAGAGACGACCGTTGCAACATGCGAAGGCGAAAAGTGGGGGACCCACCGGAGATCTTTTGTGTAAACTTTTGTTTTCTGAAAAATATTGAGAAAGTTGCCAGGCTGGCACATTTGGGGCAGCGTGGATCATTGGATGGAGGAGAGAGATTGAAGGTTCAATCCAACGGTTGTCGTTCTTCTTGTTTTTTTTTTTAAGTGGTGGACCCTCTCATGTGACCGTTGGTTAGAGTCGGTGGGTCCAGCACATTTGCTAGGGTTTCTTCTCTGCATAAAGCTCAATTGTTTCTCCTTCTTCTCCTCTCTTTTGTATTCACACTAATCCATTGAGGAAAAAACCCTACAAGTCAAATAACAAGAGGAAGAAGAAGACGAAGGTGAGAGATTCTCAAGAATCAGAGAAAGTCGCATCATCTTATTTAGGTGGGTTTCTTTTATTTTCTCGCCTTTTTTTTATCTCTAGAAGTAGCTAAATTCGATTCCTTTTTGAAGTTTTAATCTCTCTGCCTCTCTTGTACTCTCGATTTAATATATATCGAGAAAACAGAGAACCGCTGCGAATTTGAGCTTAGGTTTTCTCAAATAGTCTTTGTTCGAGTCCTTGAATCGTTAGGGTTTAGCAAGAGTTACGCTTTGACTTGAGATCTCAGCGAATCAAGAAGGTGAATTAGTTTTTGGGAATTTCTGTTTAAGTACGATACTTAGTTCATCCAAATTTAGTAACTATTGTTAAAATGTTGAGCTTTTCTTTGTGGGTTATGTTTAAGTATGTAATTCTGACTAAAGAATTGTTTAAATCTGATTACAGGTCAAGCAAAATGACTGCTGAAGTTAAGGTTGAGGAGAAACAGGTGGAGTCAGAGGTTGTAATTACTCCAGCAGTTGCTCCAGTGGAGGAAGTGACGACAGTGAAGGCTGTTGTGGAGGAAGAAGAAGTGAAAGCTGTGGAAGAGAAGGAGACTAAGGTTGAGGAAGATGAGAGCAAGCCTAAGGGTGTGGAGAAGAGTTCTTCTTTCAAAGAAGAGAGCGATTTCTTCTCTGACTTGAAGGAGTCCGAGAAAAAGGCTCTGAGCGATCTGAAGACAAAGCTTGAGGAAGCCATTGTTGAAAACACTCTCTTCAAGAAGAAGAAAGAGACCCCTGTGAAGGTGGAGAAGAAGAAGGAAGCAGAGGAAAAGGCTGAAGACGAGAAGAAGAGTGAGGCTGTTGTTGCCGAAGAAGCGAAAGCTGAGACTACTGAAGCGGCGGTTGTTGCTGAGGAAAGCCCCAAAGTGGAAGCGAAGACTGATGCTGTTGTAACTGAAGAAGCGAAAGCTGAGACAATTGAGGCTGTTGTTGAGAAGGAAAGCCCCAAAGAAGAAGTAAAGACCGAAGCTGTTGTTGTCGACACTAAGGAGGAAGTCAAAGCTGAGGAAGTAGAAGAAGAGAAGAAAACCGAGGCTGCTGTTACCGAAGAAGCCAAAGCTGACATTGTCGAGCAGGAGGAAGAAGATGAGACTGTGGATAACGATATTGAGCTATGGGGAGTGCCATTGCTTCCAAGCAAAGGAGCTGAAGGAACGGATGTAATCCTCCTGAAGTTCTTGAGAGCAAGAGACTTCAAAGTCAATGAAGCCTTTGAGATGCTGAAGAAAACCCTCAAGTGGAGAAAGGAACAGAAGATTGATTCGATCCTTGGAGAAGACTTTGGGGAGGACCTTGCCTCTGCAGCTTACATGAACGGTCTGGACCGCGAATCACGCCCGGTTTGTTACAATATCTACAGTGTTTTCGGTAATGAGGAGTTCTACCAGACGACATTTGGGTCAGAGAAGAGCAGAGATAATCTGTTGAGATGGAGGTTTCAGCTGATGGAGAAGGGAATCCAGAAGCTTAATCTGAAACCAGGAGGTGTTACTTCTCTTGTCCAGATCCATGATCTCAAGAACTGCCCTGGATTGTTGAAAAAGGAGCTCTGGGTCGCAATCAAGAACGCAATAGTAGCTTTGCAGGACAATTACCCGGAACTCGTTTCCAAAAACGTGAGTTCCATCATCATCGTTCACTGTCTATTATACCAAATTTTGGAATTCATTTATTCAATCTCCTGACTTCTGTGATTGTTTAATTATTAATTCTGCAGGTGTTCATAAATGTTCCCTTTTGGATCTATGCCGGCAACACTCTCCTGTCTCCATTCTTAACACAACGAACCAAGAGCAAGTTTGTTGTGACTCGTCCGGCTAGTGTCACAGAGACTCTTCTCAAGTAAGCACCCAAAACTACAAATCTCTAAATCCCCTCAATACGGTTTTGAACTGTCACTAATCTTTATCATAAACGTTTATGCTTGATGAAGGTACATTCCAGCAGAGGAGATCCCGGTTCAGTACGGTGGGTTCAAAAGAGATGATGATACCGAATTCTCCAACGAAGCTGTTACTGAAGTTGTCGTTAAGCCTGGATCATCTGAAACCATCGAGATCCCAGCTCCTGAGGTAAACATTTTAAAACCAAGCCCTTATCCTTTTCCAGGAGTTGCAAAAGATCGATTTAGTAATTACGTTGAGGTGTTTTTTTTTGTTTCATAGACTGAAGGTACATTGGTTTGGGATGTTGCGGTTTTGGGATGGGAAGTGAATTACAAGGAAGAGTTTGTGCCAACAAATGAAGGAGCTTACACCATAATTGTCCAAAAGGGGAAAAAGATCGGATCAAATGAAGGACCGGTGAGAAACAGCTTCAAGAACAGCGAGTCTGGTAAGATTGTTCTCACCGTTGACAACGTCTCCAGCAAGAAGAAGAAGAGAGTTCTGTACAGGTTCAAGACCAAGACGGAATCCTCTTGTTAGAACAAATCATCAAAGCAGTCTCTGGATATAATATTCTTTTGCTACAGTTGAAAGTTTGGTGTTATTATTATTTTAATTTTTGAGTGATACGTTACGTGAAAAAGAGATTCTGCCATTGTTTCATTGAAATTTAATCTTTTGCTGTTTGTGTTATGATATTTTTTTTCTCATTCAGTTTTTCTATTTGATTTATTTATTCTTGAATTGAAATTGTATGAATGAAATAAAATATGTTCAACTGAGTATATGGGCTGACGGTTACGTAATAAAAAGACCCTATGAGCCGGGCTGATAAAAATAGCCCATTGGGCCGAACGACTGTAAGCGAGTGACTATCGAAGAGAGAACCACTGATGTTTAATTTTGCAACTTGTTTTTGTTCAGACACAAGTTTATATGCTTAGATTCATCGCTCTGGTGTCTGATCTCGTGTGAGGAAGATATTAGTAATACTTATCGACATGTGTTTTCTTCTCTATCGATTGGTAATTGTTACTATCTTTCTCGTCGTTGATGTTTCTTGGATAGACACACATGATTATTTGGGTATCACAATAAAGCAATTATGATGTGCCTTTTGATTTATTTACACTGAAACAATTGCGATGATAATATTTGGTTGTCCAGTAAAGTTTCACGGACAAGAAAACTGTTGTTGAAATATATCTCGCTTAGCTACAAGCCTATAACATCCAAAAGATCGAGGAATATAGTTTCATCATTGGCAACATCCAACATCTTTTGGACAAGCATAAAATAATAAATACACCGAATAACCGAAAATCAAATGAAATTTGGATGGGAAAGTGGGATAAGTCGACCCTATATATTTTTTTTTTTGATCGAAGTCGACACGATGTTAAAACATCATCTTTACTTTTGAGACCACTACTCATCTTTTTTAGAAACATTGTTTTAAACACAATAAATACGTTACAGGAAATATGGATAAGATAGCAAATAGAGCACGTAGTAAATATTCCTGAATCCTGATAAACACTGCTCGTTATCAAATAAAAATGTAAAACTACTTCCAAACACGTATATTGGTTCGAAGAAATCGACATTTCGTTGAAAACTCTAACCATTAACAAGTGTTGCCCCAATTTCTATAGATATGTAATATTGGTCCATTGATGAACAAAAGCGGAACTGTATATTTTAGCTGTTAGCGAAAACTGTAATGGTTACATTGTAACTTGTTACTAAATAGTCAAAAAAAAAAAACAATATAGTCAAAAACTGTAAAAGAAAGCTAGCTATTAGTATTATGTTATAACTATTTAACATGCTCTCTATTTGTATAACAATTTTGTTCAATAGTTTTGGACCTTTGGTGATTGGTAACCCTTATATTATTTCTTTTCAAACACCTTTCTTTTTGTGTTACCAATCATACCCACTAAGTACTAACGATCGGTATTCTCATAGCATATAGAAATAATGGTTTTCAACCTATATACGTTCTATCTAGTTACCTCGTTGACTTGCCTTTTCTTATTTTTTTTACCACTGTAAATTTAGAGTACTTAATTTTAATTGACCAGACCAAAAACGTTATATAAACAAAAGAAATTCGATATATTATAGCAATAAATTTATCCATCGCACAAAACGTGCTTACGGAAAACATGTAAATTTAAATGATTGTTCATATTTAAATTTCAAGGATGTAAATTATCTTCTTACGTTCGACGAAAGCAAAAATATTATTCCGAGTGGTGGTCCATATTTGATCTTGGCCTAAGGGACGTACGCGACGAAAAGGAAGAGTGCCACAAATACTATATTCTTTGTGTTGTTATTGGTGCATATAGGTTCGAAACGGCTTCATTGGCCAGATGACAATCATAAGATTACGGCGTTTGCCTAAAAGTAAAATCAACTTTGTAGAAAATCTGCTGAAGACGACACCATGACGCCTGCATGGCATCAGGCATGTTTACGTGCATTAATTAATATCAGTTTCATTTTCAAAGTGTTTCGCTATCATGATACAAATTAAGATGACTAGATGCACTAATCTTTCTTTCATTTGTAGAATTATTTGAATTGAAAAAATTTGTTGTAACAAACTTACACTTCTCTACTGCTTTCGTCAAGCATTTTTTTTTTGTTTTGGTACGGCGCTAAAACAAACAAACTAAATGCAGTTGGTCATTTTTTTGCTGGAATTAAATCTTAATCAATATATCAAAAAAGGTTTCAAATACATTTCTTTTGTGCTGATTTCTAAGAGAATTGTTGCGTGGAAGGTTTCTAGTTAAACAAATTTTAACAGCTAGTTTTTCTTCTCTCTAATTTATATACTAGTCTTAAGCATCCGAGCAACAGAAGAATTAATATGCAATACCAATCAATATTCTTATTAGCGTATATTGCTGCTATACTCAATAAAAAATGCACTTCTAATTCCTTTTCCCTTTTCATTTATTGGCGGCTCATATGAAAGTAAAATTAACTAACCGCTCAGTGTATGATATACATTGTGTATCCTTCATGTTATATATATATATTTTTTTTTTTTCTTTTGTAGTCAATAATTCTCGCATATAAGAGCATATCCATCGGTCAGATATCCTTTTGAGTATCTTAGCTATATATTTTATTTGTTTTTAATCTAATTTATTTGTAATATTTAATTTAATAATTATAAATAAAAGTTAACCAATTATAAGAAAGCATATGTTAAAAAGAGTATCTTAGAAATTATGAGAATATGCCAAACGAGAACCCATTTTCGTTCTCTCTCTTCCTTTTGCTATTTTTTAGTTTTGTTTATTGTGAGATATCTAGGTAGATACTATCGATGGAGAAGCTCTAAGGACATCCACATCGGTAGAACTGCCTAAATGGGGTTCTGACACCAACAATAATCATTTTTTAATATGATTAGATTATATAAATTATGTTTAAAAATTAAACCACTAAAAAGAAATAACTGGCATACAAAGGTTCTGAAAAGTATGAGTTTTGAGAAACTATGAACTCTCTCTCCTATTTTACATAATTTTTCTTTTACTTTAAATAGTGAGATACCTACTTGGTATCTCCCAATGCAGATGGTCTAAAGCATGTATTCTACGTCTCTATTAGTGTCCCATGTCGAGATGAGAAAGATTTGTGGACAATATATAAATATGTGGCAATCTTCCATTCTTTAGCTACCTTTTGGGTTTGCTTTAGACCTATTACTAATATGATATCAGAACCCCGAAGTTTCTCATTTCTCATATTGTAACCCACCCGTGAATGTCCAATTCCACAAACTTCAAGTTCAGATGTCCGGTCCTGAACTTGAGGAAGGTGTATTAGTGTCTCACATCGAGAATGAGAGAGATATGTGGACAATATATAAGTACGGGGAAATCCTCCATTCTTGAATTAGGTTTTGAGTGTGAATTAGGCTCATTACTAATAGTCTCCACCTTTTGTTTATGAATAATCTTTTAGAATTTCTATGTATTTGTTATCTAAACATTGATACAATATATATTAACAATTCGATTTAAATAATTAGGTTAGGTCCTTGACTGTCCTGATCACAGTTAAGAGAAAAATATTAATACGTGGTCTTAGCGATCCTTAATCGATTTATAAGCCTATAACTGACTAACTCAGTGTTTTTGCAAAAATAACCTCCTACATTATGAACTCGAGTTCCAGGTTACAACTTACAACTCAGAGCAAAATAATTGATTTTAATTCACTTCAAAACCATACCAACCTCACATAATTTTTCGAACTTTTATGTAAAGAGTAGCAGATGCAGATATTGATATGAGTTTCACTCAAAACTTTCACATTACTAAATCCATATAAGCTGTGTAAGCGTTAGACCTTCACGAAAAGTAACCTATATGCCTAGCAATAACAATTTCATTTTTTGTCTCTATTATTACTTCCTATACATATATAGTACTAGACATATATACTTACAATTTCATCTGGTCTAAGTAGAAAATAATGATATTGCTAATTTTTGTTTTTAACATCGTTAGTGAGATCTCTAACTATACAATAATAATCAATTACATTTTGAATTTTAACAGTAAATCAATTCTAGAACGTATTGTCATCACACAGAATCAAAATCTTTTGGACAACTTGAACCCACATTTTGGCGTCACCATCTTCTCTATCGTTATAAATACCTTCTAATGCCTTAATGACATTTATAAACACAATAGTTTGCTTTATTCTTATTTCCTCGTTCAGTCTCCAAAATGAAACATTCAAGAACAACATTGCTAGCTTTGATCTTCGTCGTTGTCATCATACGGGATGCAAACTCATCATTAGCAGGTCCCGAGGCTTTCACACAATGCCTAACCTTAAACTCCGACCCCAAACATCCCATCTCCTCCGCTATGATCTATTCCGGAAACCGCTCCTACTCCTCCGTACTAGAAGCCAACATCCGTAACCTCCGTTTCAACACTTCCACAACCCCAAAACCCTTCCTCATAATCGCCGCAACACACGAATCACACGTTCAAGCCGCAGTTACTTGCGGACGACGTCACAACCTCCAAATGAGAACCAGAAGCGGCGGCCACGACTACGACGGCTTGTCATACGTTTCCTACTCCGGGAAGCCGTTCTTTGTCGTAGATATGTTTAATCTCCGGTCGGTGGATGTTGACGTAGCGAGTAAAACCGCGTGGGTCCAAAGCGGCGCCATTCTCGGAGAAGTTTATTACTATATCCCGCCGGGGTTTGTCCGACGGTTGGTGTCGGCGGCCATATTAGCGGTGGAGGGTACGGTAACTTGATGAGAAAATATGGTCTCGCCGTCGATAATACTATCGATGCAAGAATGGTCGACGTCAATGGTATAATCAATATCTCTCATCTATGTCACTATATGCTGATTTAATTTTATAGCATTATCCTACGGATACAGTGATTTTGGTCAAATTAATTAAAATTCTGTCAACTGATATATTAATAATCAGTTTAGACAATCACTGACAGTATATTACAATTTTCAAAAACATTTCCCACTATAAATTTTATATATAACGTTTATATTTAAAAACCTCAGGAAGAATTTTGGATAGAAAATTGATGGGAGAGGATCTCTTCTGGGCAATCAACTGAGGAGGAGGAGGAAGCTTCGGCGTCGTTTTGGCCTACAAAATAAACCTTGTCGAAGTCCCTGAAAACGTCACCGTTTTCAAAGTCACCCGGACGTTGGAGCAGAACGCGACGGACATCGTTCACCGGTGGCAAAGTAGCGCCGGAGCTTCCCGACGAGCTCTTCATAAGAACAATCATGGACGCCGTAAACGGCACCGTTTCTTCTCAAAAGACCGTCAGGGTAATTTTCATAGGTATGTTCCTAGGAGACACATCGACGCTTCTGTCGATATTAAACCGAGACGAGCTGGATCCAGTCGGTGCTTTTCTGGTGGGATATTCCAGTGGGTACGTCGGAGAAAGTTCTGCTCCAGAGAAACCAGACCGGGAATTATTTCAAGAGGAAATCGGATTACTTCCGTGAACCGATTTCAAGAACCGGTTTAGAATCAATTTGGAAGAAGATGATCGAGCTTGAAATTCCCTTTATGGAATTCAGTCCATACGGCGGCATGATGGACAAGATTCCGTCGACGGCGACTCCGTTCCCACACAGAGCAGGGAATCTCTGCAAGGTTTTTTACGGTGCGGATTGGAGAGAGGATAGATTAACGAACCGGTATATTGAACTGACGAGGAACTTGTACCAATTCATGACTCCTTTCGTTTCCAAGAATCCGAGACGGTCGTTTTTAAACTATCGGGATGTTGATTTGGGTATTAATTCTCACGAAGGACCAGTCACGAGCTATGTCGAAGGGCAACGTTACGGGAAGAAATACTTCGTCGGAAATTTCGAGAGGTTGGTGAAAATCAAGACGAGAGTCGATAGTGGTAACTTCTTCAGCTACGAGCAGAGTATTCCTGTGAAGCCATAGATGCAATATATTTGATTAGTTAAATGGTTGTTATATAATGATTGTGCCGTAATCTGTCTTTTGCAAACACCTTATAGAACTCATCCATTGACTTAGTGCATTCGAACTTATAAATAATCTACTTTTCCATCGCGTATATGAAACATTTTAGTTTTTCCTCCAATGTAAGATCTTATCTTCATCCTAAAAAAAAAAGCGGCCTCAGTCGTATATTTGAGCTGATTAATCAAGTGTTAAAGAGTTCATTATTCATGTGCTTCTAAATGTACTAAGAGAATTAATCGTTATTTTCTCTCCACTCTAGGATTCATTTCTCCATAATATTCTCATTAGAACTATGTGATGGGGAAAAATTATTTAGTATTAGGGTGGGGATTAGTGAAAGGGTCTAAAACTAATGCGCCACAGAACGCAAGAGAGACCTTAACATAGGAGTTCTAAAGAGTATTTAATTACATAAAGGTTTTATTCAATTTTCCATTTTTTTCCATTGCTACATAAACATAACCAATATTTCAGCTATACTACTATTAGTAAGTTCTACTATCCCACCCGCCCCAAGCTTCTTTCTTTCTCAAAGTATATATCTCTAAGTTCAAATGAACATTCTTCCCGCAAACTAGTTTTTGAGGGAGAGTTCTACCTTTGAGCTTTTAAGGTGTTTGTTAGGCCCAAATCTAACAGATTATGATGTTTAGTTTGAAGCGTTTGCACTAGAAAATCTCAGATAATGCAAATTAAATGGATAAGACTTTGCAGCTTTTTTATTTTTCTTTTTGATAAAAAGACTTTGCAGCTTTGAGCTAGTGCAAGTGACTTGTATGTCTTCTAAATGAATAAACGTCACATCTGATCTAACCATTGTTTAATTTGGTCTATGCGGTGCATGTGGAGGCGTAATTAGTTTTTGCCAGTTGCGACCCGCTTTGTTATGGTTTCACGGACCTAACGAATCGTCTCTGTATGTTTCTATGCCTGGAAGAATGGCCGGTTTTTCTGGGCGAAGTTGTTTGATTTAGGAGATTTGAAGTATTCTGAGACTAACTACGTTTGTATATGATGAGAATTACACTAATAATATCAACCGGCTTTCTTTGTTGGCTATCTCTATGACAGATTTTTTTTTTTTTTTTGTCAAAGGGCTATGTCTATGACAGATAATATATGAGAATTGAGTATTATATATTCTGGTCTCTATGCACTTCTAGGTGAAATTGGTTACAAAATGTTCGTAACATTTTTTACTAATCAATAAAACTAAATACTCAATGAAGCAATTATGATGTACTTTTTGTTTTATTTACACTGAAACAATGTTAAATGAAATTTTAGATGGGAAAGTGGAATAAGTCGACCCAATGTTAAACCATAATCTTTATTTTTGAGATCACTACTCATTTTGATTTAAACACAATAAACACGCTAAAGAGCATCATTATTGGAGTATTTTCAATAGAGTTTTTTGGGTAATCATTACACAAGGTTTAGAACTTCAAACAATAAAAAATAATATATATTATTTTATGTTATTTTTTTTTTAGAACCTCTATTGAAAATACTCCAATAATGATGCTCTAAGATAGCAAATAGAGCACGAGGAAGTCGCTTCTAATAGTAATTATTCCAGAATCCTGATAATCACTGCTACTTATCGATCAAATAAAAAAGTAAAACTACTTTTTTTTTGATAATCCAGTGTCCAGACCGCTTAGCGGACTGACTAGGCCTGCCGGACAAGTAGTAAAACTACTTACAGAAACGTTGATGATCGTTCAAATTTTATATATAAACTAGTTATCGATCAAATTTTATATATAAACAAAAAAAATCGATAAATTTTATATATAAAATAGTTATATATAAACAAAAGAAACGTTGATGATCGATCAAATTTTATATATAAACTAGTTATCGATCAAATTTTATATATAAACAAAAGAAAATCGATAAATTTTAGCTACAAATTTATCCATCGCAGAAAACGTTGCTTACAGAAACGTTGTAAATTTAAATGATTGTTCAAAACTTCAAATATATAAATTTCAAGGATGTAAACGTTCGACGAAAACAAAAGACTATTATTCCGAGTGGTGGTCCATATATATATATTTGACCTTGGCCTATTAATGGACCTATGCGACGAAAAGAAAGAGTGCCACAAATGCTATATTCTTTGTGTTGTTATTGGTGCATATAGGCTCGAACGGCTTCATTGGCCAGATGACAATCATATGGTTACTGCATTTGTTTAAAAGTAAAATCAACTTTGTAGAAAATCTGCTGAAGACGACACCATGACGCGTGCACGGCATCAGATTGTTTACGTGCGTTAACATCAGTTTTATTTTCAAAGTGTTTCGCAATCATGATACAAAGATGACTAGACGCACTAATCCTGATTTCATGTGTATAATTATCTTAATAAAAAATTGTAACTTGTAACAGATTTACACTTCTCTACTGCTTTCGTCAAACATCTTTTGTTTTCGTACGGAAAAACAAACATCTCGCTGAAACAAAAAGCAGTTGAACATATTTTTGTTGGAATGTAGTCTAATCAATTTATGAAAAAACGTTTCAAATACATTTCTTTTGTGCTATTTTTTTAAGAGAATTGTTGTGTGAAAGGTTTCTAAACATTGTTAACATTATTGTAATGGACAGCTAGTTTGCTTTTCTCTAATTTATATACCAGTCTTAAGCATCGAGCAACAGAATTTTTTTTATTATTTTTTTGGTTATACCAGGTTTTCGGATGCCAAATAATCGGTTTTTGACCGATCCAAGCGGTCATCCTGACATCCGATTACTGATGGGGCCTAGAAACCTTGTTAAATCTCTGGTGATCAAGAGTACTTGAACCCAAATTAGTAGGAAGTTATTAGCACAACTTTTACTACTGGACCAGAACCCAAATTAGTAGAAAGTTATTAGCACAACTTTTACAACTGGTCAAGGCCTCAGTTAACGGAATAATTTATATGCAATATCAATCAATATTATTATTAGCGTATTAATGCCACCTCATCAACAAAAAAAAGCACACATTTTAATTGTCACACATTAAAACAACACAACATTAAACAACAAAACGTTTAATGTCAAAACATGATAACTACATGTAGTTTTCTTTAATTTTACTATTCACATCTAAAAAATTAGGACCAGATAAAAAAGTTAAGAAAAAAATATAAAAAATTAATCACAAGATGAACAAAAAATAAATGATATACACGAGAAAAAAAACAGAAATCAGTATAGACAACAGTAATTGAAGGGTAATACAATTAAAAACCAAAAAAGAAAAATGAAAAAATAACATGGGAAACCGCAAAAAATATAAAAAATCAAGACTGTGTATTTACTATTTTAAGCCGACCAATGGTATTCAATAAATAATGAAACAATACATCAAATAATCACACGTTAAATAAATATATATATATGAAGTAAAGACAAAAAGAAGAACAAAGACAAAGCAAAGACACAAAAATTGTAGTACAACTAAATAAAAATATAATATAAAAACTCTTAAAAATTAAAGAAAAATTATTATAAAATAAATAAAAAAGAACAAACTATAAAGATCTTATAACCAAGAATCCGTAAAAGTTAGTCACATCTACGCGTATAGCGCGGAGCATTCCTAAACATTTTGAAAATATATAATAGTAACAATATCCCTGAAACAATATTGTTTGATGTTCATGGAGTACACACATCTTGATTGTCACACATTAAGACAATATACTGTTTAACAATAGTAAACAACAAAATAGTTTATATCAAAACATAATAAACATGTAGTTTTCTTTAGTTATCTCTTTTATTTTACTGTCCATATCGAAAAATCACAAACAAGTCCACATTAAAAGATTAAGAAAAAAAGAAATTTAATCTCACGATAAACTCACGATATATAATAAATTGGAGAAAAAGTAGAAGTCAATATCGACAACAGTGATTGAAGGGTAATAAAATTAAAATCTCAAAAGAAAAAAATTAGATGGACCGAAAAGCAAAGAAACCTACATTTAGAGAAATGATAAAAATATTTTTTTAAAACAAGACTGAGTACTTACCTATTTTAAACCGACTTATAATATTTAATAGATAACGAAAAAGAGCATATCAAATAATCAGTCGTTATATAAATAAAAATTATATGAAGTGAATATAAAAATAAGAATAAAGAGAAAGCAAAGACAAAAAAAAATTATACTACAATTAAAGAAAATAATATAATATAAAAATGTTTAAAAAACTAAAGAAAAAAACATTACTTATAAAATAAAAAATAAAAAGAAATAAAAACCAATAAAATGTAAGGAATTTTATAACAAATAATCTGTAAAAATTTAGTAACATCTCCGCGCGTAGCGCGGACCATCCCTAGTAATTAATAAAAAATGCACTTCTAATTCCTTTTCCCTTTTTATTTATGTGCGGCTCATATGAAAGTCAAACTAGCCGCTCAAGTGTATCCTTCATGTTATATAAAACACGTATTGTAGTCAATAATTCTCACATATAAAACACGTATTCTACGTCTCCACGGCTCCACCTTTTGGGCGTTCGGATACGCGTTCGGGTTCGGGTCCATTCGAGTTTCGGATTTTCGGATTTGAAGATTTAGGACTCATTCGGGTATTTTAGAATTTCGGTTCGGATTCGGGTTCGGTTCGGTTCTATTCGGGTTCGGGTCGGGTACCCGAACATTTATAAGGAGAAAATAAAAATTAGTTAAATTTAAATATAAATCAATTAAATTTGACAAATATAACTAAAATTTCATATATTCTATTTATTTTTTATATTTTAGTTATTTTTATCTAAAATTAATTCATATATTTGGATTTATAATTATAATTTAGGATAAATAAGCTATATCAAATCTAAATATTATTAATATTTTAGGTATATAATTATATTTCGGTTATTTCGGGTACCCATTCGGTTCCCGGTTCGGGTCGGGTTCGGGTTCGGGTTCAGGTTTTCGGATATTGAAATTTAGGACCCGTTCGGGTATTTTACGAATTTCGATTCGGGTTCGGTTCTACTTTTTTGGTTCGGGTTCGGTTCGGTTTTAAGGTTCGGTTTTTTTGCCCAGGCCTATGTACAAAGCATACGCAGTATTTTTGTGATTGTCCCTCTAAATATTGATATAATATATATCAACAGTTTGATTTAATTAATTAGGTTCGTTAACTGTCCTAGTCACAGTGAAGAAAATATATATATATATTAATATGTGATCTTAGCGGTCCTTAATCGATTTATAAGATTATAACTAACTAACTCCACTGGTTTTGCAACAATAACCTCCTACATTATGAACTCGAGTTCCAGGTCACAACTCAGAGGAAAATAATTGATTTTAATTCACTTCAAACCCATATCAACCTCGCATACTTTTTCGATTTATGTAAAAGTTGCAGATATGGATATTGATATATATGAGCTTCACCCAAAACTTTGACATTACTAAATCCATAGAAGCTGTGTAAGCTTCAAACCTTCACGAAAAGTCAACCAGTGCCTAACAATAACAATTTCTTTTATTTTTCTTCTCTCTCTCTAATATTATTTCCTAGACATATATACTTAAAATAATATATGAGACTGCTATTTTTTATTTTCTAATATCCTTAGTGAGATCTCTAAATATACAATAACAATCATTTACAAATTTTTTTTTTTTTGAATTTTAAATGTAATTCAATTCTAGAACATGTTGTCATCACACAAAATCAAAATCTTTGGGACAACTTCCCACATTTGACTTTTCTTGGTCAAACATTTTGGCCTCATGCATGATCGTTTCTATTATAAATACCTTCTAATGCCTTAATGACATTTATAAACACAATAGTTTGCTTCATTCTTATTTCCTCGTTCAGTCTCCAAAATGAAACATTCAAGAACAACATTGCTAGCTTTGATCTTCTTCTTTGTCATCATACGGGATGCAAACTCATCATTAGCAGGTCCCGAGGCTTTCACACAATGCCTAACCTTAAACTCCGACCCCAAACATCCCATCTCTCCCGCCGTGATCTTTTCCGGAAACCGCTCCTACTCCTCCGTACTAGAAGCCAACATCCGTAACCTCCGTTTCAACACTTCCACAACCCCAAAACCCTTCCTCATAATCGCCGCAACACACGAATCACACGTTCAAGCCGCAGTTACTTGCGGCCGACGTCACAACCTTCAAATGAAAATCAGAAGCGGCGGCCACGATTACGACGGCTTGTCATACGTTTTGTACTCCGGGAAGCCGTTCTTTGTCCTCGATATGTTTAATCTCCGGTCGGTGGAAGTTGACGTAGCGAGTAAAACCGCGTGGGTCCAAAGCGGTGCCATTCTTGGAGAAGTTTATTACTATATTTGGGAGAAGAGCAAAACACTAGCTTATCCCGCCGGGATTTGTCCGACGGTTGGTGTCGGCGGCCATATAAGCGGTGGGGGGTACGGTAACATGATGAGAAAATATGGTCTCACCGTCGATAATACTATCGATGCAAGAATGGTCGACGTCAATGGTATAATCAGTATCTTTATTCTATGTCACTATATGCTGATTAAATTTTATAGCATTTTCCAGCGTCAATAATTCAGAATCAACCTAACTCACTCATAGTGATTTTGGTCAAATTAATTAAAAATCTCTCAACTCATTAATAATCAGTTTAGACAATCACCTATAGTATATTACAATATTACAATTTTCAAAAACATTTCCCACTATATTTTATGTATAACATTTATATTATAAACATCTCAGGAAAGATTTTGGATAGAAAATCGATGGGAGAGGATCTCTTCTGGGCAATCAACGGAGGAGGAGGAGGAAGCTTCGGCGTCGTTTTGGCCTACAAAATAAACCTCGTCGAAGTCCTTGAAAACGTCACCGTTTTCAGAGTCTCTCGGACGTTGGAGCAGAACGCGACGGACATCGTTTACCGGTGGCAACAAGTAGCGCCGGAGCTTCCCGACGAGCTCTTCATAAGAACAGTCATCGACGTCGTAAACAGCACCGTTTCTTCTCAAAAGACCGTCAGGGCAACTTTCGTAGCTATGTTCCTGGGAGACACATCGACGCTTCTGTCGATATTAAACCGGAAATTACCAGAATTAGGTCTGGTCCAATCTGACTGTACCGAGACGAGCTGGATCCAATCGGTGCTTTTCTGGACGAATATCCGAGTGGGTACGTCGGAGACAGTTCTGCTCCAGAGGAACCAGACCGTAAACTATCTCAAGAGGAAATCTGATTACGTCCGTGAACCGATTTCAAGAACCGGTTTAGAATCGATTTGGAAGAAGATGATCGAGCTTGAGATTCCCACTATGGCCTTCAATCCATACGGGGGCATGATGGCGAAGGTTCCTTCGACGGCGACTCCGTTCCCATACAGAGCAGGGAATTTTTGGAAGATTCAGTACGGTGCTAATTGGAGAGAGGATAGGTTAACGAACCGGTATATGGAACTGACGAGGAAGTTGTACCAATTCATGACTCCTTTCGTCTCCAAGAATCCGAGACAGTCGTTTTTTAATTATCGGGATGTTGATTTGGGGATTAATTCTCACGACGGACCAGTCACGAGCTATGTTGAAGGTCAACGTTACGGGAAGAAATACTTCGCCGGAAATTTCGAGAGGTTGGTGAAGATCAAGACGAGAGTTGATAGTGGTAACTTCTTCAGGAACGAACAGAGTATTCCTGTGAAGCCATAGTTTCAATATATTTGATTAGTGAAGTGGCTGTTGTATAATGATTGTGCTGTAATTATTCTTATCTGTCCTTTCGGTAAGTCAAGTTTGATTTTTTTTTATATGGCTATTAGATTTAGTAAAGAAGCTTGGGGGGGTATAGTAGAACTTACTAATAATGGTATAGTTGAAATATTGATTACGTAGCAATGAAAAAAAGAGAAAAATTGAATAAAACTTTTATATAATTACATATTCTTAGAACTCCTATGTTGAGGTCTCTCTTGCTTTCGCTGGCGCATTAGGTTTAGACCCTTTCACTATCCCCACCTCAACACTAAATATTTTTCCCCATCACATACTTCTAATAAGAATATTGATTCTCTCTTATGGAGAAATGAATCCTAGAATGGAGAGAAAATCAGGATTCTCTTAGTACATCTAGAAGCCCATGAATAATGAATCAGCTCAAATAAGATCTTACATTGAAGGAAAAACTAAAATGTTTCATATACGCCAAGGAATAGTAGATTGTTTATAAGTTTATTATTATTATTATTATATTATTTTTTAATTGTTTTTAAGTTCAAATGCACTAACTCCTCAACGGATGAGTTCTAAGGTGTTTGCTACGCCAAATTTAAAAATTGGTGCGATGAGCAAGTCCTCGAGCGCACGACATTGGAGAAGAAAAACTAAAATATCAATAAGTATGCTAAAATATCTCACACTGGAAAGGAGAAAGAATAACAAAGTATATATTTCTAAGTTCAAATGAACCTTCTTCTCGCAAACTAGTTTTTGAGGGTGAGTTCTACACACCTTTGCGCTGTTAAGGTGTTTGTTAGGCCCAAATCTAACAGATTGTGATGTTTGGTTTGAAGCGCTTGCACTAGAAAATCAGATAATGCAAAATGGGATAGACTTAATTTGCAGCTTTGAGCTAGTGCAAATGACTTGTTTATGGCTTCCAAATGAATCAACGTCACATCTAACCATTGTTTAATTTGGTCTATGCGGTGCATGTGGAGGCGTAATTAGCTTTTGCCAGTTGCGACCCGCTCTGTTACGGTCTTACGGACTAACGAATCGTGTCTGTATGTTTCTATGCCTGGAAGAATGGCCGGTTTAACTGGGCGAAGTTGTTCGATACAGGAGATTTGAAGTATTCCGATACTAATTGCGTTTGTATATGAGAGTTACACTAATAATATCAACCGGACTTCTTTGTTGGCTATGTGTATGAGATACTGTATAGAATTGAGAATTATATATTCTCATCTCTAAGCACTTCTAGGTCATATTGGTTGATTAATCAATAAAAATGCTTCTTTTTTGCAAGAAAATTATTATGTATTTTTTTCTTCCAAAAAAATATTAATAGTCTAATAATGCGTTTTATACAGCTAGAATTAGTATTTGATTATGTCTAGATTTCTAAACTATTAAAGTATATGATTAAATAACATTTTCAAAATGGAGTATGTAGCCCGTTCTAAGAAAAATGATCAATATTTAAGAAAACAAAATACAAAAGGAGAATTTTTTATTCATTTAAAAAAAGTAATGCTAATATAGAACAAAGTGTTACAAAATTTGAAACTTATAACAATGTATTAAAGTCTTTCTTATTTATTTTTATTTTTTCCATAAAGAAGGATACAGAGTTACAGATGAAGATGATGACATTTTTTAAGAATCTTCTTTCCATAATGTGTATGACTAACATTCAATAAATAGACCCGATAAATTGAGCTTATTTTATAGGATATTTATAAAAGCTAGGAAATAAATCATCATATTAGTTTCCGTATTGAGTAATTGACTAATTTACAAAGATATACATGTACAAGAATATCCGATTGTTTATATAAGAAATACAAATCCATAATCTCTCAAACCATAATTCAACAGAAGAGGGTGATAACGAGAACCAGAAGAGAATGAAATCTCCAACAATCCAAACCCTAATCATCACTGTTTTCATCTTTACAATCCCAACATCGTTCGCATCACCACCAACACTTGAAAATGTTTTCACACAATGCATCTTCGATTTCAAACCCGAAAATCCAAACTTCCCAATCCAAAACTTTACATACACTCGACAAAACCCCGATTTCCTCACAATCCTCAACAATTACGTCCGTAACCTCCGTTACTTCAACAACACGACACGTAAACCCGTCGCAATTGTAGCTGCCGCCGATGTCACTCACATCCAGGCTACGATCTCCTGCGCCAAGAAACTCAGCCTGCAGCTCCGGATCCGCAGTGGAGGCCACGATTACGACGGCATGTCGTATCTATCAACAACCGATTTCGTCGTCCTAGACATGTTCAACCTGCGGTCTATCGAGTTCGATCCTAAACTCGACACCGCGTGGGTCCAATCCGGTGCCACGCTTGGAGAGATATACTACGTAGTCGCCAACAAAAGCAACGATCTCCGTGGATTCCCAGCCGGAATCTGCACAGGTTTAGGCGCTGGTGGACATTTTAGCGGCGGCGGTTATGGAAACATGATGAGGAAATACGGTTTATCGATTGATAACATTGTAGACGCTAAGATCGTTGATGCTAAGGGAAGAGTCTTGGACCGGAGTTCAATGGGAGAAGATATTTTCTGGGCCTTACGTGGCGGTGGAGCCGCTAGTTTCTGTGTTGTCTTAGCCTGGAAGATCAAGCTTGTTCCAGTGCCAGGGAAAGTCACAGTCTTTAACGTCGAAGCTGTCGGAAACAGAGGAGGCGTGAACACCACGGAACTTGTAGCTAAATGGCAAGAGATCGCAGATAAGATCGACAACGATCTGTTCATAAGATTAACTTTAAGCACAAGCAACAAAACCGTGAAGGCTTCTTTCATGGGAATGTTCCTCGGAAACTCATCGAAGCTTCTAGAAATCATGAACGCGAACTTCCCGGAGCTTGGTCTGAAAAAAACAGAGTGTATAGAAATGAAATGGATCGAATCGGTTCTGTTCTGGCTCAGTATCCCACCTGGTACAGCACCAACATCAGTTATGCTGAACCGGATCCCGCAGAAACAAATCTACCTCAAGAGAAAATCCGACTACGTCCAAAAACCAATTTCAAGAACCGGTTTAGAGGCGATATTTAAGGTTCTGGTAGAGAACGAGAACGTGACGATGGCTTGGAACCCGTACGGAGGGAGGATGAGCGAGATTCCATCGACCGAGACAGCGTTTCCGCATCGAGCAGGCAACATGTTCAAGATCCAGTACGCGGCAAACTGGTTTGTGCCAGGGGAAGCAACTGCTAACAAATGCTTGACTCAGACTGAAAGAGTTTTCGAAGCAATGACCCTATACGTGTCAAAGAATCCAAGAGAGGCGTTTTTGAACTACAGAGATGTTGACATTGGCACGAGTTTGAACTCGACGTACGAGGAAGGTAAAGTGTATGGAGTGAAGTATTTCAAGAATAATTTCGAGAAGTTGGTTAGTGTGAAGAGCAGAGTTGATCCTGATAACTTTTTCCGGTACGAGCAGAGTATTCCAGTGCTCTCCAGCCACTAGGGAGACTAGAGACGCACTCTTGCTTCTTTATTGAGAATTTCTACCAATATTTATATTTTAATAGTCAAAAATAATAGAGCGAAAATAATAATGTAATCGTTTGATGTAAAAGGGAAAGAGTTTGTGCTCTGTGTTTTTATCGGATTCAGACATTATACCTACGATTTGGATTAGAGGATATAAGAAAGTTAATATTAATTTGTCCTGTACATGTATGTATCTATACTTTTCTGCAGGAAGGAATGTGATATAATTGTTAAAAGTTTTTGACTTTTGACACAAATCACGTAACCGGATAATGTATTCTGAAATTAAAAATCACAAATCAAATAATGGTAGCATGTTACTTGTCTCTCCTCTTAGATTTCATGATAGTTGGCTTGATATGGGTGTCACTAGCTACACAAACTAACAAATATCAATTGTTACACCATACCAAGTTACCAACTAACTAACCGGTAAATAGTGATTTGTAAATTTCAGTTAACAAAATGATAATCAAAAGTGGCTGTAGTTTAGTGGTAAGAATTCCACGTTGTGGCCGTGGAGACCTGGGCTCGAATCCCAGCAGCCACAGTTTACAAAATTTTTTAAATTTTAGCTCAAACGAAAATTTAAGCTTATCTTTGTCTTACTATTTTTGATTAGTTAAACCTTCTCTTTATATTACGGATAACGCGGGATATGATAAAGAATACTTGCACGATACTCATATCTGATCAAACACATTTTCTTTGACGTATATCCTTATAAAAAATAGTCCATCCGTACTGCATCACACATGAGTTACATATATGAACACTGCAAACAACTTAATTTAAAAGTTGTTATAATAATACTGATGATTTATTATATCGGAAATAATTAAATAAAGACAAAAATTCATACCCGCAGAGTTTTTAGAACACCGAGAATAAAATGAGAAACAAGAGAGAGAAGATATGAACTTATATTGAAGTTGTGAATTGTGTGTTTATGAACGAACGAAACGTTCGTTTATATAGAAAATAAAAGTGGTTACTGTGCATGTGAATAGTGACAGTGGGCTCCACAATCAAAATTTTCTTCCGTCTATCGACGTTTTTCTTCCTGCCTTATATGACTTTCGTGACACTCCCCCTTGGAGACCAATGTCATATTCTGCTAAACGCCTTTGTTGCCTCGTTAAAAACCTTGAAAAACCCAATGGAAAAAAAAACCATAGCAAGGTAAAAGAGTACAACTGCGCAAGCTCCCCCTTGATTAAGGTTGTCTTTAGAGATCTTGTTGACGACGCATTCCAATACTATATACATGCTTCCTGAACATAGTGGTGGGTAGTGATTTTGTGAAAAGATCAGCTGCGTTGTCACATGAACGGACATATCTCACTTCAATCTCCTTATTCTTCTCGAGTTCTTGGATGTACATGAACAACTTCGGAGGTATATGTTTCGTTCTATCACTTTTGATATATCCTTCTTCGTTTGAGCAACACATGCAGCATTATCTTCGTATAAGATTGTTGGCTCCGTATCTCGGAGAATCCCACTGCTTGATAGGATGTGTCGACTTATTGATCTTAGTGAAACACATTCTCTACTTGCTTCATGGAGTGCAATAAGTTCAGCATGATTCGAGGAAGTAGCCACCAGTGTCTGCTTCTGAGAACGCCAAGATATAGCAGTGCCTCCGATCGTGAAAACGTATCCCGTTTGTGATCGGGCTTTGTGTGGATCCGATAGGTATCCTGCATCTGCAAAACCGACCATTTTACCTTTTGAATTTTTAGGATAAAATAATCCTAAGTCAGTGGTCCCTTGAAGGTAACGGAAAACATGTTTAATTCCATTCCAATGTCTTCGCGTAGGGGACGAACTGAATCTTGCCAAAAGATTAACAGCAAATGATATATCAGGTCGTGTGCAATTTGCAAGATACATCAGAGCTCCAATTGCACTTAGATATGGTACTTCAGGACCAAGTATCTCTTCGTTTTCCTCATGTGGTCGGAATGGATCATTTTCAATATTAAGTGACCTTACGACCATGGGAGTACTGAGTGGAGTTGCCTTATCCATGTTAAATCTTTTTAACACTCTTTTGGTATATGTGGATTGGTGCACAAATATACCCTTTTCAGAATGCTCAATCTGAAGGCCAAGACAATACTTTGTCTGCCCGAGATCTTTCATCTCAAATTCTCCTTTTAAATAATCTGATGCTTTCTGTATCTCATCATGAGTTCCGATTATGTTTAGATCATCAACATATACTGCGATTATTACAAATCCAGTTTCTGTTTTCTTAATGAAAACACATGGGCATATAGGATCATTTACATATCCTTCTTTTGTTAAATGCTCACTGAGACGATTATACCACATACGTCCAGACTGCTTTAACCCATATAATGATCTTTGCAATTTGATTGCACATAACTCTTTTGGTTTAGATTTTAATGCTTCTGGCATCTTAAATCCATCGGGAACTCTCATGTAGATATCTGTATCTAATGATCCATATAGGTATGCCGTAACGACATCCATAAGACGCATTCTAGATTTTCATCAGCCGCCAGACTCATCAAGAATCTGAACGTGATTGCATCCATAACAGGAGAATACGTTTCCTCGTAGTCTATTCCAGGTCTTTGTGAAAAACCTTGGGCTACGAGACGAGCTTTATATCTCGTGATCTCATTTTTCTCATTTCGTTTGCGAACGAAAACCCACTTAGATCCAACTGGTCTCACATCTTTGGGTGTGAGCATAATGGGTCCAAAAACCTCTCGTTTATTAAGCGAATCAAGTTCGACTTGTATTGCATCTTTCCATTTTATCCAGTCATGTCTTTTTTGACATTCATACATAGACTTTGGCTGGATCTTCATTTTCCTCATTTATTTCTTGTGACACAAGATATGAGAAAACATCATCGAGATCATCTATTTCTTTTCTTTTCCATATCTTTTGATTATGGATATAATTATAGAAATCTCATGATTTTCTTCGGGATTTTGATGTTCTACATTATCATGGGTCTCATGATTTGTTTCCTCCAAAGTACTTTCTGCTACTTTGGGTGTTTCATGAGTTTCAACTTTCTTTTGTTTCTTATGATTCTTAGTTTTAGAACCAACGGGCCTGCCACGCTTCCGGCGTGTTTCAGACTCACGTGTATCATCTCTTTTTCCACGTTCTTGTGGTATTTCAATACGAGCAGGAGCATTTGCAGCTGGTATATGAGATTTAGTTACCGTTTTGGTATCCGCAAATGCATCTGGTAGCTGATTGCTATACTTTGCAAATGCACAATTCGTCGAACTTCCAGTTCTGACTCTTTTGTAGGAGGATCAAGGTGTAACAAGGATGGTACACTCCACTTGATTTCCTTCACTACTTGTTTATTTTCTCCCCCTAGAATCGGGAACACTTTTTCATCAAAGTGACAATCGGCAAAACGTGCCGTAAAGACATCACCAGTCTGTGGTTCTAGGTATCGTACAATTGATGGAGAATCACAACCAACATATATTCCCAACCTTCTTTGTGGTCCCATCTTTGTGCGTTGTGGTGGTGCTATAGGCACATACACTGCACAACCAAAGATTCTGAGATGGGAAATATTTGGTTCTCGACCAAATGCCAACTGAAGTGGGGAATACTTATGGTATGCACTTGTCTTATCCGAATCAGTGCTTCAGCATGCAAAATAGCATGTCCCCATACAGAGGTTGGAAGTTTAGATCTCATGATCAACGGTCTTGCAATCAATTGCAGACGTTTAATTAATGATTCAGCCAAGCCATTTTGAGTATGAACATGAGCTACAGAATGTTCAACTTCAATTCCCGTTACCATACAATAATCTTTGAATGCTTGGGATGTGAATTCACCAGCGTTGTCTAATCTAACTCTTTTAATGGGATAATCAGAAAACTGAGTTCGCAGTTTGATTATCTGAGTTAGAAATCTCGCAAATGCCATATTTCGAGATGATAATAGACAAACGTGTGACCATCTACTGGATGCGTCAATTAATACCATAAAATAGTGGAATGGTCCACAAGGTGGATGTATTGGTCCACAAATATCGCCTTGAATTCTTTCAAGAAACTTTGGTGATTCTTTATCAATTTTACTTGGCGATGGCCTTATGATCAACTTACCAAGGGAGCATGCTGCACATGTCATTTTATTCTCTTGATAAATCTCATGGATTTTCAGTGAATGACCATGTGAGCTCTCAATGATTTTCCGCATCATGTGGTGCCTGGGTGTCCAAGGCGATCATGCCACAATGTGAAATCCTCAGGATTTCTTTTAATCATAAGGTTTGATTCAATTGCATCTATATAAGTATGATGCAAACCAGAGAGGGAGTTTTGGGAACTTCTCCAAAATATGCCTTTTGCCAGATATATCAGAAGTTATATACAAATACTTCTTTCCATTCTCAGTTGCAGACTGAGTATCATATCCATGAAGGTATATGTCATTAAAACTCAACAAATTCCTTTTGGACTTCGGAGAATACAAGGCATTGTTTATGGAAATTTTTGTTCCATTAGGCAACATAAAGTTGGCTTTGCCAATTCCTTCAATCACGTCTGCAGGACCTGAGATTGTATTGACAATTATCCTTCTTGGTTTTATATCAGAGAAATATTTATTTTCTCTTAGAATAGTGTGCGTTGTTCCACTATCTATTATGCAAATTTCTTGCATTTTCTTGGATTTTATTCCATCCGCATTTTGATCCATTTCTGTAATTAAGACAAAGATCAATAAAGAGAAAGTGATATTATTCATAGAAACACACATGATAATTATACATTAGTAATTATAAGAAACCAACATTATTTGTTTAAAAACTGAAAAAAAACGTAATAATTATACATGGCATTATTGGAGACTATTCAGCAGTCTCATTACAAGCATTTCCGTATTCTCTTCAGGAGTGGTCTCAGTCGAGCTCATTCATAAAGTCTGAAGAGTCGAGGTACGATGTACCAGCAAAGTCTTCTGTGAGGTTCACCTCCTTTGCTTTTCCTTTTAATGACTCTTTGTACAACTTACAAAGGTGTGGAGGAGTACGGCATGTACGAGACCAATGCCCTTTGCTTCCGCATCTGTAGCATACTGTCTCACGCTTCTGGGTGATATCCTCTTGAGTTTCTTTCTCTTTGGATTGATGTTCAGATCGGATCCATTTGTTAGATCCTCTCCCCTTAAAATTATAAGCTCTTCCACGTCCGCGATTAAATCGACGGCCACGACCCCGATAACTTTGGAATTTTCTTCCAGAATTTTCCACGGTCGTAGCATTCACTTCAGGGAATGCTTTGGCTCCCGTAGGTCGAGAATTGTGGTTTTTGATTAGGAGCTCATCATTCTTCTCTGCGAGAATGAGCGTCACTATCAATTCCGAGAACCTTGTGTACCCACATCTTCTATATATTTTTGGCAAGACATGCTGCTCTTTATGAAATGTGAGGTATGTCTTCTCAAGCATTTCATCTTCGGAGATAGAGTGACCACAATATTTCAATTGTGACACTATTCTCAACATAGCAGAATTGTAGTCTGCAACCTTTTGAAAATCCTGAAACCTCAGGTTCTTCCACTCTTCCAGAGCGTGAGGAAGATTTACTTCCCTCTGGTTGTCAAACCTCTCTTTTAAAGCTTGCCACAGTTCAGCTGGGTCTTTTATGTGCGCATAGTCATGCGTTACATTTTCATCAAGGTGTTGCCTTAAGAAAATTATCGCTTCAGCTTTATTTTCAGCGGGCGATTTATTTCCACTTTTGATAGTGTCTGTTAGCTTTTTCATTTCCAGATAAAGCTCAACATTTGTAATCCAAGCGATATAGTTTGCTCCAGTAATTTTGAGAGCCGGGAACTTGAGCTTTTCAATGTTTGCCATTTTGATTTTCTAAAACGAAATCATAAAACTTTATTAGTGCGGTAAAAATAACTCATTTAAAATGAGCCGTTTACATGAATAATCCAAGCAATTACAAGGAAAAAACAATGCACAAAAAGTAAAACAACGATTAAGGAAAATTCTGCCGGAGTAAAATCTCCCATGCAAAGACCATAAATCGATGTAAAAGTTACAATCGCACATAAAATTAAAAGCAAACGGATCATCATTCTCATCATTCTTACAAAAAAAAAGATGAAAAATATTTGTGAAATATTTGAGAGAAGAAGAGAGGAGATATGAAATCGATGAGTGAAAAGAAATGAGTGAGGGATGAGTTTATTTATAGATTGAAAAACACTGTTCATAGCCGTTGAAAATCACTGTTCATAGCCGTTAGATGTAGCCGTTGGAGAGTAAAAATTTTGTGAAAAAATCTTTGTGATTGTTATGAAAAAGGCTACCGGAAAAACTGAATTTTTGATTAAATCCGTACTACTTCTTCCCAGTTGGACAAGAAGGTGCTCTTTAACGGAACAGGGGTTCCTGGAGATGTACGTTGATATGAGTCTAGATTTATTCGCCTGAGGAATAAATGAGACCGCAATCTTATTTTGAACACAAAAATATGCATATTTAATTTATAATGATTATAATATAAACAGATATATAATCAGAATATTATGGTGATTTAATCATCCACATTGAAACAATAAATAAATATGCGGTGGCTCAGCCATCCATTATGACATTAATAATAAAATTATACAGGTGGCTCGGCCATCCATTATAATATTAACAATAAAATTATACAGGTGGCCAGCCATCCATTATAACATTAACAGTAAATAAATAATTATGGTGCTTTTAGCAGCCATGATATAGTGCAGGTAAATTAAATAACGAGGCGACAAACCGCCCACTGTAATATTAAGAAAATAATGGTGCCTTAAACAACCATTACAATAATAATAAATTATTATATAGGCGGGTGTCCCGGCCATTATAACAGAGTAAATATTACACATATATATAGCCCATATCGTAGAACGATCGTGCTGATAACGTGTTATAATAATACTGATGATTTATTATATCGGAAATAATTAAATAAAGACAAAAATTCATACCCGCAGAGTTTTTAGAACACCGAGAATAAAATGAGAAACAAGAGAGAGAAGATATGAACTTATATTGAAGTTGTGAATTGTGTGTTTATGAACGAACGAAACGTTCGTTTATATAGAAAATAAAAGTGGTTACTGTGCATGTGAATAGTGACAGTGGGCTCCACAATCAAAATTTTCTTCCGTCTATCGACGTTTTTCTTCCTGCCTTATATGACTTTCGTGACAAAAGTCATATTTCTGATAATGACACGTTACTTATCAGCTATCGTGTACATGAGTGCTCATCAATACAATACAATATGCAAAAGTCAAAAGTCAGATTAAATGGTCTACAATGACATTTAATCGCGGGAAGGAACTTTCGTTGTCAAGAAAATGTGAAAAAAAGATGTGGGTGTACATTTTATATAATCGAATAATTACGATACTATTGAAACACTAATTAAAAACTAATTACCTGAGCAAATTTGAACGTTGGATCTCTTCTATATATACACAGAGACACGAGCTTTCAAAAATATAATCCAAACTCCCAAACAGCAAAAATATGGGAAAAATACTCGTAGTTTATCTGCTACTTGTCTCAATCTCAGTAGCAACTTCACAGCCCGTGACTGATCCGGTGGCTTTCCTCCAATGTCTCCAGCGACAGCCGTCGGACGACCCAGAAATTCCAAACTCTGCCGTCGCCCTCATCCCAACAAACACCTCCTTCACCACCGTCCTCCGCAGCCGCATACCCAACCTTCGTTTCGACAAACCCACAACCCCAAAACCCATCGCCATCTTCGCCGCCGCCACATGGACGCACATTCAGGCGGCTGTAGGATGCGCCCGCGAGCTCTCTCTTCAAGTTAGGATCCGAAGCGGTGGTCACGATTTCGAAGGACTCTCTTACACCTCCACTGTTCCGTTCTTCGTACTGGACATGTTCAACTTCAGCTCCGTCAACGTCAATGTCACCGAGAGAACGGCTTGGGTCGACTCGGGCGCTACGACCGGACAGCTTTATTACCGAATCGCCGAGAAGAGTAATGTCCTCGGCTTCCCCGCAGGCTTGTGTACGACGTTGGGAATCGGCGGGCATTTTAGCGGCGGAGGATACGGAACAATGATGAGAAAATACGGATTGTCCGTGGATAACGTTGTCGGCTCCGGGATCGTCGACTCAAACTCGAATGTATACACCGATCGGGTTTCAATGGGGGAAGACCGTTTCTGGGCGGTTCGAGGAGGTGGAGCCGCGAGTTTCGGCGTTGTGTTGGGATACAAGATCAAGCTTGTTCCGGTACCGGAGAAAGTTACCGTTTTCAGCGTCGGAAAAACCGTTAGAGAAGGAGCCGTGGATCTTATAATGAAGTGGCAGAGTTTTGCTCCCAGTACGGATCGAAACCTATTCGTGAGGCTCACGTTAACTACGGTCAACGGTACTAAGCCTGGTGAAAAGATGGTTTTAGCTACCTTCATTGGGATGTATCTAGGCCGGTCGGATAAGACGTTGAACGTGATGAACCGGGATTTCCCGGAGTTAAAGCTGAAGAAAAGCGACTGTACTGAAATGAGATGGATCGATTCTGTCCTGTTTTGGGCCGGTTATCCAATCGGTACACCGACTTCGGTACTGCTAAAACCGACGGTTGCGAATAAGGCGTTTCACAAACGGAAATCTGACTATGTGAAACGTCCCATTTCGAGAACCGGTCTCGGTTTAATACTCAAGAAATTGGTGGAGGTTGAGAAAGTTAGAATGTTTTTCAACCCGTACGGTGGAAGAATGGGTGAGATCCCGAGTTCGAGGACACCGTTCCCACACAGAGCAGGCAATTTGTACAAGATCGAGTATCTCACAAGCTGGTCGGAAGCGGGAGATGACGTGGAGAAGAAGTACTTGGCACGTGCAAGAGAGATGTATGAATTCATGAGCCCGTACGTGTCAAAAAATCCGAGGGAAGCGTTTTTTAATTACCGCGATCTTGACATAGGTTCAAGTGTTAATTCCACGTACGAGGAAGCTAAAGTCTATGGGGTTAAATATTTCAAAGACAATTTCGAGAGGTTAGTGGATATTAAATCCACCTATGATGAGATAAACTTTTGGAGGAACGAACAAAGTATTCCGGTTCGAAAAATATAAGCACGACACGAGTGTTGTGACTTGTGACATGTATCAAGATCTTTGGTTTGATATATTGTTATGAAATATTGAAATGTATTAAGATTCGAATATAAAGTTAATGAACAAAATCAACATAAATGACGTTGGTGGTAATTGCATTGCTAGTGTCAGTGGCTTGGAGAATTTTATTTTAAAATAGGTATTGTGATATGTTTCTTTATACAAACGGACAAGTAAGCTATTCGAGTTATTAATAATTCTCCAAGCTTGCTTCTTAGGTAAAACCATATTCAAGTTGTAGAGATCTCCGCATCCAATCTAGCAAATATCCCGGCCCTTCCCATTTTTTGTTAAAGATAATTAACATTTCCAATCAACATTTGATTTCATCTCCTTCCCATCTACTTTTCCCACCAAACTTGTGCCAAGATGCATTTGATTTCATCAGATATAATTTTTGGAACGAGTAACGGTTTTGTAGAGTATATAAGTATAACCAAGAAAATTGATTTACTAGTACTTAGTTCTTGCAGGGGAAAAAACGAGCTCAATCTGTAAAAGCCTATTGCACTGCAAATTTTGAAATCAAAAGGTCAGCTAGCTTTTTAATGACTAAAATTTTTTTTGTTAAAAAAAGGATAGAAAAATGAATGAAAAAGACCGAATTTGTTGATTGAAAAACCATTTACGTTGCGTAACTCCAGAAGAACTAAAAGAAAAACACCGAAATTGTTTGATTCAAGAGAAGTTATTTTGGGGACTTAGTTCAAACCTAGTCTTTTCAACATTTGGAAATGGCAAAGGCAAAATTAAGAATGAAGGTTGTATGCACTTGTTCCTTTTTCTTCTGGCGCATGAGCAGCTGTTTAAACACAGCATAATCCGCCATCAACAGCTCAATCATTGTTTCTTTTAATGAGCAGGTGTTTATAGAAGCTTGCGCCCTTGGTATGAAGAGTTGATGGCATAAATCAGCTCCCAAAAGCATGGCAGATTACACGATTCACTAATTAAGTTTTTGTATATCTTTGAGTTGGCTTAACTCATAAATTTTAAATATTACAACATTATATTACAAATAATACAAAAGTATTATTACCAAATAATAATCCAAAATTAAACCATAAATAAAACTTAGATTCAAGATAAATACTAAATAAATAAAGTGTGAATATATAAAATACAAACCATGATGAACCTCAAAACATTCTAAAGAAAAACATTAAAACAATAACACAAATGAGAATTTTGTTTTTAAAAAAATAATAATATAAGTACATAAATTGTACAATTTAATTTAAATAGACTAATACAATCCAAATCTCATTGTTTATCTCGAAGGGATCTTGCAAAACGGTGAGACAACCCCAACCTCATTCGATCCAAATCTAAAGGCAAGTGCTTAGGCAAGTTTTGAGCTCATACAAGTTCGGTAAACTGGCTTCTCACACCTCGGAAAAGTTCCGTAACAACATCATTGTTGTTAACAATGAATATTCCCTACAGGGGTGAAGCAAATTCAGTTAAAAAACATCCAAAATGACAAAGCAAAATTGAAAATCTTCAAATGAAATACACACTAGTGTCGCGTGGATGATATTTCCAAGTGTCCCATCCTCCACAGCTAACTCTTCACGTCCACAATCACGTACTAGGAAGTTGTGGAGAACACTGCTGAAAACTTCATATTGCAATTTAAGAAATTATGCAAAGGCTTCATGTGTGTCATTAAACTTGTGAAAAGCTTAAACCCTGAGGTGGTAGATGAGAACACATACGGCAAATCCTACAAGGATCAAATTGACTAACTTAGAATCAAAATTTTGCACATAGAGTCATAGACAGTTTACGAACCATACAAACCCATTGTAAGTTTTCTTGTCTCCGTGATTTTAGGGGTTTTTCTTTTTAAGTTACTATGAGTGAAAGAAGCATCATGGCTTTTTGATCGATTGTTTAGGAACTATATGATATCTAAATTTATTGGTTTTGGAAGTTAAGGAATTGAATTGAGTGATTCTATTTTTATTTTGGAAAGTTATAATGTGTTTAAGAAACATCCTTAATTAATTCAATACTAGGTGACTCACCCGCGCATATGCGCAGACATTAATTTTTAAAATTAATTAATATTTTGTTATATTTGTTTTAAACTTTTTTTTTTTTTGCAATTTTTATGTTTTAAAATTAAATATAAAATAATGTAACTAATTTTAAGTTGTTGTTTTAATTACGATTGCTGTTCTGGTTTACTTTATTTCGCAAAAAAATTCTAATTTCATTGATAGTTTTGTTTTTAATTTATTGTTTGTTTTAAATCTAGTAAATATGGTTATTTACAGTTAATTTGATTATTTTTTGTTATGTTGACAAATTTTTTATTTTACTGGTTAATTATATATACATGTATTTGCTTTTTCGAACTTTTGTAAACCTACTAATCACTTTTAAATTGAATCTAAAAATTAAAGATTTGATTTAGTGGGTTTAAACCAATTAGACCCATTAAAATTGGTTCAAAGTTACATAACTATAAATTGATCTAATGATTTTTTAAAACACTATATTCAAAACTGATATATCATGGTTTTTATGGTTTTTAGCCATGATATAAGTTGTGTATATAGAGTCTTTTTGGTGTTTTTGGAGTCTTTTAGAGTCTTTTACAGGTTTAGGTACATTTGGAGTTTAATTGGAGATTATGGATCATTCTGGAGCTATATTAGAAGCTGTGCTGAAGAATGCAACTCAGAGCCTATTTTCAAGCCTGGTGTCGATCGACACCACTTATGGGTGTCGATCGACACCGATCGGGATTTCACAAACCGTCGAGTTTTGAAGAAAAGGAAATTGGCCAGAAGTTTCATATATTTGCAATTAAGACCCTGGTCGAGTTTTTAGGATATATAAACTATTTTAAGGTCATTGTTTAGACCAATCTATGATTCTAAGCTAGAGCTTTGGAGAGAAGAATTCAGACTCCTTCAGAGAAGATTCAGAACTCCTTTAATCTCTATTCTTATTTCTTTTATGCAATCTTATTCAAACATGTTTATTGTTTCAATCACCATGTCTGAGTAGTTTGCTAGTTAGGTTTAGGGTTTCTCATTAGGGATTTCATGGATTGTTAAGTTGATTGGTTAGTTAGGGATTCTGGAATACTATTTCTTCATCTAGGGTGCGGTTAACCAAATTGATGATCAGGGAAATATAGTCCAAAAAATCGTTGCTCAAGCTAGAGGGATGACCCTTGCTGATTTCAACAGGCCTGATCTTTTCTATGAAAACAGGTCTGCAATCCGCCCTCCTCCCTTCCAAAGGAATGATTTTGAGTTGAAGCCTGTCTACTTCACTCTTGTGGGTCAACATCCTTTCCATGGTCTTCCTCATGAGCACCCTATGGATCACATTGAGAAGTTTGAAGACTTGGTGACAAGCATTAAGCTTAATGGAGTTTCAGAGGATTATCTACTGTGCAAGCTCTTCCCATACTCTCTTATTGGCTCAAGAATGAGAGTCCAGGTTCTCTGACCACTTGGTCTGATACCAAGACTGCCTTCCTCACCAACTTCTTTGATGATGCAAGGTCTGAAGATCTGAGAACTAAGATCTCTACATTCAAACAAGCGCCTACTGAAGCCTTCAAAGCTTCTTGGTTGAGGTTCAGGTCCTACCAGAGAGACTGTCCCCATCATGGGTTTAGTGATGTTCAGCTGTTGGGCATCTATTTTAGAGGAATTGACTGGAGGTATCAGATGGCTCTTGATGCTGCAAGTGAAGGAAACTTCAACACTAGAAGTCCAGCTGAAGCCAAAAAGCTTATTGAGAACTTGGTATCTAGCAATAGTACCAAGAATGCAGACTTTGAGAGGAAGAAAGCAGCTGGAGGAATGGATGGAAGTCAAATGGCTGAAGTAAAGGCAAAGCTTGATTCAGTTCACAACATTCTTGTGGGCCAAAAACATGTTCACTTTGCTGCAGAGGTTGAAACTCTTGATGGTCAAAAAGAGGATGTGAATTATGTTGGTGGAACAGGTTTTCAAGGACAGAGATTTGGGAATCAGCCTGGTTATGGTTCTACTTACCAGAGACCTTTTCAAAACACCAACTTTGCAAGGAACTATGGCTCTTCTTCCTACCAACCAGTTCCTCCACCAAATGCAGAAAGCAAGATGGAAGGCATGCTGGAGCAGATTCTTGCTGGACAGACCAAGTTAACAGTGGATTTTAATGGAAGCTGGATTCCATGTACACTGATCTGAATGGGAAATTTGAAGTTCTGAGCACCCATGTCAAGAAGCTGGACACTCAAGTTGCACAAACTGCTTCATCAATGAAAAGGCAAGAAGGGTTTCTTCCTGGAAAGACTGATTCAAATCCAAGGCATCATGTTAATGCCATCATGGTGAAAGAAGAAGAAAAATCCGTGGGTTCTGCAGATTTTGATGACGATTTTGACGTTCCAGAGTCGGTGTCGATCGACACCAACTTGGAGTGTCGATCGACACCAAGCCAAAAACTCGAGATTTCGAGTCGTGACGGACGATTGTCGACCAACCTGGTCGACACCACTTCGAAGCGATCGACAACAGTCAGTGTCGATCGACACCAAACTAGTGTCGATCGACACCAATCGCGGAGTAACCCAGAATTGGCTAATTCTCACACAGCACATGAGGAGAATGTCTATAAGCCTAAAATTCCTTTTCCTAAGGCATGTAAGAAGTCTAAACAAGAGGTGGAAGAGGCCAGATGCAAGGCAATCATGGATAAAGTGCTGATTGAGATACCATTGGTTGATGCAGTCAAGCTTTCACCTCCAATTAACAGATATGTCAAGAGGATGGTTGTGAATGGTATTAGTCCTGAGGAAGCAGCTTTGCTCACAAAGGACATTAGTGCAATCCTCTTGAAAAAGACAGTGTCAAGGAAAGAGAGGAAGGTGAGAGTGTCTGAACAGGTCAGTGCTATGATTCAACATAGGATTCCAAAGAAGTTACCTGATCCTGGGAGTTTTGTGCTAGATTGCTACATCTCAACAGAAAGGTTTCCTCACTCTCTCTGTGACCTGGGCTCAAGCATTAATCTGATGCCATATTCTGTTGCTATGAGACTTGGGTTGACTGACTTCAAGCCTACAAGGATTCATCTTGTCCTTGCTGATCGTTCCAAGCGGATTCCAGAAGGGGTTTTAGAGGATGTTCCACTTCAAATTGCAGGATGCACTATCCCCACAGACTTTGTGGTTTTGGAATATGGTGAAGAACCTCAGGATCCTCTTCTTTTGGGCAGATCATTCTTAGCTACAGCCGGTGCTATAATTGATGTCAGAGAAGGGCAGATAGAGCTTGATTTGGGGGATAAGGTCATGAACTTTGACATGGAGAAGCTGAGGAGAAAACCTACCATTGATGGTCAAACCTTTTCTGTAGAGGTTGCCATGGATGAGGAGCCAGATGACATTACTGCTGGGTATGTCAAGAAGCTGGAGGTTACTGAGCAAGTGAACGAGCTGGTTGTTCAAAAGGAATTGGTTGAGATTTCTAAGCAAGCTGCTGGGCTTGAAGATTGGAGTGGAGATCATCTTTTTAGGACTGGAGTCGAAGATAAGGGTCTAATTAAAGACAAGTTGATGGAAGATGATGTTTTTGTGATGGAGACACGGATTGCAGAGCTGAATTGCAGAAAAAATGCAGAGTCTCGATTTTCAGTATCAGTGTCGATCGACACCACTATTGGTGTCGGTCGACACCCTCCACAGGCCAAGCCAAAGACACCTAAAAATCAGAGTTTTCAGAAATTTTGTGGTGTGAAAGACCCATCAACTGTTGTTAAACAGAAAACTCTACTTCTCGCACCTCACTCACCTCCAATAAAGCAAAGGTACGCACTTCCTGTTCCTAATTCTAAACCTCCTGATATCATCATTAAGAATTTTCAAAGCGCAAAAGCTGTCTCACAGTTAAACAAGCCACGAAATTATCGTAGAGCGCTTGTTTCTTCTTTTGATGATTCTGCAGGAAAAAGGAGTGTACCACCCAGAACTAAGTCCCACCCTTCTGCTGTTCCTTCATTCCTTGGTCAGTCTCATTCACAAACTTCCTATACACCACCTTGGATGATGAGATGCTCTTCCCAGAGGCATTCAGTGCCACTCTCTGATCCACCAGATGCCTAAGCTCCAACATAGTCAAGCTAATGACTGAAAATAAGCGCTGAGTGGGAGGCAACCCACTATTAGGTAGGAGTTTTCTTTGGATTTTGTTTGATTTTTGCTAATTTTTAGTTTTGTTTTTCTTGTGTGTCAAAAAAAAAAAAAAGAAAAAAAAAAAGAGCTTCGTGACCAGACCAGTGTCGATCGACACTAATCGTTGGTGTCGGTCGACACCAATCGCGGCTGCAGGTAAGCGTCTCCGATCCTAACCTTTTCTCTTCTAATTATTTTCTTTTGACCAAACTCATGCCTGTTAACACTGGGGACAGTGTTATTCAAGTCTGGGGGAGGTGGTTACTAACTTTGGTTTTCTTTTTCTTTTGAGAGTCTTTTGTGTCAAAAATTTCTTTTTATTGAGTCAAAATTTAGTTGCGAACTATGAGCTTTTCTTGGAATAAACTGTCTTAGCTATTTCTTTAGTGACCATTCTTACAGCCATTGACAGCAGTTTCTACCAACAGGAAATTCCAAAGGTAAATTGATCTTCCATTATCCCCATACTATTTGAGTGTTTAGATGATCTAGAGCTGGCCTAGATATAATGAATTTAATTTCTCTCATCTTGGGCCTTGGTATACTTTGAATCGGATTCCTTGCTTAGGTCTGATAGGATTAGTCTGTGATTATGGTTTCCCTCTCTCTTCCCTTCAGTGTCTCTAAGAATAGAAAAAGAATGAAAAAGAAAGTTATAGATTTTGAAAAAGAAGTGATATGAGAAGTTGAATCGTTGGAAACTTGTCTAAAAAAAAAGAGAACAGTCAGTCGATAAAAAAATAAAATGATACCCTAGTAGGGAAAAATCGACTGATTGGAAGCGAGAAAAGAGGGAGAAAGGAAACTAGAAGCAGACTGTTCAATAAATCAGTACTTGGGTAAGTAAGAGTCCATGTGTCCTTAGATCGATATTCCCTCGATGAGACTGCACTTAAAACTTAAATAAGGTCAGCAATGAGGATTTTAGATTACTCTTATGGGTTGTGGTTTGGAATCTGGATGGTTAGTAAGTCTGCGGAAAATTACTAGAGGTTTTAACTTACACTACTAGAAACATTGCATATAGCCACCGCCTTGCCACTAAATTACAGTGACTACAACAGATTAACCACTGATTAGCTACTAAAGAGCCACAAACTAAAAATTTGATAAATAGTGGCTACGTGGTGGCAACCCGTGGCTAAAAAAGCCACTAATTAGTCACCATAAATCAGTGGTTGAATTTGCCACTATAGTACCACCAAGAACCAATGGCTAGCAGCAACCGAAACTGTTGGTGGCTATTTGGTGACAAGGCAGCTACGAAACCTTCCACCGAAAATAGTGGCTGAAGAGAAAACAGTACGGCCACTAAGACTGTGTGGCTTTTCGGTGGTAAGTAGCCACTAGTAGGGGTTAGTGGCCATTCGATGACAGGCTAGCCACTACGTAACCACTGAATTTCGGTGGCTCCATCTGTTGTCATATTCAAAAATTCCAAAAAAAAAAAATTTATCACCGAAAGAAGAATAGACAGGGATGGGGTGGCATGGGTAAAAAGAAGAAACGACATCTGATTGAACAGATTTTGGCATACTATAATTTTAAGTTTTTAGCCACGGGGAATGAGTGGCAAAGAAGTGGCTATGTCTCAGCTATAAAACCCCACCTCGCTTGCATTCCCAAAATCACAGAACAAATATAAAAGAAAAAAAACATGAGTGAGTACAAAAAAAAAGTTGCGTGAGGAAAATTTTCTTTTTTTGTGAGTTACAAAAAAGTTTGAGAGAGTAGGAAGAAAGTGAAATAAAAATGTCACAATATTTTTATTCACGAGAGTGGATGGATCGACATATTGATCCTATAAGAAATTGTGTGTCAAGTGAGTTCGAAGAAGGGATTAAGGTAATTATTCAATTTGCTTGTAATCAACCATCTTTCCAAGAGCGCAGCACTATATTGTGTCCTTGTGCAAGATGCAAAAATGTGAAGCAGCGGGATCCAAAAACTGTATCCAGACATCTTTTTCTAAAAGGATTCAAGGGTAATTATTATGTTTGGACGAGTCATGGCGAAAATTATTATGATGTTGGTGAATCTTCGAGAGGAAACTATTTCACCGGTGAAGAAGAGATGAGGGATGGTCGGGCTAATCAAGTTCCAGGTTATACTTACCAGCATGTTGCTGATACAAATGTTCACATCGGAGAAGGCATGGTACCACCTTACGTTCACGAGAATATGTCAGAAGCAATCAATGAAGAGCCATATTATGATAGCGTTTTCGAGGCTTTTGAAGCGGCTAACCAACCTCTTTATGAAGGATGTGAGGAAGGAATTTCTCAACTGTATGTGGCATCTCGTATGATGAAATCAAAGACCGACTATAATCTGGCAGAGGCATGCGTGGATGAGTTCTACAAACGCTTAAAAAAGTTCTTCCAAAGCCAAATAAAGCTCCTGCATCATACTACGAGGCGAAGAAGTTAACACGAGCGCTTGGATTGCCTGTATATAAGATTGATGTTTGTGAGGCAAATTGCATGCTTTTTTGGAAGGAGGAAGATCGAGGGCTGATGCAATGCCGATTTTGTGAAAGGGATAGATACCATCCAAATAACGGAAATGGGAAAAATATACCGAAGCAGAGAATGTTCTACCTGCCGATTACAGATCGATTAAAACGGCTGTACCAGTTAGAGGCAACAGCATCCCAAATGCGATGGCACGATGAACATATATCTCCTGAAGGAGAAATGCATCACCCGTCCGACGGAGCAGCGTGGAAGCATTTCAATCAGGTATATCCTACGTTCGCTAGCGAGAGTCGGAATATTTATCTAGGCTTATCAACAGATGGATTTAATCCTATTGGTATGAATGGTGAAGCACACTCAGTTTGGCCCGTGATAGTAACTCCTTATAATCTGCCCCCAGGAATGTGCATGAAAAGAGAATTTTTTTTCTTTCCGTGCTAGTTCCCGGGCCAAAACATCCAAAAAAAAGCCTAGATATTTATCTGCAGCCATTGATTGAAGAACTACAAAATTTATGGAGGGATGGTGTGGATGCATTTGATATTTCTAAAAAGGAAAAATTTAGGATGCGAGCAGCACTGATGTGGACAATCAGCGATTTTCCGGCATATGGCATGTTGTCTGGTTGGATGACGCATGGTCGTTTAGCGTGTCCATATTGTCTCGATGAGACGCAATCTTTTTGGTTGCAAAATGGAAGGAAACATAGTTGGTTTGATTGCCACAGAAGGTTTTTGCCTTTAAACCATCCTTACAGACGAAATGTTCAAGCATTTAGAAAGGGTAAATCAATTCAAGATCATCCTCCGCCGTGGTTGACTGGAGAAGAAATTCTACACGAAAGAATCAACAACATTGTTGGATTGTCTAAAACAGTCGATTGTGGTGGAAATGGACACGAGAAGCCTGCTCGACATATATCTGGGTATGGTGTTGACCATAATTGGGTGAAAAAGAGTATTTTCTGGGAGTTACCATACTGGGAAAATCTTCTTCTTCGACACAATCTGGATTTCATGCATATCGAGAAAAACTTTTTTGATAATGTTATCCACACAGTGTTGAATAGTCCGGGAAAGACTAAGGATAACATTAAAACCAGGAAAGATCTTCCAGCAATATGTAAAAGACGAGCTTTGGAGCTTAATCAAGATGGAACGATGCCGGTGCCAATATTCCGATTGTCAAACACAGGTAAAATGCAATTTCTTTTGTGGCTGAAAAATGATATAAAATTTCCAGATGGATACGCTTCAAAGTTTAGTCGATGTGTTGACGAGAAAAATTTGAAGCTATCCGGACTGAAAAGCCATGACTGTCATGTCATCATGCAACGACTTCTTCCATTTGCGTTTGCAGAACTCCTTCAAAAGAACGTGCATATGGCTATTTCAGGTATATGATTATTAATGTTAAATCTAGATAATAAGTTTTTTTTTAAAAAAATTATAAATTTTAGTTAATTATTTTATTTTAAAATTTTAATCTGTATTTTATTTTTTTGTAGACATTGCATTATTCTTTCGGGATATTTCGGCGAAGACTTTACGAAATGAAGATGTTGCCGTTATGAAATCAAATATTGCAGTGAAGCTTTGTAATCTCGAGAAGATTTTTCCTCCATCGTTTTTCGATGTTATGGAACATCTACCCGTGCACCTTCCAGATGAAGCTACATTGGGTGGGCCAGTTCAGTATAGGTGGATGTATCCGTTCGAGAGATATATGTATCATTTAAAGAAGAAAGTGAAAAACAAGGCACGTATTGGGGGATCGATTGTTGCACAATGTATAAATGAGGAGATCTCAAATGCTTCTTCCAATTACTTTGGACATCCTGAAGTTATAGACACCCCTGAAGGTCCTGGAGATATTCGATTTACATATACATATGCAGATGTGCCAAGCATGTTTTACCATGAAGGTCGCATTAGTGGAAAAGCGACAAATGGGTGGTTAACAGACAAAGACTATACTGTTCTCCAAACGTTTATGATGCTCAATTGTGAAGACTTCACACCATATGAGAGGTATATTTTTATATATATACAAATATTTTCATATATATACAAATATTTTCATAATTACAAATTTTTGATATTTAATGCATACACAGGATGTTTGAGGAGTATATGACATTGAGCATGCCGGATATTACTCTTGATGCAATGCAAAGAGAAAAAGACAGATATTTCGCAGAATGGTGTAAAGATTATGTGAGTTTAGTTATGCTATTATTTAGTTTATTATACAAACTAAATTATACAATCATAACAATTTTTTATATACATACATTGTATTATTTGCAGATAAACGATGCTACTGAATCATATGCATTTCCCATGTGGATGCTGGATTTTGTACAAGGTCCAAGACGCAATTTTACATCGTGGCCTATATACCATTCCCGTGGATATACCTTTCACACGCATAATCATGGCCAGAGTAGGAAAACACAAAATTATGGTGTTTGTGTACGGGCAACCACTGAGATGGATTATTACGGACTGATTGAAGAGATAATGATGATCGAGTATCATGGTGATGTCGGGCTGAAGGCTATGATTTTCAAATGCAAGTGGTTTGATACAACACAAAATCATGGAATGCGCAGACATCCATCAGGTTTGGTCAATGTTGCACCCTGCAAGCAATACAAGAAATATGATCCATTTGTATTAGCAGGTAATTGTGATCAAGCATGTTTTATTTCTTATCCGCGTGTCCGTCGTTTCCACGTGGATGATTGGTGGGCATGTACCAAAGTTATGCCACGAGGAGTTTCTCAAACATCTGAACTTGCTCTAACTGCATTACAAGACGATACATATAATCAAGTAGTCACACCTAGTGCAATGCTACGGATTGAATCGCACATCGTCCCAGATGATTCCGATTATGATACAATACCTGTATGTCCGCCTAATGATGAATACATATCAGAGGATGATTTAGAAGATTCTTGCGATGACTCTGATTCTGATTCAGATTCCGATTCTGGTTAATTTTAATTATTGTATGAATTGCATGTAATAAATTATAATGTATTAAGTTTTGTGTATCTATTTTCAGTTTAAGCGGGAACACTTAATAAGTTTAAGCGGGAACAATTAATAAGTTTGGAGCCAAATTGACTAAATATTTGGAGCCAAATTTTCCCAATTTTGCTATAACCACTATCGTAGCCACCTATTTCGTGGCTATACCATTAGGGTTTTATTTGCTTTAACACTTGTCTTCCTTATAAACTATAAACCCACCCACACTCATTTTCTTCTTCATTTATTACGACAGACAAATTCTCAGCCCAAATCGTTTCTGTTTCTTCATATTTCTCAAGTCCGTTCAGCCTCAGCTCCGCACCATCGTCTTCGTCCGGCTCACATCCGCCGGTAATCTCGATTCTGTCCTTTAGTTTCCTTCTCTGTCGATTTGTCATGATTATTCACCCATCAATTCTTCTGTCTCTGGGTTTTCTCTCTGCAGCGATTCTCTCCCCGAAGCTTCTCTCTCCTGTGAACAGGTGAGTTTCTCCTCTCTCTCTCTCTCTCTATCTCAAAAAGATAAATGAGATTCAGTGAACAAATTTAATTGTTTACTTGTTAGAAAATAATGTTTGCATGGTTAAAATTCATACCTTTGATGCTAAATTTTAGTTTCTTGGTTTGTTTTTGTAGTTATGTGACTTGTGAATTGAATGGAGATACTAATTTCTAATGGCTCCACCAACTTTTCTTAGCATTTTAAATTTCTGGGTTTCTGTGGCATATCTTTAATTTCTGTTTAGCATTCGTTTCATATGTCCTTCATTTCTGTTCCAAGTTCTTAAAATTTCAATTCATATTCTCATTTCTCTGTTTTTTTTTTCCAGATATGGCAAATAGAAAGCGAACCTTCTCTTCTCGACAGTCTCCTCCGCTTCCACCCGGAGCTACTGGCGTAGCCACTCCACCGCCACCCAGAGCTACTGGCGGAGCAACCCCAATGCCACCCGGAGCTACTGGCGTAGCCTCCCCAATGCCACCAGGTGCTACTAGTGCAGCCGCCTCAGGTGCAAACAACTACACACGCCTAAGCCTTGATGCGGTAATGCATGCTCCTTCGAGGAGATCCCAACCACACATTCATCCTAAGAAGCTCAATGGAGCTTTATGGTAATTAACAATTTTAGAGTATAGATATGTTACCATTTGTCATACTTTCTTACATTATTTTTTATAATACTCATGATAGGTTTGGTATTGATCCTTCCGTCAACAAGTTTATCCGAGCAACTTGGCAAGGATATTACATGGGACCATGGAGGAGCTGGAAATTTGTTCCCCAGGAGAGGAAAGACATCTGGTGGAAAGCTTTTGTGGTTAGTCTTACTTATTTTTTATAGTTGTGTATTCTATTTACTAAACATAGGAGTATTGACTTTGATTTCTCTTTTGTAGCAAAACTACTACTGGGATCCTCCTTACATTAACACAGTTTATTACTTCTGGAAAAAAGAGACAATGACTTCAATTTGTGAACGTATCAGCAAGAAGAAGAGGCAGAACAAGAAACCCAAGTACATTGGGGATGAAGATTGGACCTCCCTGATGGAGGAATGGGCAACAGAAGCTTCTCTTAAGAGAAGCATGACCGCTGCTGAATGCCGAAAATCTGATCCCGATGGCAAAGGGATGCATAAGCACTGTGCAGGTCCTCAATCCTTTGCCAAAATTGAGTATGATATGGTAATGAATCATATATTTCCTTTTCTCTCTTAGTATAAGTTTTTATACTATAAAATTTACTTTCCCATGCTATATTTTTGCAGATGGTTGAGGCTGGTGATGATGAACCACCAGCTTTCACAGAACTTGTGCGGAAGACCCACACCCGCAGAGATGGAACTTATGTGGACCATCGTGCTGAGTCTATCGTGACAGAAGTGGAGATATCTGCTACAGAACTGGTTTCTTCTGCTGATTATTCCGATGCGAGCACCCAATCTCAATCTTCTGTTCCTGCTCCTTCTCGGACTCTTCTGAATCAAGCCTATATTAAGGTTATCAATTCCCAAAGTATTAGCGTTTATTTCTTTTACACTTTCATTCGTTTTCTTTCTCTTCTTAACTTATATTCGTTCTCTTCTGAACTTGATGTGGACATTCGTTTTCTTTCACATTATAGTTTCCAGTTATATTACACATACTTATATGTTTTTGTTTGTTTCTCTCACAGCACGTTCAGCCTAACAAGGGACACATTTATGGACTCGGCAGCGCTCAATATCGAGATTTCAATCCTGCCAATTCTGTCCCTGTTTCTTTGGCGCACAACCTCGACGTTGATATGCGTATCTCCTCTTTGGAGACCAAATTTCAAACTCTTGGGAACAATGTGGAAGCGGTCAAAAACGATGTTGAAGCTCTCAAAAACAATGTTGCTGCAACATTGGCTGCAATAAATTTGGTTCTGCAGAATCTTGGAGTCAATCCAGTCAATGTCCCAACCGTAAGTCCTACTGAACACAACACTACTCCAGCTGTTCCTATCCCAGTCCCTGCTCCAGTGCCTACAACACATCCTACCGAAAATACATCTCCTGATGGCCATGGGCAGAATGCAAGCAAAGACCACTATCCTGAGAATTGGTGCAATGATCTTGATGGATATTCCCACGAGTAGTAATGGTGATGCTTTTGTGTATATATAGTTAAACTAATCTGATGCTTTCTAATATGTAATCGGCTTATTTTTTGGGCAAATCCTGATATGTTTTGTATTTTCAGGATTAACATCTAATTAGATATTAATCTAATTAGATTAATATATAATTAGATTAATGTACTAGTCAAGTCTTTTGGGAAAAAGGTTAATGTATAATTGTTCTCTTTATTAATTTTCATGTTTAGAAAAAAAATTTCCAGTTTAATAACTGCTCTTAGCCACTATGATTATGGACACTATTACTTGCTAAAAAGTAGTCACAATACTATTACGTGGTCCTTTTCGTGACTACGTAGTCTTACAACCAACGTGCACTTACTAACCACACATTTAGGTGGCTATGTAGCCACAGTTCTTTAGTAGCTACAATAGCCACTTAATAACCACCATCCCTAGTAGCTACATTAGCCACTTAATAACCACGATTCATTAGTAGCTGTTCTAGCCACTTATTAACCACTGTCCAATTGTAGCTGTGGTAGCCACTTTAATAACTACGGTAATTAGTAGCTGTAGCCACATAATAACCACTGTTCATTAGTAGCCGCCGGCCGTGGAACCAAGAAGACCCGGCGGCTGGAGTGACAAAAATTAGTAGCTGTAGCCACATATTGTTGGAGTGACAAAAAAGTGGCTAAATCTTGTCTCATAGCCACCAAAACCCACGGGTCAATTAGCCACGACGCTATAGCCATGAAAAAGTATTAGTGGCTGTTAGTGGCTATTGCAGTCTACAGCCACCGAAATTGTGCGTTAGCCATTGCTTCGACAGTGGCTATAGAGATTTTTTTTACTAGTGTTATGTTAGTACTGTTTGACATGGCTTTACTCTAGTGTTGGTTGATTCAGTGTTCTAAAGGATAAGTGAGTTCCTATGTTTTCAAACCTCTTTCACAGGTCTAGTCTTCTGTTTTGCTAGAGGGCAAGCAAAAGCTAAGTCTGGGGGAGTTGATATATCATGGTTTTTATGGTTTTTAGCCATGATATAAGTTGTGTATATAGAGTCTTTTTGGTGTTTTTGGAGTCTTTTAGAGTCTTTTACAGGTTTAGGTACATTTGGAGCTTAATTGGAGATTATGGATCATTCTGGAGCTATATTAGAAGCTGTGCTGAAGAATGCAACTCGGAGCCTATTTTCAAGCCTGGTGTCGATCGACACCACTTATGGGTGTCGATCGACACCGATCGGGATTTCACAAACCGTCGAGTTTTGAAGAAAAGGAAATTGGCCAGAAGTTTCATATATTTGCAATTAAGACCCTGGTCGAGTTTTTAGGATATATAAACTATTTTAAGGTCATTGTTTAGACCAATCTATGATTCTAAGCTAGAGCTTTGGAGAGAAGTTGATTGATTTGAGTATTGTGTTTCGAGTTCTAGAATATAGCAGAATCCTGATTACTGATTAGCTTGCATTCCTGATTTCCTGAGAATTCCCTGAGCCTGACGTTTCTCCCATCTGATTTACAACCGATATTATTGTGCTGTTTTAATTACATTTACTTTCGTTTAGCTTAATTCGAAAACCTATAATCTATTGTGCGATCTTGAGTCTCTGTGGAAATCGATCCCTAAGTATTACAATTGATCTCTTAATTTGAGAGAGTAGTTCAAAGGGTAAATTTGAGCATATCAAAAACCTAATTATTAAAGAATATATCTGTTTACGTTTTTCATCGTCAATATTACCAATGTGTGAGAACATAGAAATAATTTTGTTGGATATTGTTGTTTTTCATATTTTACATGTTTTAGGTGTGTGAGTGTTTTGATTTCTACAAGATCGTTGTTATTGTCTAAAATTGCGAGTCTTTAATTGTGTTCATATTCTATATATTAAAATAACTTTATATATATATATATATATTTAAAATGATATTTCCATTTTTATTAAAAATTTATTATGGGGGAAAAAAGTAAAAACTAAAACTTTTCTTTATTTTCGTAATGACGTTTAACTTTATGGTTATAAAAATACTTATTTTTATTTAAAAAGAATTTTTAGAGATAAAAGTTTCATTTATTGCAAAATAAAAAAAATTAAAGATTCCCTTTTGTTGAAAGAAAAATAAATTTTAAACATTTCCTTTATTGCAAAACCCGAAATTGCAAGAACTTAGGAGTAAACAATTCAAAAATTAACAAAATTAAAATCAAATACCATTATCCTCTTCATTGATTGGATAATTATCAAAATATTAAAATAAAATAGCAATATCTTCTTCATTGTAAAATCTGTTTTTTTAATAATGGCACTTGAATCTATATCTTTTCTATAAATTAAAATATGATATTTTCATTTTTATTAAAAAAAATTTAAGCAACAATTTTTTTATAAAATACAACTTTCCTTTATTTTCTAAACACGTTTTAATATAAAAAATTTATCTTTTATTTAAAAATAAAATTAAAACAAAACTTTATTTTATTGCAAAAAATGAAATTTTAAGAATAAATATTTTAGTTTTTAACCATACTTTAATATAAAAAAATATATTTAAGATTTTTTTTTTAAAAAAACTAATTGAATATACTAATTTTATTTCATTAAGGGTAGCTCTGTATTTGAATATATAAAAAATTTATTTAAACATTGTTTTAAGAGAAAGTTATTTTACTGCAAAAAAAAGTGTAAAATAAATATTTTCTGTTTTTTTGTAATCAAGTAAATAATTTTTTTAATAAATATATTAACTTCTTTTTTAAGTTTTTGAAATTTCCATTTTCTTATTTATAAGTTTTTACCTTTTTAACTTTTTCCTTTTTAAAAAAAATATTTTAAACGTATTTTTTAAAATATAAACTAAAAAAGGAAATTTCCCTTTTTACAAAAATTTAAAAATTGGATAGTTATCAAGAGTAATATAAAATAAATTTGTAAATAAGAAAAAGGAAACTGCAAAAACGTTTTTAAAAAGAAGTAAATATATTTATTTTAAGTTATATAAAAGAAGTAAATAAGAAAAAATAAATTTAATTAATAAAACTTTTCTGTATTTTTCAAAACACGTTTTTAAAATATAAAATTTTATTTTATAATAAATAAATTGGAAAATAAAACTTTCCTTTATTAAAAAGAAATTAAAAAAAAATTATATCATTAAGGGTATGCCTTTAATAGACCACAGTGAAAATCAACGTGAACGCGACACGTATGCAAGTGACTTCTCAAATAATATTATTAAGATTTCTTTTGAAAAGCTATAACGAGTTTCAGAAACAATTTTTTTTCGAAATTACTTTTGGAAAGTTATAATGAGTTTTGGAAATCAGTTTCTCCTTCCCAACAAAAGTAAAACTAGACCATCCGCAAATAACAAATGATTTTATCGATAAACATGCATTAGCAATTATGCTCCTTTGAACGGAGGGAGTATATTTAGTTTAGACGGTTTAGTTTAGACTAAGAACCCGTTCAAGTTTTGTTCGGGTTCGGTTTCAGATTCAGTTAAAGGGAGAACTGCATTTAATGTTCCTACTTGAGTTAGTAATATAGTTCAACACTTCAGCACATATGTAGTTAGTTTATGCTACAAATGGATACAGATCAGTATTAAAAGTTTGTAATTAATACTTCCTCTGTTTCACAAAGAATGTCACTATATTCATTTCTCACACATATGGAGAAAAGTATTAAAAATTCTATTATACCTTTTATAAGTATACTAATAAATTTTCTTTCTCTAATTAATATATACTAATCTAACAAGGTCAAAGTGAATTTTTATCAACAAAATTGCATTGGAACACAAAATGACACTCTTTATAAAATAAAATAAAAAATTCTAAAATGATACCATTTAATTATGAAACGGAGGGAATATATTTAGTTTAGACAGTTTCTGCTATTCGTTAAGCGGCTAATTATAAGAAACTAATATGTCAACTTGTGAAAATTTTGTCATTCAAGGAGAACTCCCGTTTATTTTTTTATATATAAAGTATAACACACTCACATAGTCACATGCATGAAAGATATATACATTTCTTGACCAAGACATTTTTTTTTTTGTGCGACCAAGACATTCAATGCGTCTTTCTGTATTAACGGACGACGCGGGATTAAAGCAAAGACTTGCACGATACACAGATATGATTGAATACATATTCTTTGACGGATCTTAATTTATTATTAAGCAAAATAATCGAACCGTACTGGCGTACTGGTTAACGCATATGTTACAGATATATCTATTAACCGCCAAAATCTTTCTATTAACACTGCATACCTCAAACTTGAAAAGTCATCTTGACTAATACCTCAAACTGCAATCAGTTTTATTTTCGAAGTGTTTCGCTATCATGATACAAGACGCACTGATCCTTTTTTCATAAGTAGAAATATTGTAATTGAAAAAGATTGTTACTTGTAACTTGTAAGTTATAACAGATTTACACTTCTCTACTGCTTTCGTCAAACATTTTTTGTTTTGGTACGGCAAACCGCAAACCAAACATCTCGCTGAAACCAAATGCAGTTAATCATTATTTTGCTGGAATTACGTCTTAATCAATTTATAGAAAAAGATTTTCAAATACATTTCTTTTGTGCTGATTTCTAAGAGAATTGTTGCGTGAAAGGTTTCTAAACATTTTTTACATTATTGTAATGGACACCTAGTTTTGCATCTCTCTAAATTATGGACTAGAGTCATAAGCATCCGAGCAACAGAAGAATTAATATGCACTATCAATCAATATTCTTATTAGCGTATATTAGTGCTATACTCACTAAAATATGCACTTCTAATTCCTTTACCCTATTTATTTATGTGTGGCCAGAATCCACTTTTCTAGTTGAAACCCAAACAAACCACCGGTGATTGATGCCGTCCACCGGAAGACCGAACCCAGACTTTGATTTATTACATTATTTATATTATTTTTGAGTCTTTCTTTTGATAAAGATGGATTCCGAACAGAAGAAGACAAGACTTCACTATGGAACCGAGCGAAGACCTTTGAGATTGAGATTCCCCAGTCCACATATGAAAGTAAAACTAGCGGCTCAAGTGTATCCTTCATGCAGGCCCGACCGACAGCACATGCAAGCAAAACAATGGCTTAGAGCCACTTGCTTTTTCAATATTTTTGGGCCACAGTTTTTTGAAAATGATATTCTTTCTATTTTTTTTAGTTGTTATTTTGAAAATGTACACACAGATTAAAAAAATATTTAATTTCTTATTTTTTAATAAAAAACATCATTTAATTATCTACCTAACCATAATTCAACTAATAATAAAATACATTGTATAATATAAATAATTATAAAAGTTAAAAAACCAATAATTTTTGCATATTTAAAGATGCGAATGACAATTAGTTTCTAACAAAAATTTATCTCTATGATGACAACTAAATAAAACTAGAGGGAGTAGTATCAGTGGCGGATGCAGCTTACGTCGGACGGGGTTACGTGTCTCCGGCTAAAATTTGATTTTCTCTATATAATTAATTCATAATTTTGATTTTCTTTAAATAATTAGCTTAGAATTTATGGTAATGCCTCCGGTTAATTCATAATTTTGATTTTCTTGTAAGTTATAACAGATTTACACTTCTATACTGCTTTCGTCAAACATTTTTTGTTTTGGTACGGCAAACCGCAAACCAAACATCTCGCTGAAACAAAATGCAGTTAATCATTATTTTGCTGGAATTACGTCTTAATCAATTTATCGAAAAATATTTTCAAATACATTTCTTTTGTGCTGATTTCAAAGAGAATTGTTGCGTGAAAGGTTTCTAAACATTTTTTACATTATTGTAATGGACACCTAGTTTTGCATCTCTCTATATTATGGACTAGAGTCATAAGCATCCGAGCAACAGAAGAATTAATATGCAATATCAATCAATATTCTTATTAGCGTATATTAGTGCTATACTCAATAAAATATGCACTTCTAATTCCTTTACCCTGTTTATTTATGTGTGGCTCGTATGAAAGTAAAGCTAGCGGCTCAAGTGTATCCTTCATGCAGGCCCGACCGACAGTTTTCAATATTTTTGGGCCACTTTTTTTTTTTAAATGATATTCTTTCTATTTTTTTAGTTGTCATTTTGAAAATGTATACACAGATTAAGAAAATATTTAATTTCTTATTTTTTTAATAAAAAACATCATTTAATTATCTACCTAACCATAATTCAACTAATAATAAAATACATTATATAATATAAATAATTATAAAAATTAAAAAACCAATAATTTTTGCATTGAAAGATGAGAATGACAATTAGTTTCTAACAAAAATTTATCTCTATGATGACAACTAAATAAAAATACAGGAAGTAGTATCAGTGGCGGATGCAGCTTACGTCGGACGAGGTTACATGCCTCCGGCTAAAATTTGATTTTTTTATATAATTAATTCATAATTTTGATTTTTAAAAAATAATTAGCTCAGAATTTAGGTAATGCCTCCAATTAATTCAAAATATATAATAGTACTCGCAGTTAAAATTTCTCCTACATCCACCACTGAGTAATATATAGACCATATATTTAAATGGACCATATTTTGCTTTTTTTTATCCAACAGCCAAACTTTCTTTTTCTGTATATTGTTTGTTGTTAAAAAAAAGTTTATGAAGCCACAAAATAATTAAACATATACAGATCTGTTAAATTAGTGTTTATATATTTACTCTTTTTTGGCATATCACTATTTTTTCATAATTTTTTTTCCTTTTTTATTTATATTGAAAATCAATTATAAAATAAGAAAAGAAAAAAAACTACATATATATACATTAGAAAACCTAACAATCTACAATTCATTAATATTATCTCTTTCAAAAACGTTTTCAAAAACGCTTTAGCAAGAAAAAATGCAAAGAGAGTTATTTTTCATAACTAGCTATTTCTTATTTTTCTAGAATTTTCAGTTATAGTTTTCATATTCCTTGTTGTCATATTCTTTGTTGTCCAAGGTTTTTCTTTTATATTTTATGTAATATTTTCTTTTCTCCCTTCATGTAAACCGATGTATATATGGACCATTGGTCATTCATTAATACACAGAAACATTCAGTTTCATAACACGTTATGAGCACGAGTTAGCTCTGATAGGCCGCCGACCTCAAAACCCTAAACACCGCCGCCGCTGATCTCAAAACCAAAGCGCCGCCGCCGACTGCCGACCTGAAAAAGAAAGCGACCAGCAATTCCGACCAGCTCGCGGCCAGTTTGTTTTTCGAGGTCTTTTAGCTCCCGGTTCATAACCAGTCAACCCTTTGGAGGTTAAAGGTAATCTCAAAACTCAAAAATCAAACTTAAAACCCTAAGGTGCGATTTATGCTCTTAAACCCTAAGCCATAAATCTCAACCCTAAACCCTAAAAGCCCTAGTCACGATTTAAAACATTGAATCCTATATTGTTTTGCTTGATTAAAGTACTTGATTGATCACCTAAAACTAAAACCTCAAAATTGTGACTACTAAAATCTAAAGCCATAAATCCGGTTGCTTGCCTTGTGAATTAGGATCGCTGGCTTGTTTGCTCATTGTTGCATGCATCAATCTAAGAACTAAAACCTGAAAGAAAATAAAGAAATCGAAATCGAAAATTGCAAACCCTAATCCTATCCTGAATAGGAAAATCTAGCATTTCCATTTTAGAAAAGGAAACTTTGAAAAAAAATCATAATCCTTGCATGATCTTTTCCTTTTATTATTTGTCCTAGATCATACTTGCCTAGGATTGATTTTATGCATAGAAAATCACATGATTACTTGATAAAACCGATGACATAATTTACTGTTTAAATGGCATGATAGCTTATTACTTGTATCAGCTTGTTAATCGCATGATAGCTTAGACATTGATAGATTCATTGTATATTGATTCTTAAAACCCTAATTCGAATTTGAATCCTAAAAGGCCTTGAAAATCCTAATTACCATATTGATTAAATTCGATTTTTTTATTTTGAGGTTTAGGAATGATTAATACTTGATTGATTATAGCATGAGAGCTAAGATGATAGTTCTTGATGCATTCATAAACTGAAACCCTGAATATATTAAGGACCTTGAAATCCTATCCTCATCTCATAACCGTGTGCTCAAGTATATAATTAAGCCATGTGGCTTATGCACATTATCTCATTTTGATACATATAGACCTAGCATTGTAAGAAATGGTCGAATGTCTTGAAATCATATGCATTGTTTGCATGAATTCTAAATTCTTGAATTGATTGATAATGTGATTCAGATGTCGAGATTCGAACCCTCAGATTATTCTGCCCTAAATCTCTATGGAGATAATTTTCTAGAATGGGTAATGAACACAAGAGTTGCTCTGAAGTCTAGAGGACTCAGGAGATGTATCATTGATGGGAATAATGAAATTGAAAGCCAAAAGCATAGAGCCATAACAATTATGCGCTATCATCTTACTGAGGAACTGAGAGATCAGTACCTAAATATTGAGAATCCCTTTGACCTTTCGACAAAGTTAAATGAAAGATACTCAATGGTATTATGGCGAAAGTCCATGAAAGAATGGAGGATTCTCAACTTCCAGGATTTTGAATCCGTGGACGAATATAATTCTGCTTTAATGCAAATCGCCTATGGTCTTGAACTATGTGGTGAAGTGGTAACACATGAGGACTTACTATATAAGACCTACTCCAAATTCCATCCAAAGGATTTGTTGTTATCACAAAAGGCCAAAAGTTTCACCAACTATAATGACCTATTGTTATACCTTTTGGAAACTGAGCAAAGAAAGCAGAAAGTTAGAGATACTATCATCAGATTTGAGAAACTGCAGAAAAGATACATTGCGCAACGTAACAGTGTGATGAGACCTCCTGAAGCAAATAATGCTAATAATAATAAGGAGGAAGTCGTGTGGAAACACATGGACTGAGAGTCCGGCTTATACATTGACTAAAGAAATGGGATCTCGGCATTCTGATTTTATGTTTCATGTTTTGCTTTGACATTTAGAACTACTTTAAGTTTATTTTATTGCTATTATCTTGTTTGATTCTTTCTTGATAATATGAATGTTTTATTGCTTTTTATAAACGACAATATGAGTTCAATAATACAAGTATAAAATCTCGACCAAAAGGCATTGCCTAAAGGGCATGAATTTTTTCTCACTCATACAAAGCCCATTGAGTTATAAGAATGGTTTCCAAATAGAAACAATGGGAAAAAGGAAATAAAAGTTCCTTAAAAATCGCCTAAGACATTAAAAGAAAATGGTCGAGACTATACTTGCATTCTCTATTGATCTAGACTATGCCAAAGATCAGTATGATAAAGGAAAAAGCCATGGTAACCACAATAGGTATACCCCACGAAATTTACACTATATGGCATGACTGGATTAGCCATCCAAGTCCAAAACTTGATGCAAAGATTGATCATGAAAAGGCACAAAGAGTTATCCCATAGAATCTCACGTTGTGTTACATGTGCACAAGGGAAACTCATTAGATTTATTGTCCCAAACATCACGAAATTATAGTATATTCATGAGGGGGAGTGAGGACAAACCCGTGGTCCATGACTATACTACAAATTCGATAATCATAAGAAGACTTGGCCGGATTTTATAAACAAAGGTCATTACCTATAAGGTTTAGACTCTAAAGTCTATCAGCTTGGAGACATCACAAGTTTTACATGTACATAAGATTAATATGCATCAGGCCATATAAGTGAGTATAGATATTCCCATCTCAGATTGAATACGGGTCATGAGCCAGACATATACCATCTTATATAGATTTTGAATTAAACGACCACATACATATGTTTCGTCTAAGATGGAACCTCATAAGAAGATTGGGAATATATATGTTGGATAAGAAATGTTTCTCCAACGAATTTTAAAGAAACCTTGAGCCAAATATGGGTGATCTATTTAGTGGCCAAGGAATACGGATTATATGAGTTTAATGAATCCGAATATCCAACATTAGAAGGAGAAATGTAATAAGCTGATAAGAGAAATGAAATGGATTAACCATCATTGTCTTGACAAGATCCTCGGACTAGAAAAAAATTTAAAGACGTCCAATGAGAACAAAGAAATGATACAAAGATCATATAAAGCTAGCAGAATCAGATGCCAGACACATTGACCCGAAAAAGAAAGAAATAAATGACTAAGTCATATCAGCTTAAGCACCAAGAAATTGATGTCTTAGAGACACAATCAAGTTGCTACGAAGTCTATACAAGATAGACCAATAAGTTACATAAGATAAGAAACCTCGGAAAGAAAAAAGGTGCATAATACTAATCCGAGTTTATTAAGGAAACCAGTCCAGACATAGAGATATAAGGCTGGCCAGCTGAACATTTAAGGTACCAAACTGCAAGGTAATAAAGGTCATGGATAATTATAATGAAATCTCAAATCGATCAAATCATGTCTGGATCTACATAAAAGTGTTAACAACAAATGTATAAGAGAGCGTATACAACATAGTAGCACTTGAGCAATAAAGAAACAAGCGAGGATCAGAACCCACGAATAAGAATGCATTCATAGATTCATAAGATAAAAGGAAACGTGTTATTATGAAAGTGATAGGCGTATTGGCCACATAAGAAAAACTCCATCAGATGATTAAACCAATGGATGAATAGGTCCTGTAAAGGAAAGAAAATTGTGAGACCACATGATCTAAAGTGTTCATGTTTTACAAGCATTTCAGAATAGCTTGGTTACACAAGGATATTCACAGAGACTAAGGAACGAATTACAAGGAGATATACTCCAAATGTGGTGGATGCTGCTACAAACTCGAAAATTTATGTTGTCTGGACACATAAGAAAGAAATCAGATTGATATAGTAAGCAGTATATCGATCACTGGATAAATGATAAATAAAGGTACCAGAAAGATGAGAAAAGAAGTTCTGAAGAACAACATTGTTCCTAAGTTGTTTATGGACTGAAAATAAAGCAACTGCATATAGTATAGACTAAGTTAATACTTGGTAAATAAGTTCTATAAGAACAATCTAAATCAGTCAATATAAATAAATATGAATTCCTTGTGTATATATTAAACCAGTCCAAAGAAAGGTTAATTGGTTTCGATGATACAAGTTATCAATCGATCATTATATAGACTATGATCTACATATATGGAACTGCAATAAACTTGCAGAAATCATAGTCGTGGTGTATGTGTGAGATTAAGGTCAGCACGTCTTAAATTACATAGGATGGTCATAAGAAAGAAAAGAGACCATCAAATTCGACCAAAGACCCATATGGATGGACTATGGGTTAATCTGTAAACACTTCTATTTCTAAGTCCATTCGAGTAACATTGTCAAATAACATTGGTCGTGATCCTTGTGCATTAATTGGCATATGCTGAGAAAGTACTCAAGAGATTCAATATGGACCAGGCCCACTCATTGACCAGCCCAATGATGGTGAGAAGCCTCGGATTAGACATTGATACATTCGGTCCAAAGAAGGACGATGAAGAAATTCTCGGTCCTGAAGTGCCATACCTCAGTGCTATAGGAGCTTTAATGTACTTGGCTAGCCAAACTAGACCAGACATTTGTTTTGCCGTGAACAATTTAGCTCATGTCCAACTCAAAAGCACTGGAACGGTATTAAGCATATCCTGTGTTACCTACAAAGGACAAAGGATCTAGGCTTATTTTATACTAACTTTAACAAAGAAGGTTTAGTTGGTTTTGCTGATGCAGGTTATATGTCGGATCCGCACAATGCTAGATCGCAAACCGGTTATGTTTTCAAGCACGGTGGGACAGCAATTTCTTGGCGATTTATGAAGCAAACAATTGCGGCCACTTCGTCCAATCACGCAGAGATATTGACAATTCATGAGGCCAGCCGTGAATGTGTTTGGTTAAGGTCAATGACCCAACATATCCGATCAGATTGTGGCATGGTTGAAGACAAGAAACCAACCATTATGTACGAGGACAATGCGGCCTGTATTGCACAGCTCAAGGACGGCTACATCAAAGGCGACCGAACGAAGCACATTCTCCCGAAGTTCTTCTTCACGCATGAATTACAAAAGGACGGTCAAGTTCAAGTTCTGCAGGTCCGATCAAGTGAAAATTCAGCCCATCTATACACCAAGGCATTGCTGACTTCGACACTCAAGAAACTCATACATCAGATTGGAATGCGAAGACTTAGAGATCTTCAGTGATGCTCAAATCAGGGGGAGTACTATGTGTTGTACTCTTTTTCCTTCACCATGGCTTTGTCCCACTGGGTTTTTCCTGGTAAGGTTTTAATGAGGCAACATCGCCAAGCGTATTATAGAGATCCTTAGCATCTGGCACGGTTATGTCATCCAAGGGGGAGTGTTATAAATCAATTAGTGATGGACTCCATAACCGGTCCAATATAACCAAGACTAAGTCGGTCCATACTTAGAGTTTTCCTATTCTTTGTTGTCCAAGGTTTTACTTTTCTAGTTTATGTAATATTTCATTTTCTTCCTTCATGTAAACCACTATATATATGGACCCTTGATCATTCATTAATACACAGAAACATTCACTCGAGTAATTGGCGTTCCTCGGGGTTGACGTCATCGTTAAGGTTCAGAGTTGGAGTGATGTCATGAACTTCCATTCCCGGGGAAGAGGCTATAAGGCTATCTGGGGAATAAGATCGGTTGGCAACTAATAATTATCTTATCTTTCTTTCCCACCTCAACTTCTTTCGTAACAGAATTTGTTTTTTTTTAATAATTTTTTTTTTATTTATAATAATTCACATGTTTTTTGATTAAGGCCACCAATTTTGTTGGACCACCCTTGCTTTCATGTTATATATATTGTAGTCAATAATTCTCATATATAAAACATTCAACATGTCCACCAAACAAAAAAAACACGTATTCAACGTCTCTACCTTTTGTTTTGAACAAAGCGTACGCAGTATATCTCTTTTAGAATTTCTATATATTTGTTATCTAAACATTGATACAATATATATCAGCAATTTTATTTAAATAAGTAGTAATATGCTAAAATGACACATTTCAGAACGTTAATGTGGAAGTAAGACCTCATATAAAGAAAATGTTAGAAGTAACCCACTATTTTCAAAATACCAGCGCTACAAAAATTAATTTGTAGTCTTAGAGATCCTTAATCGATTTATAAGACTATAACTGGCTAACTCTAGTGTTTTTGCAAAAATAACCTCCTACATTATAAACTCGTGTTCCAGGTTACAACTCAGAGCAAAATAATTGATTTTAATTCACTTCAAACCATATAATATCAACCTCACATAATGTTTCGAACTTTTATGTAAAAGTTGCAGATGCAAATATTGATATGAGTTTCACCCAAAACTTTGACATTACTAAATCCATAGAAGCTGTGTAAGCGTTAGACCATCACGAGAAGTCAACCAATATGCCTAGCAATAACAATTTCATTTTATCTCTCTATTATTACTTCGTCTACATATATACTTACGTCGCCGTTTGATTTTTGAAATCTAGGTCTAAGTAGAAAATATGATATTGCTAATTTTTAGTGAAATCTCTAATTATACAATTATAATCATTTACATTTTGAATTTTGAATTTTAAATGTAATTCAATTCTAGAACGTCTTTTCATCATCACACAAAATCTTTGGGACAACTTGAGAACCCAAACATTTTGGCGTCACTATCACCTTCTAATGCCTCAATGACATTTATAAACACAATAGTTTGCTTAATTCTTATTTAGTCGTTCAATCTCTAAAATGAAAAATTCAAGAACAACATTGCTAGCTTTGATCCTCTTAGTTGCCACCATATGGGATGGAAACTCATTATTGGCAGGTCCCGAGGCTTTCACACAATGCCTAACGTCCTTAAACTCCGACCCCAAACATCCCATCTCCTCCGCCATGATCTTTTCCGGAAACGGCTCCTACTCCTCAGTACTAGAAGCCAATATCCATAACCTCCGTTTCAACACTTCCACAACCCCAAAACCCTTTCTCATAATCGCCGCAACGCACGAATCACACGTTCAAGCCGCAGTTACTTGTGGCCGACGTCACAACCTCCAAATGAAAATCAGAAGCGGCGGCCACGACTACGACGGCTTGTCATACGTTTCGTACTCTGGGAAGCCGTTCTTTATCCTCGATATGTTTAATCTCCGGTCGGTCGATGTTGACGTAGCGAGTAAAACCGCGTGGGTCCAAACCGGCGCCATTCTTGGAGAAGTTTATTACTATATTTGGGAGAGGAGCAAAACGCTAGCCTATCCCGCCGGGGTTTGTCCGGCGGTTGGTGTCGGCGGCCATATAAGCGGTGGGGGGTACGGTAACATGATGAGAAAATATGGTCTCACCGTCGATAATACTATCGATGCAAGAATGGTCGACGTCAATGGTATAATCAGTATCTCTATTCTATGTCACTATATGCTGATTTAATTTTATAGCATTATCCAGAGTCAACAATTCGAAATCAACCTAACTCTCTCACTAGTCACTAGTTAAAATTCTGTCAAGTGATATATTAATAATCAGTTTAGACCCTTGTTCGAAAACTCGCCCGCCTAATGGAGTATACGTCCGAGAATACTCTAGACGGTGGTGGAGCGTGGCGAGTTGAGTTATATGGCTATATTATACAGTGACTAGTATTTTTTCGTCTAAACCATATAATTGGAAAAAGACGACGTATAAAATATGACAATTAGATCAATTTAGATCACTTAAATCGATAATAATTTGACAAACTTGTTATATTTTATTCTAAATAAAAAAATAAAAATAAAAATTGACTAAAAATATGTAAAAGATGAAGATGAAGTAGTTAGAGTGATAGAAAAATGAAAAAAAATCACTCGAACACTGATCTCATGATTTTTAATAGTTTTCTAATCATTAAATCATATTATTCTATTAATGTTATTAACTAAAACAAATTTATAAACAAAAATATAATAAAATGTTTTAAAATTACTCCCCGAGTAATCCTCGAATAATTGGTAGCTCGCTAGTCCTCTATGGGTCATACGTATAGCGCGTAGCGAGATTCCGAACAAGGGTTTAGACAATCACTTACAGTATATTACAATTTTCAAAACATGTCCCACTATATTATATATAACGTTTATATTTAAAACCCTCAGGAAGAATTTTGGATAGAAAATTGATGGAAAATCGATTGAAGAATTTTCAAATATATTTCCCACTATATTTTATTTTATATATCTTTAAAATTTAAAAATCTCAGGAAACATATTGGATAGAAAAATGATGGGAGAGGATCTCTTCTGGGCAATCAACGGAGGAGGAGGAGGAAGCTTCGGCGTCGTTTTGGCCTACAAAATAAACCTCGTCGAAGTCCCTGAAAACGTCACCGTTTTCAGAGTCTCCCGGACTTTGGAGCAGAACGCGACGGGCATCGTTCACCGATGGCAACAAGTAGCGCCGGAGCTTCCCGAAGAGCTCTTCATAAGAATATACATCGACGTCGTAAACGGCACCGTCTCGTCTCAAAAGACCGTCAGGGCAACTTTCATAGGTATGTTCCTAGGAGACACATCGACGCTTCTGTCGATATTAAACCGGAGATTACCAGAATTGGGTCTGGTCCAATCTGATTGTACCGAGACGAGCTGGATCCAATCAGTGCTTTTCTGGTGGTATATTCCAGTGGGTACGTCGGAGAAAGTTCTACTCGAGAGGAACCAGACGGTGAATTATCTCAAGAGGAAATCGGATTACGTCCGTGAACCGATTTCAAGAACCGGTTTAGAATCGATTTGGAAGAAGATGATCGAGCTTGAGATTCCCACTATGGCCTTCAATCCATACGGTGGCATGATGGCGAAGGTTTCGTCGACGGCCACTCCGTTCCCATACAGAGCAGGGAATCTCTGGAAGATTCAGTACGCTGCTAATTGGAGAGAGGATAGGTTAACGAACCGATATATGGAACTGACGAGGAAGTTGTACCAATTCATGACTCCGTTCGTTTCCAAGAATCCGAGACAGTCGTTTTTTAACTATAGGGATGTTGATTTGGGGATTAATTCTCACGACGGACCAGTCACGAGCTATGTCGAAGGTCAACGTTACGGGAAGAAATACTTCGCCGGAAATTTCGAGAGGTTGGTGAAGATCAAGACGAGAGTTGATAGTGGTAACTACTTCAGGAACGAGCAGAGTACTCCTGTGAAGCCATACTTGCAATATATTTGGTTAGTGAAATGGTTGTTATATAATGATAGTGCCGTAATTCTTATCTGTCTTTTGGGTATATCAGGTTTGTTTTTTGTAAGAAAAAATGTCATTTAAATCATCAACTTTTAAAAAATATCTTTTGTTGTATATTCCGTTCTTCCAAAAAAAAAAATCATCAAGTTTTTAAAAATAAAGGTTTAAATGGAACTCTCCAAATGTCATTTAAATTCTAAATTTTTTTTGTTGACTGTCTAATTAAATAACAAATTTTTGTTGACTTCTAAATTAAGTAACAAACTTTTGTTATTTATGTATTTGAATCCCGTCGAAAAAAAAATTAAACAAAACTAACAAAATTATTAAATTTTATCAAGGTAAAATTATAAATATGGTAAAAGAATTCAAATAAAATTTTAAATCAAAAATAAAATTAATTAAATTTTTGATTTTTGCAAGTGTTTAAAATAGTATTACAAGAATTGTTTTTATTAAATATCATATTTCACTTTTTATATATGTTGACCTTTCATTAGATTTTGTTAAATATAAATATACATATAAATATTTTCAACACTCACAAATATCAGAAACTTAACTTTATTTTTTATTCAAATTTTTATTTGAATTTTTTCATCATATTTGTAATTTTATTTCGATAAAACTTAATAAATTTCATAAAATTTGTTTAATTAATTTCTGGACGAGACTCAAATGGCATAAATAACAAAAAAAAATTATTTAATTTAGAAATTAACAAAAATTCATTATTTAATTAGTAAATCAACAAAAACATGGGACTTTAAATGACATTTAGAAAGTTCATAATTTAAACCTTCACTTTTTGAAAGGTGAGGATTTAAATGACATTTTCCCGTTTTTTAGATGGCTATTAAATTTAGTATGGGGGGTATTGAACTTTTTTTGTGTGCACTTCTACTATATTAAAACAGGAGTTTTTTTATGAAAATACCTATTGTCATATGTTATATTACGAAATATGCCACTGAAATTTATCGAAAAAATAGAATTTCATTAAGGTTAATTTAGACTAAACATATTTGAATTCTATAATAGTTATAATACACTTGAACACATCAGATTATGTAGAGACTAATTACCATAAATAAAAATATATTAATTAGATATGTATCTTAACAATTTAAAATAATGGGTTCCACTTCTATTATTAACTAAAAACGAAAATAATAATAAAAAAATTTATATATATATATATTAGATATTAAATCAAATGATAAATATAATTAATTAATTTTCAAGACATAAAATCAAATTTTAATAAATATACACATAAAGTAACATAAAAATATATTTGATAAATATACACAGAAAGTAACATAAAAGTATATTTTGTATTTTTAATTTGATATATATATATATATAATTCCAGGTTTTTATAGTTTTTTTTATTAAAATCTGTAAAATATTTAGACAATTATAAAACGGGTTAAAAAGACTAATTAAATCATTTTAATTATAAAACTATTAAATTATTAAGATGCGATAAGTTTTATAGACGGATTATCATATTTTAACTTTCCTAAATATATATAAAATTATATATATATATATATAAAATTATATATATATATATATAAAATTATATATATATATATAATTTCTGGTTTGTATAGTTTGTTTTATTAAAATCTGTAAAATATTTAAACAATTACAAAACCGGTTAAAAAGACTAATTAACTCATTTTAATTATAAAATTATTAAAAATTATTAAGATGCGATAAGTTTTATAGACGGATTATCATATTTTAACTTTCCTAAAAATATATAAAATTTAGATTTAATTATAAAAATTAGAAAATAAAATAACAAATACAAATTAATAATAGACTGTATAATTTTATCAGATAGTTATAATAAAACTATCAGTACATCTCAAACTATAACTTATAAAAGAATATACTTTTAATTAGTATAAAAAACAACAAAAATCAATTAATAATGTCATCCTCTCTCAATACCATATTGATACTATCAAATATATGTATACAAGCATAAAAATATTGACATATCTTAAACTTTTAAATTTACAAATACACACTATTTAAAAAAATAACTACACATTAAAAAAACTTATCTTAAGGACGGAATATATCTATTATATTATTATCGAATATAAAAAATAACATTAAATTTTATATTATTATAAAATATGTTAAAATTTTATTTAGATATTAAATCAAAAGATATTATTTTGAATCAGAATAATGTTTTAAAAAGTCCAATATATTAACAAATATAAATATTATGCTAAACATTTTCATAAATATTAGTATGTAAAATATTAAATTTGCTAATTTACAATTTACTTCCACTTATCTTCTAATTACATTGATATAATTACTTATTTTTTGCTATTTATTTAAAACTATTTTCTTTCTAGAAATGCTAAACATTTTCATAAATATTAATATGAAAATAATAAATTTCATAATATTAAATTTATGTCCAGTTATGTGTGCATTAAATTGATGTAATTGAAAATTTTCTTACTGCTTATCTACTTCTTTCTTAGTAAAACTATTTTTTTTTGTAAATTTCTAATAAACCCATAAAAAACTCACAAAATAATTCACACAACAACTTTAAAGTAGAGCGTTACAAATTATTTGAAATGTTATTGTTTTCTTTTAATAATTTTAGAAATTATTATTATGTCAAAATATTTTAAAAATTCTTAAATTTATGTATTTAATTGAAAAATATTATTAATACCCCGCGCGCGCGGGTTCGGGTCTAGTAAATTCATTAAAATAAGAGAGGCTTCAGCCCTGTTGTACAAGACATTGTTGTAAAGCCCAGTTTGCTAATTAGTATGGAACATAATATTTTTTTTTGTCTTCGTGATTTTAGGTTTTTTAAAAAAAGTTACTATGAGTGAAAAAAACATCGTGGATTGTTGATCGATTGTTTACGAACTATATGATATCCAGATTTATTGCTTTGGAAGTTAATGAATTGAATTGAGTGATTCTATTTTTATTTTGGAAAGTTATAATGTGTTTAGGAAACATCCTTAGTTCAAAATTTAACGAGTTTAGGAAACAATTTCTTTTTCGAAATTTCTTTTGGAAAGTTATAATGAGTTTTGGAAATCAGTTTGTCCTTCTCGACAAAAGAAAAACTAGATCATCTGCAAATAACAAATGATTTTATCGATAAACATGCATTAGCAATCATGCTCCTTTGAACGGAGAGAGTATATTTAGTTTAGACTGTTTAGCTTAGACTAAGAACCCGTTTAGTTCGGTTCCGCGTTCAGTTACAGGGAGAACTGCATTTAATGTTCCTACTTGAGCTAGTAATATAGTTCAACACTTCAGCACATCTAGTTATTTTATGCTACAAATGGATACATACCAGTATTAAGATTTTGTAATTAGTACTTTCTCAGTTTCACAAAGAATATCACTATATTCATTTTTCACACATATTAAGAAAAATATTAAAAATTATATTATACCCTTTATAAGTATACTAATCAAATTTATTTCTCTAATTAATATAGCAAGGTTAAAATTAAAATTTTATCAGCAAAATTGCATTGAAAACACAAAACGACATTCTTTATAAAATAAAAACAAAATTCTAAAATGATACCATTTATGAAACGGAGAGAGTATATTTAGTTTAGATTGTTTCTGCTATTCGTTATTGTAAGAAACTAATATGCCAACTTGTGAAATTTTTATGTCATTCAAGAAGAACTCCCATTTATTTTTTCTGATACAAAGTATAACAACACTCACATGCATGAAAGATGTATACATTTCTTGACCAAGACATTTTTTTTGTTTGCGACCAAGAGATTCAACGCGTCTTTTTGTATTAACGGACGACGCGGGATTAAAGCAAAGACTTGCTCGATACACAGATATGATCGAATACATATTCTTTGACGGATCTTAATTTATTAAGCAAAATAATCAAACCATACTGGCGTACTGCTTAACGCATAGGTTACAGTTATATCTATTAACCGCCAAAATCTTTCTATTAACACTGCATACCTCAAATTTGAAAAGTCATCTATGTAGATTGAACAGTGCAGAACCAGCGGTACATGTACGATGCAGTTTTTATAATTATAAAATGTATAGATATATAGTTAAATGCATGTGCGTTTCGGTGTTACCATTCAGAGCTTATGAGTTATGACTCACACACGGTATTGGCTATCGCGTAGTGCTCATTAATTAATACAATAACAATATGTATAAGTTGAAGTCAAATATATTAAGTCCACTACATTAAATCCGGACAAAAGCACCTTAGCTGTAAAGATTGTGAAAAAACAAATTGTATATTCTTGGAAAAAATCCATAAACACAAAATTTCGTGCGATATAATATGTCTATAGTGGTAACAAAGGTTTAGAATTTTTGAAAAATGTTATGTAAATGGGATCATTCAGTATTTCACTTTCTGATTTCAATCCACAAATGAAAAACCTATACCAATCTCTGTAATTTATATAAACCTCGATTATATATGGTAGGGTTTATACCGAAGAATAAATCAGTTGACACTTTGTTAATCTTTCACAATTTCTCTGGAACCTCTAAAATTATATTGAACGGATAAAATCATTTTCCACTTAGGTTTGGATAAGATAGTATGACTAAGAGTTAGTTCTTTAATAATTGTTCTTTTCTCGACAGACATTCAATAATTAATATACAAAAGAAAACAAAGTAAAAATTATTACTGAAGGACTATTGAACCCAAATTAGCTGCTAGGATCACTAAAAACGCACTCCTCTATATAAATATAGACACACACAAGCTACCAAAGACATATCAAAACTTCCAAAAGTAAACAGCAGAAATAAAATATGGAAAAACTACTCGTAGTTTGTCTGCTACTGCTCTCAGTTTCAGTTGCAACTTCACAGTCCGTGACCGATCCAGTGACTTTCCTCCGATGTATCGTGCGACAGGGATCGAACCCGCCGGACCAAACCTCTGAGGTCACCTACATCTCAACAAACTCCTCTTTCACTGCCGTCCTCCGCCGCCGCATACCCAACCTCCGTTTCGACAAACCCTCCACTCCAAAACCCATCGCCATAGTCACCGTCAAAAGTTGGTCACAAATTGGGACGGCACTAGCATGCGCCCGCGAGCTCTCTATCCAAGTCAGAGTCCGAAGCGGAGGCCACGATTTCGAAGGACTGTCTTACACAAGCACGGTCCCGTTCTTCGTCATCGACATGTTCAGTTTCAGATCGGTCGACGTCAACCTCACCGAGGGAACCGCTTGGGTAGACTCCGGCGCTACCATCGGAGAGCTCTATTACCGAATAGCAGAGAAGAGCAATGTCCTCGGGTTTCCAGCGGGTTTGTCCACGACATTAGGCGTTGGTGGACATTTTAGCGGTGGAGGGTACGGAGCAATGATGAGAAAGTACGGTCTGTCCGTTGATAACGTTGTCGGCTCAGCGCTTATCGATTCGAACGGGAACATATACGCCGACCGAGTTTCGATAGGCGAAGAACTTTTCTGGGCGATTCGAGGAGGTGGGGGCGCAAGTTTCGGCCTTGTGTTGGGGTACAAGCTCCGACTTGTCCCGGTGCCGGAGAGAGTTACGGTCTTCAGCGTAAAGAAAACAGTCGGAGAAGGAGCCGTTGATCTTATAATGAAGTGGCAGAGTTTTGCTCAAAGTACAGATCGGAATATGTTCGTGAGGCTGGCGTTGACCTTGGTCAACGGTACAAAGCCTGGTGAGAAGATGGTTTTAGCCTCTTTCATTGGGATGTATTTAGGCGGGTCGGACAAGACGTTGAACGTGATGAACCGGGACTTCCCGGAGTTAAAGCTGAAGAGAAGTGATTGTACCGAAATGAGATGGATCGATTCGGTTTTGTTCTGGGCCGGTTATCCGATAGGTACACCGACTTCAGTATTGTTGGACACAACATTCCCGAACAAGTTGTTTATGAAACGGAAGTCGGACTACGTGAAGCGTCCGATTTCGAGAACCGGTCTCGATCTAATACTCAAGAAATTGGTGGAGGTTGAGAAAGTTGAGATGAATTGGAATCCGTACGGGGGAAGAATGGGTGAGGTCACGAGTTCGAGGACACCGTTCCTCATAGAGCAGGCAATTTGTTCAACATTGAGTATATCATAGACTGGTCGGAAGCTGGAGATGACGTGGAGAAGGATCACTTGTCACGGGCAAGAGAGATGCACGGATTCATGACCCCGTACGTGTCTAGTAACCCGAGGGAGGCGTTTTTTAATTACCGTGATCTTGACATAGGGTCAGGTGCTAATTCAACCACGTACCAAGAAGGTAAGATCTATGGAGCTAAATATTTCAAAGACAATTTCGAGAGGTTAGTTGATATTAAATCCAAGTATGATGAGTTCAACTTTTGGAGGAACGAACAAAGTATTCCGGTTCGAAAATAATCAGTACGACAGGATCACACGAGTGCTGTGATTTGTGACATGCATGTATTAAGTTTTTCAGCAAATAAAGCAAGAATGGTGTATTAAGATTTGGTTCGCTAAAATGTATTGAGATCTTTGGTTGGAGGATAAATACATGTGTATTTTTTTTTTCCTTTCTATCGTACGTACATGGTTAGTGACGTAGTTCTATCATGATCAACTCATCTTGAATGGAAAACCCATAACACACAAATCTTTTGTCCAGTTCATACAACACGTTTTGGTTTTTCTTTACATATTTTTGTTTTGGTGGGATTTTTGTTTACATATTTTGATATCATCATGACTTCAGGATTTGGACAATTTATGCTTGATTATATTAAAAGAAATTCTTGATATCCTACCATTTTTTCTCTTCAAAATATCTCTATTTAACCTTTTTACGTATTTACTTTTATAAAATAGCTATTTTTCAGGATCTGCAGACAACATTTACGGATCATAAACTGATACCATCTCCAATTACCCTACCTTTTAATTGGTTGGATAGATGTTGTTAATATATTTCGTCAATTAAATTGTAATTGACTTTGACGTAATTAAACTTACCATAACCAAAGTTGGCAATATTTGACCAAAATAATTCAAAGAACCGCACTTTCACACAAGGCCAAAAATTTCTTCCTTTTTTGTTTTGTTTTTTGTTTTTTGTTTTCCTGACAAAAGCCACAAAATCATTCTACTTATCCAAATCTCTAACAGAAAAACTCAAAAGTGGACAAAACAAAAAAAGTAAGAGAATGAATAAAACGTATCTTATTTTTCTTCTCTTCTTTGCTGCATGGTACTCATCATCAGGTTCTGCAGATCCCGTGAATGTCTACGAAGATTTCATCCAATGTTTCAAAAACAAGACAAACCTTCTCGACAAGGATCTAACCGATGTCGTTTTGTCCCGCACGAGCGTTTCCTTCACCTCCGTCCTACGCGCATACATCAGAAATGCTCGTTTCAACACCTCCTCAACGCCGAAACCGTCGGTCATCATCGTGCCACGTGTCGATTCACACGTTCAAGCCGCCGTGATCTGCACGAAAACGCTGAATCTCCAGCTGAAGATCCGGAGCGGCGGCCACGACTACGACGGTCTCTCTTACGTCTCCGCCGTGACGTTCATCGTCCTCGATCTCTCAAATTTCCGAAACATCACTGTAGATATGAACGACGACGGAGGATCCGCCTGGGTTCAAACCGGCGCTACGCTCGGCGAGCTTTTCTACCGGATCTGGGAGAAGAGCGAGCTGCACGCTTTCCCCGCCGGGATCTGTCCTACCGTCGGCGTTGGAGGACACGTAAGCGGCGGCGGATACGGGCACATGATACGAAAATTCGGACTCACGATAGATTACGTTGTGGACGCTACCATCGTCGACGCCAACGGCCGAGTTCTTGATCGGAAATCGATGGGGGAGGATCTTTTCTGGGCGCTTCGAGGCGGAGGAGGAGGAAGCTTCGGCGTCGTTTTGGCTTTCAAAGTGAAACTCGTGGAGGTTCCAAAAACAGTCACCGTGTTCAGGGTAGATAAATCGTCGGACCAAAATGCCCTCGACATGGTCCATAAATGGCAGTTCGTAGCTCCAAGAACCGACCCTGGTCTGTTCATTAGAGTTTTGTTAGCCTCTCCGACTAAGAACAAGACACAAACGGTGAACGCTAAAGTAAGAGCGTTGTATTTGGGAAATGCCGACGACGTCGTTTCGATGATGGCGAAGGAGTTCCCTGAGTTGGGTTTGAAGAAGGAAGACTGTAAGGAGATGACGTGGATCCAGTCACTCTTGTGGTGGATGAACCACAAAGACGTGGACAAAGTCAAACCGGAAATCCTACTCGAGAGAAAACCCGATTCGGCTAAATTTCTCAAGAGGAAATCGGATTACGTGGAGAAGGAGATGACAAAACCCGAACTGAACATGGTGTTTCAGAAACTGTTGGCATTAGACAGAACCGGTTTGGTTTTGAATCCATACGGAGGGAATCTAAACGCGACCGCAACGAATGAAACAGCGTTTCCGCATAGGCACAAACTATACAAAATCCAACATTCCACGACATGGACTGATGCTGGACCGGAAGCGGATAGGCTTTACGTTGGTAATATGAGAACGACCTATAGAATCATGACCCCGTTCGTGTCGAAAAACCCTAGGAGCTCGTATTTCAACTATAGGGATGTCGACATCGGGGTTAATGACCACGGGGCGGATAGTTATCGAAAGGGAGAAATCTACGGGAGGAAGTATTTTGGCGAGAACTTCGATCGTTTGGTTCGGGTGAAAACGGCCGTAGATCCGGAGAATTTCTTTAGGAATGAGCAGAGTATACCAACCTTGCCTCACAAGAGAAAGTAGACAACTTTAGTTCATGTGACCATCGCAACTTTTCTTTCATGTTTCCTCATAAAACTTGGAATAATCTTTTTTGTTTGTTTAGATATGTGTCCTGCGCATATTTTGTCATATTACCCGTTTTCCCAAATTTTTAGTTAATTATGTATGGAACCTAACGATCTAGTTGGAAGCAAGTTGAATAAACGGTCCAAAACAAGAAAATCATTAGTCAATACAATAATAACAACATGTGTCTCTCTAGCTATGAATCTGGAAAGTGGAAACCAAACACTTTCGGGTTCAACAATAATCAGACAACTCCAAAATTGAGGTTTCTATGTTTAAAGAGGTTGCCCACTTATCCACCTCATGAACAAGATTGAGCTCTCCACTGGTTTGTACTCTAGTGTGTGCCCACCTGCCTGTATAAACCAGACCCATAAACCAATTAAAAAAATCTGATGTACAAAATAAAAGCTTTGTATTTGTTTCAATGAAAATTTGGGATCAAAGAGTTACTTTCACCGTGGCAAAGGTCATCTTATTAGCATAAGTCTTGGTGTATCTGCAGATAAAAAGGTTGATCAGCTTCATACAAAAAATTAGCTAAAAGAAATCAACAAAACAAAGAAAAAATAAACGGTGTATACCCAGCGACTTGATCTTGTATCATCCATGGCCTCCAATTCTCAATAATGGAAAAGTTTAGAGACCTTATCCAGTTTTGAGTTCCAACGAAAGGGATTGACATATCGTGATCACCACTGTTCACCAAGAACACCAATGCCAGAAAAGTTACACACAATTAATTAATGAAACAAGAATGTGAAGGAGTTGTTAAAATATCTCTGTACCTGAGTATGAGAGATCGATAGCCTTTCATGCTGTTATTCATATGGTATGGTATGCTGCTTTTAATGTCATTAGTGCACTGCACATTCCAGTTACATCGGTCCCATTTCCCTGTAGTCCCCTGCAATCATAGAGTTTGATCATCAGATGTAACCGATGCTCAATAAAACTAAACAAGTTGTGACATATATATTACCTTCTTCACTCTAAGTGCTCTACGTACGCTCTCGTTATTAGCCCAATATTCGGACAGTGAATACCGATACGTCTGCAAGAGAGAAACAAACAAACTTGTTCAGTACTCTTCTTCTAGTGGTCTGTTAAGTGGCTAGCCATTTGATCCAGAGATACCAAGAAGCTTACATAGCAATCAGGAGATGTTTTGTCACAATTTGATTCTAGAATAAGTTCTTCATATATTCTAGAAACACACTGTAAATAAACCACAAAATTCTAAGTAAGTGATTTGCCATTAAATCGCAATTCGTGCTACTAACTAAACTCCATAATGTGTGTACCTTCTTGTAGTCTTGCACGAGTCTCAAGCATTCTGTGTTAAGAGGATCCGCATTAAAATAATTTCCCCCACAGGTACTCTTCAGCGACTACAAAAAGTAAGAGTTTTGTAATGGTTCGTTCACCACTTCATTTTGATGATAAGGGTTTTGTGATTGGTACCTCATAGAGTTCATCAGAGATGAGTGCCATTCCATGAGAAAATGGAACGCGAGTGTTATTATCAAGATCTAAGTTTGTTACCGGGTTTCCAAGTACATAGCCCTATTGTTAGAAAGTGTAGAGAAGGGGAAAACAAAACTCTTCAATTATTAATGCTTGATGTTTGATGAGGTATATTGATATAGTTTAGGAAGCAAGTACATGCTGATGATACCTGAAGATTTATTTGAGGTTTGCAGCAAATATAATTTTCTGTGATAGATTGGTGAAATAACTGATCAAGAAACGATTCTCAAAGAAAAGAAAGTGATAAAATTAAAAATTACCATTTGAGATTTCTTGAACAATGGCCGGAATCACCTTGCCGGAATATGAGTTTCCGGTGATATAGAACGGATTAGAGAAATATTCCGGATGCTTGTCTAGCCACTACACAACAACAATCAACAACAACAAAAAAGCTATTATAAAAAAAAAAAAAAAACTCTCCAAAAGTCAATGACAAATCGAGTTTTCTCTTTACCTTACGAATAAACTCGTTGACCCGCTTAGCTGATCCTGTGTCACTTGGTATATCAGCAAGTGGATTTCTTGAGTAAGAGAAACCAGTCCCAACAGGCTGGTCCAAATATATTATATTAGCCACCTGAAAAAGAAGCAATCACTCTAAGCTTGAAGGTTTCATTCTGAATAAAACAGAGTTACATCATATGTACTGGTAACAAACTGTCAATCTGTGTATCCCAAAAGTTACCTTAGTCCATGAATAAGAAGTAGAGACCAAAGAGGGGATACTTCCATTGTAGGCCTCAACCTTAAACGCAAGAGGCCCTGATTTATTTTTCCAATTCAAACAAGTCATTGAAAAAAATTTCAGAAACAAATAAGTATGAGTTAAAGAAGATATACTTACCGTTCTCATAAACAAGGCCAGAGAAAGAAGAGCAGCCAGGTCCTCCAGTTAACCAGACAAGGAGAGGGTCTTCTTCAGGGTTCCTCTCAGATTTGACGAAGTAGTAGAACATTTGATCTTCCTCTGCCTCACCAACACCAATGTACCTGAAATGATTTTTAACTCCAAAACTCAGAACAAAGATTCATTACAATGATAGTTAGATTTGGAGAATAAAATGAATGAAGCGAAACAAAACCCGGTTTCAAGTTCAAAAGGCAGAGGGCCTTCAAAGCCAGGAAGATATTTGATGATAGAGCTTGCATAAGCATGTTGAATCAACACAAGCAGAAGTTGTGGCAGCAGCAATTTGAGTATCCAATAATCCATTTTTATTTTTAGTGTGAGTTATGTGGAAACTCTTTATACTTAAAAACAAAGGCGTTGACCAAAAAAAAAAGAGATGGAACTTTTCGGTTGATTGATAATCTAACCTGTCTGATAAATTCGAGTTAATTTAGGCACGTGAGAATGCACGTGGAAGGGACAATGTTGCGTGTAGTGCGTTGGAGCTGGTCCAAGATCATTGTTCAAGAAAACATTGTTAGGCGGTCAGTAGATAGACGTTCCATAGGCGGTAATGCCCGAAACGATTAATATGGATCTAATCAGAGGTTAGGTAGCATTTGGAAGTTAGGCGTTAGAAATTATTACATTTGTGTTTAAATTTTATACATCACTTATTATATAATTCAAGTCTTTTCAAAGAAATAAAACTAATAATAAATTCATTTATTGCAAAAATCTAAATCTATATGGGAATTTAACGTAAAAAAAAAAAAACTAATACAACAAAGTCTAGATTAAAAATTAAATAAAAACTAGAAACTTACACATTCAAAATATAAAGAAACACTATTTTTTTTTGTTCTGTAAACATATATTTACATTTATTATATGCTCATTATCATATTCAAACTCACTATCAATAGCAAAAACATAAAAGAAATCATATTATTTGGAAATACAAAAAAGAATTATTTAACTGTAACATTCAACAAATAAAGAAAGTTAACTATATTAGAAACATGGCTAGAAACAGTATGCGAAAAAAATTGTGCAAAATCAGAAAAATCAAACAAATTAAGAAAAAAGGATGAAAGAAACAAAGATATGAATCTGGAAACCAAGCACTTTTCAGATAACTCCAAAATTAAGGTTTCTATGTTTAAAGACGTTTGCCACTTATCCACCTCTTGAACAAGATTGAGCTCTCCACTGGTTTATACATTAGTACGTGCCCGCCTTCCTGTATAAACCGAACCCATTAACCAATTAAAAAAAACTGATGTACAATTGTACAAAATAAAAGCTTTGCATTTGTATCAATGAAAATTTGGGATCAAAGAGTTACTTTCACAGTGGCAAAGGTCATCTTATTAGCATAAGTCTTGGTGTATCTGCAGATAAAAAGGTTGATCAGCTTCATACAAAATGAACTACAAGAAACCAACAAAACAAAGAAGAAAAAAAGGTGTATACCCAGCGACTTGTTTTTTTATCTTCCATTTCCTCCATTTATCAATAATGGAAAAGTTTAGAGACCTTATCCAGTCTTGAGTTCCAACGTAAGGTATTGTCATGTCGTGATCACCACTTTTCACCGGAAATACCAATTCAAGAAAAGTCAATAAACAATTCATTTATGAAGCAAGCTTGTGAAGAAGTTGTGTACCTGAGGATGAGAGATCGATAGATAATGCTGTTATTCATATGGTATGGTATGCTGCTTATAATGTCCTTAGTGCACTTCACGTCCCAGTTACATCGCTTCCATTTTCCTGTAGTCCCCTGCAATCATAGAGTTTGATCATCAGATGTAATCAATGCTCGATGATACTAAACAAGTTGTCATTTACCTGTAAGAAAAAATATATGTAAGAAAAATATAGTTTTTCTTTCCCATAAATGTGGTCTTATAGTTAGTTGTTTTCTAATGGAGTAGTTATATTTTTTATGGACATTTGGCAACCAATAAAATTGGTGACCATTATAATTATAATGGACATTTGGAAACCAATAAAATTGGTGACCATTATAATTATAATGGATATTTGAAAACCAATAAACTTCTAATGGGATTGTTAGTGGTATTTCAATGGACATTTGAAAACCAATAAATTCTAATGGGATTGTTAGTGGTATTTCAATGGACATTTGAAAACCAATAAATTTCTAATGGGATTGATAGTGGTATTTCAATGGACATTTGAAAACCAATAAATTTCTAATGGATTGTTGGTGTCCTCCCACTTATCACTAATGTGTTCATCTCCACTATGATGGATGGTTGAGATTGAATCAATGTATGAGGAATAAGGTCCTCTTCCCACCTATAAATAGATGTTTTGCTTCATCACAATTCATCAACAACAAGAAAAGAAAAACAACACATAAAAAGAGAGGTTTATAGGAAGGGGAGAGAAACCTTATCTCCTACCTAAAGAACTAAGAGTTCATTGTCTTTAGTTTACAAATCATTAAGGAAGCTTCACTTCTAAGGAAAGATCAAAGGAGGCTTCACTTCTACAATGAATGGAGGTATTTATTAAATTCTCTTTATGATTCTATTATGTGATTAATTTAGATGATCAAGATCTTGGGGTTCATGTTAAAAGAATGATATAACATGTGGTATCAGAGCTATTGGTTATGAACATCTAATTAATCCATTAAGAGTAATAGATTTATGGTTTAAATAACAGAAAATTAAACCTTAAAGTTAAGCATGTTGGTAAACTTGAATCTTTGCTTAATTTTCATTTTGTACATAACTTTTGCATGTACATAAGTTGTAGAAATTTTCAGAATTCATAAAGGATTGTTCTCCTCAAAAATTGTGAAGAAATTATCATTAAAAAAAAAAAAATCATTTTGTTCATAAGTTTTCCAAGAAAGATATATATGTAAGAATTCTGAAAGTAAGTTATATACAACAGAAATTTATGAGATTTTTTTTTTAAAAGAATAAAGCTTGGTTTTTCATAATGTGCAAAATTAAGATTTTGATATCACCAAAATGGTTTTATCATATAATGAATTGTAAATGAAAACCAATAAATTTAAGTAAATTTTGATATGTTTTATGCATTAATTAGCTATCCACAGGTAAGGCTAGTGACATAATACATGATCAATAATTTATAAGAGAATTTGTATATGAGATAATTAAGTATATCCACAGATAACTTAATTAGTCTAATACAAATCTCTATAAAAATTTCCGAAAGCATGACCTTATGATCGATTATAGTGACTACCCACAGGAGCACTATAATCCATAGTCATATGCATTTAATAATTTAAGTTAATGTGTTGTTTAAATTAGAAGTCTAATTAAAGCTTGTTATATCTTTAAATCACAGCATCATTTCCCGCTACTTTGTCATCTATGGTTGCTACTGTTCCAATCCTCACTGGAACCAACTTCTCAGAATGGAAAGAGAAAGTTGAGTTCACATTAGGAGTACTAGATATGGATTTGGCGCTTCGTGAAGAAGAACCAAATCCTTAAGTATAGATAGTACTGAGGAAGAAATGGCTATCCATAAAGCTTGGGAAAAAAAGCAAACAGATTAAGCATGATGTTTTTAAAGATGACAATAGCTAGCAATATAAAAACTTCCCTTCCAGATGCAGATAAGGCTAAAGATTATCTTGCATCTGTAGAAGAACGGTTAAGACTGCAGACAAATCCCTTGCAGGGAAAATTATGGCAGATCTTACAACCATAAAGTATGATGGGACAAGGTCTATGCATGAACATTGCATTGAGATGACCAACCTTTCAGCCAAATTAAAGAATTTAGGAATGAAAGTGGACGATTCATTTCTTGTCCAATTTATCCTAAATTCACTACCTCCTCAGTACGGACCATTTCAGATCAATTATAATGTAATAGATGAAAAATGGACGTCTAATGAATTGGCTAATAAACTAGTCCAAGAGGAGGCTAGACTTGGCCGTAAAGGTATTAAAGTGGCCCATTATGTCCAAGAAGCTGGATCTCGAGCTGGAAAAAGGCATCATGCGAGCCATAAAAGAGCACCACCCAAAATGAATGATTCTGATCAAGTTAATATGAAGAAAAAGGCAAAGAAAGATTACAGATGCCACTTTTGTAAAAAGGTTGGACACTTTCAAAAGGATTGCCCTAAAAGAAAAGAATGGTTTGAAAAGAAAGGTAATCCTATGGGTTCCGTAAGTTTTTTCGAATCTAATCTTACTCATGTTTCTTCGAAATCTTGGTGGATTGATAGCGGTGCTAATGTACATGTAACGAATTCTGTACAGGGATTCCTTACAATCCAGAACATAAAGTCAAGTAAGAACTACTTATTGATGGGAAATCGAGACAAGGCGCCAATTGAGGCTATTGGCACCTATCGTCTCATCTTAGATAGTGGATTTTGTCTTGATTTATTTCAGACACTTTATGTTCCATCTATTTCCCGTAATTTAGTCTCTGTAAGCAAACTTGATTTGGCTGGATTTAAGTCTACCCAAGGAGATGGTTGTATTAATATATTTCTGAACTCTAATCGAATTGGTTCTGGAATATTAGTTGACGGTCTTTATATGCTAAAACTTGCTGATCAACCTTATGAAACACATCTCTCCTTGCTTAATGTATGTACACTTAAAAATAAAACATGTACTGATAGTTCGTATTTCTCGTGGCATAAAAGATTGGGACACATTTCCCATGAAAGAATCAAAAGATTGGTAAAAGATGGAGTCATTCCGAACCTTGATTTAACCAATATTAAGACGTGTATAGATTGCATTAAGGGTAAGCAAACTAAGCACACCAAGAAAGGAGCCACAAGAAGTACACAGCTTCTTGAAATCGTACATACAGATATTTGCGGACCTTTTGACGTTCCAACTTTTGGAGGTGAAAAATATTTTATTACTTTTATCGATGATTATTCACGTTATTGTTATTTATATCTGTTGCATGAGAAATCTCAATCTGTGGATGTTGTACAAATGTACATTACAGAAGTAGAGAGGCAATTAGATAGAAAAGTGAAAATCATTAGGTCAGATAGAGGTGGTGAATTTTATGGCAGGTATGATGAAACAGGACAACATCCTGGATCTTTTGCCAAACTCCTCCAAAAATTAGGAATCGTTGCGCAGTACACAACGTCTGGTTCTCCATGGCAGAATGGTGTAGCTGAAAGGCGTAATCGTACGTACATGGAAATGGTAAGATCCATGATGAGTCATGCTGACTTACCTGTATCTTTGTGGATGGATGCATTACGTACTGCAGTATATATCTTGAATCGGGTTCCAAGCAAAGCAGTTCCAAAGACACCCTTTGAACTGTGGAAAGGCTGGAAACCCAGTCTGTCACATCTCCGAGTTTGGGGATGTCCAGCTGAAGTGAGAATATACAATCCGCATGAAAAGAAATTAGATTTCAGAACGATCAGTGGTTTCTTTATAGGTTACCCCGAGAAATCTAAAGGATATAGGTTTTATTGTCCGACTCATAGTACGAGAATTGTAGAAACTGGTAATGCAAGGTTCCATGAGAATGGCGAGATTAGTGGGAGTGATAAAGTTCAAGATGTGACCATTCAGGAAATTGGGATAAATATCCCTTTACCCTTAGTTCCGAATGTTGGAAATGCTCCCATTGTTGAACCGTTAAACAATGAGGAAAATGCGTTGAATGGTCACACACTCCATAATGAATGTACCGCCAATGATAATCATGAAGTACAAGAAGAACCAGCATTAAGAAGATCAACTCGTACGAGAAGATCTGCTATTTCTGATGACTATATGATTTATCAAGTAGAATCTGGAGAATGGAATATTAAAGATCCGGTTTCTTTTTCACAAGCTATGAAAGATGTTAATTCTGATAAATGGATTGATGCCAGTAAAGATGAAATAGACTCAATGGTTAAGAATGAAGTTTGGGACATTGTTCCATTGCCTGAAGGACACAAAGCAATCGGGTGTAAGTGGATCTTTAAGACCAAACTCGATTGTAATGGCAATATTGAACGATATAAAGCTAGACTTGTAGCCAAGGGGTTTAATCAGAAGGAAGGCATCGATTATAGTGAGACTTTTTCACCTGTGTCTAGAAAAGACTCTCTCAGAATTATCTTAGCATTAGTAGCTCAGTATGATCTTGAGCTACATCAAATGGATGTGAAAAATGCCTTTCTTAATGGAGACTTGCAAGAAGAAGTCTATATGCGTCAACCTGAAGGATTTATAATCGAAGGTCAGGAAAACATGGTCTGCAAACTAAAGAAATCAATATATGGACTGAAACAAGCTTCGAGGCAATGGTATCTTAAGTTTGATGAAACCATTATGAAATTCGGTTTCAAAGAAAACATTGTAGATCCATTATATACCTCAAGATCAGTGGGAGTAAGTTCATATTTTTGGTATTGTATGTCGATGACATTCTATTAGCCAGCAGTGATCTTGGTTTATTATGTGAGACTAAGAGCTATCTCTCAAAGAACTTCGATATGAAAGATATAGGTGAGGCATCCTATGTGATAGGAATTGAAATATTCCGTGATAGATCACTCGGAATTTTAGGATTGTCTCAGAAAGCATATATTGATCGAATTCTTGAGAGATTTGGTATGATGATGTGTTCTTCTAACAATGTTCCTATGCAAAAGGGTGATAAACTTAGCCTAAAACAATGTCCGCAGAATGAAATGGAACATAATGAAATGCAAAAGTTCCCTTATGCATCTCTTGTGGGAAGTTTGATGTATGCACAAGTCTGTACTCGGCCTGATATAAGCCATGCAGTCGGGATGTTGGGTAGATTTCAGAGTGACCCAGGACTTGCTCATTGGAAAGCTGCGAAGAAAGTTTTAAGATATCTAAAGGGAACAAGAAACTACATGCTAACATATCGAAAATCAACACATCCACAGATAGTTGGATTTTCAGACTCAGATTTCGGTGGATGTGAAGATTCTAGGCACTGTACTCTCGGTTATGTGTACTTCCTTTGTGGAGGTGCCATATCATGGAAAAGCCAAAAGTCAGATTTGATTTATACATCCACCATGGAAGCTGAGTATGTTGCATGTTATGAGGCTTCTATCCAAGGAACTTGGTTGCGGAACTTCGTATCAGAGTTTGGGGTTTTGAACTTTATTGACAAACCCCTAACTCTTTATTGTGACAATCAAGCCGCAATCTTCTTCTCAAAGCATGATAGGATATCTAAAGGGGCGAAACATATGGAGCTCAAATATCTATCATTAAAGCAAGATGTTAAAAGAGAAAAGTTTGTCATTGAACACATAGGCACTGAACTAATGGTCGCAGACATATTTACGAAAGCTTTACCTCCAAAGACATTTATGAAGCATGCTGAAAGTATGGGTCTGGAGGATAGCACTTAATTATGTTGTCTGGTTATGTATTAGCTTATGTTTGACATTTATAAGAGCTCTCTTATGACTTTTACATCTTATGCATATTCTGTTTCCAACGTGTGCACACAATATGTTAGTTGGAATTATTGATAACAGAATAAGTCTTTAGAAAAAGACATAAAAGAGACCATTACGATAACTCCTACTTATGATTATGGTCTAGCTATGAAAGTAATCGATGTAGTAGTACATGGAAGGAATCATGTTGCAAAATAATGGGTGACCGCCATGACTCTCATCGATTACTAGATTAGTTAAGACACTTATGAAAGACCAAATGAAAATATAACATCATGCCGGCCTTATGATTCCAATAGAAAACTGTACAAGAACTATACTAACGACCAAGTGGGAGAATGTAAGAAAAAATATATGTAAGAAAAATATAGTTTTTCTTTCCCATAAATGTGGTCTTATAGTTAGTTGTTTTCTAATGGAGTAGTTATATTTTTTATGGACATTTGGCAACCAATAAAATTGGTGACCATTATAATTATAATGGACATTTGGAAACCAATAAAATTGGTGACCATTATAATTATAATGGATATTTGAAAACCAATAAATTTCTAATGGGATTGTTAGTGGTATTTCAATGGACATTTGAAAACCAATAAATTTCTAATGGAATTGTTAGTGGTATTTCAATGGACATTTGAAAACCAATAAATTTCTAATGGGATTGATAGTGGTATTTCAATGGACATTTGAAAACCAATAAATTTCTAATGGATTGTTGGTGTCCTCCCACTTATCACTAATGTGTTCATCTCCACTATGATGGATGGTTGAGATTGAATCAATGTATGAGGAATAAGGTCCTCTTCCCACCTATAAATAGATGTTTTGCTTCATCACAATTCATCAACAACAAGAAAAGAAAAACAACACATAAAAAGAGAGGTTTATAGGAAGGGGAGAGAAACCTTATCTCCTACCTAAAGAACTAAGAGTTCATTGTCTTTAGTTTACAAATCATTAAGGAAGCTTCACTTCTAAGGAAAGATCAAAGGAGGCTTCACTTCTACAATGAATGGAGGTATTTATTAAATTCTCTTTATGATTCTATTATGTGATTAATTTAGATGATCAAGATCTTGGGGTTGAATGATATAACATTACCTTCTTCACTTTAAGTGCTCTACGTACGCTCTCGTTATTAGCCCAGTATTCGGATAGTGAATACCGATACGCCTGCACGAAAAAGCAAACGAACTTGTTCAGTACTCTTCTTCTAGCCATTTGATCCAAAGATACCAAGAAGCTTACCCAGCAATCAGGAGATGTTTTGTCACAATCTGATTCTAGAACATGTTCTCCATATACTCCAGCAATACACTATAATTAAACCACAAAATTCTAAGTTAGTGATTTGCCATTAAATCGTGCTACTAACTAAACTCCATAATGTGTGTACCTTCCTGAAGTCTTTGACGAGTTTCAAGCATTCTGTGTTAAGGGGATCCGCATTATAATACTTTCCTCCACAGGTACTCTTCAGCGACTACAAAAAGTAAAAGTTTCGTAATGGTTCGCTAAGCACTTCATTAAGAGACGAAAGGGTTTTCTAATTGGTACCTGATAGAGTTCATCAGAGATGAGTGCCATTCCATGAGCAAATGGAATGCGAAAGTTTATATCAATATCAAAGTTTGTTACCGGGTTTCCGAGCACATAGCCCTATTGTTAGAAAGCGTAGAGAAGAAGAAAACAAAATTCTTCATTTATTATTGCTTGATAAAGGTATATTTAAATAATTTAAGAAGCAAGCACATGCTGATGAAACCTGAAGATTTATTCGAGGTTTGCAGCAAATATAATTTCCTGTGAGATTGGTGAAATAACTGATCAAGAAACGATACTCAAAAGAAAAGGGCTTGCATAGGGATTGAAGTGGTTAGAAAAAAATTACCATTTGAGATTTCTTGAACAATGGCCGGAATCACCTTGCCGGAATATGAGTTTCCGGTGACATAGAATGGATTAGAGAAATATTCCGGATGCTTGTCTAGCCACTACACAACCATCACCAACAACAATCTATTATATAAACAAAAACAAAATCTCCAAAAGTCAATGACAAATCGAGTTTTCTCTTTACCTTACGCATAAACTCGTTTACCCGCTTAGCTGATCCTGTGTCACTTATTTTATCAGCAAGTGGATTTCTTGAGTAAGAGAAGCCAGTCCCAACAGGCTGGTCCAAATATATTATATTTGCCACCTGAAAAAGAAGCAATCTCTCTAAGCTTGAAGGTTTTATTCTGAATAAAACAGAATGCTTACATCATATGTACTGGTAACAAACTGACAAGAAAACTAAACCGGGTCTGTGTATCCCAATAGTTACCTTAGTCCATGAATATGAAGTAGAGACCAAAGAGGGAATACTTCCGTTGTAGGCCTGAACCTTAAAAGCAAGAGGCCCTGGTTTTTTCCAATTGAAACAAGTCATTGAAATGCATTTTAGAGACAAATAAGAATGAGTTAAAGAAGATATACTTACCGTTCTCATAAGCAAGGCCAGAGAAAGAAGAGCAGCCAGGTCCTCCAGTTAACCAGACAAGGAGAGGGTCTTCTTCAGGGTTTCTCTCAGATTTGATGAAGTAGTAGAACAGTTGATCTTCCTCTGCCTCACCAACACCAATGTACCTGAAATAATTTCAACTCCAAAACTCAGAACAAATTAAGATTCATTACAATGCTAATTAAATTTGGAGAATAAGATGAATGAAGTGGAACAAAACCCAGTTTCAAGCTCAAAAGGCAGAGGGCCTTTAAAGCCAGGAAGATGTTTGATGATAGAGCTTGCATCTGCATGCTGAATCAACACAAGCAGAAGTTGTGGCAGCAGCAACTTGAGTATCCAACAATCCATTTTTGTTTTGAGTGTTTGAGTCTGAATTATGTGGAAACTCTTTATAGTAGAAAAAACAAACAGAGGCGTTCACCCAATAGTCAATACTTTGCTAGTCAATAGTTAATAGTCAATAATCAATGCTTCTAAGGTAACTACTTCATTTTTGTTTTGAGTGTTTGAGTCTGTATTATGTGGAAATTCTTTATCATTTATATACTAAAGCACAAAATCACTTCCAATCAAATACTGGTACATGGTCTTGTAATTTAATGCAAATTTAAAGAAAAAAACAAGCAAAATGCAGAAAAAATAATGCAAAAAAATAGTTTCGTTTATAATCAACTGATTTATATTTATTTTTATTCTAAATAAAACCAAAATATCATTAATATTTCTCACACTACCCATAATCTCACGATGTTTGAAACAGTTACTTTAAAAGTTTTTTTTGATTGAAGATGCCATAAATTCAAACTCATTTCTTTTTGCATTAATAAATTGTAAATTCCTAGATCGCTCTCTTTATGTGTGATGAAATTTAAATATAAGAAAATAAATTTATTTACATATAGATCAATATGATAATGAAGAAAGAATTTTTTTTAAAAAAAAATTTATTCAAGATGCCAAAAGTTTAAACTCATTTTTTCTTGCATTAATAGATTGTAAATTCCTACATTTCATCTATTTTAAAGACGAATGAAGTAGATAGGTAAGATGAAATTTTTTTGACCATTCAGAATTTCATAGGGTTGAAAAATAATTTTGTTTACTCTTTTTTACTTTTTAGTCTATACAGAAAAAAAAAAGAAGTAAAGGAATTTAGTGCCTTAAATCTTTCCTCTTGTAAATTATTGTTTGACAATTCAAATTGTAAAATTGTCTTAGTCAAAGTCACGTATTAACTCAAATATTTAATCATTTCCTGTAATGGATTTTTAAATTTCTCAAGTTTTCTATTACTAATTTTTGGGTAGTTTTTAACATTTATCTATAACAGAAAAACTAATACTGTTATATGAAACCAATAATTATTTTTTGTTCCCAAACCTTTAAATAATAATTCAAGAATTTTTTTTTATTAAATTAAGTTAAATTTGCCAATTTTAATCTTACAAATTAAACAAACTTTCAAAACAAATGTGAGTTAATTAAACATGTTATGTCAAAAATCATAACTTTTAAACTATAAATTTAATATAAAAAATTATAATAGTATATAAATTTACTAAATACATGCTGTATCATACACCATATCACATTTCCAAATTTATATTAAGTTACAATAAGTATCTGTTAACTTATACGTAGTGTGGGATAAATACTAGTACTAAAAAAAAAGAGGCGTTCATCCAATAGTCAATAGTCAATGCTTCTAAGGTAATTACTTCATTTTTGTTTTGATTGTTTGAGTCTGAGTTATGTGGAAACTTTTTATTCAAAAAAGAGGCGTTCACCTAATAGTCAATACTTGATTAAGAATTAATTCTATAGGTTTTATAATCCATTATTATTCACTTCTTAATTTTAAATTCTTTACTAAAATCTGACTTTATTGGTTATTATATCTATATATATAAAGGATAATAAGGTCTCTTCTCATTAAGCCACCTCTGCAAACAAGGTCTCAAAAATTGACACCTCAGCTCAATCCATCCAATTGATTTGATCCATTTGATATCCTCTCATTTCAAGCAACCTACATCCTCTATATTTAATTTATTTGGTTCATATCTAATAACAATATTTATTCAAACCAATTAAACCCAAAATCTATATATATAAAGGATAATAAGGTCTCTTCTCATTAAGCCACCTCTGCAAACAAGGTCTCAAAAATTGACACATCAGCTCAATTCATCCAATTGATTTGATCCATTTGATATCCTCTCATTTCAAGCAACCTACATCCTCTATATTTAATTCATTTGGGTCATATCTAATAATAATATTTATTCAAACTAATTAAACCCAAAATATGAATAAACGAAGACGAAAAAAATCAGGAAAGAAGAAAAAAATGAAGACAATAAAAAAGGAAAATCTATTAAAAAAAAAAACAAAGTAACAAGCTTTAACACAATGTGAGCTTAATATAAAGCAACAAATAACAAAATGTAAAAAAACTGAAAAATGGAAAAAAGGAATAAAAACTACAACTACATAAAACACTAGAAACAGTGAAACACCAATAGAAAAGAGCATCAAAAAGTAGAAGAAAGTAATCCGAAAATCATGACGAGAAAAAGAAAGAAACTATAGTATAAATTTTTAGAATAAAAAGGAATATCACATTTATGTCTCACTACAAGAAGACATGACGGAATGGAATAGGAATTCCCATTTAAAAACATGTCTCAAAAATGTAACAATAAAAATAATACATTTTAAAGGTTGCAAATATGAATTAAGCAAATTTTTCAATACATTACATATTTTAAAATTATGAAAGAAATAAAAAATAAAAATAAAAATGAAAATAATTAAATAAAAGTGAACTAAATATTAAGTAATTTTATTAATATTTTAAGCTATAGGTTAATCCTATATAAAAAACATCAGAAAATGTATAAGAAAACAAACAAACATGACGTAAATGATCATAAAGAGTTATGACAACCCCTATCAGAAAAAGCTAAAACATAAAAATAATGTTAACACACAAAGTTACAACAACATATAAATATATAATTTATAAAATAAATATAAATATAATCCGAGCGAAGAGCGGAAATCCCATAGTTTAAAATATATTACGTATTAAGAGATTTTAAAATCTAGTGTTATTGATTTTTTTATTGTAAGGGTTAATTAGGTGGATAATACACTTGAATATGTAAATTCAAAAAATAGCATATATGAATGCAAATTTATGTAAATAACAAAATAATAGAAGATATGACTAATATGCCATCAATTCACTATAGTTCAATATAGTAGGGTGATCGATATAGTTAACTTGTGTAGTTAACTTAGTGAACTATATAGTTAAGTTAATAAACTATGTAGTTAAGTTAGTGAACTATATTATAACTTCTGGTTGATATAGCTTTAAAATGTGTGTTCGATATAGTTCACTAAACTTCAATATAGTTCACTATCATATTTTTAAATAATTTTTATAGTTTGCAGGTTTGTAGATATAGTTCACTATAGTTCAATGTAGTTGACTAAATTTGTAAATATAGTACACTAATGTTTAATATAGTTGATTATGTGTAGTGAAACATAGTTTATAATATAATAACATAATTATTTATTTTGAAACATAGTCAACTATTTTCTGCATATAGTTACTTATTTTATTTTAAATATAGTTAACTATTTACAATGATATATTCAGTAAGGGTAGAAAAGTAATTTTATCTCTTCAGAATGTTAGATTAGTAATTTGCATATCACACATGTTAATTAGTTAATTATGACACAATAGAGTAATATATAGCCTAATTTTCCTTATTGTAATCCCATCATTAAAAGAAATTGAAATATATTATTATTCAATTATTGATTTCTGGTGGTGTTATTCAATACTTGATTGCAAATTAATTCTATAGATTTTATAATCCATGGTTATTCAATTATTGATTTTAAATTCCTTATTAAATTTGATGTTACTGGTTATTATATTTAAAATATATGTATTAAGAGATTTTAAAATTTAGTGTTATTGGTTTTTGTATTTACAATCTTATCATTAAAAGAGTTTGAAATCTAATATTATACATCACTTGTTATATATTTCAATCCTTTTCAAAGAAATAAAACTAATAATAAATTGTTTTCTTACAAAAATGAATTCAACAAAGTTTAAATAAAAAATTCAAATAAAAGCTAAAAATCAATTTAAAAGTGTAAAATATATAAAGAAACACTAATCTTTTTTTTCTGTAAATATATCTACATTCACCACATGCTCATTATCGGATTTAAACTCACTATCAATAACAAAAAAAAAAAAAAATCATATTGCTCAGAAACACAATCGAATAATTTGACAAACATTCAATAAATAAATAAAGTTCATTATATTAGAAACATGGATAGAACCAGTATGCGATTAGAGCAAAATCAGAAAATCAAACAAATTAACAAAAAAGGATGAAAGAAACAAAGATATGAATCTGGAAACCAAACACTTTTCAGATAACTCCAAAATTAAGGTTTCTATGTTTAAAGAGGTTGGCCACTTATCCACCTCTTGAACAAGATTGAGCTCTCCACTGGTTTATAAATTAGATCGTGCCCGCCTTCCTGTATAAACCAAACCCATTAACCAATTTAAAAAAATTTGATGTACAAATTAAAAGATTTGCATTTGTGTCAATGAAAATTTGGGATCAAAGAGTTACTTTCACAGTGGCAAATGTCATCTTATTCTCATAAGCCTTGGTGTATCTGTAAGTAAAAAGGTTGAACAGCTTCATACAAAAAGAAACCAACAAAACAAAGAATTTAAAAATTGGTGTATACCCAGCGACTCTATCTTGTATCATCCATGGCCTCCATTGCTCAATAATGGAAAAGTTTAGAGATCTTATCCAGTCTTGAGTTCCAACGTAAGGTATTTTTATGTCGTGATCACCACTTTTGACCGGAAATACCAATTCAAGAAAAGTCAATATAAACAATTCATTTCTGAAGCAAAAGCTTGTGAAGAAGTTGTGTACCTGAAAATGAGAGATCGATAGATAAAGCTGTTCTTCATATGGTATGGTATGCTGCTTATAATGTCTTTAGTGTACTTCACGTCCCAGTTACATCGCTTCCATTTCCCTGTAGTCCCCTGAAATATATAGAGTTTGATCATCAGATGTAACTAATGCTCAATGATACTAAACAAGTTGTGACATATGTTACCTTCTTCACTTTAAGTGCTCTACGTACGCTCTCGTTATTAGCCCAGTGTTCGGATAGTGAATACCGATACTTCTGCAAGTGAAAAACAAGCAAACTTGTTCAGTACTCTTCTTCTAGTGGTTTGTTAAGTGGCTAGCCATTTGATCCAAAGATACCAAGAAGCTTACATAGCAATCAGGAGATGTTTCGTCACAATTTGTTTCTAGAATAGTGAATTCATTTAGTCTAGAAACACACTGTAAATAAACCACAAAATTCTAAGTTAGTAATTTGCCATTAAATCGCAATTCGTGCTACTAACTAAACTCCATAATGATTGTACCTTATTGTAGTCTTCAACGAGTCTCAAGCATTCTGTGTTAAGAGGATCCGCATTAAAATAATTTCCTCCACAGCTACTCTTCAGCGACTACAAAAAGTAAAAGTTTTGTAATGGTTCGTTCACCTCTTCATTTTGATGATAAGGGTTTTGTAATTGGTACCTCGTAGAGTTCATCAGATATGAGTGCCATTCCATGAGCAAATGGAATGCGAAAGTTTATATCAACATCTAAGTTTGTTACCGGGTTTCCGAGCACATAGCCCTATTGTTAGAAAGCGTAGAGAAGGGGTAAAAAAAACTGTTGAATTATTGATGCTTAATATTTGATGAGGTATATTGAAATAATTTAAGAAGCAAGCACATGCTGATGATACCTGAAGATTTACTCGAGGTTTGCAGCAAATATAGTTTCCTGTGAGATTGGTGAAATAACTGATCAAGAAACGATACTCAAAGAAGGGCTTGCATAGGGATTGAAGTGATATAAAAAAAAAAGAATTACCATTTGAGATTTCTTGAACAATGACCGGAATCACCTTACCGGAATATGAGTTTCCGGTGACATAGAATGGATTGGAGAAATATTCCGGATGCTTGTCTAGCCACTACACAACAACAATAAGAAAATCAATAATAATAAACAAAAAAAAATCTCCAAAAGTCAATGACAAATCGAGTTTTCTCTTTACCTTACGAATAAACTCGTTAACCCGCTTAGCTGATCCTGTGTCATTTATATTATCAGCAAGTGGATTTCTTGAGTAAGAGAAGCCAGTCCCAACAGGCTGGTCCAAATATATTATACTCGCCACCTGAAAAAGAAGCAATCCCTCTAAGCTTGAAGGTTTTATTTTGAATAAAAAAGAGTGCTTACGTACATCATAAATACTGGTAACAAACTGACAAGACAACTAAACCGGGTCTGTGTATCCCAATAGTTACCTTAGTCCATGAATATGAAGTAGAGACCAAAGAGGGAATACTTCCGTTGTAGGCCTGAATCTTAAATGCAAGAGGCCCTGGTTTTTTTTCCAATTCATACAATTCATTGAAAAGCTTTTTAGAGACAAATAATGATGAGTTAAAGAAGATATACTTACCGTTCTCATAAGCAAGGCCAGAGAAAGAAGTGCAGCAAGGTCCTCCAGTTAACCAGATAAGGAGAGGGTCTTCTTCAGGGTTCCTCTCAGATTTGATGAAGTAGTAGAACAGTTGATCTTCCTCTGCCTCACCAACACCAACGTACCTGAAATGATTTTTAACTCCAAAACTCAGAACAAATTAAGATTCATTACAATGCTAATTAAATTTGGAGAATAAGATGAATGAAGTGGAACAAAACCCGGTTTCAAGTTCAAAAGGCAGAGGGCCTTCAAAGCCAGGAAGATGTTTGATGATAGAGCTTGCATCAGCATGCTGAATCAACACAAGCAGAAGTTGTGGTAGCAGCAACTTGAGTATCCAAGAATCCATTTTTGTTTTGAGTGTTTGAGTCTGAATTATGTGGAAACCCTTTATACTAGAAAAAACAGAGGCGTTCACCTATAATATATGTATTAAGAGATTTTAAAATCTAGTGATATTGGTTTTTGTATTTATAATCCCATCATTAAAAGAGTGGAAATCTATTGTTATTCAATCAAAGATTTAAGGTGGTGTTATTCTATACTTGATTGAAAATTAATTCTATATTTTTTATAATCCATAATTATTCAATTATTGATATTAAATTCCTTATTAAGATCTGATGTTTCTGGTTATTGTATTTAAAATATATGTATTAAGAGATTTTAAAATCTAATGTTATTGGTTTTTGTATTTACAATTCCATCATTAAGAGAGTTTGAAATCTATTGTAATTCAATTAAAATTTTAAAAATAAGAATTAAAATCTTGTGTTACTCATGTTTGATAGATTTTTTACAATTCATTTGATTTGAAAAAAAAATGGATTTGAATCTAATTTTATATGTAGATTCTAGGAATAAAAAATGGATTTGAATGTTTATCTCCTTCTTTCTAGATAAGGTAATTCTGTTGGATAGGTTTAGCATCTCTGTATGAGTTTTAAATGAGCATATTACTTTAACAGTTAGAAATATTGGGTGCATTCTTTTATACAACTACGTTTTTCACCCACGCTTGAACAAAAAAGCATTAACAAACTCTCCAAAAGTCTATGACAAATCGACTTTTCTCTTTACCTTACCAATAAACTCGTTGACCCGCTTAGCTGATCCTGTGTCACTTGGTATATCAGCAATATTCATTGTTTTTTTTATATATGTGTTTTTATACGTATAAGCCGAGATGATTTGATATTTAGTTATGTCATTGTTTCATATAATTGATATAAATATTTTGTTTTAAATTGGATATTTAGATTCGAGTAGATTTAAATAGATGATTAATATATTAGCTGAAGTTGTTTTGTTGTATGCATTCATTTTTTGTCGGGTTCAAAGAATTGTATATTTGTGAGTTATAGTTTGTGTTTGTTTAGTAGTTTTAGAGTTATAAACATTTTTTTATTTGCTGATTGTAAGTTTTTTTAGTTTTTTTAGTTTAATAGTTTATTAAATATTTTTATGAAATTTTATAAAACAAATATTTATATTATATTAAAAATGTATTGTAGAGTTTAAAGTATACTTAGTCTGAAAATTTTATTTTAATTAATTTTTTTTGTTGCAAAAGTTTTGTATTTTTGATATTGTTCTCATAAAAATAGAAGGTGTATAAAAAGATTTTATTTTAATTTTATAACTTATTCAAAATGATAATGATAAAGAAAATGGGATCAAACTTGACAGAAATATAAAATGTATAATTTATATGATTTGGAAATATTTAGTGGTTGCCTATATTGTAGGAGCATTATTTTGGAATATGCGAGTTATTGAGTTAACTCAGCGAGTTAATCATTTTTCGATATACTACATGATTTTTTTGATAAAATGAATTTTCAACTAATAATAGTACTAGTAACAGATCTGCTTTTGCGTGGGGCAATTTATTTTTTTTTTATTTTTTTTTATAATTTGGTTTCAAAAAATTCATTTGGTTTTTTTTTTGCAGACTGAAAAAAAGAAACTCTTTGTGTGGGAGTTCAATGTTTTATAGTAGTGAAAATTCACAATAAATAAAATTAATTTATTTTGTTTTTATGAATAATATATTAACGGAACTGATTTGTTGTATGTGAATATTTATTTTTAGGAGTATGAAAAATGTATTATTTATGAAACATATTTTGAAACCTTGAATGAGCATAATTAAAATCAAACTAATATCATTTTTATTATATTTAAAATGTAGTTTAGATATTATAAATATTGTGTTATTTATTGATTTAATATTTAAAAATAAGTTTATGATAAACAAATCATGATATTATAAAAAAATATAGTGTAGAGTTTACCATTTTGAAATAGATATAAGATATTACACATATATTATTAATCAATATAAGATATATATTACGTAGATTTTTTAATTTTTTAATTCAAAACAACTATTCTATCTAAAACTATATCTGTTGCCAAACAACTATGACATATTTCGTAATTAAGAGCATTTCTTTTAAATGACTTCTCAAATAATAATAGTATAAGATAAGATTTAGACTAGTGTAAAATGAGTTAAATAGACGAAAACAAACTAAAAATATTGTTCACTAACGGATTAAAATATAGTAAATTATATAATACATCTATATTAAAAATAAAACTGTTAACACATCTAAAACTTGAAATCTGTAAATATATTATCTAAAATAAATAAATATAAAAATATATAAAAAAATTCAAAGTAATTAGATCACCGTAAAATGAGTTTAACGAAAACAAACTAAAAATGTTGTTCGGTAACCGGCTAAAATATAGTAAATTATATGATACATCTATATTAAAAATAAAATTGTTAACACATCTGCAAATTTTAAATTTATAAATATATTAACTAAAATAAATAAATATAAGAAAAATTTAAAAATAAGCAAATTAAAAATTAACAATATAGGTGTCTTTTCTATTTAATTAAAATTTTATAGTTAAAATATATTCCCACACTTTCAAAGGGTGGATGAAAATCTAGTAAAGTTAATTATATTAGAAACATGGCTAGCACCAGTATGCGAAATAGAGCAAAATCAAACAAATTAACAAAAAAGGATCAAAGAAGCAAAGATATGAGTCTGGAAACCAAACATTTTTCAGATAACTCCAAAATTAAGGTTTCTATGTTTAAAGAGGTTGGCCACTTATCCACCTCTCGAACAAGATTGAGCTCTCCATTGGTTTATACATTAGTACGTGCCCGCCTTCCTGTATAAACCAAACCCACAAACCAATTAAAAAAAATTGACGTACAAAATAAAAGCTTTGCATTTGTGTCAATGAAAATTTGGGATCAAACTTTCACGGTGGCGAATGTCATCTTATTAGCATAAGTCTGGGTGTATCTGTAAGGAAAAAGGTTTGATCAGCTTCATACAAAATGAACTACAAGAAACCAACAAAGCAAAGAATTTAAAAATTGGTGTATACCCAGCGACTTTATCTTGTATCATCCATGGCCTCCATTTGTCAATAATGGAAAAGTTTAGAGACCTTATCCAGTCTTTTGTTCCAACGTAAGGTATTTTGATGTCGTGATCACCACTTTTCACCGGAAATACCAATTCAAGAAAAGTCAATAAACAATTCATTTATGAAGCAAAAGCTTGTGAAGAAGTTGTGTACCTGAAAATGAGAGATCGATAGATAAAGCTGTTCTTCATATGGTATGGTATGCTGCTTATAATGTCTTTAGTGCAGTTCACGTCCCAGTTACATCGCTTCCATTTCCTTGTAGTCCCCTGAAATCATAGAGTTTGATCATCATAACCAATGATCAATGATACTACACAAGTTGTCATCTATATTACCTTCTTCACTTTAAGTGCTCTACGTACGCTTTCGTTATTAGCCCAGTAGTCGGACAGTGTATACCAATACGTCTGCAAGAGAAAAACAAACAAACTTGCTCAGTACTCTTCTTCTAGTGGTTTGTTAAGTGGCTAGCCATTTGGTCCAAAGATACCAAGAATCTTACCCAGCAATCAGGAGATGTTTCGTCACAATTTGTTTCTAGAATAAGGTCTTCATTTAGTCTAGAAACACACTGTAAATAAACCACAAACTTCTAAGTTGGTAATTTTCCATTAAATCGCAACTCGTGCTATGGACGAACTAAACTCCATAATGTTTGTACCTTCTTGTAGTCTTCAACGAGTCTCAAGCATTCTGTGTTAAGAGGATCCGCATTAAAATAATTTCCTCCACAGCTACTCTTCAGCGACTACAAAAAGGAAAGAGTTTTGTAATGGTTCGTTAACCACTTCAATATTTTGATGATAAGGGTTTTGTTATTGGTACCTCGTAGAGTTCATCAGAGATGAGTGCCATTCCATGAGAAAATTGAATGCGAAAGTTTAAATCAACATCAAAGTTTGTAACCGGGTTTCCGAGCACATAGCCCTATTTTTAGAAAGCGTGGAGAAGGGGTAAACAAAACTCTTCAATTATTAATGCTTGATAAAGGTATATTGAAATAATTTAAGACGCAAGCACATGCTGATGAAACCTGAAGATTTACTCGAGGTTTGCAGCAAATATAATTTCCTGTGAGATTGGTGAATTAACTGATCAAGAAACGATAGTCAAAGAAAAGGGCTTGCATGGGGATTGAAGTGCTTAGAAAAGAAATTACCATTTGAGATTTCGTGAACAATGGCCGGAATCACCTTGCCGGAATATGAGTTTCCGGTGACATAGAATGGATTGGAGAAATATTCCGGATGCTTGTCTAGCCACTACACAACAACAATAACAAAATCTATAATTAACAAAAACAAAATCTCCAAAAGTCAATGACAAATCGAGTTTTTTTTTTTTTTTTGAAAGAATCGAGTTTTCTCTTTACCTTACGCATAAACTCGTTGACCAGCTTAGCTGATCCTGTGTCACTTATTTTATCAGCAAATGGATTTCTTGAGTAAGAGAAGCCAGTCCCAACAGGCTGGTCCAAATATATTATATTTGCCACCTGAAAAAGAAGCAATCTCTCTAAGCTTGAAGATTTTATTTTGAATAAAACAGAGTGCTTACATCATATATACTGGTAACAAACTGACAAGATAACCCAACCGGGTTTGTGTATCGCAATAGTTACCTTAGTCCATGAATATGAAGTAGAGACCAAAGAGGGGATACTTCCATTGTAGGCCTGAACCTTAAAAGCAAGAGGCCCTGGTTTTTTTCCAATTGAAACAAGTCATTGAAGATTTTTTCAGAAACAAATAAGGATGTGTTAAAGAAGATATACTTACCGTTCTCATAAACAAGGCCTGAGAAAGAAGAGCAGCCAGGCCCTCCAGATAACCAGACAAGGAGAGGGTCTTCTTCAGGGTTCCTCTGAGATTTGATGAAGTAGTAGAACAGTTGATCTTTCTCTGCCGCACCAACACCAACGTACCTGAAATGATTTTTAACTCCAAAACTCTGAACAAAGATTCATTACAATGCTAATTAAATTTGGAGAATAAGATGAATGATGCGCAAAACCCGGTTTCAAGCTCAAAAGGCAGAGGGCCTTCAAAGCCAGGAAGATTTTTAATGATAGAGCTTGCATCAGCATGCTGAATCAACACAATCAGAAGTTGTGGCAGCAGCAACTTGAGTATCCAAGAATCCATTTTTGTTTTGAGTGTTTGAGTCTGAGTTATTTGGAAACTATTTATACTAAAAACGGAGGCTTTCACCTAATAGCCAATACTTAGATTGAAAATTATTTAAAATATATATATTAAGCGGTTTTAAAATCTAGTGTTATTGGTTTTTGTATTTACAATCCCATCATAAAAAAAAAGTTTGAAATCTATTGTTATTCAATTAAAGGTTTGAAATCTATTGTTATTCAGATTCTATAGATAGAAATTTAATTCTATAGATTTTAAAGGAATACCCTCAAATAGCATAATTTGATGTTTTTGTCACAAAAATAACACTCCATGATGAATATGACAAAATAACATTCGTTAAATGGTTTAAAGATAATTAAATTAATGTATTTGGGTTCATATGTCACTAATAATGGTTTAAATTTCGGGTTTTAGGGTTTAGAGTTACGAGATTGAGTAGAAACGAATGAAAAGTAAGGGTATAATAGTTTTCTTCTTCTTTAATGAGTGCCTCAAAGTGTGATATTTTTGAGAATTGCCCTTGATTTTATAATTCATTGCTATTCGATTATTGATTTTATTTTTTTTAATTAAAATCTGATTTTATTGGTTTTTGTATTTACAATCTCATCGTTAAAAGAGTTTGAAATTTATTGTTATTCAATTAAAGATTTAAATATAAGAATTTAAATCTTATGTTATTGATGTTCGATAGATTCTTAAAATTCATTTGAAAAAAAAGACAACCAAATCGAACACTGATCCAATAAGAAAAAGAAAAAGAAAAAGTAAATACACTTCCGTAGCATACACAGAAAACGTTAGAAAACGTTACACACTCTTAAACTAGAATCCAAGGACGGGAAAGAAAAAAAAGACAAGTTATAGAACAAATATAATGAAAACCAAATTATACAGAAGCGCCATATGATCGGTTCAGTTCCTGTCGCATGTACCCTGCAAAGCTAGGAGAAGAGCAATGCAGATAAAGACAGTCTTTGCAATGGAGACTTCCAGCTTCGGATTCCCATTAAGAAATGGAACGTTGTTTCCCGAGAGACTGTTTTGGTTGATTCGATTTGCAAATGGCTGATTGAGAGCAGAATTAGACGACGAAGTAGAAATTGGTTGGTTGAATCCAGTTGATGATGGTTGGTTAAACCCGGTTAATGGTTGGTTTACAGAAGAATAAGAAGATGATGGTTGACCAAGAATCGGTTGGTTAAGTCCAGTTGATGATGGCTGACTAAATCCGGTTAATGGTTGATTTAATCCGGTTAAAGGCTGCTTTACAGAAGATGAAGAAGATGGTTGACCAAGAATTGGTTGGTTCTGGTTCTCAATAGGTAAACCTTGTGGCTTTGTTGGTGAATTGGTGACTTCACCTGTTGCTTCTAATGGTGTGGCCATTTGGGTTTGTGGAGCAGCCTCTGAAGATGATGAAACAAGAAGGCATAGAAGAATGATTGTGATCATCCTCTTTTGGATGTTGGTGAATTTCATGTCTATTTTAGAGTTTTTCAAGTGCATTTTCCGGTTTACTAAGCATCAGATCTTATAGACGGGACGATATGGAGTCGTTAGCTTCTTTAAGGTTGTCTGAGGAGTTGATGGAACCAGAGAGAACAGTTGACCTGAAACATAAATCCAACTAAACCAACCATAGTGTGTGTCTTTGTTTCGTTTCAACTATTACATTACTGTTTTGTCCTTAAGATGTGTGTTATATACAAAAATGATAAGAATATATAAATACAGAAGAAGTGTTGTATCAAAAACCGGTTCTCGAACCGCGCGTGTGCTACGCCTGTCGGGGAGCGAAATCCAAACCATCGAGGACATCCAAATCACTAGACGAGTTCTCACCTGAAAGGTCGACTTTTGGAGAGTTTCCTGTACTTCTGCTCAGTGCCCAGATCTTGATTCCTTTCTTGTTCTTCTTCGGGCCGACGAACTCTTGACTCTTGCTTAGATTAGGACCAAACCTTATGCTTTGTACGCTGTCCAACAACAACCTGTCTTCTAGAGAGAGTTGGTTTTTATAAGTGAAGTCAGGGGAGAGAGATAGTTGCGTCTTGGAGATGGTTATGTTGTTGGGTTGATCGCCGTTGTTGGTCTCTGGGAGCTTAACGCCGTGAACTCGTTTCTTTAATGACTTCATTAGTCGATGAAGCCATACAACAAGCTCAAGTACATACGAATCGACTTTTGGTTTATCCGCGTGATGAAGTGTCTGAAGTCGTGTTGGATTCCCGTTGTTCTCGCCTTTTCCCTTACCGAACTCTATCCTGTTATCCATGATTCCAGTTTGGATTTTACAGATCAGATTCAAGCTTCCAAAAATTACAGTTATTTAGATAGAGAGAGAGAGAGAGACTCACCTTGAGTTTGCCCACTCGCCAACCCATCCGAATCCTTGATGTGCCCTGCGTAAATCGATACAAGATATGAGAAAAACGCACAAAGAGGAACATGTTGAGCCAAGAATGGTAGTGAGGGAAAGTTTACTTGGTGGTGTTTGTGGCGAATGGGACAAGCCATTGAAGGGACTTCTCCATTTCAGCTTTGATCTCAGATATTGAAAGCTGCAGAAACACACAAGTTAGGCAACACGAAAAAAGAAAAAAAAAAAAGAAACAGAACCAATCAATGCATCACGAGTGACGACATTAATAAAGAAACAGAGATCTTTTTGGACAAACCTCTTCCTCAGGATCAAGAGCTTGTAGCCGAGGACGAAGAGCTGTCTTGACGGCAACAGGTAATGCATTGTACAGCGTGTCCCTTACATTAGAAGGAAGTGATGAAGGTCGAGACGCCTAGAAATTTCAAAGATTCAGTTTCAACCAGAGAATATAAATCCCTTCTTAATATCAGAACAAGACTGGATGAGAGAATCTGGAAGCTTACAATACTATCAATTTGTTGGATTAGATTAGCATAGTGTAAAGAAAGACCGGCTTCACCTAATCGTTCTCTTCCCTGCTTCCCTTCATTGTCTTTTAGACCTATTGTTCGTTTAGAGTACTTAGTCTATGATAGTTGAGATTTGATTTTACAGAAGTAGGGTCATCATCAGAGGACCATAAGTACAAAGAATCATTACCGTTGTTGCCGAAAACTTCCAAAATCGTTTGACGTATATAGCAAACCACATCTACGAGTTTCTCAATTGTCTGCAACATAAGAAAATATTGTAATAACTGGCATATATACACCACATAGTAAGACACAGCAACTCGATAATCACTTGCCTCTCCCAGATTCCGGGACCAGAGCGACTTCTTCTGTAAGCTCCTCACGAGTTTCCTCTGTTGTTTTAGTTCATTCTGTAAGATGATGATACTCTCTCCTACATGTAGGACAAAAAGAAATGAAATTGGGAGTCCTAAAAAGAGCCCAGAGTTGATCAAATATAAAGCAAGACCAACCTCTCCGAGAGAGGTTTAGAGACTCTACTTCTGCGAGCTTTCTCCTGTAATCTTGTTCAAACCTATCCAAAGCTTGCCACTCGTGATATAACTCCTGGTAAAGCCAATGCAAGTTAGTTTCATATCCACCAGAGAAAAATGACAGCTCACTGCAACTTCAACATGACAATGGGTCATGTAAGAGTTTTTTGAAGTGAAAAAGGAAAACATACAGAAGTGAATCGGGCAAGAGTGACGAGCTCTTGCATCCTTGCCTCTGCCTCATCTTTGAGCACTTTATGCTGCGAGTTCTCTGTGTCAAGCCTGAAACGTTATAGACCGGTGTACAATGAAAATCCACTGGCATGCGAGTGACTAAAAACGCGTTTCATAAGGACTTGCTCGATAAAATTCAACTTACTTGTTAAAATATCGATCGAGATTGTGCCACTGTAAATCTTTGCACATGTTGCCAAACCTGACCACCTCTCCAGAGAAAAGATCGAGTTCCTCCCTATAAAAGAGAATATGAAATAAAGAAAGAAAATGAACCAAAGACAAAAACAAAATGCAGACAATCTAAAAAAAAAAGCAAACCTTTTGTCAGAGGCAGCAAGAATTTGCAACTCTGTGGTGTCCGTAGAAACCAACTTCTTAACTGCCTTGGAACGCAACATATCCTTCTTCATGAGCTTGAGATTCTCTTCAGAGAGAGATTGCAGCAAAGCAGCACCTTTGGCTATCGTGTTAGCCACTTCGAAAGCCAAAATAGTGACTTTGCCACCACGAGACGAACTAACACCCGAGTGAAACCCGTTGCCTTGGTTCATACCAGACATACTGCTCCCTAGCGTGTCTAGAACGTCCACCGCCTTCTCTAGCCCCATAACCCCAGCCCTTCCCAGAAACGAGTTCCTCTGCATAAACTGAGGAAAAAAAAAACCCAAACTTTCATCAATACAGAATGATCATGCAAACGTTCGCAATAAAACAGTAGTTTTCAGGCATGATTCATATGTGTCCCTAGAGATTTCACATTACTAAGCATATGAAAAACATAAAAACCTTGGTAGAGTCTGATCTTAGCGAAGGCACCGGCCCGAGTTCACCGGAAAAGTTGAAGAGATTTTCATTAGGCTTGGAACTTTTCCTCTTCGAGCTTCCGTAATTGTCCGAATAATACGAGTCAGAGGTTTTTATTCTTCTCATGGACTTGATCTTCCCAGAAAAACCTCTTGGCTTATCATCATCATCATCGGTGGATCTCAACTTCTTATCATCATCTTTGAAAGCACAAGAACAAACACCTCCCATTTGTCTTCTGCAACACGTAATCAATCTCTGAGGGAAAAAACAGCAACTCTTGAGGAAAAGACGACAACTTTATAATCAAAACAGAAACACCAAATACGACACAAATAGACAATTCAAAAGCCTTGAGAGAAAATCAAGAATTGCAACTAAGGGGTGGGGACAAGAAGGAAGACTTGGTAAATAGGAGAAGGAATAGTGAGTAATGAAAGGGATAAAAGGTCAGAGCTGAAGAATGAGATTTTCTATTATACCATTCACAAGGTAAGAGGAAGCACCGTGGAATCAATGGCTCCTTTTGTTTTGTTGACTTATCATTTTCTAGAGAAGTCAGAGAGACGACTATTCTCGTTTTAATTTTGGCATTATTTTATTTTGTTATCGAAAGCGAGGAAGACCAGAATCGACGAAAAATGACGTGCTTAGGTTAAAATTTTCAGCAATCTTCCGTTGATTTTTTCGAATTGGCCGAAGAATAATCCAATCCCATTGATTTCAAAGCATATAGTCAAATCCTAATTTCCAACAGCCAGTGGAAGTACATAGATTAAGAAGGAGAGACATGCTTACTCGCCGAGACGCGGCGGTCGGAAGCAGGAGGCGGATTCCGGCGCCGGAAACGTAACCGGTGCGGCGATCGGGAGATACTCCGGTTTATTCCATTGCAAACCTCGGAGAGTAGAGGGCATGATGGAGTTCTCGTCATCGATGGATAGTTCTCTTTCGATTTCAGTGGAGTGAGATGGTTTGATCTGTGATATGTTTATTGATTTGGTTGAAGAAGATGAAACTCATGAAGATGTGAGCGCGGCAGAGAGTGAAAATGTGAAAGACTTTGTGTGAGGGATGAGGCCCAAATTTATGAATATTGGGCCGATTGTGGGCCTATTAGTATAGAGACGATATTTGCGAGGGTTCTAATTTTATAAAGTTGTCAATATCTCCACGGAACCTGTGGTTTTACACCTAAAATTAAAAAGAGTACAATCCTTGTCTTTTGAGATGAGAAAACCTAAGCACGTCATTTTTCGATGAACTTTTGTGTTAAAAAAAAGAATAATAAACATAATCCAGTCCAGTATTCAGTGTACATTATATTATTTCGGGATCTTACTTTTGCAATTTGTATTATTGAAATCATAAATTGAGACTGCAAGACTCAACCTTCTTCTCGTACGAAATTGAGATTGTCAAACATAGCAGTAGTTCCAATGCTACGCTTTAAACCACTCGGCCATCTCTCCGATATTGTGATAATACAAGTGAATTGAAGAAGAGGAGTATTATTAACGAAAAAGTTAAAATCTATGGTTTGTAGAAAGTCCATACACAATAAATGTAAATTTGAAGCTTTTGTCAGGGAATGAGAAATGAAAGAAAAAAAATGAAAAGGTTGTTGGAAAGACGGTGGTTTACACTTTACATAAATGGTAAGTTTGGTATGCCTTTAAGCTCATGTCCCTCATTGGTCAACATTGCAATTTAAAGCTTTACTATGCCATACAGTTAGGACATCTACACTAGATAGTAGACATACAGTATATATAGTTTTTAAGATAAGTATCTCAAAATAATTATAAAAAAAGTGAAATAGTTCCACAACTTTGTTTATATAAAACTTAACACATTTATCTATTTCATCAGTCTTTTACATCAGAATTTTTAATAGAGTTTTTAAGATATTCGTGAAAACTTTTATGAGATTTGTCTTTTATTAAAATAATTCATCTTTATTATTTATATCATATTAATATATTATTAGCTGTATAATCTTACCATGTAATATAAAGTAACTGATAAAAATAAAACACAAAGGTAAACTGGTTTATCATTCTCTTGTCCGTGGGTCAGCACCAGCCGCCTCTGGTTCCTTGGAATGAGCGTTCATCTGAGCTGGTTTATGATTGCGGTTTTAGCTCCCTTAGTTTTAAGCGATTCAAGTTATTATCTTTTTGTTGGGTTTTATCCTTGTTTCAGTTGTTGTTGGTTTTATCCGTGTTTCAGTTATCTTTGGCTCCGGAGAGTTGTTTTGCTCCGCCGGCTTATGTTTCTGGAGGATTTGTCCTGCCAGCTTTGTTTTCCAAAAACGCATCCCACCTTATGTTACTCGTATGCTTTAATAAACTCCGGATGACAAAAAAAAAATGGTTTATCATTAACCATAGTCTTGATAAAAGTTTTGACTTCTTACTCCATCTAATAATATAATCCATTGTTTTATTGGTTTACAAATTTCAAGGTATATATGAGCAACATTAGAGAAAATTAGTTTCAAGTTCTTCAGAATGAAAAAAGTATACTGAGCTGAATTTCCAAAAGTTCTTTGCTGTTATTTCTTTACTAGGAAAAAATCACAAAAAAAAAAAGATATTAATGAGTTTTGCTATGACCTACTATGATGTTAAATTAGCTAGACTCTGGTAATTAAAGGTTATTAAGGATATAAAGGAAGATAAAAAGGACTAAAAGTACAATTATTGCTTTGTCACATCATCATGATTAATAGAGATTATAGTATATCATAACAAATCATCGATAAATTTGATAGTTTATATTTTACACCTAATATTTAGTTTTAAATCTAATCCAGAAGAGATATTTTTAGCATAATGTATTAAAATACAGATATTAGTGGCTACTTGTGCGGTGCTTGCTGCTTGGCGTGCGAGTATTTTGCAGCTTTATGGCTAAACTAACATGCCAGCCTTTGTTAACTGGTTATATCTTAGTTTGATGTCATAGAAAAAAACAAATAACCATATGAAGAGTATATGACTAGCATCCAAAACTCATAATGATCCATGTGAATAGTGGTGGATCTAGAAAAACTTTTAATCAGAAACACTATCAATCTATCATAGAATTTGAATTAATTGGATGCATTATTATAAAATTTGAGCTAACCAAATAAGATTACCATACAATTACTTAAAGAATTTCGAAATTTAGTCGGGGCACGTGACCCGTAGACGTCCACCTACATCCGCCACTGTTTGTGAAAATCTCAAACAAATGTTGTTCATGTATGTTCTATTGGTCGACATCTAATGTTGGTTTTTAATCTGTTTAGTATGATTTGGCTCTGCAATATTCACATGGCACTTAAATCGACAGATTCCAACCACCACATGAAAGAAAATTTGGTAACATCTATTTACTTGTGGTATCTTGTGGCAAGCATTATCTATGAGAAGTCGAGAATGACTAATGGTGGATCATGACAAGTTTAGTAAATTAGTATGCATCGAATCTTGTAAATAGTATAATACAAAGGGGGAAAACGTGCAATCTGGAGTTGAAGACCCATACGGAGAATTTTATACGATTTTATCTTTGTATTCTTAATTGTTATATCAAAGCAGATTTAAAGATTTGCTTGCGGATCATGTGTCGGTCGGTGAAACTAGAAAACTATATAAATTTATTGACTTCTGAGTTTGACGGAAGGTTGTTTTATCTTACTATATATATAAATAACGACTGTACAGACAGTACATATTTGGAAAGTATGAAATATATTTTTAAACTTGTATTCAAAGTTCTATAAACAAATTTATGCATTTTCAAACCATGTTCAAAGTCATATTTTCCTTGCTATGATTTCACTTCATTGTAGTTAATATATACATAATATTCAAGATGATTTTGCTGGACTATCTCGTATCAGTGTGATTATAATGTAGTTAGAAGTTTTTGTTTTTAAATCAAATATAATAAGTCAGTGAAAGGAAGATAACTTTCATAGTAATTTACTCACACAATGTTTTAAGGAAATATGATTTTTTTATATATGCATAAGACGCCAAGATTATTACAAGTTTTTTTCTTTGGGAGTTTTTTTTTTTTTGGTCAAACTTTGGGAGTTTATCTAATGTTTAAATCAGACATAAATTAAATAAAAATGGTGGATCAAAATATGATGGATTTAAGTTAGGAGCTTCGTCCAAAAACATAACTCATGTATGCTATGTAGTGTTTCAAATCTCTTTTCGTACGTGAAAAGAGTAAATATTAAAGTCTCTTTTCAATTTTCATTAACTCCTAAACGTGTTCACTTGAGAATGTGAGCGTTTTCTCCCTTCCTCTGCTTTAGAGCACCGGTTAGTAGGTGGGAGTGAGACCCTCTTTGCAGCCGTATTAGGCGAGCTCCTATCTGACGTACCGCGTAACTATTTTCGTCTTACAAAACTTAATTGATTATCTTACTGTTTTGTTTTTTTTTGAGTAAATTATGTTATTGTTTCACGTATTGCTTCTGGGTTAATCACGATAAAACTAATCTCAACATATATATAATTTATATCTATATATACATAAATGTAAATGTAATTCAATCATATTTTTTTTCTTATTCTTATAGTTTATTTTATGATAACTATTAAACAGGAAAATAAAACATTTAAAGCCTTGTAAAAGCATTTTCATTTCTTAGAATTATTTGAAAAGAATCAAACAAATATAATTAATAATTTTTAGTATAATTTAATTATTTAATTAAATTTTAGTTTTAGAAAATGGTTAAAAATTATTTTATAAGAATTAGTATAGGCTTTCATGAAACTATCAAAATTATATGAACAGTCATTGTCACTTTTTAGTTTTTTTTTTTACTTTTTAGTCATAATATAATAATATTTGAAATTTTCAATGAAAACCTTTTCATAAATGTACAAATATTTCATATTTTTGGACAGACATATCTATTTCACCAAGTCCCTTTCCAACACAGTACTCAAATCATTATGTGTTTTGTGCAAGCTAAAACTTACTCGTCAAGAAATTACTTTTTTTTATTAAATATATTGCTAAATTTCAAAATTTTCATCACTGCTTGGTCATACTTCTACCTTTTATTTTCTTGATACACCAACGGACTAGCTGGAGATTAACTGATTAAGAAAAAAAAGAGAAGATATATATTGTCTACTAACCCTAAATTATAATATGTAATAATATCAAACAGTGGCTTTTTTTTTCTTTTGATGATGGCTTTCTTTCAGAAGAAGAAATATATATCCGCTTACGCATTATAAGGCCATGAAATTAAAATGTATCTCTTACTCTCTGTATATATTTATTAACACACCCACGCAAAAGACCACCCACCAAGAGTTGGAAGTGCATAATTTGGAAGATATCGAGGGACTATAAAACTGACGTTGTTGATTTGTATTTGAGCTTTTGAATGCTTCCTCTATTTGCGCATTAACCGGCGCAATTTCTCAATTAATGCCTATTACACTTGCCATTAAACAAAAACATAACATCAAATCAAAATTGTAAAATACACATGCACCTAACTTATCTATTTACGTGGGTTGATCCTGAAGATTGTACGTTCTTGACACCAAATCATCAATCCTAAATTTGTGTCTTTGGTATGATTTTGATGTATCTAAACAAGAACATGGTCTAGTGGTTTTAGTTAAAAAAAAAAAAAAACTTGGTCTAGTAGTAAATTTTTCCTCATAAATCGGTTAATAACGAATTCTTACTATTATCGAAAAAAAAAAACGAATTCTTACTATTAGGATTTTGTTTTGCTATGGGAGACATCTGAAGTTTTTTTTTTTTTGAAAAAAATTTCTGATACCTGTTTAAGTTAAATTAGTTGACTTTTTGTACTTTTGATTTTGAAACCATTACCATCCAAACTTTCTTCAATTGAGAAGAAGAATTGTCGGCAGTGTGTGTTTTTCAACGAAAAGATATTTGTTGATTGGTCTTTTTTATATTACTACTAGTCTACTATTATCCTAACATGGTGTTTTGTGTCAATTTTAAAAACACTTAAGTAGAATTTTAGTATGTGTTTCTAATTCCTACCGAGCACGTTTGTGTAAATATAACTATACACGTCAATATACGACATCAAGCACTGTGGTTGAAATACGTATATTGGGTCGGACTCACATCCTAATTCCTAAGAGTAAAATAGAGTAAAAAAACGTGGAAAAGAGAAAAAAAATGACGGTATTAAATGGAATATAATGATGTATTGATGTCTATAAAGACATCAGCACATAATGCATTAGAAACAAGGATCTATGTATATATATGAAGCACTCCACAATATTTACCACATTTTGGAAACACTGCAACTTGTTACAGTAATTTCAGCAGAAGTTAGAGAATTGAGAACATCTTTACACTAGCGAGAACAATAAGGAATTTGATATTTGATTTATCAAGATATTGCATAGCTCAGATACGTTAATATTGTTTTTCCAAGCTATGTGATGCTGTATAATATATTATTTCAGGATATATGGTGGTTATACGGAAAATAATGCAACGTGGAAATCAGTAACAATTTGCGATTACGTGAAAATATTTTTCTCTATTTAAAGTAACAATTTGCTCTATAGTGAGCAACCAGTCACAACCATACTGTATAGGATTAAAATGGAGCAAGTGGTTGGTAGAGTTTAGTTCTTTAATTAGACTCCTCTAACGGGAAAATATTTTGTTTCCTACCACATTTTCACTCGATTTTTCCTCAAGAATCTGCTGCTAAAATAGTATACCTATTTACAAATTAATAACATAGACCAGTGAGCACACAGTTAAATTCGGATGACGTTAGACGATCTACATTTGTATTAAAAAAATATTGAGATAATGTGGATCTTTAAAAAAGAAAAGGTTTGATGCCTCGCCCGTTAACTATTCTCTACTGGCGCAAGTCTTAAAGCACAAATATTTCAAAAATGGAGAATTTATGGAAAGCACTATGGGAAGAAGGCCGTCGTACGCGTGGAGAAGCATCTTATATGGTCGTGAGGTGTTAAAACGGGGTTTAATTAAGAAGATTGGTAACGGGATGAACACCTGAGTTTGGCTGGACAACTGGGTCCCTGATGGTCTTCCCCGTACACCAAGGTATATACCACAGGGTATGGTTGATCTTACTCTAACTGTCTCTGATCTTATAGACCCTGTCCTCCACCGTTGGGATTTACACAAGCTCAGACAAATCTTCGTAGCGGAGGACGTAACACTTATATCTTCCATGAAAATTTCACCTTCTGCCCAAGACCGCTGGATTTGGAGTTCCACCAAAGAAGGAATTTATACCACTAGAAGTGGGTACACTTTATTGGAAGCTGTTCAAGCGGAAAATAATCCGGCAGAGCTACTGTCGGCTCCCATTGAACGAAGATTATGGAAAAATATCTGGAAAATTCAAGCTCCGTCAAAACTGAAGCATTTTCTGTGGAAGTCTTTATCAGGTGCGGTTGCAGTCAAGGATAGATTAGCTTCTCGGGGATTACAGGTTGACCCTCGTTGTGTTTCATGTGGAACCAATTCTGAATCGATTTGTCATATGTTGTTCCACTGCACTACAGCAAAGAAAGTCTGGGATTTAACCTCTCTCCCGTTGTCATCTTCGGGGTTCTCGAGAGACTTTGTGTTCTTAAACTTTCACTTGTTGTTCAACACCAGTCAGAATAAGGCTTTGCCGGATCTTGCCAGACTCGCCTTCCCCTGGGTACTATGGCAGCTTTGGAAAGCGAGGAATCGATTATGTTTTGAAGGTGTAAGCTCCACCCCTGAATCGATTATCGACAGAGCGTTCAGTGATGCAGAGATCTGGCTGCTCCTTAATGGAAAAGATTTTAATCATGCGAGTACAGCACAACCGGAGGTAACGGTGTGTACTAGTTGGCTAAAACCTGAGCTTAATACGTTGAAATGCAATGTGGGGGCATCATGGGCGGCTTCAGAGAGCACAGCGGGGGCAGCGTGGCTTCTCAGGGACCACAATGGAACAGTGAAGTACCACAGTAGACGGTCCTTTGCTAATGTGTCATCTGAAATGGAGTCCGAATGTCTGGCTATGTTATGGGCGATCGAATCTATTTGTAGTCTTAAACAGAAGGATGTGGTATTTGAATCCTCGCTTCCTTTAGCTCGAGAGGCTCTCCTTTGTCCATATGCTTACCCCCAGATCTCTATCACTCTGAATTGCATATTTAGATATCTCGATGGTCTCAGTGGATGGTCCCTTACCCTCACCAATCAGGCATCAAACCTGGCTGCCTTGGAAATAGCTAAAAGTGTCACTAGGGACAATCGTTCCCAATCCTACATTGCTCGGAGTGGCCCGCTTTGGCTTCACCCAATTCTTTTGTCTGAGGCGAGAGCTGATACAGGTTGAGAGGATGCATCCTTGGTGGTTGTCCACTTGGTTTTTCTACTCAATTATTGGCTTGTCTCCGTGTTCCCCTTTAGTTTGTTCTCTGTATGTTTCTCTCTCGAGTCTGAACTCGCTTTAGTTTTTCTTTCTTTCGTAATTTTCCTTTGCTCTTGTAAGAGACTCGTCGCCATCTTTTGTTTGGAATGAAACCTCAGTGTTAAAAAAAAAAAAAACGCCGGTCTGACATAAGTAATCAACAAAGACTCATGATTCGAATGTCTTTAAAGCATATATATTAGCACTCTCTCAGTCTCTGTCGTCTTTAAAGTGTTCTAGCTAAATTCCTCATTGAATGTCACTTAATTAGCAGTCAATTCGTAAAATTAATTTTGAAGTCTGTCAATCATTTTTTCTACAACTTCGTCTAACCATTGGTTGTGTTTTCTACGTACCAACTGACCATGTTTTTTTGGGTACGAAGTCTAAACTAAATCACATATTTACAATCCATATGTGTCTATTATAGTGGTCAACAACATCTTCAGTGAAAATCGGTTTTCAGATTTCATCAATCACAACAACTGAACTACATAAAACAAGATGTAACTGCCAATTGTTTCTCCTCCACCGTGGAATTTACATAAATATTTGGAGCAAAACCGTACCAACGACATGCATTCTTACCAAACAAAAGTAAAGTAAAATTTCACAAAAGAACCAAATTAAGACATACTAGCTACGTAAGGTTTCCATTCTCAAGTTGATTTTCTAGATCGTGGATCCACTATTTGGGTAAGAATACCACTTGAAGCATGTCTGTTTTGATACACATAAGTGTGATTATGTCAAAAGATTACAAAACTGGGATCTGGACGCAAGTATATATGGGCCACTTATGTCATTGCATAATTAATATTTAGACAAAGACCTTTGATGTCACTTAGTTGCATTTAAGCCAAATTGGAGACAAATACTATCAATCACCACTTACTTACCTTTTTTTTTTAATCACCACTTATCTTGTTACTTGGAAGGGAAAAACCCCAAAAAATACCCAACTTGAATTACATTTGTCAGATTAAAACACAAACTTTTAAGGTTGTCCGATTAATACCTAATGTATATTGTGTTGCCCAATTAAAACCCGAACAATCAAAATCGATAAGTTTGACACGAGAATTTTAACAACGTTTAATCGACTAACAGAATATCTAAAGCGGTGTTAACTTACGACAGAAATTGACAAATATACCCTTCTTCTCTCTCGACTCAAAGCGAAAGTTTTCCCCAAATAAAAAAAAATTTATGTGAACCCTAATTCTTCCTCTCGCTCTCACGATTCTTCCTTTCCCAAATTAAAATCAATCCTCGTAATCTTGTATTTATTTGTATTATCTTGGAAGAGAAGATTGCGTTCGCCTCATTGTGTAAGCCCCGTGTGTACTGTACATAAGTTCATACAAAGAGAGACTCTAAATCCAAGATAATATGATTTAATCTGATCGTTTTTCTTTTTGATAATATGATTCAAATTTATGTAAGACCAAAATTATAAGAGATTTCATTTCTCAACTTTTCTTTTTTTAACAAACATGTGCAATAACAGAGTGCTCTTTTTGACCAAAAAAAAAAACAGAGTGCTCTTTATTATTTCTTGTGATGACGCCAGCCATCAATAATACGAAGGAAGAAGTGGCGGTGCTTGCGGTGGTGGCACAAGAAACTAAGAAAAGATTGATTTTTGTATGGTACAATACAATCAAAGGTCTGCTGCTACGAAACTAAGGGAACCCAGAAACTCGCTATCATCATTGATCTGCCTCAGCGAAACGTCCCCTGATTCTTGTCCTGCTTTCTGCACGAACCTTGTGTGATTCATATCTGATGTGCTTCTCGTACCTGTTTCACATTGAGTCCAATTCGTGTTTTTAAAATTAGAATACAGATGTAGATACGATGAGTAGTTAGTTAAAAAGTTACCTTCGAGATTTCTTCTTTGCTTTGTAGCGAGAGAGAGGAAAGTTTTCCTTTCTTTTGATTTTAATTTGGGAAAGGAAGAATCGTGAGATAGAGAGGAAGAATTAGGGTTCATATGAATTTTTTTTATTTGGGGAAACTTTCGTTTTGAGTCGAGAGAGAAGAAGGGCATATTTGTCAATTCCTGTCGTAAGTTAACACCGTTTTAGACATTCTGTTAATCGATTAAACGTTGTTAAAATTCTCGTGTCAAACTTATCGATTTTGATTGTTCGGGTTTTAATTGGGCAACACAATATACATTATGTATTAATCGGACAACCTTAAAAGTTTGTGTTTTAATCTGACAAATGTAATTCAAGTTGAGTATTTTTTGGGTTTTTCCCTACTTGGAACAAAAACAAAACTTACTACTATTTGTTTAGGTGACACTTACACCAAAAGCAATGCAATTCCCACATTTGGAATCCAACAACCATAATAATCTATCTCTACTTACACACATATTTGGGACAACAAAAAAAAAATATATATACTGTAGTTTTTGGTTATGTGTGGATAGTTGATCGTTTAAGTCCTAAAGTATAAACAATTTGGTCCATAAAAATTGCATAATTGATAAATCATTTTTTTGTCAAAATATATCGAATATGAAAATTTGATTATGTTCGTTGATCATTGGACATTAATTAATGGTTTAATATACTTCATTACTTTTTCAATAATCTATCAGAAAAACTATTCCAGACAATAGTCCCTGTAGAAACTACAAAAGTAAAACCTAAATCTACAGGATGTAAACACAGGTATTTCGGGGAATCTCTTTAAAGTGAAAGGCAGTTGAAAAAATTGAGGCTTACTACTTCAAAACATATGCTCGTTTATAGGTTGAATTTGTTGACTTCTAAAGTGGCTGCACATTCACAAACATCGTCAAGCCTAGGGTTTGGTGGGTTCAACACTGGATTATATTTTTACAAAAAAAAAAACACGTACGTACTGGATTATATCGTTAGTATTAATACACATCTTTCATCAGCTAATAGAAAACATTACATGAAAAATCGTCAACCATTAATTTGTCTATTTCTAGAAATGTACATTACGAATGGATTTCCGGAAAATACAGGGAAAATATTTAACTTAGATATTAAATATCCATATTCATTCACTTTAAAACTGAAATTTAACAACTATTCAGAATTTAAATTACGAACGTTGTTAACTCTATTTAATGTTTATTTTCAGAAGAAGTTTAAAAAAAATCGATTAGAATTCGTTTGTTGTTAATAGAATTGACGACATTCTAGTTCTCTAACGCCCCCTTAAGTTGGTGTGTAATAATCATATATGCATGTACCGACGTTTGTTTTTTTTTCAAAAAAAAAAATCATTATATATGTTACTATGTACGGTAAACCTTTAATTGAGAATCTCGTAGAACAAATGTAAAGATGTAATATTTCAACGTATCAAAGGGTGCACGGTTGACATGATATTGGATTATGTATGGAACTTAACACAACTCTCTAAGATGTAAAGGTTTAAAAAAAAAAAACTCTCTATGATGTGTATATGAATCAAATCTACAATAATCTGAGGGTCAAAAGGGGAGAAAGATATAATCTATTATTTTTCTTAAAAAATAAATTAGGTTTAAATATGTATTATAGTACAAAGCTATGTTTTCTGAATATTTTGTTACAATTTAGTTTTAACAATCAAAGTGATGTGATGTAAGTTTAAATTTGTTTTGTAATTTTTAAGGAACATTATATGTTATATGTTGAGTAGTTTTTTTATGAAAATGTTTTCATAATCGATTTTATATTTTTATACAAATATAATTATATATTAATGAGTCAAATATAGTAATCCATTCATTTGACCCCTAAAAGTTTGTTTCTAATATTGTTGTAATTAAAATGGGTACACTTCTTTTAACTCATTTTTCAATGGTCACTATTTTTATTATTTTAATCAGAATGGACCAATTCGTTTTTTTAATTCATCTTCTTAGTCTATCTTTTAATATAACTTTTTAATCTGTCTTTTTAATTCTTTTCATAGTAATTTTAAATATTTAGAATGCTTTGATGGAATGACCAATGAAAAGCGGCAGATAATGAAGCATCAATCATAACTCATCATACTATATAATGGACTAATATTATTTAAAAAATCTCTATAATATTAAAATCAGTTTAGTTATAAGATTTATTTTAAAAACTTGATTAAATTAATAAAAAATTAAACTTGGTGATCAGTTAAGTCATACTATTTACTCTTATATAGTTTCTATTATTACGGTTTCTATTATCTATAATCGTTTTAAAAAATTTAATTATAACATATATACGAAGATAAATTAAATTTTCATTGCATAAATGATGTATTTTTAATAAAATAAGATAAGATAAATATTAGAAAAGATATATAAAACTATGATAATATAATTATATATTTAATCATTAATTTCTAAATAACTATATGTGATCAATTGTATGATATTTAACATGGTTCATATTTTTAATTATACGGTTAGTCTTACATTTAATAACTTTTAGTAGTATTATAAATGATTAGATGTTAGCTTCATATGATGATCTTAGACTATATAAGAGTATGTACATCAGAGTTTTTTTTTTAAAAAAAGTTCATAACAAAAAAAAATTCTTCTTAGGTGGGACCCAAAAAAGGGTTTATAAAAAATAGCGAGTATGGTTGCGACACATAATGAATTAAGGTTTTTTAAAATTTGTAAACAAAAACTTTTTTTCTTGAGTTTCGTTACTGTTCACTATGACCCCACGTTTTATTGTTTTCTCTTTGGAGATCGAGCCACGCCTTGTTGCTGGACATGCTCTTGGATAATTTTTGAGCCACAATTACTGGAGATGGTGGTGTCGCTGTCTTTGAAATAACCAAGAAATTTGTTCCTACAAAGTCAAAACCCACAAATTATGACCTACTTTCAAAACACCATATATTTCTCCCTAAACTTGGGGTCATCATCAATTAGCAATATTTTTTTTTTTTATCGATTAACAGATTTTATTTGATTTTCTTTGTCTTCAAAGAAACGAAAATATTAGAAAGAAGTTATCCTGCTTATGACAGTAGTTATGTTTCAGATTCGGTTAGCAACCTGCTCTTATGGTTGGGCTAAGAAAATAGAGAGATAATAAAAGTAATTTGAATAAGAAAATCAGTTACGTATGATTTTTCTGTGAACTCACAGTTTACAAGGTAGGAAGTGTTAAAATTGATGCAACGAAAGCAAGATGGCATTTTACGTATTCCATTATTCATAGTTTCACACACATATACTTAATTTAATAATTAGATAGGCATTATGTACGTACATTAGAATGCATAAATATGATCACGTTAGAAATTTACGATTATAAAATCAGCATATGTTCCAGCATACACGATCTGACTAAAGAACAAATCATGATGGAAATGTGAAAGGATAACTCCAAATCCAAAAGGGGTATAGATTAAACAATAAAATAGTGACCCTAATGATTCCGAAACTGTAAAGGACTGATTAACACTATTGTATGAGTCAAAAGAGCGTGACGTAATTATTACATCAACTTTACGTGTAAAACCATTCCCTCATCTCCCTATAAAACCCCAACACATGTACATGAAACTCCTCAAGCAAACATAAAACCTCATCAGCAAATAAACAACCAAAATATGGCGTTTGCGGTGATAACAAACGCAAACATGTTTCTCGTAACGCTACTTCTCCTATCTCTTTCTTCCATTCCATTGTCTTCTTCCACGATCCAACAAGACTTCGTCATGTGTCTCGTCGACAACTCCGACGCTTCGTTTCCGATGGACTCTTCGTTCTTCACTCACGACCTAAACGCCTCTTCCTTCAAGCTAGCGTTAGAGACGTCCGCTCAGAACCTCCGTTACCTGATGCCGTCAAATCCGAAGCCGGAGTTCATTTTCGAGCCGCTTTACGAAACGCACGTTCAAGCTGCCGTTGTTTGCGCCAAGAAGCTGCGACTTCACTTGCGGTTAAGAAGCGGCGGTCATGACTACGAAGGCCTTTCTTACGTCTCCGAGATAGAATCGGCGTTTGTGATCGTTGATATGTCGAAGCTTAGACAGATCAACGTTGATCTGGAAAGTAACAGCGCGTGGGTTCACGCAGGTGCTTCTATTGGCGAGGTTTATTACAGGTAAATAATGTTTACACTCATAATCATATCATATGTATATAATTTCTTCTTTATAGTCGCTTTATTTATTTATATCGTCTTTATAACTATTTATACTCCCCACCCCCCCTTCTCCACTACCCCCACCAAAAAGTAGATACATATTTTGTAGCTAGTATAAGCTACACTAGTTTCAAAAAGTAGCTAGTATAAGCTACACTAGTTTCAAAAATCAAAAAAAAAATTATTTGAAAAATAAAAAAAATTACATTTTTTTGTTTTATACAAAAGGTATTCCAATTTAGCGAAGAGAAGGAAGAAGTTATACTGACTGTAGAAAATATTGGAATTTACACAAAGCATAACACCTGATTTCTCCTATATAAAGTATCAATTTTTTAATATTAAAGCCTATGGAATAAAAACCTCGTTAGTCTTCACTCTAAAAGTTAAGAAAAAAAGTTTAAAACTCACTATCATTTTTGGTATACGATGCCACACATATGAGGTTTATTAAAGATAAATTCCGGTTTTATTTCATTTCATTAGTTAATTATTCCGTATCATTTTACATTTTCATATTAGATATATTATTTACATTTTTATATTAATATATTAATACAAAAGTATATCAATTAATGATATATAGGGGGGATTTTAACAATTAACATAGAAAAAATAACAATAAAAATTAATGAAATTACTCAAAATTTAAGAAACTCACTCAATCATATTTAATTAAAACTATTAAGTGAATTTCTCAATTGTTGGGGTATTCACTTACTAGTATTTCAATATTATTTTTGCTTTGTTTATTATCCTAATTATTAAGATACTTATCACATCCATGAAAGTGTTACACGGTCTTTTTGTCAAAAATATAATATGCGGTCTTTGGGTTTTGGAGGAGGTGAAATTAAGCAACTGGTTTTATAACCATAATTTTAAACCAAACCAATCTATTAAAATACCGAATATGGTCAACCTGTGGTTATGACCCGATTCTTAATCGCTTTAATGTTTAAAGGATCCAAGAGAAAAGCAAAGTCCATGGTTTTCCGGCGGGTTTATGCACCAGCCTAGGCATCGGCGGCCACATAATCGGCGGAGCGTACGGTTCAATGATGCGTAAGTTCGGACTCGGAGCCGACAACGTCCTCGACGCGAGAATCGTTGACGCGGACGGAAAAATCCTGAACCGCGCGGCGATGGGAGAAGACGTTTTCTGGGCGATTCGCGGCAGCGGTGGAGGAAGCTTCGGCGTTATCCTTGCCTGGAAAATCAAGCTCGTTCCCGTGCCGGAGACAGTGACTGTGTTCACCGTTACGAAGACGCTGGAGCAAGACGGAACTAGGATTCTGTACAAGTGGCAACAGGTCGCCGACAAACTCGACGAAGATCTCTTCATCCGCGCTATTATTCAGCCGGCAAGCAAAACCCCTAAGAGCAAAGACAGAACCATCGCGGTTTCGTACCAAGGGCAGTTTCTCGGTGACTCGAACCGGTTGTTGCAGGTAAATGATTTACTGGTTTATATTGTAAGTTTATGATTATAACAAATTAAGGAAGGAAGTTTTGATTGTGACAATTTCAACCCTTTTTGACAGGTGATGCAGAGGAGTTTCCCACAGCTTGGACTAACGAAGAAAGATTGTTTAGAGACAAGCTGGATTAAATCGGTGATGTACATTGCTGGTTTCCCAAGCACCGCCCCATCAGAAGCTCTACTCGCTGGAAAATCCTTGTTCAAGAATTACTTCAAAGCCAAGTCAGACTATGTGGAAGAGCCAATCCCAATAGAAGGACTTGAAGGACTATGGAAAAAGCTTCTTGAAGAGGATTCACCGTTGACTATATGGAATCCTTACGGTGGAATGATGGCGAAAATACCTGAGGCAGAGACACCTTTCCCACATAGGAGTGGGACATTGTTCAAGATCCAGTGGCTGACTTTGTGGCAAGACGGGAAAGAGAGCGAGGCCAAGCATATGGAGTGGATGAGGGATATGTATAGTTACATGGAGCAGTATGTGTCAAAAAGCCCGAGATCCGCGTATGTGAACTATAGAGATCTTGATTTGGGGATGAATGGTAAAGGGAGTGATGCAAGAGAATGGGGGACTAAATACTTCAAGGGAAATTTCGAGAGGTTGGTGAAGATTAAAGCTAAGTTTGACCCTGAGAATTTCTTCAGGCATGAACAGAGTATTCCTACAGAACTTTGAGTGAAATTTTTGAGTTAAAGAATAATAAGAGTGTGTTGTTTGGGATTTTGTCTTAGGAAAGACTTGTGTTACTTGTGTTTGTGTGTCTTTTCCTTTCTAAAGAATGGTCAACACTTGTACACAAAAAATATGGTCAACTCATTTGTAATTCAAACTCATTATCAGATATATATACATATATATTTTGACTAAAAGTTCTACAATTAAAATGCTGAAAAATAATGCGAAGTCACAAAGATATGACTTTTGAGTCATATAGTTGGAGAGAGTTTGTTGAAAGAAGTGATAGACAACATACATTTATTAGAAGCCATAGAGAAAATAGGAAGAAAATATCACATTATAAACAATCTGTATTCAGATGATCTACGGCCTCCACGACGTTTTTCACACCCAAAAACCGTGATCCATCTCATATCGTGAAGCTCCGGGTTCAAATTAAAGTAGCAAGCTGATTGCGACCAAAGATCCTATATACAGTCTCAGACACTAAATTTGTAAGAGAGAAGGGAGTCCAGATATTTACCATATCAGAAGATCGATGGACAAATTGACAATGGATTGATGGGAGGAGAGTCCCTCAGAATATTAGTAGATGACACATTTTCTGCAATAGGAGCCTTTCCTAAGATTAGGAATATCATTGGTGCATATATAAATGTTGATTTTTTTGTTCTTTTTAGATATTAACAGAACTGGTTCAACATTTTATGAATTATAAGTTACAGCTGTGAAACGCAGAACATAGGTGCTGTTTCACTCATCAAAGCCAGTTTAGCCAGAGAATCACGTGACCTAGTCTAGGCAATCACGCGTCAATAGGAAAATCTTTCTCTCGGTTTGGTACTTTCTAATCTGATATTGTACGAGCTAATTAATATACTTACTATAGACTATAGAGTCAAATATTTTCCAACTATATAATTTCGTAACTTGGTTTTATTACTTGCTTGAATCATACATCAGCTTTAAAATTATTATTTGATACAAAAACTTTGAGATTAAGATGTTAGCCCTCAAGTAATTTTTGATAAGCGAGGATTCAATGACTGTCATGTGTTTGTGGAAACCCTTAAGGATTACTTGGGGTAGAAGGCAGCCAATTATCGGATTCGTCGAATCTTGGACCAAAGGGTTCTGAAGGAGGGGTCTGATCTATGAACGGAAAGGGAGAGAATTCGGGGAGAGAGGGCCAAACCGGTACTGGAAAACGCTTTTCAAGATCGGGAAATGTTGGCGGCGGCGGAAGGAGCGGCAGATCCGGCAGAGGCGGCGGTGGCGGCGGTGGCGTCGCTATTGCTTCTTGGAAAGATGGAAAGTCAGGGAAACCAAGGTCGTGAACCGGTGAATTACGACCGGAAGATGGATAATCATCAGCACCGATCTGAGCTACTTTAGCCTTGGATCTCACTAGTCGTGATGAAAATATTTCTTTGCAGTTGAGTAACACGACGACGTATCTAAGAACAAGTGAAAGGGAAGCCATCGTGTATCAGTGTGGATTAAGATGTTGTTTAGTCGTTTTTTTTTAATTATACGGTTCATGAAGTTTCAAATTTATAGGTTTGAATTAAGTTGTTGACGATTGTAAAATCTTAGTTTTTTATTTTGCATTGTGTTCCTACTTTCCACCAAAGCATATGCTAATATCGAAAGTCAAACGTCATGTTAACTACGAGTATTTTGACCAGGATCAACTCGAAATAATTCTAACTGTTTATCGCGAATCATATCCCACCCTATTAGGTCAACGGCAAGGAAAGAAACCTTTTCGCACACACTATAGGGTCGTGTGAAGGACATGGTGACATCTTAAGGTTGAAGATGCATGCTGTGGAGGAAATCCATTGATGGGTAGAGAAACCAACACCGATAGTGCTTTGCACTAGTCCAAGATCGTAATACCCGAGACCCGAGAGAATAAACTTCTAAGTATGAAAAAGAATATGAAAAACACTAAAGAGAATACTTGAGAGACTTTAAGAGAGAACAAGAGAACTTAATTTTTGAACACTCTTTATTAACTTGTTCAACTTCTTGTACTTATTACAAATGAAGGGGTGTTGAGGTATTTATAGACTCCAAAAGATCTTACAACATAAATCTAAGTTTTTCTACTCTAACCTCCTTAACCTAGATATTTCTTAATTTTCTAGGTTTTTCTAATATAATATCTAGATTTTTCTACACAAATATCTTATCTATAACTTCTTTACTTCTAAGATTTTTCTACCATAATATCTAGATTTTTATCATACAAATCTAGATTTTTCTACACAAATATCCTATTTATAACCTCCTTTCTTCTAATTTTTCTACTATAATATCTAAATTTTTATCATACAAATCTAGATTTTTCTACACAAATATCTTATCCCAAAATCAAGTTTAATTTCAATACTCCCCCTTAAACTTGATTTTATCAACCATACCGAGCTTTGAATGAAGTAGCTCAAACTGACCTTTTGGCAGTGACTTGGTGAAGATATCTGCAACATTGTCTTCACTTCGAACCTCCAAAGCTTCAATCGTTCCATCAAGCACCTTCTCCCGTATGAAGTGATGTTCCAACTCAATATGCATAGTCCTGACATGGAACACCGGATTATTCGCCAGCTTGATAGCACTTTGATTATCTCCATAGATAGTAACTGGCTTGTTGATTGGCTCGAACAAGTCTTCAATGAGTCTTCGAAGCCAAATGCACTCTTGAGCTGTGATATATCATGGTTTTTAGTGTTTTTAGCCATGATATAAGTTGTATATAGAGAGTCTTTTTAGTGTTTTTGGAGTCTTTTAGAGTCATTTGCAGGTTTAGGTACGTTTGGAGCTTATTTGGAGATTATGGATCATTCTGGAGTTAAGTAGGAAGTTGTGCTGAAGATTTCAACTGGGAGGCAAAATTTAGAGATGGTGTCGATCGACACCACACCTGGTGTCGGTCGACACCAATTCCTGACGGCAATTTCGAGACGCGTTTTCCCGGCTTTGCAGAGTTGCAAACAGATCCTTGAAGCTCCTAATATTTACAATTAAGTGCCAAACGTGTTTTCCATATTCTTAGACTATTTTTATGGGTTTTTAAGGTCATTGTTTAGACCTAATCATTATTCTAAGCTAGAGCTTTGGAGAGAAGAATTCAGACTCCTTCAGAGAAGATTCAGAACTCCTTTAATCTCTATTCTTATTTCTTTATGCAATCTTATTCAAACATGTTTATTGATTCAATCTCCATGTCTGAGTAGTTTGCTAGTTAGGTTTAGGGTTTCTCACTAGGGATTTCATGGATTGCTAAGTTGATTGGTTAGTTAGGGATTCTGGAAAACTATTTCTTTATCTAGGTTGTGATTAAGGCTTGATCTGAACTGAGAAGTTAGATTATTGATCATAGGTTGATTCTCGCAACGAGAGTTGGTTAATTAGCTAGAAAGAACCTTAGATGAGCAAAATAACTATTCGCAAAGAGATTTGGTTTAGGTATTTTGTGAACTTATCGAACTTGAATTTAACGCATGTCTGAGCCTTTGAATTTGCAAAGAGATTTGGGATTCTAGGATGTAGACATAGAAATCTCTGCAACGAGAGTTGATTGATTTGAATATTGTGTTTCGAGTTCTAGAACATAGCAGAATCCTGATTTACTGATTAGCTTGCATTCCTGATTTCCTGAGAATTCCCTGAGCCTGACGTTTCTCCTATCTGATTTTAAAACCGATTTTAGTTGCTTTGCTGTCTTTTAATTACATTCATTCTCGTTTAGCTTAATTCGAATACTGAAATCTATTGTGCGAATCTTGAGTCTCTGTGGAAATCGATCCCTAAGTACTACAGCCGATCTCTTAATTTGAGAGAGTAGCTCTAGGTAAATTGAGCATATCAAATTTTGGCGCCGTTGCCGGGGACTCTTTGAATTTGCCATTAGATTAGGAATAGAATTTAGACTAAACATTTTGTTTCTTGTTTACTCACATTCTTTCTTTCTCCTTTCTTTTGTTTCAGGTTTATGCATACTCGCAACACCCGGAGCAACAAGGAAGCTAAACTTTTGAATCTTACGAATCAGGAGTTGAGAGAGTTTGAACGCACAAACTTAAGGCAAAGAGATCAGCAGATATGAATCGAAGAGTTATCATTCGACCTGATGCTGCTGGAGTCTTACGAGACCAAGAGGGTCATGCCTACAATGAAAACGGTGACCAAATTGATGATCAGGGAAATATAGTCCAAGAAATCGTTGCTCAAGCTAGAGGGATGACCCTTGCTGATTTCAACAGGCCTGATCTTTTCTATGAAAACAGGTCTGCAATCCGCCCTCCTCCCTTCCAAGGAATGATTTTGAGTTGAAGCCTGTCTACTTCACTCTTGTGGGTCAACATCCTTTCCATGGTCTTCCTCATGAGCACCCTATGGATCACATTGAGAAGTTTGAAGACTTGGTGACAAGCATTAAGCTTAATGGAGTTTCAGAAGATTATCTACTGTGCAAGCTCTTCCCATACTCTCTTGCTGGGGATGCAGCTTATTGGCTCAAGAATGAGAGTCCAGGTTCTCTGACCACTTGGTCTGATACCAAGACTGCCTTCCTCACCAACTTCTTTGATGATGCAAGGTCTGAAGATCTGAGAACTAAGATCTCTACATTCAAACAAGCGCCTACTGAAGCCTCAAAGCTTCTTGGTTGAGGTTCAGGTCCTATCAGAGAGACTGTCCCCATCATGGGTCAGTGATGTTCAGCTGTTGGGCATCTATTTTAGAGGAATTGACTGGAGGTATCAGATGGCTCTTGATGCTGCAAGTGAAGGAAACTTCAACACTAGAAGTCCTGCTGAAGCCAAAAAGCTTATTGAGAACTTGGTATCTAGCAATAGTACCAAGAATGCAGACTTTGAGAGGAAGAAAGCAGCTGGAGGAATGGATGGAAGTCAACTGGCTGAAGTAAAGGCAAAGCTTGATTCAGTTCACAACATTCTTGTGGGCCAAAAACATGTTCATTTTGCTGCAGAGGTTGAAACTCTTGATGGTCAAAAAGAGGATGTGAATTATGTTGGTGGAACAGGTTTCCAGGGACAGAGATTTGGGAATCAGCCTGGTTATGGTTCTACATACCAGAGACCTTTTCAAAACACCAACTTTGCAAGGAACTATGGCTCTTCTTCCTACCAACCAGTTCCTCCACAAAATGCAGAAAGCAAGATGGAAGGCATGCTGGAGCAGATTCTTGCTGGACAGACCAAGTTAACAGTGGATTTTAATGGGAAGCTGGATTCCATGTACACTGATCTGAATGGGAAATTTGAAGTTCTCAGCACCCATGTCAAGAAGCTGGACACTCAAGTTGCACAAACTGCTTCATCAATGAAAAGGCAAGAAGGGTTTCTTCCTGGAAAGACTGATTCAGACCCAAGGCATCATGTAAATGCCATCATGATAAAAGAGGAAGAAAATTTCGTGGGTTCTGCAGATTTTGATGGCGGTTTTGACGTTCCAGAGTCGGTGTCGATCGACACCAATCTGGAGTGTCGATCGACACCAAGCCAAAAACTCGAGATTTCGAGTCATGACGGACCATTGTCGACCAACCCGGTCGACACCTCTTCGAAGCGGTCGACACAAGTCAGTGTCGATCGACACCAACCTAGTGTCGATCGACACCAATCGCAGAGCAAGCCAGAGTTGGCTAATTCTCACCCAGCACACGAGGAGAATTCCTATAAGCCTAAAATTCCTTTTCCTAAGGCATGTAAGAAGTCTAAACAAGAGGTGGAAGAGGCCAGATGCAAGGCGATCATGGACAAGTGCTGATAGAGATACATTGGTTGATTGCAGTCAAGCTTTCACCTCCAATTAAGAGGTATGTAAGAGGATGGTTGTCAATGGTATTAGTCCTGAGGAAGCAGCTTTGCTCACAAAGGACATTAGTGCAATCCTCTTGAAAAAGACTGTGTCAAGGAAAGAGAGGAAGGTGCGAGTATCTGAACAGGTCAGTGCTATGATTCAACATAGGATTCCAAAGAAGTTACCTGACCCTGGGAGTTTTGTGCTAGATTGCTACATCTCAACAGAAAGGTTTCCTCACTCTCTATGTGACCTTGGCTCAAGCATTAACCTAATGCCATATTCTGTTGCTGTAAGACTTGGGTTGACTGACTTCAAGCCTACAAGGATTCATCTTGTCCTTGCTGATCGTTCCAAGAGGATTCCAGAAGGAGTTTTAGAGGATGTTCCACTTCAAATTGCAGGATGCACTATCCCCACAGACTTTGTGGTTTTGGAATATGGTGAAGAACCTCAGGATCCTCTTCTTCTGGGAAGATCATTCTTAGCTACAGCAGGTGCTATTATTGATGTCAGAGAAGGGCAGATAGAGCTTGATTTGGGAGATAAGGTCATGAACTTTGACATGGAGAAGCTGAGGAGAAAACCTACCATTGATGGTCAAACCTTTTCTGTAGAGGTTGCCATGGATGAGGAGCCAGATGACATTACTGCTGGGTATGTCAAGGAGCTGGAGGCTACTGAGCAAGTGAACAAGCTGATTGTTCAAGAGGAATTGGTTGAGATTTCTAAGCAAGCTGCTGGGCTTGAAGATTGGAGTGGAGATCATCTTTTTAGGGCAAGGGTCGAAGATAAGGGTCCACTTAAAGACAAGTTGATGGAGGATGATGTTTTTGTGATGGAGACACGGATTGCTGAGCTGAATTGCAGAAAAAGTGCAGAATCCCGAGTTTCAGGATCAGTGTCGATCGACACCAGAGATGGTGTCGATCGACACCCTCCACAGGCCAAGCCAGTGACGCCTAAAACTCAGAGTTTTCAGAAGTTTTCTAGTCCAAAAGACCCATCAACTATTGTTAAACAGAAAACTCTACATCTCGCACCTCACTCACCTCCAATAGAGCAAAGGTATGCACTTCCTGTTCCTAATTCTAAACCTCCTGATATCATCATTAAGATTTTCAAAGTGCAAAAGCTGTCTCACAGTTAACAAGCCACGAGATTATCGTAGAGCGCTTGTTTCTTCTTTTGATGATTCTGCAGGAAAAAGGAGTGTACCACCCAGAACTAAGTCTCACCCTGCTGCTGTTCCTTCATTCCTTGGTCGATCTCATTCACAAACTGCCTATACACCACCTTGGATGATGAGATGCTCTTCTCAGAGGCATTCGCTCCCACTCTCTGATCCACCAGATGCTTAATCCCCAACATAGTCAAGCTAATGACTGAAAATAAGCGCTGAGTGGGAGGCAACCCACTATTAGGTAGGAGTTTTCTTTGGATTTCGTTTGATTTTTTGCTAATTTTTAGTTTTGTTTTTCTTGTTAAAAAAAAAAAAAAAAAGGGATCGTGACCAGACCAGTGTCGATCGACACTACTGTTGGGTCGGTCGACACCAATCGCGACTGCAGGTAAGCATCTCCGATCCTAACCTTTTCTATTCTAATTATTTTCTTTTGACCAAACTCATGCCTGTTAACACTGGGGACAGTGTTATTCAAGTCTGGGGGAGGTGGTCACTAACTTTGGTTTTCTTTTTCTTTTGAGAGTCTTTTGTATCAAAAATTTATTTTTTTATTGAGTCAAAAGCTTGTGGGGAACAATGAACTTTACTTGGAATAAACTGTCTTAGCTACCTCTTTAGTGAGCATTCTTACAGCCATTGACAGCAGTTTCTACCAACAGGAAATTCCAAAGGTAAATTGATCTTCCATTATCCCCATATTGTTTGAGTATTTAGATGATCCAGAGCTGGCCTAGATATAATGAACTTAATTTTTCTCATCTTGGGGCTTGGTATACTTTGAATCGAATTCCTTGCTTAGGTCTGATAGGATTAGTCTGTGATTATGGTTTCCCTCTCTCTTCCCTTCAGTGTCTCTAAAAAAAGAATGAAAAAGAGTCATAGCTTTGAAAAGAAGTGATATGAGAAGTTGAATCATTGGAAACTTGTCTAAAAAAAGAAAGAGAACAATCAGTCGATAAAAAAAATAAAATGATACCCTAGTAGGGAAAAATCGACTGATTGGAAGCGAGAAAAGAGGGAGAAAGGAAACTAGAAGCAGACTGTTCAATAAATCAGTACTTGGGTAAGTAAGAGTCCATGTGTCCTTAGATCGATATTCCCTCGATGAGACTGCACTTAAAACTAATAAGGTCAGCAATGGGGATTTTAGATTACTCTTATGGGTTGTGGTTTGGAATCTGGATGGTTAGTAAGTCTGCGGAAAATTACTAGAGGTTCTAACTAAAGTTGGTATTGTTTGATGTGGTTTTACTCTGGTGTTGGTTGATTCAGTGTTCTAAAGATTAAGTGAGTTCCTATGTTTTCAAACCTCTTTCACAGGTCTAGTCTTCTGTTTTGCTTGAGGGCAAGCAAAAGCTAAGTCTGGGGGAGTTGATATATCATGGTTTTTAGTGTTTTTAGCCATGATATAAGTTGTATATAGAGAGTCTTTTTAGTGTTTTTGGAGTCTTTTAGAGTCATTTGCAGGTTTAGGTACGTTTGGAGCTTATTTGGAGATTATGGATCATTCTGGAGTTAAGTAGGAAGTTGTGCTGAAGATTTCAACTGGGAGGCAAAATTTAGAGATGGTGTCGATCGACACCACACCTGGTGTCGGTCGACACCAATTCCTGACGGCAATTTCGAGACGCGTTTTCCAGGCTTTGCAGAGTTGCAAACAGATCCTTGAAGCTCCTAATATTTACAATTAAGTGCCAAACGTGTTTTCCATATTCTTAGACTATTTTTATGGGTTTTTAAGGTCATTGTTTAGACCTAATCATTATTCTAAGCTAGAGCTTTGGAGAGAAGAATTCAGACTCCTTCAGAGAAGATTCAGAACTCCTTTAATCTCTATTCTTATTTCTTTATGCAATCTTATTCAAACATGTTTATTGATTCAATCTCCATGTCTGAGTAGTTTGCTAGTTAGGTTTAGGGTTTCTCACTAGGGATTTCATGGATTGCTAAGTTGATTGGTTAGTTAGGGATTCTGGAAAACTATTTCTTTATCTAGGTTGTGATTAAGGCTTGATCTGAACTGAGAAGTTAGATTATTGATCATAGGTTGATTCTCGCAACGAGAGTTGGTTAATTAGCTAGAAAGAACCTTAGATGAGCAAAATAACTATTCGCAAAGAGATTTGGTTTAGGTATTTTGTGAACTTATCGAACTTGAATTTAACGCATGTCTGAGCCTTTGAATTTGCAAAGAGATTTGGGATTCTAGGATGTAGACATAGAAATCTCTGCAACGAGAGTTGATTGATTTGAATATTGTGTTTCGAGTTCTAGAACATAGCAGAATCCTGATTTACTGATTAGCTTGCATTCCTGATTTCCTGAGAATTCCCTGAGCCTGACGTTTCTCCTATCTGATTTTAAAACCGATTTTAGTTGCTTTGCTGTCTTTTAATTACATTCATTCTCGTTTAGCTTAATTCGAATACTGAAATCTATTGTGCGAATCTTGAGTCTCTGTGGAAATCGATCCCTAAGTACTACAGCCGATCTCTTAATTTTAGAGAGTAGCTCTAGGGTAAATTTGAGCATATCAAGCTGTGAGTGTTGAAGCTTTATACTCTGCTTCAGTGGTTGACAACGACACTGTTGCTTGCTTCTTGCTGCACCATGAAACGCTTGTGTCTCCACACAGAAACACATAGCCCGAAGTTGATTTCCGATAATCCAAATCTCCACCAAAGTCTGCATCCGTGAAGCCATAGAGAGAGACCTTGGCATTGTACTTATACACCAAACCCATGCTAAGAGTTGTCTTCACATACTTGAAGATCTTCTTCGCTGCTTCTAGATGTGGCTTCCTCGGTGTCTGCATAAACCGACTTACAAGACCAACCGCAAAGGAAATGTCAGGCTTTGTAATGGTTAAGTACAGAAGACTTCCTACAAGAGATCGATAAGGTCGAGGATTGGGTAGTAGAGATCCTTCATCGCGCTTCAGCTTAATATTTACATCCATCGGAGTAGTACGTGTCTTTCCTTCGTGTACCCCGAAATTCTCAACAATCTTTTTCCCATAACTTTGTTGGCCGATGAATATTCCATCCTTTACTCTTTCAACCTCCAAACCAAGGAAGTTGTTAAGCTCACCCAACTTCTTCATCTCAAACCTTATTGACATATCCTCTTGTAGACGAGCGATTTCCGCTTCATCATTCCCAGAAATTATCAGGTCATCCACGTAAAAAAGAAATACCATGTGGACTCTTCCATCCTTCTTGAGAAATAGGCTCAGATCAGAATTAGATGGGACAAACCCGCAGAATTGAAGAAACTGAGCAAGCTTTCCATACCAGGCTCTTGGAGCTTGTTTTAACCCATATAGAGCCTTCTTTAGCTTGCACACATAGTCAGGATGCTCCCTTGATATGTAACCAGGTGGTTGCTCCATATAGATTTCCTTATCAAGTTCTCCATATAGAGAGGCATTCTTCACATCTAACTGCCATAACTTCCAGCCAAAGCTTGCAGCTAAAGATAAAAGTGAACGTACCGTAGTCAAGTGTCATCATAATCTTCTCCATACTTCTGGGAGAATCCACGAGCAACCAACCTTCCTTTGTATCTATCAATGCTTCCATCCGTCCTTCGCTTGATACGGTACACCCACTTACATGAGACGGGTTGGACATCCTTGGGTTTTGGAACCAAATCCCAAGTTTCATTCTTATTAAGAGCATCCATCTCCTCCTTCATTGCGGTCTCCCACTCTTTAACTCCTTTTGCTTCATTATATGATGATGGCTCTTCTTCATCTAATGGAGCTGCAAAATAGCATGAGTAAGTAGTGACGAAACTGTCATCTCTGAACCGAGCAGGCTTGACAATGTTCCGTTTCGGCCGTTGATTAGCCATGGAACCATGGTCTTCTTCCTCATCTTCTTCTTGGTTAGTGCTCCCCCTTTCAACTTGTGTCTCTTGTTCAGAACTTCCACCTTCACTTGGTATCTGAATAGCTGGTTCATCGCCTTTGAGGGAACCCGTACCATCTTTCTCAAACAAGACTTGAGGAGGTCCATAATATGAAGAAACTTCATCAAAGACAACATCACGAGATACAGTGTACCTGTGTGTCTCTGGATCCATACACCTCCAACCCTTCCTTTGTTCATCATAGCCGACAAAGATGCACTTATTCGCCTTGGCCTCCAACTTGGTTCTATGAGAATCAAACACATGGACATAGCAGATTGATCCAAATACCCTGAGATGTTTCACCGTTGGCTTCTTCCTATGGACCATCTCATACGGAGACTTCATATTATTTGGACTAAGCGGCATCCGGTTGATGACATAGGCTGCACATCTCATACCTTCCGCCCATAAGGCCTTAGGTAAATTCTTCGCATGTAGCCAGCTTCTACAAGTCTCGCTTAGATATCTGATCTTCCTTTCTGCTACTCCATTCTGTTGAGGTGTATATGGACATGTAAATTCTCTCTTGATACCATGCTTCCGGCAGAAAGAGAGAAACTCCTTTGACATAAAATCCCCTCCATTATCCGTCCTTAAGGTCTTGATTTTCCGACCTAACTCTCCTTCCACGGTGACCTTGAATTCTTGAAACCTTGAAAATACCTCTGATTTTTCCTTCACGAAGTATACCCGAGTGTACCGTGAGAAGTCATCAACGAACAATAACATGTCGCGGAACCCGGAATAGGAGGATGTTCTCCTTGGACCTATCAAGTCACTATGGACCCTCTCCAACGGAGTGCTGCATCGTGAAGTAGAGTTGTCAAATGGAAGCCTATGTGATTTTCCATATTGACAACCTTCACAAAGTATTCCTTCATTCTGAATCTTCAAATTTGGGAGCCGTTAACCAGATGTTTTTTCACCATAACCTTCAGCTTAGTCATATTTATATGACCAAGCCTAGCATGCCATATAAAGGCATTATCATTCGTACTCATCTTCTCAACATACGAGTTTGAGATCGATAAGACATAAAGATCATTAACCCGTGCTCCGGTGTGAACTACGTCTGCCTTTAATTCTTTAATATTCTTCAAAAATTTAACATCTCTTGGGACAAATAGAACATAGTTACCTGAGTCTACCGTATTCACCACTGAGAGAAGATTCTTCCTTACTTCAGGGACATGATACACATTCTTGAGAGTGATTGGACTCCCATCATCTCCTTCAATGACAACAGTCCCTTCCTTCTCAACCCGGTGGATTGAATTATCCGCGGTAATAATGGCTTCTTTTCCATCATGACTTTGAAGACTAGAAAATAACTTCTCATCTCCGGTAATATGATGGCTACAACCAGAGTCCACGATCCAATCATTTCCCAGATTTTTAGTTTTGGATGTACCTGAAGATGCAGCCTTCACCGTGAAGCATTTTCCCCAGTCTTCGTCTTCACCATGAGCTTTTGATTCCGCCATATTTGTTTCCTTCAGCTTGACTCTGCAGTCCTTTTTGAAATGCCCAAGTTTTCCACACCGGTAGCACTTGAACCGCTTCTTATCTCCCGTAGAAGATCCTTCCCGTCCATCATTGTTCTTTGGACCTTCATACATAGGTTTGCCTTTGAAGCTCTGTTGCCTCCGAGCTACGAAAGCACTCCCCAAGTCATCTTGGATTTTGACTCCAGCCATTTGTGTGGCTAATGATTCTTGCGAAGCTAGCAGGTTCTCAAACTCCTCCAAGGAAGGTTGTGTAGCCCATCCTTGAACGGAAGTCACAAACGGTGTATACTCGGGCCGTAGACCCCGAATAATAGACCGCTTTAACCGGACTTCCGAAATAGATTCCTCCGGATTAAGAGTATTAATCTCAGAGCAAAGTTTCTTTACCTTGATGAAGAACTCTGAGATTGAAGACTCCCCTGCTTCGCATTCGCCAGCTCATTCTCTAACAGCTGTAGACGAGCTTCATTCTTCTTGTTGAACAACTGATCCAGCGCCTGCCAAATGGAACTAGCGGATGTGCACCTTGAGACATGCTCAAATACTCCTGAGGATATTGACTTCTTCAACGCAAAATCCGCCTTGACATTCTTCCATGTCCATTCCTTTGTCGCTTCCGCTGTTGCAGCATCTCCCCTTGGTGGTGTTGGGCTGCTACCGCCGACGACATCCCATAAGTCCTCACTCACCAAGTATGACTCCATGCATGACTTCCATAACCGGCAGTTAGATTGGATTAAGATCTCCATCCCCAATCCAACAACACGACCCATTGACTCCATACTTAGAATAAGGTTAAGCTCTCTTTAAATCCCGATCTAGAAAGAACCAAATTAGAATGGCTCTGATACCATGTAGAGAAACCAACACCAATAGTGCTTTGCACTAGCCCAAGATCGTAATACCCGAGACCCGAGAGAATAAACCTCTAAGTATGAAAAAGAATATGGAAGAACACTAAGAGAATACTTGAAAGACTTTAAGAGAGAACAAGAGAACTTAATTTTTGAACACTCTTTATTAACTTGTTCAACTTCTTGTACTTATTACAAATGAAGGGGTGATGAGGTATTTATAGCCTCCAAAAGATCTTACAATATAAATCTAGATTTTTCTACTCTAACCTCCTTAACCTAGATATTTCTTAATTTTCTAGATTTTTCTAATATAATATCTAGATTTTTCTACACAAATATCTAGATTTTTCTACACAAATATCTTATCTATAACCTCTTTACTTCTAAGATTTTTCTACCATAATATCTAGTTTTTTATCATACAAATCTAGATTTTTCTACACAAATATCCTATTCATAACCTTCTTACTTCTAAGATTTTTCTACTATAATATCTAGATTTTTATCATACAAATCTAGATTTTTCTACACAAATATCTTATCCCAAAATCAAGTTTAATTTCAATATGATGATCACTCTATGGCAGCATCAAACTATGTTGTAGTCAAAATTTTCACGTTCCAGATCAGTCATGACTAAAAATGGTTAAATATAAAAAATTGAGTCAATCGAGATTTTCCCAACTTAAATTAAATTAGTCCAACACAAATGGACCGAACCAATCCCAGCCAAACGGCTAAGTCGATGGTCAGAACGGTCCAAGCTAAAATGGCTCGGTCGGCAATCAAACCAGCCTAGCCATAAACAGCTCCACCGTCGACCGTTGATGGCATGCAAGTCGGAACTCTCTGATACTCCAGCCAGTAAGCACCAAATTTTCATTCTCGAATTTCAGACGTGTGACTTTGCCAATCAGATTCAACCCGTCCATTATCTTTTTAGTAGATACATGAATCCATTCCCCACCTCCTTGCAGTGGATGTTTGATCATGCGGTCTGTCCTTCTCTTTCTTCGCTCAATGATTGTGTCAAAATTCCACCTGTGATATTGAAGATATATAACCTGATTGTCCTTAAACAGAACATATGGTTCCCTTTCATAGACATCTAGCTTGGTTACCAAGCATCTGGGATCGGGGATGCCATCAACTCTTAGTCTTAGAAAGTCTGTGATGAATTCTATATCAGTGGCATAGAACCTAAACCCTCTAGAGAGGAGGTAAGGGTAAAGTGACAAACATCGCCATCTTCACGAATATACAAGGCAGCAGTTGAATAGCTGCAAAAAAAAAAAAAAAAAACTGAAGAATATACATAGCCATTTGTTGCTCGTTCTTGCGTCACTTACTTGTGCTATTGTTTCAAATCTGAATTCTGGCCACTTTTTCGGATGAATCGACCTTCAAAAATCCACTCACAGCCAAAAGATAATTCTCTTTTTGTTCTCGTGTTCAGACTTCTATCAAGATCTTTATTGAGTCGAGTTTTATTATATTCAAGAATCGGTGTAGTTCTATACAAGGAAGTGGTGCAGTTCTCTGTAGTTCACGTTTAATTATTTCAATGGTTATGTGAAAAATTTGTGCATAACTTCTAACAATTGTGTGAAATTTTTCAAGAGGTTTTTGCTTCCATTGACTGAAATCTATACCCAAGCCAACGAAACTCACGGATGTAGAAGGATTCAGGACAAACTATGAGCTACAAAACTCAGAAAAACCAGAAAAGTATAAAAAGAAGAAAAATAACAAACTCTTTATATTTTTTTTTCAATTCTTCAACACTGTTAGCTTAGGCTCTGAATGGTGACTATATGAATGAATGAGAACACTGAATTCCTCTTCATTTCTAAAAAATTACACTATTCACAAAGAATATTTATTACACGTTATTTCTTCTCATTACTTATTTTGCAGAGAATTAAAGAGTAAAAATATTACTTATCAAATTTGAAAATGAACAAATATTCTTCTACATTCCTATTATTTTTCTCTTTAATTCTTTCATTTTCATTCAGAGCCTTAGTAAAGTATATATACGATATTCATTTGCTGATGTGACTTTAATAACATGGTCAAACTCCATCTTCTTTTCCTATATCAGTAAAGCGTACCATTAGAGACGCGAGTAGTAGATGGGTTTGTTGTGGAAGGAAAATCGAGATTAGACATGGAGGTAATACCATCGGGCATAGACAGCAGCTGATATTCAAAAGCAACGAAAATTTGCAAACATGTTAGCATCAATTTGAATACAGCCTTAATTCTCAAGTGTTTCGACATTTGGTTGTGGGTCACCTGGTGTATAAGAGAAAAGATTATCAGATTTTATTGAAGAAATTTTCAACGAGTTCCAAGCATTTGTGCCTGAACAACAAGGAGATTAATTAAGCATGAGTTTGCTATTTACTTCTTGATCTCTCAGTTTTCCTCTTCAGTACTTTGTATTGATCATAGTTTACTTAATTTTTGACTAAATTACTTTTTATTTTTGACTAGATTTCCTCATCAATACCAAGTTTTTTGGGAATGTTTTATTTGTCTTCTTGGCTTGTCTGAAAAGAAACATCATCCATCTCATATGGTGAAGGTCCAGGTTCAAAAGTAGCAAACTGATTGCTACCAAAGATCCTTTATACAGTCTCAGACACTAAATTTGTTAGAGATAAGGGAGTCAAGATGTTTACATATCAGAAGATTGACCAGTCGACATTGGAGTGATGGGAGGAGAGTCCCTCGGAATATTAATAGATGACACATTTTCTGCAGTAGGAGCCTTGCCGAAGGTTAGGAATATCATTGTTGGTTATGATTTATGGGTATTAGAAGATGTCAAGGAACATCAATGTTTACAGAAGCCATATTCATTTCTGAGATCTTGGTGGGATTCTTTAGGAGAAATTCCAATGTATTTTCCAGGCATCAACAAGACCGACGAAATTATTATTGCCCCAAAGTTTTTACCAGTGAACTTGTACCAATTTTTACATTCTCTACTATAATGTAGAAACCCATAAAATTAGAAAGGTCGAGCTTAAAGGAGTTGCAGATGATGAAGACTTTAGGCGTCGTTATGGAATTGGGAACAATGGTGATTGCCATGTCTATATCTCACAGGAATATGGTGGAAAATTCTTTTTTTTTTGAATAATATGGTGGAAAATTCACATTTTAATCAATGTATCTTTCTACTACATATGCAAGAATTGATCTTAGTATAAGGAACTTTGGTTTCTTTTTAGGGGTGATTTTCTTTCTCGATAAATGCTGATTTTCTTTTTTTCATTTTAGATACTAACCGAACTGGTTCAACATATTATGAATTATTAATTAGTTACAGTGAAACGCAGAACATAGGTGCTGTTTCACTCATCAAAGCCAGTTTAGCCAGACCTAGTCTAGGCAATCACGCGTCAAAAGGAAAATATTTCTCTCAATTTGGTACTTTCTCATCTGATATTGTACGAGCTAACGATTCGAATTAATATACTTACTATAGAGTCAAATATTTTCCAACTATATAATTTTCTAACTTTTTTTTTTCTTTTACCATTTTAATTTTGTGACAGAAGTGAGATAACATAGAGGAAGGAAAAACTAAAAAACTACAAACAATGACAAAGATACAAAGGAAATACAGGGACAAAAAAATTAAACTAAGAAGACACAAGCCTCCAGAAGATTTTAATTTTCTAACTTGGTTTTATTACTTTCTTGAATGATACATAAGTTTTCAAATTATTAGGTGATACAGAGTTTTTGAGATTTAGATGTTAACCCTCGAGTAATTTTTGATAAGCTACAACGAGTGTCATGTGTTTATGGAAGCCCTTAAGGATTACTTGGGGTAGAAGGCAGCCAGTTATCGGATTCGTCGAATCTTGGACCAAAGGGTTCTGAAGGAGGGGCCTGTTCAATGAACGGAAAGGCCGAGAATTCGGGGAGAGAAGGCCAAACCGGTACTGGAAAACGCTTTTCAAGATCGGGAAATGTTGGCGGAGGCGGAAGGAGCGGCAGATCAGGCGGAGGCGGCGGTGGCGTCTCTATTGTTTCTTGGAAAGATGGAAAGTCAGGGAAACCAAGGTCGTGAACCGGTGAATTACGACCCGAAGATGGATAATCATCAGCGCCAGTCTGAGCTACGTTAGCCTTGGATCTCACTAGTCGTGATGAAAATATTTCTTTGGAGTTGAGTAACACGACGACGTATCTAAGCACAAGTGAAAGTGAAGCCATCGTGTATCAGTGTGGATTAAGATGTTGTTTAGTCGTTTTTTTTTTTTTAATTATACGGTTCATGAAGTTTCAGATTATAGGTTTGAATTAAGTTGTTGACGATTGTAAAATCTTCGTTTTTTATTTTGCATTGTGTTCCTACTTTCCACCAAAGCATATGCTAATATTCAAAGTCAAACGTCATGTTAACTATGAGTATTTTGACCAGGATCAACTCGAAATAACTCTTAACTGTTTATCGCAAATCATATCCCACCCTATTAGGTCAACGACAAGGAAAAAACCTTTCCGCACACACTTTAGGATCCAACAGCAATCAAGAACCTCTCATCTGTCGCAGCGCCGGCTCAATACTCTGACAGATCCTGGGGCAAAAATTTTAAATAGGCCCTCTAACATATAAAAATATGCAATCTGATATAATAGAAATACTAAACAATGTTTCTTATCAAATACAAACATAAAATAAAAATTTAAAACTTCAGTCAGATAAATATAGAAATTACAACCATGAAAATAAAAAGCTATTGTGTTTTCCAGTCATGATTTAAGCTAAATAGATGGTAAAAAGAAAAATATCACCTGGATTTAGGTAGTAAAGATCTGAATTTCCAAAGGCATATGCAAACCTGAAATTGAAAACACTAGAAATTATATGATTAAACAGCTAAAAAGGCACACTTTAGGCCATGTGGATCTGATCTGAAGTAAATTAATCAATAAGAGAACAGATCAAAATTGTTAAAAAAAAAAAAACAGATCAAAATTATGTGAAAAACAGAGATGGTGGATTATATATCTATAAGCTGAAACGAAATCTTACAGGAATATAGGATGAGAGCGTGGATTTGAAGAGGCTTGAGCAAGAAGATGAAAAGTCTTAGTCAAAAGAAAAAAGAAGATAGAAACGTTTTTTAAGAAACAATGAAAAAGATTGCTCCCTAAACAAAAAGAAGAAGAGAAGTAGAGAAGGACCACCGTAAACAAAAAAAAGGATTGCTCCCTATTAAAAAAAAAAAATTTGGGTGGCTGGGCCCTTTCTTTTTTGGGCCCTGGGGCAATGCACCGATTGACTCACCCAATAAGCCGGGCCTGATCTGTCGGTAGTTCTTGAGTCACTTAGAGCACCTCCAATAAAGATTTTAAACTTTATTTTAATTATTAAGATTGAAGATTTATAAGTTCAGAACCTTATGCAAATTGTATGTCTCCAATTGTTAGAACCACCCATGAAGGGTTACTTGACCTTCAAGAATCCACTTGCGGTCAGAAAGTAATTCTCTTTTTGTCCTCAGAGTTCTTCTATCCCGAGTTTTATTGAGTTAAACTTTATTTTTTCAAGAATCTGCGTAGTTCTATACAAGGAAGTGATGCAATTCTAAAACAACGATTATGTGAAATTTAAAGATTTATTTTTAAAAATATGTGGATCATCTACGTGTGACTCAATTTCTAATTTTTATCTATTATTGATCAGTTCTACTTTTATATTAAGTCACACTATTGGGAAGTTGAATTTATGTGTGGGTGTGCTTTATTTTTTATTAGTTCTTTGTAGTTCAAGTTTAGTTATTTCAATGATTACTAGAATCAGCGCAGGAATATTTTGTAAAATTTCGTTAAGTTAACATTGAAAGCGCATGTCAAAAAGTTTAAATTAACGATTTTTGAGGTATGTGATATTACTTGACAATTAGTTATTAGATATTTTTCAAAAATCTTTCTCGCAATCTTTGTTTCGGGTCAGAAACTTTGTGGTTTAAATTTTTGGAATTCAATTTTCCATCTTTGCGTAAGGTTAACAAAAAAAAGGAAAAATTGAAGATATAGATTTAAACTGAATATCATGAATAATATCTTTATATATCTTTCTGCATATCCTTATTTAACCGAATTTTAAAAATTTACATTATATCATTTATATTCATTTCATATTTATAGTATGATTATATAATATATCTATCTATTTATATAAATATATATAGTTATTATTATTTTAATATATGCATATTATAATTTGAAAAAACTGACAGACTCATTATAGATTTGAATGTAATTTCACATTTATTAAAAAAAAAAGCCAACTCGTTAATATAATATTTATTTGTAATGTCATTATAATCAAAACATATTAATTTGATATCTTAACCCATCTTAGAATTATTTAAATACTTTAATAATAGAAACTATAAAAACCCTGTAATTATAAAAAAAAATTAACATGTTTCACTATATCATTGAATAATACACACATATTAATAAAAATTAAATAGTTACTTCATCAATTACTTTTTTATTTTATCTTTAATTAGTTTAATGTTTTATTTGTTTTCCAATAGAGTTCTATCAGTCAGAATTTTACATTTTATTTATGTTTTATTTTTAAAGTATAATGTATTAATTAATGTCCAAACCATCAATCTTTCAAGAACAAAAAGAAAAACTAGAACATCAACCTTTTAAAAACAGAGGGAATATATATATATATATATATATATATAGACTAATTTTCAATATATTCATTTTATCAGGTTAAAATAGATCGATCTAATTTTAAAAATTATTTTTCCAAGTAAATTTTTTATAATTTATAAATTAAATTTTTTTAATATTATATTTGACTTATTTATGTTTTTTTATTTTTTAATAATTGAAGTATGTTCAAAAGGATATTTGTTTATTTTGATTTTGTCATTTATAAAATTAATAGATGTGTTATATTTTTTACTTATATTTATTATTTGATTTAATAATTTAATATTTATGATTTTATTTTTATTTTCGTTTTTAATTAATTAGGAAAGTGAGACCTATTATTTTATATTGTTTGGATATATGTTTAGTAAAGATAATGTTTCCATAATTACCCTTAATGAAATTTTACAAAATAACTAATACTCAATGACATTACATATAATATAATATAACACATGGATAAATGTTTTTTTTTCAAAATGTTTTCTGTTTTAATATAATAGATGTGAAATTTTGTACGTAAAACATGTTTCGTTTGTTGTTCCATTGACTCAAGTTACATGGCTAGACCTCCATGTGTGCCATTCGCTCCTTCGGACGATGATGTGATACTAGTATTTTTACAACCGAAGGTCAACGGTATCCCCATAGACAACTGTCCCATCCTCGATATGTTATTATATGAAGGCCATCCTGCAGGTTTTGCCATGGACCAGTTATGGAATGAGTAATTTAGGCCTGATGAATATTGGTACTTTGTCCATAGAATAACCCAAGGACAATCGACCAGAGTAAGACGCGAGTGATAGATGGGTTGGTTGTGGAAGGAAAATCGAGATTCAACATGGAGGCAATACCATCGGTCATAGACAGAAGCTGATATTCAAAAGCAACGCAAATTTGCATACATGTTGGCATCAATTTGAATACAAAATCTCTTAGTGTTTCAACATTTACTTGTGAGTTAACTGGTGTATAAGAGAGAAGATGATCAGACTCTACTAGCTACTGGCCTTATGGCAATGATAATGAGTTAAATGTATTGGTGCAAATAATTCCTGATGCAGCTATTGAAAAAAATTTCAACGAGTTCCAATCATTTGTGTATGTGAACAACATGGAGATTAATTAAGCATGAGTTTGTTGTTTCCTTCTTGATCTCTCAGTTTTCCTTAAAAGTCTCACGAGCTATACACAAATCTCAGGCTGATTCTTCTGTGATGGTACATTTTTTGCACATGAAACTCAAGTTTTCTTCTTTCGATATTTTGTGAGTCGAGCTTTTTTTTTCCAATATTCTGTGAAACTCTATACAATGTACTATCATTTATGTGTGTTTTCTCACTGAACAAATAAAGAACCTGTAGCAATATTTGGAAACTGAAGATAAAAGCCTGCTATTGTGATATTGCATTAGCCAAGAAACATAGTTTTTTTCCTTCTACTAATAGGTTTCTCCGAAAAGTTTATTTTTGTTGAACTCATGGATAGTTTGATGATATGAAGTGATCTTTTGATTCAGATGAAGCCAAATTCTTCAGTTTATTGTACTCACTGAGACTATGGTTAGGTTGAATAGCTTTAATGGCATGTATAGGAGGATTAAGTTGTGTAAGTGTGAGAAAACATGGATAGGTGTTGAGAAGGAAAGCTGGATCATAGTTAACTTAATTTTTGACTAAGTTAACTTTTTATTTTTGAGTAGTTTTCCTCGTCAATACCAAGTCCCTCTTTTTTCTTTTTATTGTCTTAAACAGCTTTTCCTTTCACTAGTTATGTATCAACTTAAAAGCTGCAAACTATCATTTTCGTGATGTAAATTTCTGTAAAACTTTTTGCCACATCTCTTATGTTGAACACAAAAAGTACTACATCAACGATCTCCATGAAAGCAGATGGTGTAACAAAAAAAAAGCAGGAGAGCATAATCCTAAAGACGTAAACCGTCCTTTATTGATCTGAAAAAGCCAATTAAGTCGATCGAGAAACTCGGTTTTTGAAGTTTATCGAACCAAAAGCTTCACTAAATAAAATACCAGTTTATCCGGTTCTCTCTAACCAAACCCATCCTTCCTCCACAATATATAATTCAGTTAGCTTCTAAGAGCATGATTAATAGGAGAACTCCACTAAAAGCTCTGAAATATTATTTAAGTAGTTTTTTTTATTTAATAATTTTTGTTTTCTTTTTTTCAACCAATCAAAATGCATATGGGTTTAGAGACAGTTTCGAAAACCTCTTGTTTTAGAATCTGTCTCTATAATCATTATCCTTTTTAATTTATTTTAATGTTTCACTTTTTGTTAGAACCTCTCTTTAGAGTTCCCAATAATCATGCTCTAACAACTTCGAAAGACTCCAAGATTCATCTCTCTCTCTCGCTCTGTAACAACCAACTTCGCCGCCGATTTGAATCTCCGATGGCCAACTCAAGCCATCTCCTTCTCCTCCTCCTTATCTTCACTGTCTCATTTCTCACTCCCGCCGCTTCCCCTCCGTCACTGACGCCGCAAGAATACCAACACGCAGACCGAATCATCGAAGCCATGATCGGCGCCGGAGATTTCCGCGACTGGGCCGCCGACTTCCTCTCCGCCGTCGACGACCAGTTCGGCATTCCTCTCTCCGCCACCATTTTCATCCCCAGCGACTTCGACGCCGCCGGCGTCTCCTCCTCCTCCAACGGCGGCGGCGCTACTAATCCCGGTCGTCTCTCCGTCGCTTACCACATCGTTCCTCAACATCTCTCTTTCAGCGACCTCCGTCTCTTGCAACCTCTCTCTCGCCTTCCGACTCTCCTCCCAGGAAACTCAATCGTCGTCACCAACAACTCTGTCTCCGATTTCACACTCGACGGCGTTCTCGTCTCTGAGCCGGATCTTTTCCTCTCTTCTTCCATTGCAATTCACGGTGTCGCTTCGTCGCTTGACTACTCTCGTTACGGCGATTTCGGAGACGATGATACTGCTTTAGCCAATAGTCTCCGTCCTTGGCCTCATCAACCTCGTCGCTTTCGTCCTGTTTCCAACAGCAATCGAACCTCTTCTTCTGTCTCCGTCGCACATTTCTCGATAGGATCTTTCTTGCTTCCATTGGCTCTCGCATTGTTCTGACCCTACATTCTCGGCGCGAAAGTGTATTTCTCTTCTAGTCCTTGAAGTTTCCTTATTTTCAAGATTCTCTGAGATTCTGTACATAACTCCTCTCTAGTTCCAAGTTTTATTCTTTCAAACATGTGAAACTCTGATACATGTCTTTGTATATTTCAGTTTTTCTTCACTTAGATTGTTCTTTCTTTCAAGATTCATGAGCAATACAAAAAGAATCGAAGAATTTTGTATTATTATCTCAGATCGCATTAGCGAAAGAATTGAACATTGTTGTTCCTAGTTTACACTTCTAACGCTAAGGTTAGGTTATTTGTTCATTGAAAATTTGCGAGAGAACAAAAAACGAACAAAAGATTCTGAATATATGCTCCCAAGAAAAGAAAAAAAGAATCAGAAAGAAACTTCTTCTATCTATCTAAAAGTAGTCACTGTTGTTGTCTCACAGTCTTGTTGCTTGCACTTTAAGCTTCTTTTACATCAAATCTACTCCGAAAAGTTTTCCTTTGGTTAAACTCACAGAGCAGTGTGATGATATGAAGTGATCTTTTGATTGAGTTTGGTTCTTGTGGTTCCAGTACTCAACGAGTTTATGGTTCGGGTCAAGAGATTCGATGGCCTACAGAGAGATAATTAACTTGTGTAAAGAGTAAAGTTCATCATCAACAGGTTTAAAAGAAGAAGACTCGGATTTAATTTTTTTTACCTGATCTATAGACGGCGAGAGGAAACCAAACATTTGAAGCCCGTTGATACTTTCAAACCGCGATGAAGTATGAAGACCAAGACTTGTGGATGTATCTTTAACTCTCTGCAGCACCATCTCCCAGCATTGTTGCGGCGAGACGTTGAAGAAGCTCTCGTCTGGAGATTCTTCCAGAGTAACCTGAACAACAAAACAGAGGAAAAGTCAAGTTTTGTTGCTTTTGAAGATTCAGTTATTATCCAACAGAATGTTTATTAGGGAAAAGCTCTTTATACCCTGAACAATGGGCCCATGAGTCCTGCATCCAAAACCTCGGAGATGTAATTGCTCATTCTAGTTGGATCAAGCACGTTGTAGAACGTGACACGACTCGTGAATCCTGTAAAAAGAAAAAACAACAACCTTTTCAAAAATTTGTTGGTTATGCCGATAATATTTAACTAAAAGGGTTTTTCAAAGATTGTACCTTCGGGGAATCAAGAAACCGAGGTTGCTCGCCTCGACCGATGCACCAAAGTTTAACTCGCCACTGGTGCTGACTTCTTCTTTTAGGTCTTGGTGATAATCCAACTCTAGGTCGATGTTTAGATCGAACGAACCTTCCTTAAGCTTCTTCTCCTCGTTGATAACTGAACCAGTCTGTTTCTGATCTTCATCACTGTGCTCAATACCTAACACCTTGGAAGCCCATATCTTTAAATCATCTATTTCCCCTTCCAATGCTCTGACCAACGAGCTTAACTCATCCATGGTGTAACGGACAAGTATGAATCGATCCTTCTCTTCACATGAACACAGATCGTCCAGTGTTTAAGGCACGCGTACTCTTCAGGAGAGCACTTGCAGCCAGAAGCCGAGAGATGCAAATCATAATAACATGAGAAGCATTCCCTTTCACAGTTTGAATCAAAGTCCTTCTCCATCTTCACCAAGCTCGAAGAATCCTTTCCAAGTTCTGCAATTCTTCCCTCTTCCATCCGTAACCGAGCCTATAAACATTTTGGGGAACTATGTTAAGCATTTAGAAAGTACATAGAAACCGTAACTCAAGTAGTGACCGCTTTTACATTACCTGGATCGCATCGGTTAGTGTTCCGTTCTTCCCACAGAAACTCTTCCATCTCAAGGTTGTTGTGTTTTCCTTCCCCACAGAAGCTGAGAGTTCCCAAAGGGCCTTTACAGCTTCATAAGCTGCTCCGAGGAGAAGTTTGTCACGAGACAGAGAAGTCTTCCTCGTCTCTTTACTGTATAGCTCCACAGCGTTCTGTCCATGAGCCAACCAATCAACCGGAGCTACATTAACCGCCTCTGCACAGTTGAAACCGCAGTTGAATCCAGCGTGATACGCCCTCGAGAATGTCAGTACATACTCCCCTGCATTCTGAACCACCCGATAAACCTGGACTCCCTCATCCTTAAGTATTGAAGGAGAAAACTGAGTAACCTGAAACCAATAAGAAAAAGAACAGTTAGTCTCTAAACACGAAAACATGGAAAAAAGGAGAACAATATCGAGTACATGTTTTCATCCTAACCAGGCCATGAAGTAGATCAGGCTGTTCTTCGAAAAAGTCAGGTAGATGTTTTCTCATCGCCTTCTCGAGTGCGGTTGCATTGTTTCTTGGAATACAATACCATACTTTTGGCTCCCCAAAGTGATGATAGTTCAGTGAATACAGATGATGATCCTCCACATGCTGTTAACGCCAAAGAAAAAACAAATATCATCTATCCGAACATGAGGGAATGAAAATTCACAACTAGTCAAAGTGTGAAAGTGTACTTACCCAACAAAGTGTGAAAGATTGTTTAGAGACAAGCTGGATCAAGTCGGTGATGTACATTGCTGGTTTCCCAAGCACCGCCCCATCAGAAGTCATAATTATTTTATGTTACAAAAACCAATTTATGCACTTTAAGTCACAAAAAAAATTACCTAAAAGAGAAAGATATTTGTTGACTTGTTCAACAAATAAATTTGCAAATGACTTTTGGTAAAAAGATTAATCTTTTAGACCGTAAGCCCATTTGTCAAATCCCGAAGCCCGAAATTCGAGTCCGGTCCACATATCTCTTTTTCCACTTTGGACCTCCATTTCTCATTCACAACTACTCCGATTTTGACATGTGATTATACTATTTTTTATAGTGCTCAACATCAGGTCATTTCGACGAACGTCTTCGTCCGGAAACATAACGGCAAATGGCCTAAAACCATTTTGTCAAAAACGAGTTCCAACAATCCCCCACATGAATAGAAATTACTCTAGACACATGACGACTCGATAGACTTGACTTCCTAGACAAGACTCGACACTAGGACTTTTGAGAGTATAAACGAGAAATCCACTGCAAGATGAGTTGGTAGCATTTTCAGCCTTGAACCAGTCATTGTTAATATCTTTCGGGTTCACTCGACCAGGAGGTGAACATGATGTCTTGAACCACCCGGGCTTTGATGTAAACCGAGACAAAAGATAAAACACAGCTTCAATCTCTCATAGAACTAGGTTCTCTATTGTGTTCATTTTGGCCGTGAACATGCCTGGTTAATCATGAGTGAAGTTAGAGAATATAGCATTTTCTTCATTCTCCTAGAAACGTCCCCATTTCACACTCACAAGGTGATTTGCTGTTTAAAGGAGTACCCTGTACTACTCCACTTATATCTCAAAGCAATGGACTCAAATCATTAAAAGCAGATGCTTATCCTCTAAACCTTACAGGTAGCACTGTTCATCATCCTAGGAACTGGGTAGAGACATACAGTCTCACAGTGCTTTGGGCAGATTCAGTTTAACTTAGTTTTCCCTTTGAACCTAAGTAAATTAGTTAGGTAGGGTTACCGCCAAACATCCTCTTAAATCATAGGCTTTATACCCATTCCTCACGATGATTTTACAATTTGATCTCGTAACACACCTTTAATAAATGGATTCTAGGTTGTTATATGATTGGATATAATCTATTAAGATTACTCCATTAGAGATCAATTGTTTAACACAGCCCATAACTTTTAGATATATCCCATGTGGCTCAATACTCTAGTTATAGCTTATTTGGTCCAATTATGACATTTTTCGAAGGTGGTCCTGCAATTTTTATCAGGCACCCCCCACACTTCCAGGTATTTATACAAATATACTTTACCTCCTCAGAGTTCATGTGGCCTCTTGCCAATGTCTTTATGTGGTAAGCAACGCTTCCCCCACATTTTCTGAGGTAATTCAGAATCATGTTTTTTTTTTTTAATCATCTCACTAGGAGTTTATAATTTTTATTTTTTTTCCGGAAACTCTATCAGAGTCAAATGAATAAGGAGCAGTTTTTTCGATGGATAATGTCATTTTCTCTCAGAAAACGCATTTAATTCTCATCAACATTGCCTCTTTTGTCACTTATAACTGTTTTCATAGTTATCTCATGTTGGTTTTTAATTACCATCTTGTATGCTTTGAACTTTTTCAAAGCTATATTCTTAATTTGAGCAAGTATACACATCTATCACAATAGATGTCATTGGTGATAGCAATACCACCATTTTCTCAAACCTTTTTTTTTTCACTATATTTGTAGCCAATAACACTTCCACCAAATATGGTGTAAATATAATATGGACATTCAGATACACATCAGAATTCCAATCTATAAAGCACACAAGATCATTAGTGGCAGACCATTCTCAAATTTAGATGTCGACTCACCATACTTGTTGCCATCTCAAACGTTTTTTTTTTTTTTTTTGAACAACAGAAATTGCATTAAAGGAGCCCACTAAGGACCCAAGGGAGAGGAGCGAAAAGCCCACAACGAGTTTTTTGCCAAAGCATCGGCGATTACATTTCCCGATCTCGGGATGAAAGCAAAAAGACAAGACGAAAATAGAGATGCAAGAGAGTAAATATCAAAGAGGATTCCGGAGATCTCTTTGATGTGCTCGTGCAGAGTAATAGCTCGGATAAGATCCCGAGCGTCAGAGTAGATGTAGATTGAGGAGAAACCCGCCTCCAAGCCATGTGATAGCGCAGCGCGAACCGCCAAAGACTCCGCCATAAGAGGGGAGTTGACAAAAGCTTCACCGAGCTGTCCCTGAATGATGGTTTGATCGAGCTGAGTTTTAAAAAGCCATCCAAAACCAGCACTCTTAGTTTCTGGGTTCCAAGCAGCATCAGAATGACAGATGATCGCTTGAGCTGGAATTGGTGGAGTTAGTAGAACGCCACTTGGATGGGATGCCTTTTGTGAGGATGACTGCGCTTCTTCCCATTCCTTTGCAGCCAGGATAGCTTTATCCATAATTTCTTGGCCTGGTATGGATCTTTTCTCGAAGAGTTGGATATTCCTTGCCTTCCATAAATGCCAAATAATCCACGGGAAGATGGGGGTCTTGGCGAGACCAATTGGGGGAAGTGTTAGCCATCGTTGAGCATCGGTGAGAGAAGACTTGAAGTTGCCAGCAGCAGAAGCTTCGAACACGATATTGATCGGTGCGTGGGACCATGTAGCTTGGGCTTTTCCACAGTGGAAGAAAAGGTGCTCAAGTGTCTCTAGATCTCCACAATGGGGGCACATAGATGAGTCGAGAAGGCCACGAGAGAGGAGATTGTCTCCAGTTGGTATACCATTTTGCGCAACATGCCAGAGAAACAGCTTGAGCTTTGGTGGGAAAGGACCGTTCCAGATCATTTTGGACCACGAGAAAGGAGCTACCTCGGGAGGGAGTTGATGAGGAAGTGGGATAGTGGCATTATACCCAGACTTTGTGGTATACACTCCGTTTCTGGTAGGGAGCCAGGAAGGTGAGTCTGAAGCTCCTTTGGTACTCGCTCTGAGACAAAGAATTGAAATGGCATGATGTGGGATAATGGCCATAATCCTATAAATATTCCAAGTTCCATTTTCATTCAAGAGCTGTGAGACTTTCATGGACTGTGTTTCTCGTGTTGGGGGACCCAGTGGTCTGGTGGGCATTTCCAGGGATAGCCAGGGGTCATACCACAAAGAGGTATCTTCACCATTACCAATAGTCTTACCGATATGTGGCAGAAGCAGATCTCGTCCTATGAGAATTCCGTTCCAACCATGAGACGCTGCCGAGGTTGGTTGTACTGTCAGGAGGGGATCGTGCTTACAATATTTACCAAGGAGGACTCTGGCTGCGAGGCTAGTGGGTCGTGTAAGAAGGCGCCAGGTGAGTTTGGCCAGTAGGGAGTTGTTAAACACTTCAATGTTTCGGAGCCCCAAGCCCCCTACAGCTTTTGGTTTGGTCATTCTATCCCAGGAAACCCATGAAATCTTCCTTACATTTGGTTTGGTATCCCAGAAGAAGCGAATTAACGCTGATTGAATTCGGGTAGTGAGGCTCTTCGGTATCTTGAAATTTGACATCGTATAAGTAGGGATGGCCGCTAAAACTGCTTTAATCATTGTTAACTTCCCTGCCTTAGAAAGTAGTTTTGAAGACCAGCTTGCTCCCTTGACTCTGATACGATCCACGAGGCCAGTGAACAGATCTTTCTTCCTCCTACCAAAGAGCTCTGGCAACCCCAGGTACTTCCCCTGTCCACCCTCTTGAGAGATACCTAGGGCTCTCTTAACTCGTTCTTTAACGACTGCAGGCGTGAGACGAGAGAATGTAACAGATGATTTCAGAGAATTAATAGTCTGACCAGATGCTTTCTCATATCTGCGCAGGATCGAGGTAAGGGCTTCACAATCCCTATTAGATGTTTTACAGAAAAACATTGTGTCATCTGCAAAGAGCAGATGATTAACTCTGGGGCTGTTCAGGGAAACTCGGATACCCAAAAGTGAACCCTTCCTTTGTGCATTCTGACATAGGCCTGATAGGACTTCTCCGCATAGGATAAAGATGTAGGGCGATAGGGGGTCGCCTTGTCTAATCCCTCGCTGAGGGAAAACTGCTCCTTGTGCATCACCATTAATAAGGAACTTGTAGGACACAGTAGAAATACATTGGAGTAGGAGATTCACAAATTTGGGGTGAAAACCAAGCTTTGTAAGAACTGAGGTGATGAAACTCCACTCAAGTCTGTCGTAGGCCTTGCTCATGTCAGTCTTGACTGCCATGAAGCAGTGTTTTATGGCTTTTGATGTCTTGAGATAATGTAGGGTTTCATGAGTGATCATGATATTGTCTGAGATAGCTCTCCCTGCAACAAAAGCTGACTGAGATTCGGCAATGATGGAAGGTAAGAGGGGCTTTAGACGTAAGGCAAGAATCTTGGCAATGATTTTATAGTACACATTACACAATGCAATTGGTCTATAATCTGCCACAGCTGAGGGGTTCTTCTTCTTAGGTATCAAGCGGACAAAGGTTCTGTTAATGGAAGAAGGAAAGAGTCCGGATGAGAAGATAGAGGCAACTTCCTCGGTTACTGTTTGCCCCATAGTACTCCAGTGTGCTTGGAAGAAGCTGGAGGAAAAACCATCAGGCCCAGGGGCCTTATCCGGATGGATAGAAAAAACAGCAGTTCGGACTTCAGCAAAGCCAGGTATGTCTATGAGCTTCTCGTTTACTGTTGCGGTTACTTTCTGTTGAATAGTTTGTTCGACTATATTTGCACACTCCGGAGAAGTAGACGCAAAGATTCCTTGAAAGTAGTCATTGATGACTTTGACAATTTCCTCCTCCTCATAGGCCATATTACCATTGCTATCTTCGATGACAGAGAAATTGTTGATAGTTGTTCTGCCCTTCGTTGTAGCGTGGAAGAAAGAGGAATTGCAATCCCCTAAAGTCAGCCAGAGGATGCGGCTTCGTTGTTTCCAGTAAGCCTCTTCTTTCTCATACGCCTCTTTGAGTTCCATATTCAGGCTTTGTATGAGTCCTGGTGATGTAGAAGTCGCAGACATGGCATTATCCAGTACTTTCCTTAATGCATTAATTGCTTGCAGGCTATTTCGGTGATGGTCCTTGTGATGGATTTCGTTCAGGTTTTAATCACATTAAAACAGCCCTAACAACAATCCTATGTCCACGGATCGTGCCAATTGAATCTATGTTTGAATATATGTCAAATCTCGAATATACCTGAAGGTTTGCAGCGGAATAAGAACAGGTACAACGAGATTAGGAGCGCCTCAAGTGCTGCGCCTCTACAGAAGTCCACACGCACACAAACTGGACGACGGGATGCTAGTGCCGGAGCGAACGATTCGCCTTCGGGTTTCCTTTTCTTTTCTGTGTTTTCTGAGTCTTCCAAAGACTTCAGAATGTGTTTTTCGTATTGATTTTGTTATATCAATCGAGCAGCCCATATATCATATATATAGGCGGAGCTGCCGACGGGTGTCGATCGACACCAACCTAATTGGTGTCGATCGACACCATCCAAAAGTCAATACTTCTAGAAGTCGTGACCGAACAAGTGTCGATCGACACCCACTATTGTGTCGATCGACACCCTCACAGAAAAACGATATCGACGTATATCTTATATACGTAGATCATAATCATTACTCTAATGATCAAAACCCAATTTATATTATCCAGTTTGCTTAGGTGTGTGACCCTATAGGATCATATGATAATGGTAATGAGTTCATAACTCATTAGTTATAAGCGGCTTCTAGCAAAACATTATAACCGTACAATATCATATGATTGTCTTATCTCGACATCACGACTTTACTAGAATAAATACAAGTCTGATTTCAGGACATTCCTTCAATCTCCCACTTGTACTGGAATCAAATATTCCCATATCCCTTTGTCTATATCTCGATCTGGCATAAGGCAAGAATTCGTGTCATCCTTAATCAACCAAACCATGTTTATCGAACTCCGATTTATACTGATAAATACAAACGATTGACATTCAATCCGTTTGAGCGCGGCCACGCATTTCCAGTATCAAATCTTCGATAGGCCCTGAGATATTTATCTCCGTTATATGGGAGGGACAAATTCATCTTGTTCCATCCCTGTTCCTACACACTTCATAATTGCCCAATCAATGCCTTTATAGCCACCAGTTACGGCTGACGTTTGACAAGGTCAAAGCACACAATTCATATGTAAGAAATCATGATGAACTCAGGTCTAAGGACTATACTCTATAGTCGTAATGAGAAACTCTTATGACACTCATATAACAATCTTGTAGAGTTCTCATTAGCGGGTCATGTCCGATCATGTGTTCTCTAACACATATCTATGTGATTGACTTTAATACTTCTATTAATGACTCCATGAAACTTAGTCATCAGTCACCTCACATACTAGTCTCACGCGGTTATTAATGTCCAATTTTAATAACCTCGACTATGGACGAAATAATTTATGTCATCTATCACTTATAGAGTTTCATGATCAAATCACGTATTTGATGATCTATAAGAATGCCATAAATTACTTTTGGACAATTATTTAATAACACCATTAAATAACAATGAAACAATTTCATTAAATAAAACATAACCAAATGTATGTTTACATGAACATCAAAACATAAATATGATAACTCCCACTAAATACAAGATTACTGCTTAAGGAATCTAATGCCTATAGCAGCAGCATGACTCTCATGCTTCGGTCGTGGGAGTGGCTTAGTCAACGGGTCAGCAACGTTCTCGTCTGTCGGAACTCTGCTGATCTTGACGTTGCCTCTCTCAATGATATCACGAATCAGATGATATCTCCTCTCAATGTGTTTGGATTTCTGGTGTGATCTGGGTTCCTTAGCCTGAGCTATGGCTCCATTGTTGTCACAAAACAATGCCACAGGCTCAGAAATGCTAGGAATCACACCAAGCTCAGTAATGAACTTCCTAATCCAAACAGCCTCCTTCGCCGCTTCCGAAGCAGCGATGTATTCAGCCTCGGTCGTTGAATCCGCCACGGTGCTCTGCTTGGAACTCTTCCAACTAACTGCACCTCCATTCAGACAGAAGACGTAACCAGACTGAGATCGGAAATCGTCTCTATCTGTCTGAAAACTGGCGTCCGTATAACCACTCACTACAAGCTCATCCCATCCTCCATAAATCAAGAACTTATCCTTGGTATTTCTCAAATACTTTAGGATAGTCTTGACGGCAGTCCAGTGACTCTCACCGGGATCTGACTGGTATCGACTCGTCATGCTTAAAGCACAAGCAACATCTGGACGAGTACAAAGCATGGCATACATAATAGATCCTACTGCAGAAGCAAAAGGAATCCTACTCATGCGCTCTCGCTCAGCAGGTGTCGAAGGACACTGCTTCTTGCTGAGAGTAATGCCATGAGACATCGGAAGCAAGCCCTTCTTGGAATCATGCATGTTGAACCTGTGTAGAACCTTATCAATATAAGCGTCCTGGCACAGTCCAATCATCCTCTTTGATCTATCTCTATAGATCCTTATTCCAAGAATATAGGCGGCTTCACCCATGTCTTTCATCGAGAAACAACTTCGAGCCAGTCCTTTACTGACTGAAGTAACGGAATATCATCTCCTATGAGAAGTATGTCGTCTACATACAATACGAGAAATGCAACTGCGCTCCCACTAGTCTTCTTGTAAACGCAAGGTTCCTCTTCGTTTCTGATGAAGTTAAACTTTTTAACTGCTTCATCAAAACGTAGGTTCCAACTCCGAGATGCTTGCTTCAATCCATAAATGGATTTATGAAGCTTGCATACCTTCCCAGCAGCATTAGGATCAATGAAACCCGGAGGTTGTGTCATGTACACATCCTCCTCCAGTATCCGTTAAGGAAAGCTGTTTTCACATCCATTTGCCAAATCTCATAATCATAATGAGCGGCTGTTGCTAGGAGAATCCGAATAGATTTAAGCATAGCGACTGGGGAATAGGTTTCATCATAGTCAACACCTTGAACTTGTTTGAAACCTTTTGCCACCAACCTAGCTTTGTAAATCTGAACGTTTCCATCCACATCGATCTTCTTTTTGAAGACCCATTTACACTCAAGGCTTTTACACCATCAGGTAAATCACCCAAAGTCCATACTTGGTTTTGTGACATGGAACCGATTTCGGATTCAGCGGCCTTAAACCCACTTTTCGGAGTCAGGGCCCATCATTGCTTCTTCGAAAGTCGCAGGTTCGTCACTGTCAATGATCAAGAGATCATGACAATTAGTCACGAGAAATCCATATCTCTCGGGCTCTTGACGAATCCTTTCGGATCTGCGAACTTCTGGCATCACAGGCTCGGGCTCTACAACTCTTTGTAGATCCAGCTCGGGCTCTACAACTCTTTGTAGATCCAGTCGCTGCTCTTCCTCGACAGGTGAGCAGGCTCCTGTGATTCTCGAACTTCTTCGAGTTGTACTTTACTCCCACTGTTCTTCTGGAAAGAAATTCTTTCTCAAGAAAAACACAGTTCTTAGCAACAAACACTTTGTTCTCAGAACGGTTGTAAAAGTAGTAAGCCTTGGTTTCCTTAGGATAACCAACGAAGTAGCACTTATCAGATTTGGGTTCAAGCTTATCAGATATCAACCGTTTGACATAAGCTTCACAACCCAAATTTTAAGAAAAGACAAACTTGGAACTTTTCCAGTCCACATCTCATATGGTGTCTTCTCGACTGATTTTGATGGAACTCTGTTTAGCGTAAACGCAGACGTTTCTAGAGCGTATCCCCAAAAGGATAATGGAAGATCTACTTGACTCATCACCGATCGAACCATATCTAATAAAGTCCGATTCCTCCTTTCAGACACACCATTCCACTGAGGTGTTCCAGGAGGAGTAAGTTGTGAAACAATTCCACAGTTACTCAGATGATCACTGAACTCTTGGCTTAAGTACTCACCTCCACGATCTGATCGAAGAGCTTTAATACTTTTGCCAAGTTGGTTCTGTACTTCATTCTGGAATTCCTTGAACTTTTCAAAGGATTCCGATTTATGTCTCATTAAATAGACATAACCAAATCTACTGAAGTCGTCAGTAAACGTGATGAAGTACTGAAAGTTCCTCTAGCACTAACACTCATTGGACCACATACATCGGTATGTATTAGGCCCAATAGGTCACGGCCCTTTCATTAAATTTGTTGAAAGGGGCCTTATCATTTTGCCCATTAAGCAGGATTCACATTTTTCAAATGATTCAAAATCAATGAGTCTAAAAGCCCATCATTATGAAGCTTTTGAATCCTTTTTCATTAATGTGGCCCAAACGACAATGCCAGAGAAACGTGGGGTTCGAGTCATTGGTTCTTAACCGTTTGGTACTTATGTTATAGACAGGCATAGATTGGTTGAGAATATAAAGTCCATTCTCTAATGGAGCGCTACCATAAACATTTCATTACGATTAAAAGAACAACACTTGTTTTTAATCGAAAACTGAAAGTCTTCTAAATCCAAAACGGAAATAGAAATGATGTTTCTGCTTATAGCAGGTACATAGTAGCAATTATTCAATTCTAAAACAAAGCTGACGGCAAAGACAAATGATAAGTTCCTACGGCCAATGCAGCAACTCTTGCTCCATTCCCGACGCGTAGGTCCACTTGTCCCTTTTCCAGCGTTCTACTGTTGCTTAGACCCTGCATATTCGTACAAATATGAGCGCCACAGCGGTATCCAATACCCAAGAGTTAGAACCTGTAGAAGTAACATTTACTTCTATAACATAGATACCTGAAGAAGTCGTCTCAAACGTCTTCTTCGAGTTCTTTAGATCTCCCAGATACTCTTGCAATTTCTCTTCCAATGCCCAGACTGTTGCAGTAATGACATTTATCAGCATCAGTAGGGCCGCGTTTGGGTTTGGAAGAAGCCTCAGGCTTATCCTGATTCTCAATCTGGAATGCCTTAGCTTTACCTTACCCTTAGCGTTTCTTAAACTTTTTACCCCCTTGCACCATAAGTACATTAGGGGTGCCCTTCTTGATGTTTGGCTCAGCTGTCTTGAGCATGCCATGCAGTTCCGTCAAAGTCTTTGTCATGTTGTTCATGTTATAGTTCATGATAAACTGATCAAAGCTCGACGGCAAGACTGCAGAATGATGTCCGTAGCCAACTCTTGGCTAAGGGGACAATCCAGTTTTGCCAAGTTATCAATATAACCCATCATCTTAATGACATGTGGGCTAACTGGACCATCCTTTGGTAGCTTGCACTCAATGAGAGACTTAAACGTCTGGTATCTCTCAGTTCGTGCTGCTCCTGAAACATCCCTTTTAGGCTAGTGATCATCTCAACAGGTGACGCCACGTTCTCATATTGCTTCTGCAAGTCCGAGTTCATGGTAGCCAGCATGAGACAACTCACATCGACCTCATCATTTGAATGCTTCTCCCAAGCATTCCTTTCAGCGTGTCCGGCATTGGATTTCGGTTTCTCAAGGAGAGCCTTCTCAAGGACATATTCCTTTTTCTCCTGCTTGAGAACAATTCTCAAGTTTCGATACCATTCGAGGAAATTCGATCATTTAGCTGTCCTTCTCAAGGACGGATCGAAGTGAGAATGTGTTTCTGTGAGGGGAACTAGCCATAGCTGAAAATACAAAATGAGAGTTTAGTTTTTGATGTTCAAGAAATGAGAAATCTTAACAATAAGAAACTCACATTATATTCATAACAATTTTCCTCAATTGAATATAATGATCCAAGATCCATATTTCACAAAAATTTGAGTGAGCTTGGCCCATCGCCCAAACTTTAGCTATTTAGGTAAGCAACACTTTGCTAATTATATCTTATATAATTCTTGTCTGGATTAATATTTAATATCGAATCCAATCCTATATCTATGGGCCCAAAACTATTTTGATAGCCCTTAAGCAAACCAATCTTTTAAGTCCGTAGTAACGATTACAACCTGCCTCACTCATGTAATTGCGGACACCCTGCTTTGGCAGACCCATCACACAATGAAACGAGCCTTGACAGTTGACAAGATGGGAAGATATAAATGCTTAATATTAGGTTTGAGGAACGAAACCTTAAATCTAGTTTATATCAATATATATCCTAGATATTTTAACTATTTTAAACTTTTTAAAATTTTCTTAAGTTAAACAAATGCAAATCTGAAGTGGTGTCGATCGACACCAGGTCAGTGTCGATCGACACAACTTTTGTGTTGACTGACAGATTCTGATCCGGTTCAATCGCGATAAACCATTTACGATTAAACCGATCGAATCAATTTGCAAATAATCGACCGGTGTCGATCGATACTACATTAGTGTCGGTCGACACCACCAAATCGGTTCAATTAACGATAATCGATTTCCGCTTAAACCGATCGCGATATCCGGTTCAATCCAATTGAACCAATCGCGATGAACCGATTGGTGTCGATCGATACTACTTTAGTGTCGGTCGACACCTGTGTTTTGAGGAAAACGATCATAAGTTCGTAAACTAAAGTTTTTACGCGAAAACCATTTTTCACGCGAAAACCATAGTGGTGTCGATCGACACGAATAGTGTCGATCGACACCGAAGAAACCAGAACGTGTTCTTCATCAAAACGATTTTTGAACAGATTGATTTACATATATTCAACAGATTCAATAGAAACACACCGCTCTGCTACCACTGATGGATTCGTTCAGGTTTTAATCACATTAAAACAGCCCTAACAACAATCCTATGTCCACGGATCGTGCCAATTGAATCTATGTTTGAATATATGTCAAATCTCGAATATACCTGAAGGTTTGCAGCGGAATAAGAACAGGTACAACGAGATAGGAGCGCCTCAAGTGCTGCGCCTCTACAGAAGTCCACACGCACACAAACTGGACGACGGGATGCTAGTGCCGGAGCGAACGATTCGCCTTCGGGTTTCCTTTTCTTTTCTGGTTTTCTGAGTCTTCCAAAGCTTCAGATGTTTTTTTCGTATTGATTTTGTTATATCAAATCGAGCAGCCCATATATCATATATATAGGCGGAGCTGCCGACGGGTGTCGATCGACACCAACCTAATTGGTGTCGATCGACACCATCCAAAAGTCAATACTTCTAGAAGTCGTGACCGAACAAGTGTCGATCGACACCCACTATTGGTGTCGATCGACACCCTCACAGAAAAACGATATCGACGTATATCTTATATACGTAGATCATAATCATTACTCTAATGATCAAAACCCAATTTATATTATCCAGTTTGCTTAGGTGTGTGACCCTATAGGATCATATGATGATGGTAATGAGTTCATAACTCATTAGTTATAAGCGGCTTCTAGCAAAACATTATAACCGTACAATATCATATGATTGTCTTATCTCGACATCACGACTTTACTAGAATAAATACAAGTCTGATTTCAGGACATTCCCTTCACCTTGTTCCATCGGGATATGGCACTTCTGCAACAAGAGAGACGATCTTCCACAGACAAATCAGGTCTTGCCTTCCAAGTATTAGAAATAAGAGTGAAGATTTCTTCATTGTGGGACATCTGGCGGTCATATCTGAACAGGCCTCCTTTTCTTGGTTGTTTTGTATGAAGGCAGGTGAGGAGTGGTCTATGGTCAGAGCCATCAAATCGTAGGTATACACAGTGGCTTGTAGGGAAAAGGTCAGCCCAGGAACTATTTGAGAGGGTTCTGTCTAGGCGACAGTGAATAGTTTGGTCTTGTCGAACCCCTCTCCAGGAAAGACAGTTACCAGAATGTTTCACATCGTAAAGATCATTTGCAGCAATAAAGGTGCGAAAATCCCCAAAGGATCCTTCCGCTCTGGTGGGGCCTCCAGATTTTTCTGAATTGTCTGTAAGGTCGTTAAAATCTCCGGTTAGCAGCCATGGTAAGTTCCTGCCTTGGAAGTGAGAGGTGAGAGTTTCCCACATTGCTCTACGTTTTGGTTGCTCCGGTTCGCCGTAGATAAATGAGGAGGTAAACGTTTTCCCTTTGAACTTGATAATAGCTTCGATGTGGTTTTTTGTCTGTGAGATGATCTGCAGGTCGATATTATCGTGCCAGAGGAGGGCAAGTCCACCGCTGCCCGGGCTAGGTGGGGTAACTAAACGTAGTTGGTCGTAGCCAAGTGAGGTGAGCTTCTCTCGGACAAATTCATCCTGGTTTTTTGTCTCACTTAGGAACATTATATCCGGTCTTAGAGTTCTGTGAAGGTCCCGGATACGACGAACTGTTGCGGGGTTCCCCAAACCGCAACAGTTCCAAGCCACAATTTTTAAGGAAGAGGCCTTCGCGGAGGCCGAAAATCCGCATCATTTCGACCATCGCCAGGTATGGGGATACTAGGGATGTAAAACATTTCGACCATCCGCATCATTTCGACCATCTCAAACGTTTATTTAAAACATTTTTTTTTAGACAACCTTTCAAAATCGAAAAACACCAATGTATATTCATTTAATATACATATTTTCGATTTAGGCTACTAACACAAAGATAGTCATACTCAAAATCAAATCTGTTCAAGAGAACCAAGATCAAATTATTATATCAACATAAAAGATGAGAACTTCAATCTCATATAAGATCAATAATTTAAACAAAATATGAATAAATTATAACATATAATTAAAAAAAATCAGAATTTAAACAAATTCCAAAATTAATTATTTAATTAAAAGCAATGATAATAAATCTGCAATTTAAAATCAGTCAAATGAGCAGTTTAAAATATACACTAAATTGCATATCTCCCAAATTAATGTCTAAGAATTAATAATACTTAAATATATTATCAAAACATTGACCAGCATTGCTAAAGTTTATTATGCTAATTAACTAGCAAAATGTCTTTGGAATAAAAACAATCTGATATAGCTTCAGAAAATTCTACACAGTTACGAAAGCAATATTCAATTCATAGATCAATATAGCACGCATAAACTGCACTCAATTAGTAATGGAACAAAATTCCAACTTAGTCAATAGAATAAACTGCAGAAAACCAGGATAAGTAATCTGAATAAATTAGCAATTAATTGGAATTGCATGAACATAACCAATCTGCAGCCGGTCAAAGCCGATTATGTTGGAGTCATATCACTTATGAGCACCTGTTCTTATAGCCTTAACAAATAAAAGTATTGTTAGTGCAAATATGCAGAAACAAATTAAAATATTTTAGAAAATTCTGCAAAATAATCATAATAAATTGCAGAAAACACTGGAATGAATTAAAATAATTTAGCAATTATTTGTTGAACCATTGATCTTAGTTTGATAATTTGCCCATTAACAAACCAAAAATAATCATCGATTATTAGATCATAACCTGTTTTCATCAAAAAACTTCACAAATAATCAGTCTTTTTGTTAGTAAATAACAAAAATTTAAGAATTAAGATTATAGGAACATTATTTCTACGATATGGCAAAACTGAATATTTGCTAAATATAATGATAAAAACATAATTAAAATTACAACACTTGATACCAATATTTGATGAACAAAACGGTTTGTGTGGAGTCGAGACACTCTTTCCTTAATTCTTAAATTGCCCGTAGTGTGATGGTGTTTACGCAATCAGAATCCCAGGATAAAACCACACTTCGACTATTCCGCAACACTCAGAATAGAAGCTAACGAACCTAGCAATATGTTGTACTCTCAGACACAAAACTAAAACGAAAGATTCTATGTGAGGGAATTGTCATGTATTCAGAATCTGTTGTCTGTAAAATGAGATGAGAATGATTTGCTTTTATAGCCAAAAACTCAACAGTTTTATTTTTCCATAAAGTGAAAGAAATTTTTGTGTTAATGAGAATTCATTCTCTACTTAAAGTCATAATTATTTTATGTTACAAAAACCAATTTATGCACTTTAAGTCACAAAAAAAATTACGTAAAAGAGAAAGATATTTGTTGACTTGTTCAACAAATAAATTTGCAAATGACTTTTGGTAAAAAGATTAATCTTTTAGACCGTAAGCCCATTTGTCAAATCCCGAAGCCCGAAATTCGAGTCCGGTCCACATATCTCTTTTTCCACTTTGGACCTCCATTTCTCATTCACAACTACTCCGATTTTGACATGTGATTATACTATTTTTTATAGTGCTCATTCCGACGAACGTCTTCGTCCGGAAACATAACGGCAAATGGCCTAAAACCATTTTGTCAAAAACGAGTTCCAACAGACTATATGGAATCCTTATGGTGGAATGATGGCGAAAATCCCTGAGACAGAGACATCTTTCCCACATAGGAGTGGGACATTGTTCAAGATCCAATGGCTCACTTTGTGGCAAGACGGGAAAGAGAGCGAGGCCAAGCATATGGAGTGGATGAGGGATATGTATAGTTACATGGAGCATTATGTGTCCAAAAGCCCGAGATCCGCCTATGTGAACTATAGAGATCTTGATTTGGGGATGAATGGTAAAGGGAGTGATGCAAGAGAATGGGGGACTAAATACTTCAAGGAAAATTTTGAGAGGTTGGTGAAGATTAAAGCTAAGTTTGATCCTGAGAATTTCTTCAGACATGAACAGAGTATTCCTACAGAACTTTGAGTGATATTTTTGAGATAAAACAATAATAAGAGTGTGTTGTTTGGGATGTCTTAGGAAAGACTTTTGTTACTTGTGCTTTGTGTCTTTTTCCTTTCTATAGAATGGTCAACACTTAAAACACAAAAATATATGGTCAACTCATTTGTAATTCAAACTCGTTATCAGATATATATAAATATATATTTTGATTAGTTTAACATTTTACCCAAAAAAATCAAATATATATTTTGATTAAAAGTTCAACGATTAAAATGCTGAAAAATAATACAAAGTCACAAAGATATGACTTTTGAGTCATATAGTTGGAAAGAATTTGTTGAAAGAAGTGAAGTTGTTGAAAATATCACACTCTAAACAAACTATATTCAGATGATCTACGGCCTCCACGGCGTTTTTCGCACCCAAAAACCGTGATCCACTGCATTTCTTGCACATTTTGGGAATGTTTTATTTGTCTTCTTTCACGGGGTTGTCTGAATAGAAACATCATCCATCTCATATCGTGAAGGTCTGGGTTCAAAAGTAGCAAACTGATTGCTACCAAAGATCCTTTATACAGTCTCAGACACTAAATTTGTTAAAGAGAAGGGAGTCAAGATGTTTACCATATCAGAAGATGGACCAATTGACATTGGAGTGATGGGAGGAGAGTCCCTCAGAATATTAGTAAATGACACATTTTCTGCAGTAGGAGCCTTGCCTAAGGTTAGTGGTTATGATTTATGGGTATTAGAAGATATCAAGGAACATCAATGGTCGAAGAAGCCATGTTTATTTCTGAGATCCTGGTGGGATTATTATTGCCCAAAGTTTTTGCCAAGTGAACTTGTACCTTTTTACATTCTCTGCTACAATGTAGAAACCCATAAAATTAGAAAGGTTGAGCTTAAAGGAGCTGCACATGATGAAGACTTTAGGCTTCGTTATGGAACTGGGAACAATGGTGATTGCCATGTCTCTATCTCACAGGAATATGGTGGAAGATTCACATTTTTATCAATGTATCTTTCGACTACATATGCAAGAATTGATCTTAGTATAAGGAACTTTGGTTTTTTCTTTTGGGGGTGATTTTCTTTCTCGATAAATGTTGATTTTTTTTTTTCTTTTTAGATACTAACCGAACTGGTTCAACATATTATGAATTATAAGTTACAGTGAAACGCAGAACATAGGTGCTGTTTCACTCATCAAAGCCAGTTTAGCCAGAGAACGTCACATGAGTCTAGGTAATCACGCGTCAAAAGGAAAATCTTTCTCTCGGTTTTGTACTTTCTCATCTGATATTGTACGAGCTAACGATTCGAAATAATATACTTACTATAGAGTCAAATATTTTCCAACTATTATAATTTTCTAACTTGGTTTTATTACTTTCTTGAATCATACATAAGTTTTCGTTTTCAAATTATTAGGTGATACAAAAACTTTAGATGTTAACCCTCGAGTAATTTTTAATAAGCGAGGCTACAACGAGTGTCATGTGTTTATGGAAGCCCTTAAGGATTACTTGGGGTATAAGGCAGCCAGTTACCGGATTCGTCGAATCTTGGACCAAAGGGTTCTGAAGGAGGGGCCTGATCTATGAACGGAAAGGGCGAGAATTCGGGGAGAGAAGGCCAAACCGGTACTGGAAGACGCCTTTCAAGATCGGGAAATGTTGGCGGCGGCGGAAGGAGCGGCATATCAGGCGGAGGCGGCGGTGGCGTCTCTATTGCTTCTTGGAAAGATGGAAAGTCAGGGAAACCAAGGTCGTGAACCGGTGAGTTTCCACCGGAAGATGGATAATCATCAGCGCCAATCTGAGCTACTTTAGCCTTGGATCTCACTAGTCGTGATGAAAATATTTCTTGGGAGCTGAGGAGGAAGAAAAAAGTTAACACGACGAGGTACCTAAGCACAAGTGAAAGTGAAGCCATCATCGTGTATTAGTGTGGATTAAGATGTTGTTTACTCGTCTTTTATTTAATTATACGGTTCATGAAGTTTCAAATTTATAGGTTTGAATTAAGTTGTTGACGATTGTAAAATCTTCGTTTTTTGTTTTGCATTGTGTTCCTACTTTCCACCAAAGCATATGCTAATATTCAAAGTCAAACGTCATCGTAACTATGAGTATTTTGACCAGGATCAACTCGAAATAACTCTTAACTGTTTATCGCAAATCATATCCCACCCTATTAGGTCAACGACAAGGAAAAAACCTTTCCGCACACACTTTAGGATCCAACAGCAATCAAGAACCTCTCATCTGTCGGTAGTTCTTGAGTCACTTAGAGCACCTCCAATAAAGATTTTAAACTTTATTTTAATTATTAAGATTGAAGATTTATAAGTTCAGAACCTTATGCAAATTGTATGTCTCCAATTGTTAGAACCACCCATGAAGGGTTACTTGACCTTCAAGAATCCACTTGCGGTCAGAAAGTAATTCTCTTTTTGTCCTCAGAGTTCTTCTATCCCGAGTTTTATTGAGTTAAACTTTATTTTTTCAAGAATCTGCGTAGTTCTATACAAGGAAGTGATGCAATTCTAAAACAACGATTATGTGAAATTTAAAGATTTATTTTTTAAAATATGTGGATCATCTACGTGTGACTCAATTTCTAATTTTTATCTATTATTGATCAGTTCTACTTTTATATTAAGTCACACTATTGGGAAGTTGAATTTATGTGTCGGTGTGCTTTATTTTTTATTAGTTCTTTGTAGTTCAAGTTTAGTTATTTCAATGATTACTAGAATCAGCGCAGGAATATTTTGTAAAATTTCGTTAAGTTAACATTGAAAGCGCATGTCAAAAAGTTTAAATTAACGATTTTTGAGGTATGTGATATTACTTGACAATTAGTTATTAGATATTTTTCAAAAATCTTTCTCGCAATCTTTGTTTCGGGTCAGAAACTTTGTGGTTTAAATTTTTGGAATTCAATTTTCCATCTTTGCGTAAGGTTAACAAAAAAAAGGAAAAATTGAAGATATAGATTTAAACTGAATATCATGAATAATATCTTTATATATCTTTCTGCATATCCTTATTTAACCGAATTTTAAAAATTTACATTATATCATTTATATTCATTTCATATTTATAGTATGATTATATAATATATCTATCTATTTATATAAATATATATAGTTATTATTATTTTAATATATGCATATTATAATTTGAAAAAACTGACAGACTCATTATGGATTTGAATGTAATTTCACATTTATTAAAAAAAAAACCAACTCGTTAATATAATAGTTATTTGTAATGTCATTATAATCAAAACATATTAATTTGATATCTTAACCCATCTTAGAATTATTTAAATACTTTAATAATAGAAACTATAAAAACCCTGTAATTATAAAAAAAAAATTAACCTGTTTCACTATATCATTGAATAATACACACATATTAATAAAAATTAAATAGTTACTTCATCAATTACTTTTTTATTTTATCTTTAATTAGTTTAATGTTTTATTTGTTTTCCAATAAAGTTCTATCAGTCAGAATTTTACATTTTATTTATGTTTTATTTTTAAAGTATAATGTATTAATTAATGTCCAAACCATCAATCTTTCAAGAACAAAAAGAAAAACTAGAACATCAACCTTTTAAAAACAGAGGGAATATATATATATATAGACTAATTTTCAATATATTCATTTTATCAGGTTAAAATAGATCGATCTAATTTTAAAAATTATTTTTCCAAGTAAATTTTTTATAATTTATAAATTAATTTTTTTTAATATTATATTTGACTTATTTATGTTTTTTATTTTTTAATAATTGAAGTATGTTCAAAAGCATATTTGTTTATTTTGATTTTGTCATGTATAAAATTAATAGATGTGTTATATTTTTTACTTATATTTATTATTTGATTTAATAATTTAATATTTATGATTTTATTTTTATTTTCGTTTTTAATTAATTAGGAAAGTGAGACCTATTATTTTATATTGTTTGGATATATGTTTAGTAAAGATAATGTTTCCATAATTACCCTTAATGAAATTTTACAAAATAACTAATACTCAATGACATTACATGTAATATAATATAACACATGGATAAATGTTTTTTTTTTCAAAATGTTTTCTGTTTTAATATAATAGATGTGAAATTTTGTACGTAAAACATGTTTCGTTTGTTGTTCCATTGACTCAAGTTACATGGCTAGACCTCCATGTGTGCCATTCGCTCCTTCGGACGATGATGTGATACTAGTATTTTTACAACCGAAGGTCAACGGTATCCCCATAGACAACTGTCCCATCCTCGATATGTTATTATATGAAGGCCATCCTGCAGGTTTTGCCATGGACCAGTTATGGAATGAGTAATTTAGGCCTGATGAATATTGGTACTTTGTCCATAGAATAACCCAAGGACAATCGACCAGAGTAAGACGCGAGTGATAGATGGGTTGGTTGTGGAAGGAAAATCGAGATTCAACATGGAGGCAATACCATCGGTCATAGACAGAAGCTGATATTCAAAAGCAACGCAAATTTGCATACATGTTGGCATCAATTTGAATACAAAATCTCTTAGTGTTTCAACATTTACTTGTGAGTTAACTGGTGTATAAGAGAGAAGATGATCAGACTCTACTAGCTACTGGCCTTATGGCAATGATAATGAGTTAAATGTATTGGTGCAAATAATTCCTGATGCAGCTATTGAAAAAAATTTCAACGAGTTCCAATCATTTGTGTATGTGAACAACATGGAGATTAATTAAGCATGAGTTTGTTGTTTCCTTCTTGATCTCTCAGTTTTCCTTAAAAGTCTCACGAGCTATACACAAATCTCAGGCTGATTCTTCTGTGATGGTACATTTTTTGCACATGAAACTCAAGTTTTCTTCTTTCGATATTTTGTGAGTCGAGCTTTTTTTTTCCAATATTCTGTGAAACTCTATACAATGTACTATCATTTATGTGTGTTTTCTCACTGAACAAATAAAGAACCTGTAGCAATATTTGGAAACTGAAGATAAAAGCCTGCTATTGTGATATTGCATTAGCCAAGAAACATAGTTTTTTTCCTTCTACTAATAGGTTTCTCCGAAAAGTTTATTTTTGTTGAACTCATGGATAGTTTGATGATATGAAGTGATCTTTTGATTCAGATGAAGCCAAATTCTTCAGTTTATTGTACTCACTGAGACTATGGTTAGGTTGAATAGCTTTAATGGCATGTATAGGAGGATTAAGTTGTGTAAGTGTGAGAAAACATGGATAGGTGTTGAGAAGGAAAGCTGGATCATAGTTAACTTAATTTTTGACTAAGTTAACTTTTTATTTTTGAGTAGTTTTCCTCGTCAATACCAAGTCCCTCTTTTTTCTTTTTATTGTCTTAAACAGCTTTTCCTTTCACCAGTTATGTATCAACTTAAAAGCTGCAAACTATCAATTTTCGTGATGTAAATTTCTGTAAAACTTTTTGCCACATCTCTTATGTTGAACACAAAAAGTACTACATCAACGATCTCCATGAAAGCAGATGGTGTAACAAAAAAAAAGCAGGAGAGCATAATCCTAAAGACGTAAACCGTCCTTTATTGATCTGAAAAAGCCAATTAAGTCGATCGAGAAACTCGGTTTTTGAAGTTTATCGAACCAAAAGCTTCACTAAATAAAATACCAGTTTATCCGGTTCTCTCTAACCAAACCCATCCTTCCTCCACAATTATATAATTCAGTTAGCTTCTAAGAGCATGATTAATAGGAGAACTCCACTAAAAGCTCTGAAATATTATTTAAGTAGTTTTTTTTATTTAATAATTTTTGTTTTCTTTTTTTCAACCAATCAAAATGCATATGGGTTTAGAGACAGTTTCGAAAACCTCTTGTTTTAGAATCTGTCTCTATAATCATTATCCTTTTTAATTTATTTTAATGTTTCACTTTTTGTTAGAACCTCTCTTTAGAGTTCCCAATAATCATGCTCTAACAACTTCGAAAGACTCCAAGATTCATCTCTCTCTCTCTCGCTCTGTAACAAGCAACTTCGCCGCCGATTTGAATCTCCGATGGCCAACTCAAGCCATCTCCTTCTCCTCCTCCTTATCTTCACTGTCTCATTTCTCACTCCCGCCGCTTCCCCTCCGTCACTGACGCCGCAAGAACACCAACACGCAGACCGAATCATCGAAGCCATGATCGGCGCCGGAGATTTCCGCGACTGGGCCGCCGACTTCCTCTCCGCCGTCGACGACCAGTTCGGCATTCCTCTCTCCGCCACCATTTTCATCCCCAGCGACTTCGACGCCGCCGGCGTCTCCTCCTCCTCCAACGGCGGCGGCGCTACTAATCCCGGTCGTCTCTCCGTCGCTTACCACATCGTTCCTCAACGTCTCTCTTTCAGCGACCTCCGTCTCTTGCAACCTCTCTCTCGCCTTCCGACTCTCCTCCCCGGAAACTCAATCGTCGTCACCAACAACTCTGTCTCCGATTTCACACTCGACGGCGTTCTCGTCTCTGAGCCGGATCTTTTCCTCTCTTCTTCCATTGCAATTCACGGTGTCGCTTCGTCGCTTGACTACTCTCGTTACGGCGATTTCGGAGACGATGATACTGCTTTAGCCAATAGTCTCCGTCCTTGGCCTCATCAACCTCGTCGCTTTCGTCCTGTTTCCAACAGCAATCGAACCTCTTCTTCTGTCTCCGTCGCACATTTCTCGATAGGATCTTTCTTGCTTCCATTGGCTCTGGCATTTTTCTGACTCTACATTCTCGGCGCGAAAGTGTATTTCTCTTCTAGTCCATGAAGTTTCATAATTTTTCAAGATTCTGTGAAATTCTGTATATAATCCTCGCTAGTTCCAAGTTTTATTCTTTCAAACATGTGAAACTCTGATACATGTCTTTGTATATTTCAGTTTTTCTTCACTTAGATTGTTCTTTCTTTCAAGATTCATGACCCAACTCTACAGTTTCCACATTGAGCAATACAAAAAGAATCGAAGAATTTTGTATTATTATCTCAGATCGCATTAGCGAAAGAATTGAACATTGTTGTTCCTAGTTTACACTTCTAACGCTAAGGTTAGGTTATTTGTTCATTAAAAATTTGCGGAGAACAAAAAACGAACAAAAGATTCTGAATAAATGCTCCCAAGAAAAGAAAAGAAAAAAAGAATCAGAAAGAAACTTCTTCTATCTATCTAAATGTAGTCACTGTTGTTGTCTCACAGTCTTGTTGCTTGCTCTTTAAGCTTTTCCTACATCAAATCTACTCCGAAAAGTTTTCCTTTGGTTAAACTCACGGAGCAGTGTGATGATATGAAGTGATCTTTTGATTCGGATTGAGTTTGGTTCTTGTGGTTCCAGTACTCAACGAGTTTATGGTTCGGGTCGAGAGATTCAATGGCCTGCAGAGAGATAATTAACTTGTGTAAACAGTAAAGTTCATCATCAACACTCAACAGGTTTTAAAGAAGACTTGGATTTAAATTTTTTTACCTGAACTATAGACGGAGAGAGGAAACCAAACATTTGAAGCCCGTTGATACTTTCAAACCGCGATAAAGTAGGAAGACCAAGACTTGTGGTCGAATCTTTAACTCTCTGCAGCACCATCTCCCAGCATTGTTGCGGCGAGACGTTGAAGAAGCTCTCGTCTGGAGATTCTTCCAGAGTAACCTGAACAACAAAACAGAGGAAAAGTCAGGTTTTGTTTCTTTTGAAGATTCATTTATTATCCAGCAGAATGTTTACTAGGGAAAAGCTCTTTATACCCGGAACAATGGGCCCATGAGTCCTGCATCCAAAACCTCGGAGATGTAACTGCTCATTCTCGTTGGATCAAGCACGTTGTAGAACGTGACACGACTCGTGAATCCTGTAAAAAGAAAAACAACAACCTTTTCAGAAACGTTTTGGTTATGCCGATAATATTAACTAAAGGGTCTTTCAAAGATCGTACCTTTGGGGAATATAGCATCCTTATTGCACCAAAGCTTTCCAAAAATCAAGAAACCGAGGTTGATCGCCTCGACCGATGCACCAAAGTTTAACTCGCCACTGGTGCTGACTTCTTCTTTTAGGTCTTGGTGATAATCCAACTCTAGGTCGATGTTTAGATCGAACGAACCTTCCTTAAGCTTCTTCTCCTCGTTGAGAACTGAACCAGTCTGTTTCTGATCTTCATCACTGTGTTCAATACCTAACACCTTGGAAGCCCATATCTTTAAATCATCCATTTCCCCTTCCAGTGCTCTGACCAACGAGCTTAACTCATCCATGGTGTAACGGACAAGTATGAATCGATCCTTCTCTTCACATGAACACAGATCGTCCGAGTGTTTAAGGCACGCGTATTCTTCAGGAGAGCACTTGCAGCCAGAAGCCGAGAGATGCAAATCATAATAACACGAGAAGCATTCCCTTTCACAGTTTGAATCAAAGTCCTTCTCCATCTTCACCAAGCTCGAAGGATCCCTTCCAAAATCTGCAATTCTTCCCTCTTCCATCCGTAACCGAGCCTATAAACATTTTGAGGGAACTATGTTAAGCATTTAGAAAGTAGAAACCATAAAACTCAAGTAGTGACCGCTTTTTACATTACCTGGATTGCGTCGGTAAGTGTTCCGTTCTTCCCACAGAAACTCTTCCATCTCAGGTTTGTTGTGTTTTCCTTCCCCACTAAAGCTGAGAGTTCCCAAAGGGACTTTACAGCTTCATAAGCTGCTCCGAGGAGAAGTTTGTCATGAGACAGAGAAGTCTTCCTCGTCTCTTTACTGTATAGTTCCACAGCGTTCTGTCCATGAGCCAACCAATCAACCGGAGCTACATTAACCGCTTCTGCACAGTTAAAACCGCAGTTGAATCCAGCGTGATACGCCCTCGGGAATGTCAGAACATACTCCCCTGCATTCTGAACCACCCGATAGACCTGGACTCCCTCATCTTTGAGTATTGAAGGAGAAAACTGAGTAACCTGAAACCAATAAGAAAAAGAATCGTTAGTCTCTAAACAAGAAAACATGGAGAAAAAGAGAACAATATCAAGTACATGTTTTCATCCTAACCAGGCCATGAAGTAGATCAGGCTGTTCTTCGAACAAATCAGGTAAATGTTTTCTCATCGCCTTCTCTAGTGCGGTTGCATTGCTTCCTGGAATACCATACCATACTTTTGGCTCCCCAAAGTGATGATAGTTCAGTGAATACAGATGGTGATCCTCCACATGCTGTCACCACCAAAAAAAGAAAACAACTATCAACTATCCGAGCATGAGGGAATGAAAATTCACAACTAGTCAAAGTGTGGAAGTGTAGTTACCCAACAAAATGAGGAAAAACACATTCCTACATAGAGCCATGGGACTAGAACTCCAGAGATATCACAATCCTCAAAAGAGAGTACAGAGCCAGGGAGACGCGGTAGGTTATTCAAGTTCCAGCCAGAGACTACGTACTGTTCCATGTCGCTACCGGTTAACATTTCGGTTTTTTTGTAAAATCCGCTTCCAAGTACCCCGTTCTCCAAGTCAGCTCCATAGTATACCTTAAACAAGCAGAAAAACAAAAACAAAAACAAATTTAGCCTAAGTTTACCCACAGATGTCTGTGTGTTTATTAGTGAAATGGTCTGTTCCTATCATTATACCTCAACTTCGTCTGTTGGTTGCTCGACTATCCGCCAGTACTCGCCTTCTATTTCCTCCACAGACGGTGTCCATTTCGTTTCACCAACAGAGTCTTTCTTCTCAAAGTATGCGTCTTTAAAATGCATAGCGTATTTCTCAAACTCCTCGAGAGTGAAGTCTGAACCAGAGTTAAACCCGAACTTCTCCTCGGCCTCAGGAGACGAAGCAGGTTCAGAGGGAGAAGAAGCAGAAGCAGAAGCAGAACCAGAACGTCTCCTAGAGGAACCCATTCTGGAGTTTCTTCTCCGTTTACGTTTTCTGCTCTTTGGTTTCTTCTTCATAGGCTCCCGGTTCTGAAGCAGGTCCACGTTCTGAATCCGGGTGGGGAACTTCGTATGCTCCCATACACTCTTCTCCTTAAGCCGGCAAGGAGGCGACCATGTCGATGGTGGGATGATTCGACAAATACCATACGGCTCTGCTATTGGACGTATCTTCTCTATGTAAGCAAGCGTATCTTCAAACTCCTAACAACCCCAAGAACGAAGACGAACTCAAAACATGAACAAGAAGAAAAACTGATTTCACGGATACAAGAAAGCAACTAGTGGTACCTCTAATGATGGTGAGAAAACTGGAGCTTCATCAACGATTGGTCTCTGCGCTTCATCCGGTAACCATCTAGCAAGAACCTTGACATATACAAACAACATTACGTAAGATCAAAGCTGTTTTTGAAAGATTTAAACGTTTTTGAATGCATCAAAAAACTTGCATTAAAAAAATTCTCCTCTTACCTTCCGATGACGTGGACTATTAGGTGGTTCCATGTTCGTGTCCTTGTCCTTATCCTTGTCTGGAGGATGATTCTTCAGAGACATATCCTGTAAGAAGGAAAGCAAATAAATACAAAAAGAGTTATAGGTTTGTGTTTGATTATGCCCAATAACGAACAGTTACAAAACCAATGTAGATTTCAACATGAACGAATCAAACAAAGACAAAAGGAATCTATGATCTATGATTAGGTTTTTATGACAACTGAAGTAAGCCAACGAGATCCGAAAATAAATGTATCTCTAAACAAAACCTAAATTATAGATACAACCAATCTACAATCTCAATTGATTCAAGCAGATAGATATATAACGTTATGGTTTTGAGTGATAAGCAATAAACAAAAAAGAAAACGGTGATTAATCGAATCAATTATCCATGAGAATACGAATTAACATCGAAAGCTAACCTCTTTGATGTCAGATTCAACACTGAGATGTTCCATACGGATTCGAATCACTCCTTCTGGAAGCTAAGTTTTCTTTGATTGAGAGCCAATGAAACTGAGGAAACACACACACCAAAAGGATAATGAAACGATGTTATAAATCCAAAAAAGGCTCAAAAGAGATATTAATCGATTCAGAGAAGTTATAAAGGCCTAACCCTAGAAATTGAATTCAGGCGATCAACAACAACAACAACAACACCGCCAATTGAATAATCCAAATTTCTATATTTTTTTTCAAAAATCAATTACAGAGGAACACAAGTTTGAGGGTTTCATAAGAAAGTAGAGATTATATTTTGTTTACCTGTAAATTTGCAAACGAGAGAGGTTCAATGTTTTTGCTAATAAAATGCTTTTAGAAATTGAATTCGGAGTTAAAAACAGAAATACCCAAATCTGGGAAAATTTAAGAAAAGGAAATTAATTGACCTAGTAACGAATCAGAAGGAACACAGATAATTACAAAAACAAACCGAACTTAACCAGGAATAGGAACTTCGATACGATAAAAAAATAATAGTATATATTTTTTTAATTCGCTAGTTACAAAAAAAAAAAAAAAAAAAAAAAAGGAAAGGTCGAAAAGAGATGAGTTTACCTCAAACCAACGGCTGAGATTCTTGCGATTTTTCTTTGAGTTCAAGAATCTTTTTTTGTCTTTATATCGTAGATAAAAGATTTAACCAAACAAAATCGAAAAGATCGAAATTGGTTAAATTGTAAGACTGAATAATAATATAAAATAAAAATGATTAGAGATTCAGACAGAGAAAGACAAGAAAATGATTTGAAGTTAGCTTTCTGGGGAAAACGAGGAAACTGGAGAACACCCGCCAAAAGAAAACGCGCACACAGTTTTTCAACGGATCAGCGTTAAAAAGATCACAAAGCTGACACGGCACCGTACGATTTCCTCTCTTGATGTATGTTTACCAGATTATCCTCACGTTTTCTGTCTATTTACGGCTTTGTTTCTCCTTTCTTCCGTCATCGTCGTCTTTTGAGGTTTTTGTTTCTTCTCTCCGCGTCGGGAAATTATGGCGTTTGACCGTTTCTTTTCTTTCACTAAAAACGCGGTCAATTTTAGCTGAAATATCATTTTTACCCCGTAATTTTATATTACTTATTTTCTAAACTATTACTTTGGAATAGATCAAGAAGTACAACCAGGTAAAAATGGTAAAACCAAATTCAGATAAAATCATAAACTTTTGACTATAATATCACTAAAAAGCACAATGAAGCGAATGAGGAAAACTAAAAGAAACAAAAAGTGCAATTTTGCAGACAAAAAAAAAAAAAAAGAGAAGATCAATCATGTAGTACAACAGTACTTTAGATCGATCAGAGACGAATCTTCTTGTTTTTTGGTTCTGTCTTGTCTTCTTCTACTTCTCTCTTGTTTGTTCTGATTCCACGAGCACAATCCCTCCTCACCTGACCAAAAAAAAAAACACCAAAAAGCACAATGTATTGAAACAAAATATGCATATATTTTAATTTAACAGATTAGAATTATTCTTTGTAAATATATTCTACGTATCGAATTACACCGACAAAAAATTAAGTAAAGGTGGGTGATTACAAGTCGAGCAAGATAATCAGCTACAATGGTGCTGTGGGTTTGGCTGCAAAAACGGTAAAAACGTTATTATTATACTGTTGTAAAAGCAAAATCCTAGTACATTGTAAGAGAGAGAGATACAAAAGATAACTCACGATATAAGGAGAAGTCGCAGTTGATTCAGTTTCTGCACTCGCTTTACGATTCCTCCGGTTTACTTGAGGAGGAACAATCCGGTTAGTTTGAGGAGGAAGAACCTGGTTAGCTTGAGGAGGAACAATCTGGTAAAATGGGCTAACCACATTATTTGCTTCCTAAACCAGAAAAATATATGTAACGTTAGCATCATGAAGAAATTGCAGACAATATATTCAACTTACAAAATGATAGAGAAAAGGTAGACTTCACCTGCGAATGAGTGATGTGTTTGCAGAGAAAACATTTAACAGATCGATTACCCTTTTGATGTATGACTGTTGCATCACATCCACCACAGACCAGAGTTGTAAGACTTGGCATAGGACGCCAGGAAGTACAACAAGGACATCTCACTGTTCTTCCTGTGCTGCTTCTATAAGATAAGCTAACTTTGCAGTTCGTACATGGGAACTTAGCTGCAATCAGATTCCCTGTAATTAACAAATCAAGATCTTAGTAGTTCGAAAACAAACGACATTCTTGTTACGAAAGAGAGAAAGAAACTGATTTGTTGATTTTTTGTGTATATATATATATATACCGAGATGAGGTGTGAATGGAACGTGACATCGTGGACAGTCGATTTTTGGTCCTCCTGTTTCAAGCTCAGCAAAATGGATTCTTCTGCGTCTGTTTTCCTGGTTCTGCATAACTCTGAGAACAAACAAACCAAAAAGATTTAAAATCAAGAATTTCGAAAAATTAAAGGGAAGAGCAAAGGTTCTTTTTAAGATGAGAAAAGAGATTATGAGTTAAAGCAAAGAGTCTTTGGTGATCCTTTTTATTAACCACGAACAGTCATAAACATACGTTTCTAAGCAACTCTTCATTTATAAAAATTTAATTGAAATACGTTAACTTGAGAAATTCTTATCTATTTTCGAGATTTTTTCCCATATATAAAAGACTCATAAAAGAATTAACACGGAAAATCCGTCTTCTTCTCCTCGCAAAGAAAGAAAAATAAAGCATTTTTTTTTGTTTTAAAAACATCTAACTGTGATGTCAAAAAAAAAAACACATCTAACTGTATATTTTACAAAATGTAACTTTTAAAAAAGACTAGATGATATCCCGCGCTACGCGCGGAAAGTATTTATGACATTTCTGTTTTTTTATAGGAAATTTCTTTGGTTTGTTATATATGTTGGATGTTGGTTAGTTTTAAAATAAAATGAATATTGATAGACAGTTAGATGGTAGGCAAGAATGTTATTTGTTCAATAAAGATGTTTTTATTTCTGTGAATTACAACTATTTGGTGGACTTCTTTGGTCTAATACCGAGGTTGTGGGTTTTGTTTTTTTTTAAAAAAAATATCATAGCACAGATGAAGTGTTATTCGTTTTCTATTTCAAGGGTTAGTTAATATGATGGTTTATAAAAGTAGTGTTTTTATGAGATAGTCATTAATGTAGCAGTGTTACTATTGTTTTCTATTGTAAGTGTTAACGTTGTTTCCAATTAATTTTTCTTGTTTTGAGATATTTTATTAATATTTTGTTTTCAACTATTCATTTGCAATTTTGTTAAGCTTAAAATTAGTTAAAAGATGCTATTTTTTTCCAGTGAAATTAAGTTGTTTTTTTATCCATCATAATATTTTTTTTTACCAAAAAAAATTGTTTTTATTTATGTGATTTTATTTCTCATCGCATTTGATCTACTGAAGATGTAAAACTGTAGAACCTTTGTTTTTTATTTTCTTCGGACAATAAAAAATTAAGTAAGCGGTAATTTATCAGGTGTATTTTGTAAGTTAAAGGCTGTCTCCATTTATTCATCATTGAAGCTAGTTTTGCACCCATAAATGGAAATGCTATTATAGAGTTGTAAATTTATTTGTTTTTGGTAGTTAGATGTTTTTCTTTTTTGCAGTTTTTCAATATTATTGGAGATTATCGTTATGGTGATAGCTTCAACTGTGCTTATCAACAATATTTTCTAAACTTTAGGTCTTTAAGCATGTCTTTGGTATCCTTTTACCTATTTGCACTTTTTTGTTGTTTTTACTTTTTCGCGGTTTTGTTTAACATTTTGTTATTCATTTTTAGTTATTATTAGTTGTATGATTTTATTTCTTGTTAAATACTTATTTTCAGCTTAATTTTTTTTTTGGCTCTTATATAGTTAAGGTCATTTTTATAGTAAAGTATTAATATTTTATCTAATAGCGATTCATATGTGATTTTATTAAAATTTAATATTTTGTAAATATGGGTATTAGAGTCGGATATTGGTGTCTCTTTTTTATTTATTCTATACAAATACATCACAATATAACATTGTATTATTTCATGTATTTCTTGAGATTTACAATAATATTTTTTTTTACTTTTATTGTAATGATCGTCTAATCTTTTTACCAAAAAAAAAAATGATCGCCTAATTTAAATACTTTTTTTCTTGTCATTGATTATTAAATTTATATTTTTGTTATAATTATCTTAAAACCTTCGTTTCTTATTTTCTTCGCTTAGCAATTTTTAAAAGCTTCATGTCAAGCATTACTGATTGATTCAGTAATTTTTTATTATATGTTTCTCATAAATCTTTCCTCTCCCATTTCAAGAAAATAAGCTAATGATCACAAATCTCAAATAGCAGGAAAATAAGCATAAGATATATATCTGTCTCAAGCTAACGTTTTGGTTTCAGACCGTTAGATGTTTAGACAAATATGCTTGAAATTGTTAGGAAATACGCGGTCAAATTTTGCGGAGAAAGACCAGAATTTGTGGGAGCGGGAAGATACACACACAATTTGTTAACGGAGTTCGGCCAATTTTTTTTTTTGCCTACGTCTCCGGACCTGCTACAGATCTTTTTATTATCGACCAAGGAATTTTACAAGCTCACAACTCACACCCGATCCCAAATACACTCAAGAAAATTACACTTAATTTTCTTATCAAGAAATAATTTTTTTTTTCTCTCTTGCTCACTCTCGTTCTCTCTTCGTCTCTCTTCTTTGTTTTTGTTTTGGGATGGATTGCTTCTTCACCCTATGGTAGTATTTATAGGGGTTATGGGGGGTTGGTATGAGACACAATTGTTGACAAACTTGCCATCACCGTCCATCACTTAAAATGTGATTATTGACTTACCATTGCCATCACCGTCCATCTTCACCAACCAACTTCACCGTCCATCATTAAAAAAATGTGATCTTTGACCAACAATCTCCCACTTGAAGACTGATCTCAATCTGTCTTCACACCTTGATCAATGTAGCAGGTCTTCCCAGCTTATTACTCCAACAAGCCAACTGAGGTTGTACACAACCTCAGCTTATCATACGGCACGACCTTCGTCAGCATATCTGCCGGATTCTTACTTCCTGGGATCTTCTCAAGCACCAACATTTCATCTTCTAATGCCGATCTGATGAAATGATATCGACGATGTATGTGCGTCGTTCGAGCATGGTAAACCGGGTTCTTTGCCAAATCGATAGCACTTTTACTGTCACAGTACAACACACATTTCCCCTGGTCATGGCCTATCTCTTCTAGAAAAGACTGTAGCCATATCATCTCTTTTGTTGCCTCCGTTACCGCAACGTACTCAGCTTCACAGCTTGATAGAGATACAATTTTCTGCAACTTTGAAACCCAACAAATTGCAGTACCGCCAAAAGTGTAGACATACCCTGTTGTGCTCTTTGTGCTGTCAACGTCACCTCCGTTGTCAGCATCAACATATCCCTGCAATTCCATCTTAGACTTCGTGAAACACAGCGACAAGCTTGGATTTCCTTTCAGGTATCTGAAAATCCACTTGACAGCTTCCCAGTGTTCCTTTCCTGGATTGCTCATAAATCTGCTGACGACTCCCACTGCATGTGCAATGTCTGGCCTTGTACATATCATCGCATACATAAGGCTACCTATAGCAGAAGCATATGGAACTTTATCCATATATGTCATCTCGTCTTCTGTCTTTGGAGACTGTTCTTTGGATAACCGAAAATGACTTGCCAGAGGAGTACTAACTGGCTTCGCATTATCCATGTTAAACCTCTTGAGGACTTTCTTCACATACTCCTCTTGTGATAGCTTGAGACCTTCTTTGCTTCTACTGATTCTCATCCCTAGAATCTGTCTTGCTTCTCCAAGGTCTTTCATCGCAAACTCTTCTGAGAGTTTCATCTTCAAGCTATTGATCTCATGCAAGTCTGCTCCTACTATCAGCATGTCATCAACATATAGGAGCAGTATCAAGTAGGAATCTTCAAACTTCTTGAAGTAACAACAGTGGTCAGCTTCACACCTCAAGAAACCGACACCTTTTATAAAGTTGTCAAATCTTTTGTACCACTGTCTTGGAGCTTGTTTTAAGCCATACAAACTTCTTTTCAGCTTGCAAACAAGGCTTTCTTTCCCTTTGATCTCAAAGCCTTGGGGTTGCTTCATATAAATTTCTTCATCCAAATCACCGTGAAGAAATGCCGTCTTTACATCCATCTGCTGAAGGTGCAAATCTTCTTGTGCTACCAGCCCGAGAACCGTTCTAATGGTCACCATCTTGACTACTTGAGAAAAGATTTCAGTGTAGTCAATGCCTTCTTTTTGTTGGAATCCCTTCACAACAAGCCTCGCCTTATAGCGTTTACTCCCATTAGGTTCTTCTTTTATTCGGTAGACCCACTTGTTATGCAATGCCTTTTTATTCTTAGGCAAATCTGCTAACTCCCATGTGTGATTGGATAACAACGAGTCCATCTCGTCATTCATTGCAAGCTCCCACTTGATTGACTCATCAACTTGCATAGCCTCTTCATAACATTCAGGCTCGCCTTTGTCCGTGAGCAGAATGTAGTTGAGCGATGGAGAAAATCTTACAGGCTTTCTGATGATTCTACTTGACCGTCGTAACTCTGTGACCGGTGTATATGGGACCACTTCAGAATCATCACTCTCATCCGCCTCACCACTCTCTTCTTGAGAGATTTCTTCTGCTGTTGCGGTATCCTTTTTCAACTCTGATTTCAGGATATCATTAAGTCAACAGCTTCAGGCTCTTTCTTCCCTGAGCCTTTTCTTAGCTTATCTTTGTACAATACTTCTTCGTTGAACACAACATTCTTGCTGTGGATGATCTTCCGATTTTCATCATCCCAAAAACGGTAACCAAACTCCTCGTTACCATAACCAATGAAGTAACACTTCTTAGATTTCGAGTCAAGTTTACTTCTTGCAGCATCATCAACGTGAACATAAGCTAAGCATCCAAATATCTTCAAATAAGAAAGATTTACTTTCTTACCGTTCCATAATTCTTCAAGGATCTTAAATCCCAAGGGCACTGACGGTCCTCTGTTTATTAAGTAGGCTGCAGTACTGATTGCATCTGCCCAAAACGTCTTCGGCAATCCACAATGTAATCTCATGCTCCTTGCACGCTCGTTCAGGGTCCGGTTCATCCTTTCTGCTATTCCATTTTGTTGAGGTGTTCCAGGAATAGTCTTCTCCATCTTGATTCCACTATCAGCGCAATATCTCTTGAACTCGTCGCTGATGTACTCTCCACCATTATCAGACCTTAGACACTTCAACTTGAGATTTGTCTCAATCTCAACCATGGCTTTCCATCTTTTGAAAACCGAGAACACTTCATACTTGTTCTTCATGAAGTAAACCCACACCTTTCTTGTGGAGTCGTCAATAAAGGTCACATAGTAGTATGAACCTCCCAGCGATGCAACAGGAGCAGGTCCCCACACGTCAGTGTGTACCAGCTCTAACTTCTCCGATTTTGGCTCTCTTCCTCCTTTAGAGAAACTAACCCGTTTCTGCTTTCCAAGGATGCAACTTTCACACATCTGATGATCCACCGTCTTCAGATCTGGAAGAGCGCCATTTTCTACCATGAGTTTCATCCCTTTCTCACTCATGTGCCCCAACCTACAATGCCACAACTTGGTTTGTTTGGCATTCTCGGCAACAGCAACAGTGTCTTGATAACTCGTTGTCATATAAAGAGTGCCTCTTTTATGACCTCTAGCCACCACCATTGAACCTTTCTTGACCCTCCAGGTTCCACCACCAAAGTTGACATCGTGCCCCGTATCATCAAGTTGACCTACTGAAATTAAGTTTCGCATCAACTTAGGCACATGTCTAACCTTCGTAATCTTCCACACACGTCCGTCTGACATCTTCAGGTTGATATCTCCAATACCAACTATGTCCAAAGGTAATCCATCAGCAAGATATACCTTTCCATAATTTCCCGCAACATAATTCTCCATGATGCTATGGTGCGGTGTGGTGTGGAATGACGCTCCTGAGTCAAGCACCCATGAATCGATTGGGCTATCGACAAAGGAGATCAATGCTTTGGTAGTATTTGCAGCTGCAACACGAGCTTCACTATTCGTCGGGGAATCAACTGACACCACTAATGCATCCGCAATTTCATGTGTCACTGCATTAGCTCCGCCTCTCTTGTTGTCTTCCTTCTTCGATGGTGCCCGACAATTCTTCTTAATATGGCCTGTCTTTCCACAATTCCAGCACTCCGAAGGCTGTCTGTATTTGGACTGGCTCCGTCCATTCCTTGACTTCGATCTGCCTTTACTCCGGTTATTTCTGTCTTGGTCTCTACCTCTGTTTTCCACATTGAAAGCAGAGCTCGTTGATGCCTCACCAGAATCTATCCTGCGAACCTCCTCAGCAAGGATACGATCTCTAACATCATTGAATTTAAGCTTTTGAGTACCCACAGAATTACTAACCGCTGCCCTCATTGGCTCCCAACTATTTGGCAGATATGCCAACAAAATCAATGCTCGCACTTCGTCATCAAACTCGATTTCAACCGATGATAGTTGGTTGACAATCGTGTTGAACTCATTCACATGTGCAGCAACCAGGCCACCTTCTTCCATCTTCAAATGAAAGAGTTTCTTCATGAGAAATACCTTATTGTTCGCCGAAGGTTTCTCATACATATCCGAGAGAACTTTCATGAGCCCTTCCGTGGTCTTCTCCTTCGCAACGTTGTGAGCAACGTTCTTCGACAGTGTTAGCCTTATAACACCCAGGACTTTTCTGTCAAGGAGCTCCCACTCATCCTGATCCATCTTCTCAGGCTTCTTGCTCAGCGGTTGATGAAGCTTCTTCCCGTACAGATAACCTTCAATTTGCATTCTCCAAAATGCATAATCCGTACCGTCAAATTTAACGATACTGTGTGCCGAACCGTCTTCGCCTCCCATCGTTTCTGGAACCACCGTGTTAAAAACACCTCCGTCGACAAACCGATGTTACCGACAAAATTCACTATTCACGAAATTCACTTTTTACGTGAACAGTGATTGCATGCACACGTGAATAGTATTTTGCATGCGTGAATAGTACTGTTCCTCGTGAACAGTAACTCGCCAAAAAAAATTGACCGATTACCGTAACTCAGGCTCTGATACCAGTTGTTAGGAAATACGCGGTCAAATTTTGCGGAGAAAGACCAGAATTTGTGGGAGCGGGAAGATACACACAATTTGTTAACGGAGTTCGGCCAATTTTTTTTTTTGCCTACGTCTCCGGACCTGCTACAGATCTTTTTATTATCGACCAAGGAATTTTACAAGCTCACAACTCACACCCGATCCCAAATACACTCAAGAAAATTACACTTAATTTTCTTATCAAGAAAGCTTCTCTCACAAGAAATAATTTTTTTTTTTTTTTCTCTCTTGCTCACTCTCGTTCTCTCTTCGTCTCTCTTCTTTGTTTTTGTTTTGGGATGGATTGCTTCTTCACCCTATGGTAGTATTTATAGGGGTTATGGGGGGTTGGTATGAGACATGACAAACTTGCCATCACCGTCCATCACTTAAAATGTGATTATTGACTTACAATTGCCATCACCGTCCATCTTCACCAACCAACTTCACCGTCCATCATTAAAAAAATGTGATCTTTGACCAACAGAAATACCTAGGGGAAAACAAAACATCAACACTTGGTGGTTTTGTCTTGTATATCAGACGGGATAGCTCAGACATCCTCATGATCCTTTTGTTCAATGCAATCCTCTTCTGTCTCAAGAGCGAAGTCATGGAAGCCACAACACAAGAGAATCTGAATGGCCGTTCATTGCACTGAAGCTTAAACATGATGGAGATGAATGAAAGTGGACTCACTTCGGCTCTAAGCTTGATAGCTTCCCTCCCAGGAATTTGCCGCAGTCCATCCATTAAATCTGCAGAGAATAGAAGTCTCTATGTGAATCGAGATCTGATGTAGTGACATTTTATATAGAAGTGTAAATGTCCAGCATGGAGCTGGAGTCGTTTACATACTCTACAGCGACAAATGGAATAAATGAACATTACCAATCGAAGGTCGAAATGGGTAAGAGATATGTATATTGTTCATACCTGCAGCCTCGCATTCAACCTTGTGGACGGACTTAGCAAGACGATGTATATTGTTTCCAGAGTCCCTACAGATAATGACAGCTGTGGCCTTAATAACGTGAATGAGGTCAATTAGGTAAAAGAAGTAGGTCTGCAGATGTTGAGGCATACATGAGTTCATAAAAACCGCGTTTCATATCCTTCTCTGCTAAAGCCGACCTCTCAAGCAATTTCCTACTCTCTTTTTTCATCAAGTCTACAGACATGTTCAAACTGTGCCTGAAGAGATGATTGAAATGGATGAAAAAAACAAAAAAAAAAGATGAGACAAACCAGGGAAACTAAGTGTACCAGCGTTAAGAACTAACTTTGAAGTCAGTGACATGGTAGATACCTCTTCGCTCTGAAATCGACCCAGCGTATGACGAGACAAGAATCTCTGTGGGCCTGTAATTGGCAGAACCATAGACAACCAAATTTATAAAAAGACAAATCTAAGAAATAGAGGTGTGATATTTTTTTTTTTAACCTCCTAGACAAAGGAACATTGTGAGTTGTAAAGGTGATAAGAGCAGAGGTTATACCTCACACATCATCCGCTACAACCCATCGCCATGGAACCAAGCAAGAATGATGATTGATTTTCTACAAATGTTTGAGCTTATCTTCTGGATCAGTGGGTAAAACTTGTTTTTAAAATAACTCCAGATTAGGTTTAACAACCAGGAAAGAAGAGGCAAGAGGGTAATGAAAATTGTTCTGAACCGTAGACAGGAAGACGAATATGAGACATATCAAGAGGAAACTTCTAAAATCTGTAAAAACACCTCAATTTCTTAAGCAGAAGTACGCAAATATCTGGATTTCTAGGCATTCCTGTGTCTGCATATGGTGGAGAAAATCATTATGAATAAATCTGGAAGATAATATGATTACCCAAAAAAATTGAATGAGAGATGAACCTGTTATAATTGGAAATGTTTGTGTTATACCTGATTGGCTGATTATAACACGTGATGAGGCCAGAAGATCTAAAACTTGAACTTCTTTGATTCTTTCTCTCGTCGCAGGGAGATGAAGATTTTTTGGGCTGAACAACAATTTTCGGAAATGAGTCGTTTAAATTGTTCATATAAGGAAATCAAATGGACAAATTAGAGAATGACTACCACTTAACTCTATAAATCAAACTCTGAAGAAAACGTCAATGAATTTAATGGCACCGAAGAAGACGAAAGGAATGGGGAAAAGTTGGAGGATCGCATCTTCCATTAATCAAAACAGGATTTTATTTTTCTTTTTGATTGTAAATATAAGATATGCCACGTGTCCTCTAAACAGAAGAGCAACAAAAAGTGACGTGGTAGCCTCAGACGCCCCAAATTATTTCTTTAAGTTATTATAGATTTGTTTAAAATGCGGTTGGATGTGTTTTAAATAAGAGATGTATAGTGAGAGCGTTTTTTTTTTTTTTTTTTGCCGACCAAAATACTTTCATTAATTTGCAATAATATCTGATACAATACGGTGCTGTAAAAACAGAGGACATGAATTGAATAGTTCCCAAGCCTGGGGTACATACAGAGATGTCTTTGCCAAGGTGTCAGCTGCCTGGTTTCCTTGTAGCTTCTGGAAGGAGAATACGTAGTTGGAGAAAAGACCCTTCCATCTATTAATGGTTGAGATATATATAATGTTTTAGACGAAGATTAGCCGATCCTTGAAGTAAAGTGTGTATGAGACTCTGATTATTTCCTTCAAAAATGATATCTCGATATCCAAGGGACCAGGCAGACTGCATTGCCCAAATGAGGGGCGAGCTCTCTGCTTCAATTACAGTTAAACGTCCTTCAGAACGTTTTGTTTTTAAACACATCTACTTGTGCTTTATACAAAATATAAATTAAACATTTTATGTGAATGTACCTCATTCTTCTTTTATAAATGTTTAAGATAAGGTTGGATGTGTTTTGAATGAGATATATCATACATGTAGTAATGTTTGTTATTACTACGAGTACTTTATTCAAACTAAACTATGAGGGTAAGTAATAACAAACATTTTGATATGATCATGAGAAGCAGTAAAGACATACGTTCAATGTTCGTATCATATCTTCTCAACCACAAGGCTTCTATGCGTGAAATCACTTGGAGAATGTGCTCAGATCAATTATGGAGCTCGTCGAAGAAGAATCAAATCAAACAGAGTTCAGATGAAGGAGTTATTCAATTTACAATCCAGGTGATCTCCAGTTTACGCGATTCAGACATGTGGGCAGTCAAAAATTGATTCCGACCAGACCAGATTGAATCAAGCTACAAATCAAATTGTTCTACAATCTTGGTCCATCAGGGAAGCCTAAAAAATTTGGTTCAGCCCAAAATCATTGAAGGAAGACTCATTTTCGTCCAAATTCAAAGAGCATTTAATTATGTGTGTTTCTCTCTCTTACATGCAAAGAAGAGTTTGAATTTCAACTCCCAAGTTGTGCTGCATGTTGAGATTCTTTTATGGACGAAATTGCTTGTAATTCTCTATATAAAGAGCCCCAAAATCATCAATAAAATTAACCTATCTTTTTATCAAAAACTCTTTCAAGTTAGGTTCATCTCTTTGGTGTGTCATATCCAAAGAAATCCTCAATGCTTTTAGAGCATGATTAATGAGACAACTCCACTAAAAGCTCTGAAATATTATTTAAGTAGTTTTTTTATTTAATAATTTTTGTTTTCTTTTTTCAACCAATCAAAATTCATATGGGTTTAGAGACAGCTTCTAAAACCTCTTGTTTTAGAATCTGTCTCTATAATCATTACCCTTTTTAATTTATTTTAATGCTTCACTTTTTGTTAGAACCTCTCTTTAGAGCTCCCAATAATCATGCTCTTAGTGTGTAATATCTAAGAGTATTGAGAGGTAAATTAGGAGTCTTCCGCAGCTCCTGTATGACCATTCGATCCATCTCTCTATCCATTCCTTGTTGGTGCGTCATATCCAGCAAGTTGTCGATCCCCTTTGGTGCGTAATATCCAGAGAATCGATCTGCCGTTAAATCAGGAGTCTTCCGCAGCTTCTGCGACCATTCGCTCCACATCCTTTGATCTTTGATACCTCACGGTTTCTTTGATGCAAAGTTTATCCCTTTCACCGCCTTAGAGTGCCGACTCCTTGGGAGGTTCATTTCACATTTTCTTTAACTTTCAAAGTTTAGTTTAAGAATCTAAATAATCACTTAGAAAATAATAGGAATGAAGAAGAACAAAATAATATGAATGATTAATGAATATGAATATTTCTTATTTAGTGTTCATCTCTAAATTTGATACATAATAATGAAGAACAATTAAGTGTAACAAATAAGAAATTATTTATAAATGGTGTAATTTCTTAGAAATAAAGAAAAATCCTTTGTTCGTTTTATTCTTTTGGTCACTATTGAAGATCTAAATAAGAAAGAAAACAAAACTTAAGTTTTTGTTTTGAGTTTTATTTATCAGATGCCTCTTTCACACTCCGACCAAATCAAGATAGAAAATGTTCCAACGGTACATATGATCATATTATCCCTTTTGATTGAAAGAAATAAAGACAAGCCAGGGGTAATCAACCACGATTTTCAGATGAATCTAGATTCTTTAATCTAGAACATATATTCTGTTAAAAAGAGTCTAAAAACCTGACAAAAGCTTGGGTCATAATATCATATGCACAGAGTAAGATCCTAAGTTTATTAAAAAAGAAGAAATAAAGCAAACCAAAATCCAAACAAAAATCGAAAATGAAGCAATTCTAATAAAGAGACAAAAGAGGGAGAGTCTGCAACTGCAGCTGTCTAGTGTAGTTGTAGTATCCGTTATTGTATTAGTGAAGAGTATTGTTGGAGACGGGAGTGGTAAATGGGTTTGCTGTGGAAAGAAAATCGAGATTCGACATTAAGATAATACCATCGAGCATAAGCTGATATTTAAAATCAACACAAATTTGCATACAGGTTGACATCAGTTTGAATATAGCCTTAACTCTCAAGTGTTTCGACATTTGGTTGTGAGTCACCTGGTGTATAAGCGAGAAGATGGTTAGACTCTACTAGCTGAAGGCCTTATGGCGATTGAAAATAAGGTAAATGTACCGGTGCAAATAGTTCCTAATGTACCGATGGAGATTTTCAAGAGTTTCAAGCATTTGTGCCTGTGAACAACATGGAGATTAATTAAGCATGTTTGCTGTTTCCTTCTTGATCTCTCAGTTTTCCTTTAAAGAGTCTCACCAGCTGTGCTGCACAGCCTGTGCACATCTCTCAGGCTGGTTCTTCATTGATTGTACATTCCGGCTGCTCTTCCGGCTATTTTTTTGCACATGAAACTCAAGTTTTCTTCTTTCAAAATTCTGTGAGTAGAGCTTTATTTTCCCAATATTCTGTGAAACTCTTTACAATGTACATCATTTTTGTGGGGAAAACGGCTTATTCCTCTATGAACTAAGTGTTGTTTGCTTATTCATACACGAGTTACTGAGTAATGTCATAAACTACATGAACTAAATAAAATTTTATATTTAATACATGATCTATTAAAATATGGCCGATTTCATCAAAACCATAATAAAAAATGGTTTAACCGGTTTGATTGCTTACATGTGAACGAACGGTTTGGTTCGGTTTGAATTTTTTTAATTAACCAGATTAAAACGACGTAGTTTTGTTTTTCTTAAAAATAAAATAAACTGTGCCCGACAAGAGTCGAACCATGGGCTACACCTCACGTAAGTACCACACACAGCACTAGGCTATTTGAATCCTTATGATATCTATACATTACAATAATATTTATCGTATGCATTGTAAGATGAATAATTATAATTAACTAAAAAAAAAGGAAACAAAACGGTTTATCCACCTATTCTTATTTTCTTCTATAAATCATTTTCTGAAATCAGATTTAATTTAAGAGTTTAAAAGAGAACATTTTTTTTTCCATATTTTTTTAAAAAAAATTCAGAAGAATTTTTTTTTTCTAATTGATTTTGATGAAAAAAATATTATCAAACAATCTAGATTTTTGAGTGAATTTTCTGATCAGAATTTTGTTATGCAATTTATGAGAGAGAGTATTTTCTGAGTTTAGATACACACGCAATATCCTCTAAAAATATCCAAATTAATTTAATGGTATCTTCTAAGTAATCACACAGCACATAATAATAATTATTGTAATGTATAGATGCCATAAGGAATCAAGTAGCCTAGTGGTGTATGTGGTAGTTACGTGAGGTGTAGCCCATGGTTCGTTCGTTCACATGTAAGCAATCAAACCAGTTAAACCACCCCATTTTTGTGTGGCTTTCTCACTGAACAAATTAAAGGAACTGAAGCAAACATTTTCTTTAACTTTCAAAGTTTAGTTTAAGAGTCTAAGTGGTGATCGTTGAGAAAATAATAGGATTGAAGAAGAAAAAAATAATATGAATATTTCTTATTTATTATCCATCTCTAAATTTGATAAATAATAATGCAGAACAATCAAGTGTAACAAATAAGAAATTATTTATAAATAGTGTAATTTGTTAGAAATGAAGAAAAATCATTTGTTCAATTCATTCTTTTGGTCACCATCTAAATAAGAAGAAAACAAAAACTTAAGTCTTTGTTTTGAGTTTTATTTATCAGATGCTTCTTTCACACTCCGACCAAATCAAGATAGAAAATGTTTCAACGGTACATATTATCATATCCCTTTTGATTGAAAAAAAAAAGATAAACCAGGGGTAATCAACCGCGATTTTCAGACGTTTCTAGAGTCTTTAATCCAGAACATAGATTCTGTTAAAAAAAAGAGTCTAAAAACCTTTCTCGGATCATATGTACAGAGGAAGATCTAAGTTTATAGAAAAAAAAAAAAAAAAGAAATAAACAAACTAAAATCCAAACGGAGAGACAAAAGAGGGAGAGTCTGCAGCTGCAGCTATCTAGTGTAGAGGCCGTTGCAGTATCCCTTATTGTATCTTACATCAGCCAAGCCATTGGGAGATCTCTTGGAAGTTCCATTGACGAAAACGCTTTTTGGACCGTTACTAATCAGATGTTGATGAACAGAGGCTGGATTCATCACTGGGTCTAGCTCAGCACACGATGCTGCAATGAGTCCTGCAAAACATAAGAAACAAACAAAGAATGTGCAAAAGGATTGCTTAGAACAGAGAGATGTAAAAATTTGGATCTTGTTGACTGATTAAGAAATGGGCTCGGACCTACCGAACAGAGGAGAAGCTTTCCCGGGTCTGGATTTGTACTCTGGGTGGAACTGAGCACCAATGAAGAAAGGATGGTTTGGAAGTTCAACAATCTGACAATTTCAATATAAGATTAGTCAAAGATTTGAGTTGAGTTTGCAGCAATAATAGGATTGAAGAAGCAAAAAGTTTTAAGGATTAAAAGCAGACCTCCATGCGTTTGCCAGTTTCATCTTTTGCAGCAAAAGAGAGACCGGCCTTCTCTAGCCGTTCAACCATATCAGGATTCACCTGCAAGAATTGTGTATGTCTATATCAAGAATTCCATTTTAACTGGCGGATATTTCAAGAACTTTGTGTACAAATCCATACCTCGTATCTATGGCGATGCCTCTCATCGACAAAGTTTTTGTTCCCGTAGCTGTAAAAAACGAGTATACAGAATCATCAAGCTAAGTAAATCAATAGCATGACTACAGAGTAAACTTAAGATCAATGACTCTTACAGTTTTGCGGATTTGCTGTCTTTGACATTGAAGATGGATTTTCTTGATCCAAGGCGCATAGTGCCTCCCATATGAGTTCTCGAACCCTAAACCCCACCGAGCAGGAAAATGAATTTGAGATCTAAGAGGAGAAACATATGAAGACAGTAAAGGATGCCACATTTCAAGTAAAGAGAGGGAGAGAATATCTAAGAACCTCAGGCATGAACACGATGCATGGATGTTTAGTTTCAGGTTTGAACTCTGTGCTGTTTGCATCGTGCAGGCAGAGAACTGATCGTGCAAACTCAATGACAGCGACCTGCATCCCGAGACAAATACCGAGGAAAGGGATTTTGTTTTCACGAGCATATTTTGCAGCAAGAATCTTTCCTTCCACTCCCCTGTCACCAAAACCTCCAGGTACAAGAACTCCATCTACACCCTGAAGATATATACTAATAGAGATGAGCGAAAACACACAGAAAGGCTTCTCGATGATTGAAGTTGTAAAATGGAAAAACATGTCATACCTTCAGCAATTTCCAAGCAGCTTTATACGCATTTGGATTCTGCTTAAACGAAAACAAATAATGAATACATGATCAAAGAGAAGTTGCGAAGAAGTAAAGGCATACATGTAATATATCTCATTCACAGACCTCTTTCTCAGTTTCCTTTTCGAGATCACAAGCTGGAACCCAATCAACTACGAGCTTTTTGCGACAAGCCACAGAAGCATGTAAGAGAGCCTACACAGGTTATCCAAATGTGAGTCTACTGAGGCAAGGAAATCTTATCCAGAAACAACTACCCCCAGGAGGTGATGAGTAAGTTCTACCTTCAAGACGGAGAGATAGGCATCAGCGAGGCCTGTATATTTCCCCACAACAGCGATTCTCACCTGTAAATTGGTTTCGTGCGTTAAGAAAAAGACATTGAAGTCACGGTTTATAAGGACATACTGAAAGCTGAGACCCACCGGCACATGTAAGTTGTCGCATAATTCGGCTCTTGAAGTCCATTCCTCTAGAGAAGGTTCTTTAACAAGACTGTTCCAGAAAGGAGAGAGATCACAACCTAACCCACTACACACCAAGAAAACAAAGGACAAAAAAACTACATACCTAGCAAGATTGAGCACTTTCGAGATAGCCAAGTGAGCCTTCTGATCCTGTTCGAGGGAGTATGTGCATGGAGCATTGTTTTCTTAATTACTCATAATAACTAGCGAATATTTTAGTTGAGAACACTTAGGATTAAAAATGTGGAAATTTAACAAAAATTAAAATCAAATACCATTATCCTCTTCATTGATTGTATAATTATCAAAATATTAAAATCAAATAGCAGTATCTTCTTCATTGTAAAATCAATTCATTTTTAATAATGGAACTTGAATTTATATCTTTTCTATATATTAAAATATGGTATTTTAATTTTATTATAAAATAATTGATAAAATAGAACTTTCCTTTATTTTTTCATCACGTTTTTAATATAAAAGACTTATCTTATTCAAAAAGAAAGTTAAAATAAAACTGTATTTTATTGTAAAAAAGAAATTTTAAAAGAAATTATTTATTTTTAATCATATTTTAATAAATAAAAAGATGTTTAAAAACGATTTTTCAAAAAATAATTGAGTATACTAATTTTATCTCATTAAGGGTACCTCTGTATTTGAATATATAAAAAAATTAACTTTTTTTTAAATTCCTTTTATTGCAAAAAGTGTAAAATTAATATTTTCTTTATTTTTGTAATCATGTTAAGAATTTTTTAATAAATATATTAACTTATTTTTCTTAAGTTTTTTCAATTTCCTTTTACTTATTTATAAGTTTTAACCTTTTTAACTTTTTTCCTTTTAAAAAAAAAGTTATTTATTGTTAAACACGTTTTTAATATAATAAAACTTTATTTTATAAAAAAATAAATTAAAAAGTAAATCTTTCCTTTATTAAATATAATTAGAAAAAAATTATATCATTAAGGGTATGTCTGAAATAGACCATGGTGAAAATCAACGTGAGCGCGACACGTATGCAAGTGACTATTTTATTGAAAAAATGAAAATTTTTTATTTTTAATCATATTTTAATATATAAAAAGATGTTTAAAAACGATTTTTCAAAAAATAATTGAGTATACTAATTTTATCTCATTAAGGGTACCTCTGTATTTGAATATATAAAAAAATTTAACTTTTTAAAAAAAATTCCTTTTATTGCAAAAAGTGTAAAATTAATATTTTATTTATTTTTGTAATCATGTTAAGAATTTTTTTAATAAATATATTAACTTATTTTTCCTAAGCTTTTTCAATTTCCTTTTTCTTATTTATAAGCTTTAACCTTTTTAACTTTTTTCCTTTTTAAAAAAAAATTTATTTATTGTTAAACACGTTTTTAATATAATAAAACTTTATTTTATAGAAAAATAAATTAAAATGTAAATCTTTCCTTTATTAAATATAATTAGAAAAAAATTATATCATTAAGCGTATTTCTGTAATAGACCATGGTGAAAATCAACGTGAGCGCGACACGTATGCAAGTGACTATTTTATTGCAAAAAAGAAATTTTAAAAGAAATTTTTTATTTTCTAATCATATTTTAATAAATAAAAAGATGTTTAAAAATGATTTTTCAAAAAATAATTGAGTATACTAATTTTATCTCATTAACGGTACCTCTGTATTTGAATATATAAAAAAAATTAACTTTTTAAAAAAAATTCCTTTTATTGCAAAAAGTTTAAAATAAATATTTTCTTTATTTTTGTAATCATGTTAAGAATTTTTTTAATAAATATATTAACTTATTTTTCCTAAGTTTTTTCAATTTTCTTTTTCTTATTTATAAGTTTTAACCTTTTTAACTTTTTTCCTTTTTAAAAAAAAAGTTATTTATTGTTAAACACGTTTTTAATATAATAAAACTTTATTTTATAAAAAAATAAATTAAAAAGTAAATCTTTCCTTTATTAAAAATAATTAGAAACAAATTATATCATTAAGGGTATGTCTGTAATAGACCATGGTGAAAATCAACGTGAGCGCGACACGTATGCAAGTGACTATTTTATTGAAAAAATGAAAATTTTTTATTTTTAATCATATTTTAATATATAAAAAGATGTTTAAAAACGATTTTTCAAAAAATAATTGAGTATACTAATTTTATCTCATTAAGGGTACCTCTGTATTTGAATATATAAAAAAATTTAACTTTTTAAAAAAAATTCCTTTTATTGCAAAAAGTGTAAAATTAATATTTTATTTATTTTTGTAATCATGTTAAGAATTTTTTTAATAAATATATTAACTTATTTTTCCTAAGCTTTTTCAATTTCCTTTTTCTTATTTATAAGCTTTAACCTTTTTAACTTTTTTCCTTTTTAAAAAAAAATTTATTTATTGTTAAACACGTTTTTAATATAATAAAACTTTATTTTATAGAAAAATAAATTAAAATGTAAATCTTTCCTTTATTAAATATAATTAGAAAAAAATTATATCATTAAGCGTATTTCTGTAATAGACCATGGTGAAAATCAACGTGAGCGCGACACGTATGCAAGTGACTATTTTATTGCAAAAAAGAAATTTTAAAAGAAATTTTTTATTTTCTAATCATATTTTAATAAATAAAAAGATGTTTAAAAATGATTTTTCAAAAAATAATTGAGTATACTAATTTTATCTCATTAAGGGTACCTCTGTATTTGAATATATAAAAAAAATTAACTTTTTAAAAAAAATTCCTTTTATTGCAAAAAGTTTAAAATAAATATTTTCTTTATTTTTGTAATCATGTTAAGAATTTTTTTAATAAATATATTAACTTATTTTTCCTAAGTTTTTTCAATTTTCTTTTTCTTATTTATAAGTTTTAACCTTTTTAACTTTTTTCCTTTTTAAAAAAAAGTTATTTATTGTTAAACACGTTTTTAATATAATAAAACTTTATTTTATAAAAAAATAAATTAAAAAGTAAATCTTTCCTTTATTAAAAATAATTAGAAACAAATTATATCATTAAGGGTATGTCTGTAATAGACCATGGTGAAAATCAACGTGAGCGCGACACGTATGCAAGTGACTATTTTATTGCAAAAAATAAATTTTTAAAGAAATTTTTTATTTTTAATCATATTTTAATAAATAAAAAAATGTTTAAAAAAGATTTTTCAAAAAATAATTGAGTATACTAATTTTATCTCATTAACGGTACCTCTGTATTTGAATATATAAAAAAAATTAACTTTTTTTTTAAATTCCTTTTATTTCAAAAAGTGTAAAATAAATATTTTCTTTATTTTTGTAATCATGTTAAGAATTTTTTTAATAAATATATTAACTTATTTTTCTTAAGTTTTTTCAATTTCCTTTTTCTTATTTATAAGTTTTAACATTTTTAACTTTTTTCCTTTTTTAAAAAAAGTTATTTATTGTTAAACACGTTTTTAATATAATAAAACTTTATTTTAGACCATGGTTTTTTAAACTATAATAAAAAAAAATTAAAAAGTAAATATTTCCTTTATTAAAAATAATTAGAAACAAATTATATCATTAAGGGTATGTCTGTAATAGACCATGGTGAAAATCAACGTGAGCGCGACACGTATGCAAGTGACTATTTTATTGCAAAAAATAAATTTTTAAAGAAATTTTTTATTTTTAATCATATTTTAATAAATAAAAAAATGTTTAAAAAAGATTTTTCAAAAAATAATTGAGTATACTAATTTTATCTCATTAACGGTACCTCTGTATTTGAATATATAAAAAAAATTAACTTTTTTTTTAAATTCCTTTTATTTCAAAAAGTGTAAAATAAATATTTTCTTTATTTTTGTAATCATGTTAAGAATTTTTTTAATAAATATATTAACTTATTTTTCTTAAGTTTTTTCAATTTCCTTTTTCTTATTTATAAGTTTTAACATTTTTAACTTTTTTCCTTTTTTAAAAAAAGTTATTTATTGTTAAACACGTTTTTAATATAATAAAACTTTATTTTAGACCATGGTTTTTTAAACTATAATAAAAAAAAATTAAAAAGTAAATATTTCCTTTATTAAAAATAATTAGAAAAAAATTATATCATTAAGGGTATGTCTGTAATAGACCATAGTGAAAATCAACGTGAACGCGACACGTATGCAAGTGACTTCTCAAATAATGTTATAAAGATAACTAGCGAATATTTTAGTTGAGAAAAAGGTACCTTAAGCAACAGAGGAATGTGCCAAATGTTGGGAACATCATAGAGAGTGAATATATTCTTAAGCTGCAAAAAAAACCATAAGCTGGTAAATAACCGAGACTTACAGTAAATAACATAACAACAAGGGACAAAAGGCGAGAGCATCTTACCGGGACATGGCAAAATTTAGCTAGCTTTTCTTTCACATTCTCTTCAAGTGCCTAAATGAAGAAAAAAGTTTGTACTTTTAAATCAGATCAAGAAGATAACGCACCAAGACTGTAATGAAACAGATTTAGAGTCAAGATGGAGACCCAAGCAAAAACCAAGCCTTTGTGCTCCGACAAGCTAAGATATTAGGTATCAATCCAAGGCCTCGTAGCCCCCGCACACTATGCTGTGTCGGTTTAGTTTTCTGAAAGAAAGTAACAGAGCAAATGATGTTTATGAAGATATACAAAATCAAATGCTGTCACATCATGACTGCTTCATTTCAGGATAATTTATCTACCTGTTCACCAACAACATTAAGCACTTGAACGTTTTCCTGAACGTTGCCCTGAACTTGCCCAAGTTGAAGTAGTTCAACCAGTCTTCTTCTGCGTCGTGTTGATTTGGAGGTGGAGGAGGAGGAGTGGCAGGGATTCTAAGATCCTCTTCAGCCGTGTAGAACAGGTGGACTAAGACTAGCGTTTGAAATTCATTCCTAGGTGTTGCTAATCGAAACTCCCGGATGCCCCATCCGGTTACCACAGCATTCTGATTCTGGAACTTAAGTTTTGTGACTTTGCCAATGAGTAATAACCCATCCATGATCCTTTTGGTCGATACATTGACCCATAGCCCACCTCCGTTCGCTGGATTTTTTATCCTCCGATCTGCGCTTCCTCTTCTTTCAGTGACAGGGACAAAGTGCCACCAGTGCATTGGAGGATACATGACTTGAAATTCTTTTTCCAGAGCATTGGTGTATAAGAGAGAAGATGGTCAGACTATACTAGCTGCAGGTCTTATGGCGAGTCAAAATGAGGTAAATGTACAGGTGCAAATAGTTCTTGATGCACCGATGGAGATTTTCAAGAGTTTCAAGCATTTGTGACTGTGAACAATATGGAGATTAATTAAGCATGTTTATTGTTTCCTTCTTGATCTCTCAGTTTTCCTTTAAAGAGTCTCACCGACTGTGCTGCACAGTCTGTGCACATCTCTCAGGCTGGTTCTTCATTGATTGTACATTCAGGCTGCTCTTCCAGTTGGCTTTTTTGCACATGAAACTCAAGTTTTCTTCTTTCAATATTCTGTGAGTCCAACTTTATTTTTCCAATATTCTGTGAAACTCTTTACAATGTACATCATTTTTGTGTGGCTTTCTCACTGAACAAATTAAAAGAACTGAAGCAAACATTTTCTTTAACTTTCAAAGTTTAGTTTAAGAGTCTAAGTGGCGATCATTGAGAAAATAATAGGAATGAAGAAGAACAAATAATATGAATGATTAATGAATATGAATATGAATATTTATTATCCATCTCTAAATTTGATAAGTAATAATGAAGAACGAAGTGTAACAAATAAGAAATTATTTATAAATGGTGTAATTTCTTAGAATTGAAGAAAAATCATTTGTTCATTTCATTCTTTTGGTCACCATTGGAGATCTAAATAAGAAACTCAACAAAAACTAAGTCTTTGTTTTGAGTTTTATTTATCAGATGCCTCTTTCACACTCCGACCAAATCAAGATAGAAAATGTTCCAACGGTACATATGATCATATGATATCCCTTTTGATTGAAAAAAAGACAAACCAGGGGTAATCAACCGCGATTTTCAGACGTTTCTAGAGTCTTTAATCCAGAACATAGCTTCTGTTAAAAAAGAGTCTAAAAACCTGACCTGACAAAAGCTTAGATCATATGTACAGACGAAAAAAAAAAAAAGAAATAAAGATCCGAAATGAAGAAATTCTAACGGAGAGACAAAAGAGAGAGTCTGCAGCTGCAACTATCTAGTGTAGAGGCCGTTGCAGTATCCCTTATTGTATCTTACATCAGCCAAGCCATTGGGAGATTTCTTGGAAGTTCCATTGACGAAAACGCTTTTTGGACCGTTACTAATCAGATATTGATGAACAGAGGCTGGATTCATGACTGTGTCTAGCTCACCACACGATGCTGCAATGAGTCCTGCAAAAAAAAAAACTTGTGTTGATGCACGAGAACATAGAGATGTAAAAGTTTGGATCTTTTTGGCTGATTACGAAATGGTTTCGGACCTACGAACAGAGGAGAAGCTTTCCCGGGTCTGGACTTGTACTCTGGGTGGAACTGAGCACCAATGAAGAAAGGATGGTTTGGAAGTTCAACAATCTGACAATTTTAATATAAGATTAGTCAAAGATTTGTGTTGAGTTTGCAGCAAATGGATTTGGATTAAGAGGCAAATAGTTTTAAGGATTAAAAGCAGACCTCCATGCGTTTGCCAGTTTCATCTTTTGCAGCAAAAGAGAGACCGGCCTTCTCTAGCCGTTCAACCATATCAGGATTCACCTGCAAGAATTGTGTATGTCTATATCAAGAATTCCATTTTAACTGGCGGATATTTCAAGAACTTTGTGTACAAATCCATACCTCGTATCTATGGCGATGCCTCTCATCGACAAAGTTTTTGTTCCCGTAGCTGTAAAAAACGAGTATACAGAATCATCAAGCTAAGTAAATCAATAGCATGACTACAGAGTAAACTTAAGATCAATGACTCTTACAGTTTTGCGGATTTGCTGTCTTTGACATTGAAGATGGATTTTCTTGATCCAAGGCGCATAGTGCCTCCCATATGAGTTCTCGAACCCTAAACCCCACCGAGCAGGAAAATGAATTTGAGATCTAAGAGGAGAAACATATGAAGACAGTAAAGGATGCAACATTTCAAGTAAAGAGAGGGAGAGAATATCTAAGAACCTCAGGCATGAACACGATGCATGGATGTTTAGTTTCAGGTTTGAACTCTGTGCTGTTTGCATCGTGCAGGCAGAGAACTGATCGTGCAAACTCAATGACAGCGACCTGCATCCCGAGACAAATACCGAGGAAAGGGATTTTGTTTTCACGAGCATATTTTGCAGCAAGAATCTTTCCTTCCACTCCCCTGTCACCAAAACCTCCAGGTACAAGAACTCCATCTACACCCTGAAGATATATACTAATAGAGATGAGCGAAAACACACAGAAAGGCTTCTCGATGATTGAAGTTGTAAAATGGAAAAACATGTCATACCTTCAGCAATTTCCAAGCAGCTTTATACGCATTTGGATTCTGCTTAAACGAAAACAAATAATGAATACATGATCAAAGAGAAGTTGCGAAGAAGTAAAGGCATACATGTAATATATCTCATTCACAGACCTCTTTCTCAGTTTCCTTTTCGAGATCACAAGCTGGAACCCAATCAACTACGAGCTTTTTGCGACAAGCCACAGAAGCATGTAAGAGAGCCTACACAGGTTATCCAAATGTGAGTCTACTGAGGCAAGGAAATCTTATCCAGAAACAACTACCCCCAGGAGGTGATGAGTAAGTTCTACCTTCAAGACGGAGAGATAGGCATCAGCGAGGCCTGTATATTTCCCCACAACAGCGATTCTCACCTGTAAATTGGTTTCGTGCGTTAAGAAAAAGACATTGAAGTCACGGTTTATAAGGACATACTGAAAGCTGAGACCCACCGGCACATGTAAGTTGTCGCATAATTCGGCTCTTGAAGTCCATTCCTCTAGAGAAGGTTCTTTAACAAGACTGTTCCAGAAAGGACAGAGATCACAACCTAACCCACTACACACCAAGAAAACAAAGGACAAAACTAAGATACATATATAATACATACCTAGCAAGATTGAGCACTTTCGAGATAGCCAAGTGAGCCTTCTGATCCTGTTCGAGGGAGTATACGCATTGAGCATTGTTTTCTTAATTAATTATAATAACTGGCGAATATTTTAGTAAAGAAAAAGGTACCTTAAGCAACAGAGGAATGTGCCAAATGTTGGGAACATCATAAAGAGTGAATATATTCTTAAGCTGGAAAAAAAACCATAAGCTGGTAAATAACCGAGACTTACAGTAAATAACATAAGAACAAGGGACAAAAGGCGAGAGCATCTTACCGGGACATGGCAAAATTGAGCTAGCTTTTCTTTCACATTCTCTTCAAGTGCCTAAATGAAGAAAAAAGTTTGTATTTTTAAATCAGATCAAGAAGATAACGCGCCAAGACTGTAATGAAACAGATTTAGAGTCAAGATGGAGACGCAAGCAAAACCAAACCTTTGTGCTCCGACAAGCTAAGATATCAGGTATCAATCCAAGGCCTCGTAGCCCCCGCACACTATGCTGTGTCGGTTTGGTTTTCTGAAAGAAAGTAACAGAGCAAATGAAGTTTACGAAGATATACAAATTCAAATGCTGTCACATCATGACTGCTTCATTTCAGGAAAATTTATCTACCTGTTCACCAACAACATTAAGCACAGGCACGAGGCTGACGTGGACCAGACAGAAATTCCCTGGGCCTGAAATCAACCACCAACCAAAGATGCAGTAGTTAATTTCATCATATCCCAAAACTCCCTAACAGATTTTCTTTGCTTTTTGGATTCAAATGGTATGAGGAAAATGATTCATACCTACACGGTAAGAGAATTGGCCAAGTGCCTCGATAAAAGGTGCAGATTCTATATCACCTGCAAAGAAAAGAATCTCTGTTTACACAGAAGAAGCAAAGCCAAAAAGTAAAAAATAATATAACTTTGTTGTTTTATTTTTGTGTAACCTATAGTTCCTCCTAATTCGATAACGCAAACATCAGCAGGACCCTCCTCTCCATCAACAGGAATAGCAGCAACTCTCTCTATCCACTCTTGAATTGCATCAGTGATATGAGGAACAACCTAAAATCATCACAACCACAATACTTCAAAAAATTAAAAGAAATCAACAACAGAAAAAAAATGAAAAGAGAGAGGTGAGAGAAAGAAAAAAAAAAAAAACTTAATTATTACCTGAACAGTCTTTCCCAGATAATCTCCTTTCCTTTCTTTAGCAATTACATGCTGTTGTGACAAAGACAAAAGAGAAAAAAAGGGTATAAGAAGATTTAGTAAACCTAACTCAACCAACAATCAACTTCCAATTAGTTGAGATCCAGATCTTAACCTGGTAAATTTTCCCGGTAGTGATGTTATTGTCTCTGGTTAGTTTGATATCTAAGAACCTCTCATAGTTTCCAAGATCAAGATCCACCTTTTTTTCCAAATCACATCAAACAAAAAAAAAAAAAAATTCAAAAGTTGAAGTCTTTTTAAGTCTTTTTTTTATGGAACAAAAGGTCATTTTAATTTACCTCACCACCATCGTCCAAGACAAACACTTCACCATGCTCAAATGGAGACATGGTTCCAGCATCAGTGTTAAGATAAGGATCTGGAGATTAAAACGTAAGCAAAACATCAGTTCAACTCCAAACCAGAGAGACAAGAGAAAGAGTAGTAAAATTACCGATTTTGATTGAAGTAACTCGAAGACCGCAAGCTTTAAGGAGAACACCGATACTACTTGCTGTGACTCCTTTGCCTAATCCACTCACAACACCTCCTGTTACAAGCACGTACTTCATCTTCTTCCTTCTGATTTCCTGACTTTTAATCGACTCAAAAAAATCAACTAATCCTACACAGAAGTCACCAACCAAAAGAAAAGAAAAGAAAAAAAAAATCAGTCAAAAGGAGAACCGAAGAAGCTATCTGTTTCACAGTCAACAATCTAGAAACTTTTTGAAATGCCTAAGAGAGAATTTGGGTTTTAATTAAGATGTAACATCTCCTTCTAACCAAGCAAACCATCCAATCGCAAAGGAAGACCCAAAAACAAATATTTATAGGTTCAAATGAGCATGCGAAAGTAAAAGCTCCTGCATTTTCCTCTGTATCAAACCCAGGAAGCAGAAAAATCAGAGGACAGAGTGTGTATGTGAAAGAGAGACCTGCCTTTAACCGGCGGCTCTGGATTTTCGATCTCTGAAAGAATGAAGTGAAAAAGTGTTGTTTTTGCTTTCTGGGTTTTAATGGGTTTATCGGATAAGGATAAAGGACGGCGAGGAAAGCGTGAAAATGATGGAGACAGAGAAAAATGGAAGGGAAAGAAGAAGGCCTTTTCAGGTTCATGCCATTGACGAAGGAAGCCGTTTTATAAAGGAAGAGAAACAGTAACCAATAGCAGCGAGCGCCTCTCTCTCTCTCAAAACCCCAATGCAAACCCTCCACCTACATTTTTATTTTTTAATAAATAAAAAGATACGTAGTTTTTTACATACGTATTTTCCTTTCTTGATACGGATTGTCTGTATATTTGCATTTTGCAGATACGAAAATATATATTCGACAGTTATTTCATTTCTATAACACAGCAGAAAATAAAAAAATGCGATTATGTAAGTGGACAAAATATTTGGAAAAATATCACAAATATGGAGGTGGACAGTAACTTTGTTTGGTGTAGCTGTTGGATTTTTTTTTTTCTTTTGACATCTACCTTTATTTATAAATAATTTGAGATTACATAGAAAATACGCAAGATACTTTTTTCAAGAAAAATATACATAAGATACCAAACATGCTACTATTTACATAATTAAGATTATGAGAGAACAGTAAAATAAAAGAGGATAATTTTGCAGAAAATTTTGTTGACATTCTTGCATTTTTACATAACATTAATTTCATTAGTTCTCGTATAATTCTTATATTTGGCTATCATCATTTATAAACTCGACTTTGCATAAGAAATGTCAATTTTTGTGTGTGTAACATTGGGGTTTAAACCCCAAATTGAAATCGAAGGTTTTTTTATTAAAATTAAACATACTGATTTATTTATAAATATAAATTTTGATATGCCTCATATATCAATTGAAAAGACGTTTTACCACATGTCGCAAGGAGATTAAATTGAGAAAAAACAACCACTATATATTAATTGAGAAGGTTTGCCACATGTCTCAAGGAGATTAAATTGAGAAAAAACAACCACTATATATTAATTGAGAAGACGTTTTGCCACATGTCTCAAGTAGATTAAATTGAGAAAAAACAATCAATCAGAATCTTTCTTTTGTACATGTCATTAAAAAGCTCACCCTTAATGGACATGCTTAATGGCTTCCGTTTACGAAACTCAATCTAATATAAACCTAATGAAGTTATTAACTTTTTTTTTACTAATTTGATTATATATATCAAATGTTTTTTTTTACAAATGAAGAGATATTAGATTAACTATCATTTGTAAAAAATTATAAAAACCAAAGGGCTTTTATAATTTTTAACTATTTTTATGAAAATAGTTTAAAAAATTAAAACTCATTTATATATATCAAATTTTGTTTTCTAATGCATTTTGGTTAAATTTAATTGCTTTTATTTGTTTTAGGTCTATATTTTGGTGAAAATTAAACATATATCAATTTAATTCTAAGAAATTAAAATATGATTTTAAATATTTCATATTTAAAAATAGTTATTCAGCTATACAGAATTTATTTGATTATATTTCAATAAAAAATTAAACAAAAAAAACATATAATCAACTAATATAAAAATATTTATAACTCTTAACCTACTAAACAAACACAAGATATAATACACACATAATACAGTTATTCAAACACCGATTAACACAATATATAATCTCACATAATACAATTCTTCTAATCGACCAAAAAAAATTCATACAACAAACAACTACAAATAGTATATTATTCATAAAAAACTTGACTATTATGATAACAGTTTATATAAGTTATCAACTATATGCCAAATATTATATCCGCACAGGGTGTAGGTTATCATCTAGTTTTTAACGATTATACAATATTACTATACAATCAATATAATACATCTTCATATCTAAATTATCGTCTCTTCCATTTATAGTTTCAGAAAATTCTAAATTTATCATATTTGGATACCAAATATATTGTATCTGAATCCGGATACATCAAATCTTTTCTATATGTTCATCATACCAGATCATAATTTTGATGTAAAGATACCCTAACATAAAATGATTCACTAATGCTTCTCAACCAGTGGTTTGGGTTTCGATATCCAAAATATGCAGATTAAAAAAGGAGACAAGATTGCAGGAGATTTTCAGCGTGGTGCAGAAAAATCCATTAGGCATGTATTTTCATAAGGCAAATTCAGGTGGAACCGGCAGGCGGAAATCTTCATAAGACGGTAGAATTATCAGTTGTAATAGTCGCCGCTACAATAGTTCTCATAATTTGCGATATATATAAATCAATGTCAAAAAAAAAAACATAAAATGATGGATTTAAGGAACAATCTTCACAGTTCACACCACCATAAAAAATATGTTAATGATCACCTATCAGGTGAAGAATAACCAGCTTTCAAATCAATCACGTATCACCATTTTCATTTCAGTGTGTTCCAAGGTTTAAAAACAATGTTGGAGACGGGAATAAATTATTTCGAGAGAAGTATAATAACCTCGTGTAAAAATCGTTTCTCTTATTGCTAGAGAGACGGTTCAATCTACAGAGTTTTTAAAATATCATTTTTCATATATATAGGCAAATATGTTTATGTGAAATTTTCTATTAGTTGGTAAGAAGACGATTAAACGAAAAATTAACAAAATAAATTTAATATATAACAATAAAAAAACAACTAAATCAAACTGTATGTATGTCTGCATATGGGCATCTTCATGCATAATGATTTTCAGGAAGCCATCCAAATCCACGAAAAATCATGCATCTTTGATCTAACATGACATTATAAAAAAAAATAGTCATTCACTCATCTGAAAAAATTATATTTAAAAAAATTATGTAGTTATATTTTTAAAAATAGATTTTTTTAAAATTGTACTTTAGTAATTATTTCAGAATTGTTTTAATAAAACAAGACTAGAGTTCTTATTTTCTTACCCTACATGATATTTTTATATTACAAAATGATAAAATGCTTAATATATTAGTAATTAGCCCGTGGCTGCGCGGGATAATTTTTTTTTGTATTTAATCATAATTTATTTTTTTAATATTTAAAAATCATAAAGTAATAATAAATTATTATATGTAGATGATTTATATATTAGCTTAAGTTGTTTATTGTATGTATTCATTTTTTGTGGTTAGAAAAACTGTATCTTTTGTGAATTATAGTTTGTGTTGGTTTAGTAGTTTAAGAGTTGTAAATATTTTTTTATTTGTTCGCATATATTTAATACCTATACAAATCTATTATTGGTTTATTGAAGATATTCTTTTAGCTTTTATTATGATTATTGTTTCTTAAATTGTTGTAGGTTGCCTATATTGTCGCTAATATTAATTAATTTGTTACAGAAAAGATAATTAAAAGATTTGAGAGGATATTTCATAATTACTGGGTCAACCCGCTGAATTAGTATATATAGTATGTTAAAAAAAAATAGTTTTTTTTGTACTTTTGATAATTTGTTTTAATAAAAAATAGAATGTATATGAAAATATTTTGTTTTAATTTTAAACTTTTTTCAAAAGGACAATGGTAAAGTATAATCCTGTAATTTAATTTCATTTTTTATTAAAAAGTTTAAAATAACTTATATTGTAAAAGATCAAATTTATTTGAAAGGATTATAAATAGGTGAATTTAATAAAACTCAGTTAGATAGGATTATAGGTTAGATAGGATTATAAATAGATAAGTTCAATTAAAATGGTTATATAGGATTATATAATTATGGTTCAGTTAGGGTCGGTTTAATTTAAATGAAAAGGGTCGGTTCTACTATTCTTGTTGTCAAACAGAAGGAGTGACAAAAAACATAATTAAGAGCAATATTTTTTAGAAATGACTTCTGAAATAATTGTAGTAAGAGAAGTGATTAAATATATTTGCTGTATAATCTTATAAAAAAAGGTTAGTTTTTTTTTTTTGGACTGCACGCATGTTAGTGTTTGGGATTAATGAACGTTTATTATTTGATATTTCATGTGCTTTTTTTTGTCACTATATTTCATGTGCTCTCTTTTTGCTTATCGCATGTGAAATCTTGAAGGTTTTGGGGACACGAGTTATTGGCCTGTCTTTACCACTGTGAATCTGTGATCTGTGACCACTCAGATGGACCACTATAACGGTATTAACTAATCACTATTTTTCCCAAGCTACTCACTAACTGTGTCTTTCTTTATCGATCTCTTTTTATTGTGGATGGTACAAATGAGATATGTATTTTTCTTACAATCAAGTTGATTAGTATAATATTATCTAAATGATAATTACCAATCACTGTCTTTCTTTATAATAAAGTAAATTTTAATTTGGAACCAACACGTAGAATCGCTTTTTCAATTCAAATTTTGTTTGGATTTATGACTTTTGAAATTTGGTTTATCAAATAGAAATTTCTAAAACATTCGAATTTAAACTTTTTTTAGAGTTTAACAAAGTATATATTTTTAAAAGTATATGTAACATCTCAATTTCTCTGGTATATATGAAAACGTATATGAGAGAGGTTAAAAGAATTGATTTGGCTACATATGTCACCAAAATACACTTACCTTTTCGGTTGCACATCCAAAAAGAATTTCAGGGTTAAGCGTGCTTGAGCTGGAGTAGTCAAAGGATCGTGACCTACCGGAAAGTCATTTGCGGTATCGTGTGAATGAGGTCAAAACATGGGAAACGGTCATGTGGTGATTGCAGGGACAGTATATGATGACTTTCGAGTCTCCCGGTTAACGCACCGACCGTCGGACAGGGGTGGGCTAACCCATGGGCCTAGTGAGAGAACATGGGGGATTACTGGTAAATGCGATTGGGGCGTTATAAGTGGTATCAGAACTGGTTAGCCGTCTCAGTGCTGACATGGGCAGCGTTCTGGGACTGGTTGTGGTATGCAACGAGGACGTTGCACTCTAAGTGGGGGTGAATTGTAACATCCCGATTTCTGGTATATATGGAAATGTATATGGGAGAGGTTAAAAGAATTGTTTTGGCTACCTATGTCACCAAAATGCACTTATCTTTTCGGTTGCACATCGAGAAAGAACTCCACGGTTAAGCGTGCTTGAGCTGGAGTAGTTAAAAGATGGATGACCTACTGGGAAGTCATTTGCGGTATCGTGTGAGTGAAGGGTTTATGTAAATTTGAAGTAAATTCAAATTCAAAACACGGGGAACGGTCATGTGGTGATTGCACGGACAGTATATCATGACTTTCCGGCCTAAAAAAAAAATAACGCACCGACCATCGGACAGGAATGGACCGGCTCATGGGCCTAGTGAGAAGACATGGGAGCTCACCGATAGAAACGGTTGGGGAGTTATAGTATATTTAAAAATAATAATTTTAAAAGATTTATTTTATTTTAATCAGTATGGTGAGAACAACTTCAGTATCCAAAATATAAGATCTCAACATTTTCAAAAAATCAAAGAAACATAAGAAAATGAGACAGGATTTTTATTTGAAAAACTATAAGAAAAATATGAGAACCACTTATGTTATTTGTTATTACACGAGTTATTCAATTTTTTATAAAAAAATTTATTATATAAAATAATTGTATTAAAATATAATATTAAATTGTTAATATACTCATTTTGAGTTCTTAGCCATAGCGATGTTTTTACATTATCTTTTGCTTTACAGTTTTTTTTTGTCAAAATGATTTCGGTTAAATTTAAGTTGGCTAAACCGGTTTAGACGTGCTTTGGCTTTATGTAGATACTATGTAGTAATTCGCGCTTTCCGCAGAGTGAAATATTTATACAAATATTTATTTGATATAATTTTATAATTATTTATATAATAATTTAATTTTAAAATATTCTAAATTTTTTAAAATTGTATATTAGTAAAAGTAAAACTATAAAGGATAACTTTTGCTAAATTAGTTGTTTTCTATCACTACTGATTGAGTAGCAAATTAGAATATATTACTTATATCTGAATTTATTGCTAAATTGACATGAATATGCATAAATATAATTACTATATGTTTATTTAGTTAAATATGTGGATCCTTATTATAATTTATATTGTTATTAATTTTAGAAAACGAATATACTTACCATAATTTTATTACTGAATGGTATCAGTACAAATGAAATATTTTGAAGTTGGTTTATTTTAAAAGCCAACAATAATTTTTCATATATGAATAAATTTGAAAATGTATAATAATTTTAAAATATCTTGATTTTAAATAATATGTTTGATTTGATCATCGAATTTAGTTTAACAAAAAATACATAAGAAGAAAAGTAAAATAGTTTACAAATTATTAGTATGATATAACTGGGTATCAAATCATTGTTATTTAATTTGATTGGTTGATAAATATTTTTAAAAATATGTAATAAATTTTATAACTTTCATATAAGGAAAAAGAAAGATATATATATATTATAGACTAATAGTTAATTTTATGGTTAGTTTATTTGATCGTTATACAAAATTATGAGTGACATATCATGTAATTATTCTATTAATTTAAACATTTTTCTAAAATGAATTTAAAAAATATTATGGTGATAGCACATTATCATAACACACTTGCAATATAATACATGAAATCAAAATCTTTTAAAAAATGATTGTCAAATACTGTAATATACTGGGGATAGCTCAGTATTTAGATTTCCGTTAATTGTAACAATGTTACATCGAGATTGAGATATTATTATTTTACTGATTTTCTGATCACATGTCTTAGAGATCCACGGTTCGTCCCGGACCCACCGGTTTGATCTTGTTCGTTCACACATCTTTTCCGTTTTCCGTTTGGCCCAAATCAGGAATCCCTTTATTTGAATGGTATACATATGTCTGATATCCCAAAGAACTGAATTTTTTTTTTCATTTTGAACGAAAAATAGAACTGAAATTATAAATCAGACTACAATCAAGAAATCAGGTAACCAGGATCTTTAACGTTCGTAGGAAACTACACATCACAATCAACTTTTTCTGAAGGTGAATCCTCGGATTGGTTGGTTAATCATTCATGACCATTGATGATTCTAATCGTATAATGACGTAGTTACCATGTCTTTACTCTACGGTATATTAATTGTTGTACAATAAACAAATAAAATATCAAATCCAGAATCAATCCATCATCATTGAGCCCAACAATGTTGTTTTCTTATACAGTATTTTATTTTTCATTTGAAACTCATACATGCATACTATCAAATCAGAATCTAGATACACGTACACGTCATTCTGTTCTTCTTAAAACCAACCAATATAAATTATTACATCATTGTTTTGTTATCTTGTTTTTAAAAAGATGCTAGTAATTGATCATCGCTTGGATAATATTTTTTTTAAATGTTTTGTTTCGAATCTTGCTAGGAGTCTTCAAACGAAAATTTCAATTCTAGATCAGTTTTTAGAGATCCGTAAGTTATATGTTTTTTTATAAAAATTATATATTTTAAAAAGATGAAAAATATAATTTACATTACATTATAAATATGTTAATTTCTAATTCTTTAAAATCTACGTGTAATTTAACTACCATCAAAATTTTGAACAAATTTAAAAGTTTAAATAGTGATTTGGTACATCTATAATCGAAATTTCCTAGTGATTAAAAAAACCAACATTAATATGTCCAATTTTGTTTTAAAGTTTTTTTTTTCAAAGCACTTAAGCATATTTAGTCTAACTTATATATTGGAATTTTAGTATAGAACCAAAAAAAAAAAACGTGAACTCAAATTGATATGTAGAATTGTAGGTAAAGCAATGCAACATTACTAAAAGATATAAACTTCTACGAATAAAAATTATCAATATTTCTAAAACGGTATAGCTAAGGTAAACCAACCTTTTGTAAATGTTACACAAATAAGAGATGTTCTTTATATATCTTTTTCACTCAAAATCTAAAGTTTATTCACTCGAAAAAATATAATCACAGAGTAAGTGCCGCCGTATTTAGCCAGATGTTCTCTATACCTATTTCTTGAATACTATGAATGCAATAAAAAAAATATAGTTACTTGCATTTTTCCTGTCAACCTTATTTTTTTTAACTCTAAAAAATGTGCGCATTTTTTTTTGCCGGCCAAATCAATCTTTATTAAACTTGATGTTTGTCTTTGTCCATACAATCATACAGAAATGGGGGACATTGCGAATACAAATACCAATCAGCAGAATGCACTAGGGACTGTTTTGCTTTTTTTATCCTTGCCGAAAGGTTGGAGTAACAAAGAAAGAGTAAATGGATATATTTATAAATTAAATTTGAAAGTTGGAAGCGAATTTATTAGAAAAACAAAAATGTAAACAAGAAATTAAAGAATGGGTCAAGGAGTAATCTCTAATAGTTTAACTTCCAAGAAACCCACCAAACTTATAACTGCCAACTAACATTCATAGTATCAGACATGCATATGCACACTACTTTATTGATATTATCTATCTTCTGCTCAATGGCGGACCTATTTGGAGAGAAGTGGGTTCATCTGACCCCAGTAAAATATCATAAATTAAATTTGTAAGTCATGTTTATTAAATAATTCTTGAAAATTTGGTTAAAAAACATACCAATGAACCGAGTTAAATTTTCTTCAATGACTCTTGTATTCATTTATTTTTATGTTTTAATTAATATGACCCCAGTTAAACTATTTTCTGGGTCCGTCACTGCTTCTGCTGTCCAATGAGTTTATATTAACATGGAATTTATTATTATATCTATGCCCACAAATTAATTATCATAAGTATCAAAATCTGCTGAGCAGACTGAATCAAAGAAAACTAAAAGCATGACAAAATAAAATAGTATGAGCATTTAAACTATTTGACACAATCAAAGTTAAACCATACAAACTACCTATAAACATGCATGAAACATTGGTTTTTGACCGGGGGACAAATTGATTTTTTAAAAAATATTATAATCTACTATTATTCATTTTGTAATGTCTTATTATAATTTATTGCATACATGTATTTTGAGTATGTGGTTGGGTTATGGTTCGAAAAAAACTAACTTATTTCTCTGTTTTTCTATAATTTCCAAGGAATTGCAATTAATTTGCAGTTATAAAAGTGACCCGAAATTAGTTACTACACCTTCTTAAGGTAGTAAAATGGGACCAAAATAAGACATCATTTCTATCGAACACTTGCAAATCACGTACGATCTTCATTTATCAGAGTTTTTTTTCGTCAATATCTTTAATTATTCCTTATTATCATTTAGGGACATGAAACTGCAACCCACGAGCCACGAATGTGAAATAACTTCTGAGTGCACCGGTGGGTCTATCATTCACCAAACCCATCAATGTGTCCCACTAAGCGCCTCGTGTCGTATCTCTTCTGTCTGGTCAAATGTTGCATTTGCGTTTGTTTCGGAGCTTTTCGGATTATCCTATTCCTCCTATTGAGACAGAGTGACAAAAGTCCATGCTCTTTTTACAATTGTATACTAATAAACTGAACTATGGGTTTTTAATTTATTGCGATTTAATTCAAATCCATTCTATGGATCAGGTTTGTTGGCTTACGTCAGACGAAGTTTGACCCGTAATCTATACAACAAAAGTCCTGTGGATAATGTTACAGCGTTCGATTTTTTATAAGGACTGAGATCTGCACACTCAGCAATTCGAATATTTTTTCTTTCTTTCTTGGGAGATGGTGTTTAGATATTTTTGCTCTTTTATAGCTCGTTTCATTAAGAGATTTTTTTATGTTAATTTTTTAAAAAGTCCTGTGGGTTGTGGTGTTTCATAGTGTAAAATGTTTAGCACACCTGGTTACTAGCTTTTAACGATTTAGTTATTCATTCAATTCCCTCGACCTCAAATCCAATTTAAAATAAAACGAATCTTTTGCATATAAAATTCTATCCACTTTGAATATCGGGTTCCAAAAGAAAAAAAAAGCCACATGTGGATTATGTATTGTAATTCACCGGGATATATGTGACTGTATATACATATGACAAAACACACACTGTTATTTTAAAGATGTTAGGGGTAATGACCAATGAATTTTCAAAAACAAACAAAAATGTTGATGTCGGAAAACAAAAATAAAAAAAAGGTTATATGAACAATGAAAAAGAAAGGTGACGTGTGTTATTTTTTCTTAAAAAGGGGAGGGTGACGTGGTAGTGACTAGAAGAGCCATGTCTAGTGTGGCGCCTAGTTAGCATCGTGTCGGTTCATCGTCAGCTCCACATGTCATCTCATTGCTGGTCAAATGTTGCTTACTTTATGTAATGAATGCACTTTTCTATGTTTACGGATAATAAATACTATTTGATCAAATGGAGAAATGTAATTAATGTTTCAAGTGAGTGTTTTTATCCTTGAAGTCCATACATTTTCAGAGACTAGAATTGAAATGAGATGATAATAATATTAGGGCATACCGTAAATTATCAGTTTTTCAAAGGTTTAGAGCAGTTCCAATGGGAATTTCTAAAAAAATGTTTTTTTATGATTTATAAAAGAAAAAAAGTAAAGAAAGAAAGAGAGAATGAGATGCAGTTTTTATTTTAGAGACTCAAATAAATTTCATATGTCATATGTCTCTCCTATATTGGTTTAGTTTTAAAATGAAAAATAAATTTAATTATCCAAAAAACTTATTATAATATTATTCTCTGTTTTTCAAAACCCAAATTGGTTTCTCACTGTTAGAGATGCTCTTATCTCAAAAACACAAAACACCAGGAAAAAACTAACTTTTTGCATTAACTACTAAACCAACAATTAACATCATATATTTGGTTCCTTTAGTTGTATTTGAATTTTCTTTTCCTTTTTTAACAATATAATTTAGTTACTAATGCAAAATAATGAGATTTTACCATTTTTCTGATTCTATTTTTTAGTAGAATGAGTGGGATTTCAATTCATTCTATTTGATATAGCCAGTTAAACAATATATTGTTGAATGCTTCGTTTCATCAAATTATATTCTTCTAAGTAAACATCCATTTTGCATTACTTTCACACTTGCTTTAAAACTCAAAAGAAAAGAGTAAACTTTAAACACTTGATGTTCATTTTTCTTATAAGTAACTGTAAGTAGTGTAGTAGTGGTTTAAGTGCAGGAGTTGATCTTGTTGTGTTCCTAGTTCGATTCACGGTAGGAGAGATATTTTACGTCATAAAGTATCAACAAATGCTGGTTCCGGATCAAAGGTGAGATTAAGGCCTAAGTCCAAACCTATTTGCAATTCAAAAAAACTGTAAGTAACTGAACTAAAATACAAAAATATATTTTGCTTCTCCTCTCTTTCTGCATGACGTAAGAGAATCAAACTCGTCGTCTGCATCTTTCAGTTTGTTACGTGTGAAAGTGATTTGTCTAAACCGATAAAGTCCTGATACTTTAACACTGTTACTTTAGGCTACTAGTGTCGTTGATAGTTGATACTACAAAAGTACAGTGACTAAAATAGTTAAGGAAATTGCGGAAATTTCGATTATTTCTCTGCACATATACAGACAGTGACTACAATTTATAGAGATCAACTTATTATTTTATCTTTTTCATCGAAACTTATTCTAATTAATAGATATTAAAAACAAATCTTATTGTAATTTACTATTTATAATATATATTCATTCTATTTTTGTTATATAAATGGACCGCAAACGTTTCGTACTTTTGACCTATAGCAAGGAAAATATATCATGAACAAAATTACTGTAAACCGTATATATTCTCTAGAAATGGTAACCTGAGCTTATATTAAACGAATGTATCGAACGTATCGAATCCACTTCACCATCCAAATTATTGACAGTAGTCTAAGTACTTGAAAGCAAACCGTCTAAATTATTTAACGGGTTTTATCTTGATATATTTTTGTGTTATGCTAGTTTAGTAATTTTCAACTTTTCAATACGTTTACATAGGAGGTGTCAAAATGGGTGAAGACCAATTGGTTGACCCGACCTAAGTTGACTCATTAACCCAAATTAACTATTTATGTTTGATTCAATGGATTAACAGGTTAATGGTTAACAGGTCAATGGCTTAACAATTCAAATGGATCTATTGGGTTAAATCAACCCATGAGTCTTACTAATTTTTTCTTTCACATGCCATAATTTTTTTAATTATAATTGAAAATGTCATTTCGAGTTTTCCTACCTATAACGCGGAATCACGTTTTCCGCATTTTTCCGCCAAAAAAAAGATTCAGCGTTCGTGATTTTGCGTTTTTCTGCCAAAAACGCGATTTTGCGTTCGCGTTTTCTCGTAAAAAACACGACTCCGCTTTTTCGCGTCAAAACGTGATTCCACATTTTTCCGCCAAAAAAGTGATTCCGTATTTTCAGATTTATGCATTAATTCTTAAATTTTGTATTGTTATGTTTTACAGTTTTAATAGTTTGAAAAAATTCAAAAAGAAAAAAATAGATGATGAGTTTATGAATCAACTATCAATCCATAAACCTACATAATTTAGACGGGTTGGGTTGGCTCATTACCTATTAACAATCAACCTATTTGAATTATGGATTGGGTTGATCAATTTGACCTATTTTGATACCCCTACATTTATATATACAGACTATAAACTAGAAGTTTGAATACGATGTGGCATACTCTGTTTTAAAACACAAGATGTTATCTGATAGAATATGAAAATGACTTCAAAGATGCAAAAGAAAATTTGACATAGAAAAAATGAAAATGACTTCCAATTTTTTGTGTGTATTTCCTAATATAATAGAAAATATCAATGTATAAGGATTTGGGCAAATCACTGTATTTCGTAACTAAAATCAAAACTATACGACTTATAATTTTGGTGAATGTACACCCATATTCAAGTATTTCTATATAAATTTAAATCATCCACACAAGACATGCCAATCTTTCAAAATGAAATCATCAGGACAAAAGTTTTGAATTATGAACTATGAAAAAATTATGTAGTGAATATTAACTCTGCCTGACTATGAAAAAATAGATATTATAAAGTCCGTCTAGAGTCAAAAAAGCTAGGCAATTTCAGAACACTGATTATGATAAACTCGACTGAAGATAAACCGACAAAAGTGTTCTCCATAGTCCATACCATGTGGTGAATTTGCAATTAGGTAATAGGTATATCAATATTTTTGAAATCCAATAATTGTCATATCGTTTAGTAACGAGCGTTTTACTCTTATTTATATTATTTATATATATGAAATATATAAATATATGAACATGCGAATAAGTGATATTTATATTGTATGAACAAGTAAAGCGATTAACAAGAAAATAATGTAGTGATTGAAACCCCAAAAAAGGTTTTTGAGAAGAACCAAATTGAATGTCGGAAGATACACGAAGGAGGTTGGTCCGTTGGTGTCGGCTACTGACGGTTGGGCCATGTCATCTACGTGTTACACATTTGTGGGTTCCACTCTTATTGACCTACTGACAGTTGACCGTTCTATATTACGGAGCTGGCCCCACTTTGGTTAAATCTGTGCCGACAACTACCCTTTCTTTCTCCTTTTATTTTTATTTTTTTAGTTTAATTATTACTATTATGGTATAACACATTCTGAAAATCCCTTCCAAAAATTTTAAAAATCGTTTTTTATATTACATATATGAATACTGAATTTAATATTGTCATACGACAAAACATGTAGAAAAAAAAATTCAATTAGTTATATTTAAGCTGTGTGGTTATATATTTATTAATGTTTATCATGTTGATATTATAGTTCTCTTCAAACTATAAATGAGAATCATCTTGAGATAATAATTTACGAAATATATGATTGAGTCCCTAGCATATAAATCATGAGAACTAAATGTATATTAGTATATATAAAAGCGGTAAAAGACATGAAATTTTAATTCCTTAATGTTTCACACCTTATCGAGTTGATTTATTTTATGTGCAAACACTATTATTCATTCGGCCAACCATTAAAAATGAAAAAAAAAATCGTTAACTTACAAATTAAACATGCACAATTTTCCGAGGTTTGAATACAAATGATGCGATAGTAGTAATATTCGCACAAATCATTAGGCAGGTATCTGTGTAAATAAAATACTTAGACGTTGGTATGTATATATAGTAGTTATTCGTTTTAGTTTGATAACAATTATATTGGTTTATTACAAAAGCAATATTGTACTTGTCGCTATTATTAAATTAATTTGATTTGAAGTGCATGGTTCATAATAGCCGTGTAAATTTCGCGTTGATGAGTCAATGCTGCGTCACGTGAGATCTTGAAGTCTTAACCACTCACTGCGTTACAAGATCTCCGAATCAAACAAAATCTAGTTTAGTTTACGGTGAAAACGAGATAACAGGGGGACCACAAAAGCAATAAAATAAGTTTTAACTATTGAATTACAATCCCATTTACTTTTTTTTTGGACAAGACAATCCCATTTACTAAAGTTCCAAACTGTTGTTGCTTAGTTAGTAAACGTTACGATTAGTGCATAACAAGCGATTGATATGATCGGTGCCGAACAAAATTTATTTGTCGATAAGATCAAATGATAAATCAAATCTTATGGAGTCTATATTTTCTCCGCCATCAGTTACTATACCCATTTTGGTTCATTAGAATTTAGAACTAACATAACATGTGAACGTTCATTGGTTTCCATATTCGATGATGAGACAACATATTGCTAACACACAAACACCGCATCTTCAATGAGAAAAAACTCTCACAATAAATTATCCTTGTCACTAACTAATCATACTATATATTATTATGATGGTATAGAAAACATATTCTACAAGGTTTAATTAAAAAATTGCTTCGTAGATAACCAAATTCCTAAGTTGTATTCGTTAGTGTGTCAAGTTGGGTAAAACTCTTCGTCGAGGATGATAAGCCATCAATGTAAGTCCTGATTGGATAAAGTTGAGCAAAAAAAAAAAGATAAACAATTTTTTGGCAAATTTGGCAGAAAAACAATTTTTTGTCTTTCAAAAAAAAAAGTGTATATATATATATACACTTTTATGTATCATTTAAAACAGTTATTACGATATCATGTAAATAGGATATTTTTAATAGATGAACCAGCTTTTTAATAGCATATTTTGATTGAATTTATAAATAAGAAGGTACAATCATTTGGTTATTAATTGCATAATTTCAATATATAATCATATTGTCAACTAAAGTAAAATTGTCGAGGAACACACATGCATGATTGATGCTTCTATCATGCGTACGTGAGAGAAACTTATCTATTCAAGATCTAGCACGACTAATTAACTGACCGAACATGAGTGTATATATACACGTCAACATAGTTCGGCCGTGGATTGACAATAGAAAATGAATTTCATTGGAGCCGGTTGAGATAAAGGGGTAAGATGATTTGATACATCGAGTTACTTGGGCCTACCTTATTTATAGCCATCAAAAGTTGAATTTTTTCATATAAATTTTTGAAAAGAAAAGAAATCGAAGGGAATTAAGAAGAAGAGAATTTATGAGTAAGAACATGCAGTAGAGCATCCCGTGACGGGCAAACAAGAAATTCGGTGGTTTATCCGACACGTTGACGTAGTGAGACAAAACTACAAGGTTTGAAATTGAAGATAGCCCATGTGATCAGTCGAATCATTTCACTAAGACAAATATGAATTTATCTGTTTTCACACATTTAGCACATGTGTGACGTACGTACGTATGGTTTTACTTGGTATCATCAGTCGTACGTGTTGCATTTTGTAACACAATTCTTATTACAAAGTAACGATCAGACAATAGTTTGCGTTAATTATTTAGTAGTATTCATTTAGAACTACGCAACTACACTGACATTTGGCGTAAAAGTTCTCGGGTCTCTGAATGGTAAACACTAAACAATGGAGAGTAAAAAAGTTGGAAAATGTTTTACTTGAAAGTTGAAACCCATCATATTTAGAGTAATTTTGTTTTGCTATCATATATTTTTCTTTTTAGTGCTAAAGTTTCCACTATATTAAGCTGGTGGAAGAATTACAGAATTTTCTTCGCAGATCTACATATATTGAAACCGAAATAGCTAGTCTGGATCAATATAGATGTGAGTCATGTGACACATGATTAGTGAGAATATTAATCTTATATAGATAATCATAATATTATTCTCGAAAGTTTGCTGATGCCACAATAAAGAGCTCACGAACCGTTCATCATATTAGGGATGAATATTGAATAGAAGTATATTCGACGTTTTTCCAAGATGTACCTCCACATATAAAAGAAAAAGAAAAAACGTTGGACAAATTAAGAGATTCGTAAAAAAAAGAAAAATTCTGAGAATAGAAAGTAAAGTAAGTAAACACTCTAACTCAAAATGGATAAATAAATAGAAGAGACTATCCATATCTCTCTCTTGTTATCTTTCTCGCATAACAAAATAGACATTAACAGAAAGATACCTGGATCGTGAGACGAATTGACGAAATACCTAACTTCAACCTATACTCTCTTCCAAGATAATACTCTCATTTGATCGACGACCTAATTTAAACATCGGAGAATCCTTGGAAATAAAACCTTTTTCTCTTCCATAGTCTCTGAAAAGTTACTCTTTCTATGTAAATGTAAGATATTTTAGATGCAGCATGCAGCACATCAGCAAACAATATTATCCAAAAGAAGCATTTCTCATTTTTCTAATAGACAAATTTCTATTTCTGTTTAATAACTGTTTTATCCAAAAGCAAACAACGAATAATCAATATATAAATTACACATATGAAATGAGCAGATAGAAACATCCCAACATTATTATTCAATTTTTTTTTTATAGTTAGAAATTTCTATAAAGAGAAAAAGCTTTAATTCCATATAAATATTTTTAATTTGGCAAGTCGATCATTTGACATTTAATTTATCAATTGAAGCATATGTTTATTGAATTAAATAATTCTCAACATTCTTTCTATACCGATGTTTTTTTTTATGATAAATTAAACAAGTTTCTGGCTCTGCGACAACAAAAAAGAAAAGAAAAGAAATACTAGCCGTGAAATATTTTATGCACTGAATTTACTGTCCTAAAAGAATGAATAATTTTCCACTTAATATACAGACAAGTAAGTTATATATATGGATAATATAAGTGTATATTATATAGTGTTAGTCGATTCACTGACGTCTTCAAAAAAAAGAAAAAAGAATGATGGGCCTGCGTAATTGTACGTACTCGACAACATGCGTGTCAATGACTCACCTTATCCATATTTGATATTACTTTTATAGTACTTGTTTTTACAGGACTTTATAGTATATACTCCTTGTATACTGCTAATTGAGAAGTTTATTATATTCCAGGTTATATTTAACAATAATCATGAACAAAATGCAATACTTGTTTACCACAAAAAAGAGCAATACTTATGTGTATTATAATCGTAAATAAATCTCACAAATTATAAGATTTTGAAAAGGGCCAAAATAGATTTTATACATAAAGCTTATAAGACTATCTTCAATGGTTAGAGACCTTTAGAGTATCTAAAACAATAAAAATATTAATATTTTAGTTGTATAATTATATTTCATTTTTTTAAAAAAAACTTGTAAAATACTATACTAGTTAAGTGACATGTGGAGTGAAGAATGTATATCGATTCTAAAAGTCCTTCTTTTACACTTTCTCTCTTTTTTGAAAAAAAAAAAAATCTTTGTACACTTTCTCTCCTATTTTTATTTTTATTTTATTTATTGTAATAGTGGGATTCAAGTTTTAGAACCTTAGATGTTCTAATACATGATTTTCCAGCTTTTATCAATTTATCGAGTTAGTCACTGATATACGACCATTTTCATGAACTTTTTTTTATATATATACCCTATCGACTATCAGGTTAGCTTTGGTCAGGGACGCACAGAGGTACTAGACTATTATGCCCGCGGTTCAACAGTCACCATGAGCTGAGTCAATAGGCTATGAGATCCATGAGATCCAAAGAGCAACTGCACTGCCCGTCCGAATTGAAATTCCTTCCGACTAAGATCCAAGGGATAGTTAGACCGCCTGCATTTCTGATGACCAGGTAAACCAATTGGGTTTAACTGACAAATTTTCCAACAAAGTGTTGTTAACAGCAATAGAGTAGAATCAATCCTGGATGTTGGGAGTTGCATCCTTTCACTCAAAGAGTGTCCTACCACTAGCCCACCACATTGCAGACAAAAAAAGAAAAAAAAAATATATATATATATATATATATAACTTTTTATGAATTTAAATGATAGCAAATGAGAGAGAAAAAAAAATGAGAGGCGTAAATGGAATAATGGAAACTACATTCCTCTTTTTCTTCTCCTATGTTGATTTCGAAGAGCACCAGATAAGTGGAATAACGTTTTCTTTATTAATTATCTAAAAGCATGCTTGGTCTTATAGACAATTCAATGATGAAGATACGCCACCGGCGGCTCCTCTTTTGTCAAGACCATGCCACGACCGGATATTACAAACGTTACTCATTTTGCTATATATTGGTGTATACATATCCTGATATGCATATATCTTACGCAATCTTTTGTTCATGCTTTTAACAATTTTTTTTTATATTTCGATGTCAATGCAGTAGGGCCGTATGTATGTGTCATGTGTGTGCGTATAGATACGTGTGGTATATTTATTTGCGAGGCTCCTTCATTCTCACATATCCGTGGGGCCCGATCAAGTTCAATAGACGTTTTGAAGCTCAACATAAACAACTTAATTTTCTTTTATAGAAATGTAGCTTTCATATCTAACCTAAAAAATTGCTGTCGTCAAAAAAGGAAGCTTAGAAATATTCATTTCTAAGCTTAAGACCTAAGAGCTTAAAAAAAATACTAATATGTTCGTATAAACATTGTAGTTCGTTTTAAGTTTACACAACTCCCTTTTTTATCGACTACTTGAAGCGATCTTTTGAATTAATACGAAAAAAGCACTTCACATGCATGCATATGTTCTTTGTCTTTTTCCATCTTTGGTCATTTGTAAATTTTAAAATATCAAAATACATATATATAGGCCAAGTATCTAATATTTCAGCGATGGATATAAACTAATTTAACATGTTCCTTAATATGGATAACAAAATGAGAGAGTATTAAAACATCCCAAACAAAAGCCAGCAAAACAGAGACAAATGGAGCCTCTCTTTTTTTCTTTTGGTTAAAAATGTAAAAGTATCTTATCCAAAATACAACTTCTTAATTTCAAAAGCACACATTAACGGTCATTTTCAAGTTATCTATTAAATTAAAATACGACGAAGACGTCACATTATACAAAACATTGATCCACTGATTTTTGTCGTTTTGATCCAATTAAATACTCAAATATCTGGAATCTAAAACTATATTTTAAAGCATATTCTAAATATTACGCATTGAAGGATATTATTACGTGCTTAATATATATATATATAATATATATATATATATATATATATATATATTCGTAACATTACAATCAACATAACCAGGTAAATAATCCACAGAAGAGAAATAAACAAATGTTCAAAATTGGAAAAAACAAAAAAATCTAGAAAACTGTAAGTTTGCCACTTATTGGGCTGGGTTCGGCTTATATAAGCATGTAGAAGCCCAATTAAATATTTGGGCCATTAAAAACAAATAAAAAGACTAAAATGCAGAAAAGAGAGACGTCGTCGTTTCATCAGGGCCGAGTTAGGAATTAGAAACTAGAAAGTGAACAAATTAGTAAATTTCCAAAAAAGTTTAATCGAAGAAACGTTCAAGTTGTGACAGAGAATCTCGGTCGTCTTTTGTTGTCTCTCCTACGACTACGAGGCTCCTCTTCTTCTTCTTCTCCGATTAGATCCCGTCGGAGAATTCAGAGACTCTATAAAGTGTCTCTGGGATTCGGATTCTAGTGTTGAGCGATGATGTTGCAGTCGCATTCAAGGTTCCTCCTTCAGACGCTGTTGACGCGTGCTCAGAAGTGAGTAATTTCATTCTTAATCTTTATAAAATGTTCAGCTCTGATTATAGCTTTTAGCTAATCAGGTAGACCCTTTTCGATTCTGGATTGTTGGTTTGGTTGATTGATTGATTCTATTGAGAAATCTGAAACATTTCACAAGAACTGAACTGGGTTTTGTAGAATGGTTAGAAAAAGTTTGAATCTTTTTGTTTTTTTGTTTTTTTTTTTGTTTTTTGTTGCAGTCTTGATAAAGCGGTGGAGTTAGATTATCAATGGATCGAATTCGATGATGTTCGTTACCATGTTCAGGTGAGTCTTTTGACCAGCAATTGGATTTGTCTGAGATTCATATGTTCTTTGTTCAGTTCTCTGAATGTTTGCAAGTGTTAATAGGTGACAATGAAGAATCCAAACCTCTTGTTGCTTTCGGTTTCGTTACCAAACCCACCTCCTGAAGCAATGTCCTTTGATGGACTTCCATTGGGAGCTATAGAAGCTATCAAAACCACTTACGGGACGGGTTTTCAAATCCTCGATCCTCCTAGAGATGGTTTTAGTCTTACACTAAAGCTCAACTTCTCTAAAGTTCGTCCAGATGAAGGTTCAAACGAGTCTCTCCATCGATAAAAGCTCCTCAGATGATTTTGTTTTGTGTTTTTGATTTGGATGTTGAACGTATCTATGTTCTCGCAGCGTACAGAAACACGCTGTTGACGAAGCTAGCTTCCATTAGAGAAGTGGTGATGGGTGCACCGCTGAAAATCATTTTGAAACATCTAGCTTCAAGAACGGTTGCTCCCGAGCTGGATAGGCTTGTAGCAATTATGCATAGACCTAACGAGACATTTTTCCTCGTGCCACAGGTATATATTTAACCATTGTAGTAGGTTCTTTGTGATTGGTAAGAACTTAAAGAGTGATAGAGAATTCAACTGTGCATCACAGGCGGATAAAGTCACTGTGGCTTTTCCCATGAGATTTAAAGACTCTGTAGACACAATCTTAGCGACTTCTTTCTTAAAGGTAACACAAATGATCAAAGTTTGAAATGTTGGAACAAGGTCTTTTCTGATTTTCTGTAATTAGTTACTGAAAGATAAGTTCCATCTCATCATATAGCAATTTGTAGAGGCGAGGCGTGCCGCTTCGCTTAATAGTGCTCCTTCTTGTTCGTGGTCTCCAACCGCACCTCAAGAACTGGAAGGAGCTCCTAAAGAAACACTATCTGCGAATGCCGGTTTTGTAACTTTTGGTATGTGATCTCACTCAAAAATGTATTTCAGTTTTTGCATTCATAGTACCAACATTGGATTATATGATATCGTAGTCATAATGCCTCGGCATGTGGAGGGGGAAAAGCTCGATCGTACTGTATGGAATTTGTCAACCTTTCATGCTTATGTTAGTTACCACGTCAAGGTTTAATCTCTCTATCGTTTTCACTACATACTACTGTAATTCTAAATTACCTCTCTTTCTCTGCGGTTATAAACTTGTAAAAGCTGAGGTTTTGGCATGATGTTGTATCACAGTGCTCAGAGGGATTTATGCACACCAGGATGCGGCGTCGTGTGGAATCTATGATTCAGGTAAAAACACCAAACCAGATTTATCTCGTCCTTTCTCTTCAACTGGTTAAAGGGTTTCAAATACTTTCTACTTGAAAATGTGTTCTTTAGTTTCCTGTTGCTTTGTAATTTGCTAAACCTTGTTGTCTCCCAGGCTCTAGATCAAGCTAAGCCATTGGAGAAAACAAGATCCATGAACAACAAGTCATTTAAACGGCTAGTAAGTTAACAAAGTTTTCGATTTTGTAGTTATTATTATTGTTGTGCATCGTCTTTTGAGCTTTATTTCTTCTTCCTCACAGGGACTCAACGATGTCAATCACACCAATTCGAAGTAGTTCGGTCTCTCACGAAGCAATTTTGTTAAACCTTGTGAGTAGCTGAGACATGTTTTTACTGAATTCAGTTTCTGTGATATATAAATATTTTTTTTTTTTGGTCTCAGATTGGTTTTCTTTAGTATAATTCTTTCAGATGTTTCTGATCAAATGTATGATGTTAAAACTGTAAGAAATTTACCTTGGAACAAATTAATTATAGAGGATCTTCCATGTTTAATCTTTTATCTAAAGATTATAACCATTGTGTTTCCTCAAATAAAAATTTAGAGCTTTTGTGATTTATTTTTTTGCTCTTTTTGAAAGAACAATAAAATGAAGGTGGTCGTGAGAATTAGGGATTCAAGGCTTCGTAGATATTTTGATCGAATCTTTTATTGATCTTGAAATTCTCAGAAAACCAAATATATAACTGCTGAAATACTCACCAAATCATAAAAAGATCAAAATAGAAAATAAGCATTGAATTGTATAAAATCATTTATACATAGATATGTAATATGTTAAATTGGATACTTGAAGCACGTCATAATCATGAAGTCCAAGTCTTGTGGATTTTAATTGATCTCTGAGTAGCGAGATCAAAATGATTTATTTCTCCATGAAAACTAAAGCATTGTACTAAAATTTTTGAAAATAAAGTTTTTGTATATCATCTCGAATTAAAAGCCTCCATATTTTGAACCGATTGATGGAGATGAAAAAGGTTTTGAAAGAGAAAATTTTGGTAGTATATGATAGATTGATTTGTTGGGAGAGGGGGGGGGGGGGGGGGGGAATGAGAGTGTGGAAAGTGAAAGAGCTTTGGCGGAAGAAAAAGCATTGACAAAAGAAAAGCAGTTTCCTTTGAATTCATTAGAGGCCCAGAAATATTGACTAGGATTGTTTTCTAGGTCCAATTAGCAAAATTGAACTCAAGAAAAATGAAAAAATAATAATGGCTTCGTCCAGGCTCGAACTGGAGACCTTCAGCGTGTTAGACTGACGTGATAACCAACTACACCACGAAACCTTTTTGATTATATCCTACATTATTTAGTTTATAACAGAAGTATTCCTTCATCAAATTTGTGTTTTAAAATTCTTATTTTCTTGTAAAATATATATAAAAAAAAAAAATCATAGAACATATATACGGTCCATAAAAAGGCCGTATTTTCTTGTATTGGACATTTTGGACTATTTTGTGTGTTTAAAACTTACCCTACATAGTCCAAACTAACATTACATTACCTCTAGAAGTTGCATAAAGGGCCATAATACTGTATATATACGGCGCATAAAAAAAAAAATCTGCAGGCTGCAGCTTTATTCCACTTAGCTAGGTTGAATGAGAACGTGGAAATTACCAAAGAAAACAATTTTTTTTTAATGCAAAACGAAGAATGATGGCTTCGCCCGGGTTCGAACCGGAGACCTTCAGTGTGTTAGACTGACGTGATAACCAACTACACCACGAAACCATTTTGTTATGATAAATTTATGTTTAGTATCTACTCTTGTTTCTTCTGTTATTTTTCCTTTTTCATTCAATTAAGTCCTGAGGCTTGTAGCGCTGCGTTGTACGTAGGCTTCCGTTTAAAACCCCATAGTTTCTACCCCATATGTTTCGTATCTGTTCACAAAGTAACATTTGTATTGGACTGTTTTGTTTTCAGTTATTAGACGTCACTATGGTTTTCAATATGGAATTTACATCTTTGAATATATATAATTTATGTTGATTCAGATTTTCAAAGTAATCTAAAGTCTTCGAAAAGAGAGAATGCTAAGATATTTCAACATCATTTTAGAATCCTAAGCGTATATCCAAATAAAAGTTGTCTGCCAAGTAACATGAATATTTGAAATGTCCTAAGAATGTTAGCAGATTCCTGTGTTGGAGAGCTTGGCAACAAAATATTAGGCATGCATTATGCATAATGACACGTGTCGACACTTCTTAATTTGTAAAACTAAACAAAAACGTATATATTCCCTAAGACTCTAAAAGTAAATATCTTAAGATTATTGCGTATAACGTGGGAGATTCCTTTTTCATTCAATTTATATGTACTTTGAAGTTTGAACCGAGCGACTAATGTTATGTGGCAAAATACCGACTATGAAAGAGTAGGCATATACATGCATGTACACAATATACAACACGTACTACAAAAAGAAAAATTAATATCCATGGCGATATCTCAAGCCCAGCCTTTGATGTTTTTTCTCCTTGTGCTTCTCTTTCTCTTTACCTGCTTTGGGCACCGACTTTGGAAACTGCAACCGTAAGTATATACTTTTGTGTGTGTGTGTGTAAAGTATGTTTTATTCTCTCTTGTTTGTTCGCTAATCGTTATAGACGTTTTGCTTGATTGTTTTGATTGTGAATTAGATATTTAACCAAAATCCATTTAACACTCGGCGAGTATGTAAATTATTGAGATATACCATGCGTGAGTGCAAATTATTGAGATATACTATGCGTAAGTAATTGTTGATTCATTCATTTTCCTAATACCCATCATACTAATTGCATTTGTATAAGTGTATACATTGGGTTAATCTAAATTTATTTGACATCTTTTATTAGCAATGTGCCATTAATAGCATGATTTCATCAAACTTCTCAAAAATATTTAATACACCTCATACAGTCGTAACGGATAACCACAACAAAGGCTTTAGATTTATAAAAATACAAAGCCAAAAACATAAGAATGTAACGCATACCACCAACCGGAAAAAGGTACACGTGTAAGAAGCCTACGTCCACTTAACCTTCTCAGTTTTTCCATGCGTCGTTCTTTTTATTTTTCTGCCAACTCTCTTTCACCAAACCCTTGTAATCGAGTTTTTTTCATACCAATTAAGTAATTAACCCTTATTTTATAGATATAGTAGCCAAATTCTAGACTAAAACCGACGAATATCAAATGAAACATTATTAGAAAATATATATTTATTGATCGTAAACAAATTTTATATGATCATTTAAATAGTTTAATGAATAAGATAAAATAAAAATTAACATTGGCAAAAACATTCAACAATAAATGGATTGGGAACACATTTCACATGACAGGGTGGTTTGCAGTTAAGACTTTTAGGTTTCACAACATGTCCCGAAACTTCATGGCCGCGCAACAGAGTTTGAAAAGTTTCTTCAGGTAATAATCGATTTGCCTCGATTGTTGTGATGCAAGTCACTACAAAATCACATACAGTATCAATCATACGATGTTGTTATGAATAAAAATGTGCATGTACTGTCAAAAATAATTTTACATATAAAATAAAAAATTTACCAGAGATAATGGCTAAGAAAAAGATGAAAGCAAATTTTATTGGCATTTTCTCTATTTGCTTTAGATGTTGAAGATAATGGTTTTCACTCAAGTGCAGAACCCCTTTTTATAGAATAAGAATATTAATTTAGTCAAATCCAATTTTGGAAAAAATATCATTAAGCTTTATATGATTTTGATACAGAGATTATATGTATGGGATTGATTTGAGTGATTTACGTAGGTATACTTATCCCAAAATAAATATACAGTTTTTAAATTGATTCAGTCAATTTCTACTTTTCCTTTAAATACATGTGTCATTGTTTACCATATCTGGAAAGAGTTACCAAAAATCTGCTAATTACTAAAACAGAATTTATATGCAGCATGTGATGTGTTGTATTCGCGCAGTAGATATCAGTTAACTGCAGGATTCTGAGGATTAGAGTGTTGAAGAATGGTCTAAACTTGAGCTTATATCTCAAATATATTATTGTGAACTTTGAGATAATCAGAAGTATTTTCATGGATTTTAAAAACTAACTAGGACCGGACCCGCGCGTCGGCGCGCGGGACTATATTTTATTTAATATTAAAATTTTAATTTATTAAATTTAGTATTTATGATTTATAGATATAAATATAAAAGCATGTGTTTCACCTGATTACATTAAAAATAAACATTAAGAGCAGAATGATATTATTTAAATTGGAATTATACGAATCTTGTCAATATTAGACATGTTTTTTATGGTTTTGTTAAAAATAGAGAGCAAGACTATTGTTTTAAACAGGAAAGAAGTACGCGGGTAAAAAAAGAAAAATATATCAATGAAATTAAAATATAAGTTAGAGTAAATATAGTATTTGAAAGTTGAATACTTCGAAAAGTGAAAGTAAAATATAGATAGTAACGTTAAGACTGTTATTCATATTTGTTTAAGTTGAATATTTCGAAAAGTGAAAGTAAAATATAGATAGTAACGTTAAGACTGATTCATATTTGTTTATATTCGTTACATATACTGCTAAACAGAATAGTATTTAATCCGCGCCAGCGCGGAGCGAGACCGTGTGTTTGTTTTTTTTCTTCTTAATTTGGTTTGAGAAATTCAGTTTGTTTTATGTATGGTTGAGTAACTATAATTTTATTAAATTGTTTGCTGATATAATGTGAGTGGATTGCACGTTTATTTGTTTATGGCCGCAAGTTATGAACTGCATTCTACGATAATATGCGTAAAATTTTGCTTAAATTCGGTTAGTTCGGTTCGGGTAAGATTATTATTTTTGGACGAAATAGAAATTACCTTGTATTTGTTATTATATTAATTGTAAATTAGATTATAGTTTTTTCTTGGTTACAATTTATAATTTTGTTTTGTTTTATTTAGATTCAAAATTTCAAGGTATAGTTAAAGATTCAATTTATTATATTAACCAAGTTGATGTTATATGAAAAAAATCAAGCTTTTAATTAAAAAACTATTTATAAATTCGAAATGTTAAATTAGTATATCTAATGCATAAATATTTTGTTCTATTGAATTTTATGGTCTATTGAAATGAGTTTAGTATTAACCCAGCAAAAATGAATGGACTTGACATAATATTTTAGAAAATATGATGAGGTAGGTATTTTATCCGGGAAAGTAACTATATTTTATTAATATCTTCTTTTTTTCGGGAAACCTTAAAAAAAACGCAGCTGTTACGCTCTAAAGAAACTCCGCCTCCTTCTCCGATCTTAAGCTGATTTCTTTGCGGCTTGTTCTCGTTATTCACTTGCTTTCTCCGATCTTAACCCCCAACCTTTTTAATTCAAGCTGTCTCTTCTTCTTCTTTTCGAAGTCTTCGATTCTTCTCTTGATTTCTCCGATTCTAATCAATTCATATTCATTACAGGAATTCGTCCAGATTGTTTTTCCTCTCATGTAACAAATTCTTCTTAGCCTCGTAGTCTTCTTCTTATAATATTAGACTTCCAAAATCCCACTGATTCTCAGCATCTCATGTCGTTCTCCTTCTTCAAGCCGTGAAGGCCCAAAACGCGTCAAGAGGTCGTCAAGGCGATCAGAGACAGCCTCATGGCTCTCGACACCAAAACCGTCGTCGAAGTTAAATCCCTCGGACTTTTATATGATAGAGTTGGCAATGGACTTTTATATATATATATATATATATATATATATATATAGAGTTGAAAGGCAATGAGGGTTTTTGGATAGTAAAACAGAAGATATCTTTCAAAATATTTTTAGTTATAACTAATGGGGGATTTTGCAAAATGCCTTATTTAAGAATTGATATTTGAAAAATACCCTAGTTTTTTTGGATTTTGAAAAATACACTTTTTGTATGTTAAAAGACTATTTTCACCCTATTTAAACAAAACATTATTTGATTATTATAAATTAAAAATAAATTCGAAAACAATATTGTTAAGATTGATATTTTATTTTTGTTGCCGATATAAAAAAAAACTTAATTATTTAAAATTATTAATTTTAAAATGGATTAGTATATTTTCAATTTTAAATTTTATATCTAAACAAACATAATTATTTTTGGAACCTTATATAAAAAACTTAAATATCCCAGTTATAATCTAACTTCATCAAACAATTAAAAATAATTTTGAAATAAAGTTTTATGATGAAAAAATATTAAGATTATAAAATCTAATTAATCACCATGTATGGATCAAGGTTATAAATAACATTTTGGTTCAGGAAAAAAGAGAAATTAACATTTATAAAAAAAGAATAAAAGAATTTTTATCATTTTATAATGAAACCAAATCAAAATAAAATTTTAATTTTTCTACTTTTTATTATTTAAAATTTATTTTATTTAACTTAATTATAAATTTCATTCTATGATAATTTAGTCATTTCATTTCAGAAAAAGTGTAGTTTTCAAAATCCAAAAAAACTAAGGTATTTTTCAAAACAAAAACTCTTATTAAGGTATTTTCCCAAATTTTCTCTAATTAATATGCTTGTATGATTTTGAAATATACTTTTTTTTTTGAAAATCCATAATATTACCATTCGTAATATCTCATAGGAAATTTGAAAGATATTTCCCTCATCTTTATTTTTAAAAGAAGTAATCAACGATTTTTTTTAAAAAAATAAGAACTTAGTAAATTTGCAAAAAGAAAAATCAGTTGATTATTATTTTCAAAATAATGATATGATATGATAGTATCTTACTAAAATAGAATATGCTAATAATGATTCCTTTTATAATGGAGATGAAAAGTGTTTATACGAATTTCTTTTTGTAAATTTATTAATATGCTTGACATATATTGTAACTAAATCTATTATTTAGGCAAGTTACTGAAATCTAGAGATATAGATAGCAATTAAAAGCTTGATTTTTTTGAAAATCCATAATATTACCATTCGTAATATCTCATAGGAAATTTGAAAGATATTTCCCTCATCTTTATTTTTAAAAGAAGTAATCAACGATTTTTTTTTAAAAAAATAAGAACTTAGTAAATTTGCAAAAAGAAAAATCAGTTGATTATTATTTTCAAAATAATGATATGATATGATAGTATCTTAGTAAAATAGAATATGCTAATAATGATTCCTTTTATAATGGAGATGAAAAGTGTTTATACGAATTTCTTTTTGTAAATTTATTAATTGTCTTGACATATATTGTAACTAAATCTATTATTTAGGCAAGTTACTGAAATCTAGAGATATAGATAGCAATTATTTCGATGACAATTAATTAACTTAGTGGCAAGGGTTGTAAATAAGTTACTTTTTTCAAACAATTTTTAAAATGTACTTGCCAATTAATATTATAGAGATAATTGTTTATTTAACTTCTAATCTGAATCGTTGATCTCAACTTCTAATCTTAACCGTACATTATAAATGATATCATAATGACAATTATACCCTTAATGAAAATCTTTAAAAACAAAAGAAACACAATGGCACATGTTGTAATATAACACATGAAAAAAGGTTAGTTCCATAAGGGACTCCTGTTTTAATATAGTAGATTACTTAAAGAAAATAAAAAAATTGAACTAATTATTTAAGGAAACTCAAATTTTAGCTGGAAACATATGACCCGTTGGTCGTAGTTACGTCCGTCCCCGGGAGTAATGATCCGTTGGTTTGTTAGATCATCATGCACATTCATTCTTTTGAACATGTGGAGTGTATCTTTTTCATTGAGTTTCTTTAATCTTGATAGCTTGATTGTTTATTCGTTTTAGTGGATTTAATGGAATGAGTTTGACTCCAGTGAATAGTTCCACATATGACATTTTTTTTTTTTGACATCGAGATGGTTTTTCCACATATGACATATCATGATCTAACAGTTGGTAAATAAAATAGTGTGTTCTTTCCGTTTTTTTTTGTATAGCAAACCCAATTTGCACATATTACATTAAAAAAAAACCATTGCTTTCATTGATAGTTATACAATCAACAATCTGATGCCAATTTGTCATAAAAGAAAACCATAGTAATTTTTAGTTTTCTCTTGATACAATCCCGAATAAACATTAATCCATCGTATCATAAACCATAAGTTCTTGGGTAACGGAATTTGCTGAGAATATTGTCTCAATCTAGGACCAAAGAGAGTAATTTGGTTCAAAGAATAGTTCCAAACGGACTCAGAAAAATAATATCATTAAAATTAAAAAGAAGAGAAGATGGATCACAATTGTGAAAGGTCCGAAGAAAAAGAAAACGGTTACATAACTTATATATATATATATATATATATATATATTTAAATATAAAGGTAAATCTAAATTTGAATTAGATGATGTCCAATATCCATGTTTACCAAAAATTTGAATTAATTCATAAATAAATCACTACCAAATATTTTAAACAAATAACTTCCACTGACCACCGTAATGGATTTATCAAGTTGTGTATTAGTTTTTTTAAAACATTTTAATCATTGAAAATAATTTAAAACCGATTATATCATTGGAAAAATTCAACAAATTAAATATGAAGAAAACAAATGGACTTTTATACCAAAAATAAATAAAACAAGCATCGTTACATGACACATCAATAATATCGACAATCTTGTTTCCAACAAAATGTAAACAATTAAACGTTCTCATACCCACCATAGTAGGCAGACTTCTAATACTTGTTGGACAAACTTGAACTGCAAACTCTAAACCATATATGTAGCTAGATTGACTAAAATCTAAGGATGTATATAGGAAACAACTTAAATCTTAAGCGGATTACTAAATCTAGAATCCTAAATACCAAAAAACAAACCAAAAATCAAACAAAAGCTCCACCGCATCGCCGATAATCGTTGCTACAGCGTCGCATCAGATCCTTCCATGAAAGAGACCGAATTCTAACTCTTCAGGGGTCACCACCGTGCCTTCTAAAGACAAAGATCCATAAGCTGATATATGACGAGGAACACCAAGCCATAATAGATGCAATCGGAAGTTGTCAAAACACCATCATCTCCAAATCCGCCAAAATCAGAATCAAAATCGAGAAGAAAGGTCACGATGTCAGATTGTAGAATCTACAAGTCTCAAATTAGATCGAAATCTCTGAATAAAAAAGAAAGACAAATATAAATGCACAATGATGGGGCTTGTAAGCCACTGGAAGTTGGCATTCGATGTGTTTCACGTGTGTGGTTTATATCCTAGTTGGCATATCTGTTTTCAGTGGAATAGCCGGTGAAGCGAGGGTAGGGTTTCATCTGTTTTGGAAGATGAAGAATTACTTCGCATGGGGGCTTCCTAACTTGAGGCTCTATATATCACACTCTTAGTATGGAAGAGGCAACATGAGAAGGAAAAGGGCCCCTTTCCCTCCCAAAAGATATATGATGTCAAAGTCACACATCGATCAAATGAGAGAGATAATTCTGGAAATGCGTATAAGTTTAGGTTAGGAACCGAGTTTCCGAGGCAACACACCAAACTAGAAATCCACACCATTATGTCGTTGTGAAGAAGAAGGTGCCTAAAAATTACACCAACCTAGCTTACTTCGTGTATGAAAAAAATTTATTAGAAGCTTACAATGAGAAATTTTATAACATAGCTATAAAGATCATAGAATGCCAAAAAAAAGTCTCAAAGAAAAAATGTTGTGTCACCTCTGCACTAGAAATCCATACCACTATGTCGTGGTCCTCGTGGAGAAGAAAAATGTGTCAAAAATCATTGATACATCTTCTTTCATCGATGAAAACAAATTATTAGAAGCTTACAAAGGGAGATTTTATCACGGATCGGTACAAAGGGAGATTTTATCACGGATCGATGAAGAGCGTCAAAAACCAAATAAAATATCAAAGAAAAAATATCGCGTGAAAAAACTTAGAGAAGAAAAATATACGTTAGATTTATCCACTATAATTTTAGGAAAAAAATTCAATTTGAAATTCTACAAGTCATAATTATATATTATCTCTGTAATAGATTTTCACAATTTAGAAAATTAGATGATATTGACAAAAATTAATATATAAATATTGTAGTAAGTTGTTATTTCAATTTTTCTATTCTAGACAAAAATATAATTTTCTTTTTGGAACAGTATGACCAATAACATTCTATAAATCTATTGATATTATTGCTTTATTTTCATAGTTTTGATTTAATAGCACCAACCAAATGTTTAGCTTTTGGATAGTACAAAAATTAAAAATGTGTTCTTTAACTATTTGAATATTCAGTGTCAAAAGAAGAGAAAATATAGGCTATGTGATATGAATAGTAATGACATTAGATAGATTCCTATAGTGAAGCAATTAACTCTGAAGCATAGGTTGCACCAGAGAGATGATTAATACAAATTGGTAAAGGAAACACCAAAAATTGAATGAAAAACATTTAAACTGGTAAGAAAGAGAAATAGTTAAAGTGAAATTTAAACTGGTAAGAAAGAGAAATAGTTAAAATGAAATTGAAAATAGTAAAAGCAAAGATGTTCAGTGCTTTATTTGTATCTCCAAGTCAATCCCAAATCCATTGTACTTTCCCACATTTTTTACTAACTCCACTTGTCATATTACTTCTTTAAGTCTATATATGCAGACTCCAGAGTGATAATTCCAAATTTAAAATAGGAGTTATCCAGTGATAAATATATTATAAAAATGTCTCTTTTAATATCTTTGAAGTTCTTATCTACATTACAATATCTGTACTGTTTAGATTTTTGTTAATGGTTATATATTAGCGACAATAAGAGATTATGTTCTTTAAAGTGCAAATTATAGATAACGGGAAAATACATATTTCGAGCAAAATGTAATACTCCATCAAGTCTAATAGACTACAAAAAAATGAATTAATTTTACCGAACATCTCATCTTTAGAGTTTATCACAAAATAGGTTCTTCGGGCATTTAGTTTTCCTAGACCATCGATGCCACACAATCTCTACACTCTATATCTGAAAGTAGGGGTCTAAAGTTGATATATTTTGATAAGATTGTTATAAATGGATTCAGATAAATCTGCAGCTTTTATTTTTAGCCTTCCGGTTTGTAAACACAAATAGACAAAACACAATTTGGTAAGTTAAGTTCAATAACGGAGAAGTTGAAAAATCTTAATAAATATTTGTTTCCATTCACAATTTAATTTGAATTTATCGTTTGTCTAGATTTCTAACTATATATCTGTTTTTGTTTGTTTGTTAAGAATACCTTTTCTTTCCTTGGAAAAAGTTCGACCAATTAATAAAAGACAATATATTAATAAAATTAGTTAATCAAAAATATTTTGATTCTTGTACATTTAAGAAAATAGAAAATGAGCTTATCGCTAAGTCAATTTTTCTTTGAAATTGAATTTTAATTAAAAGGAAAAGTACCTTTTCTTTGTTTGACAAATGTTTAACCACAGCTAGAAGATTACAGTGTAATTATCTTTCGAAATTTGACTTTTATGGTTTATAACTTGAAAAAAAAATTTCATTAAACTTGTACGTAAAAGGTAAAAAGAAAATTATGTTTCACTGGTAATGGTTCTGCCAAATTATTTTATAAAGTAAAAAAATTATGTAGAAGTAATACTTAATTATCTTGCATTTTCAAAAATTCTCTTTTTCATAATAGTTTTTTAACCAGATTAAATATTTCTTTAACACGAAATCTTATATGAATTAAAAATTTATGCTAACACATGTTTTCCAGCTGTGGACTTGCGCGAAATGCATTTAGTTTTACATGATAATTTTTCAAAAAAGTTTCCAATAAGTTAAAAATACAAAATACTTTGATTTCTTTCTTTGTTACATGATAGGCTTTTTGGTCAACAGCCTATTTTGGTAGTTGGTATATACGGAAATAAATTCATTTTTTCTTGAATTTATAATATAGTTTTGTTAAATTTTAAGCCTTTTAGATTTTATTTGGATTTTCAAAATAAGGATTTCCCCTAAATCTGTAACCTATTTGCTAATATATTAGCATTTTCCTAGATTATTTTTATATTCTACTTATGAAAGTAGGGAATACTTTTTAATAGATTGGTATAGAGTACTTATATCTAGCCTTCCAGATAATAATACTGTTAATTAGTGTTTGGAATACTAACTAAATGCAATTCACTCATATGGACGACATGCTAAAAACACTAATTAAAAACTTCGATAATTTCGTGGACTACTCTTTAGGCCTTAACCTCATCAACCGTATTTTAAGTAGGATAACTTGTAAGTAACGACCCAATAGCTAGCCAATTCATCACATTAATTAAGTAAAACCCAGTTTAGTTGACTAAGAATATAAAATGGAATCGTAATATCTTTAATCCGAAATAACACATTGTCACCATATATTATATGTATATATATGAGTTTGTGTGTGCTGTATGGTTTAGACTTTAGAGACTAAAACCATTCCTCTACCAAAACGTCTTCACTTTTTCAACTCCTCTTCTTCCTCTTTTCTCTCTTCATGCAAAATCACAGCTACAAATAAAAAACCAAAGAAGATAGAGATAACCGAAAGACACAAAAATGAGTGATGGTCGAGTCAACGCAGATCAACAAGAACAGGAACAGCAACAAAACCTGGTCAAACCACCGGTCAAGCGATCCCTCGGCCTCCTCATCGCCACATACAGTTGTCTCTTCGTCGGCTCTATCGCCTCGAGCCTCCTCGCGAAGTATTACTTCGTCCACCGTGGCTCGAGCCGGTGGGTCTCCACGTGGGTCCAATCCGCCGGATTCCCTCTCCTCCTCTTCCTAATCTACTTCCCTCACTTCGTCTTCAAAACAACAACGCGCCGTCCGTTCACGCGCTTCACGCGCCGCCATCTCATATTCTCCGTCATGATCGGATTGGTCCTCGGTTTCAACAACTTCCTCTTCTCATGGGGAACCTCGTACCTCCCGGTGTCCACGTCATCGCTTCTCCTCTCGACACAACTCATCTTCACTCTCATCTTGTCCGTGGTCATAGTGAAACAGAAAGTCACTTTCTCAAATCTCAACTGCGTTGTTCTCTTAACGCTAAGCTCTGTTTTATTAGCTCTCGGTTCGAGTCAAGATAAACCGGTCGGTTTAACTAAAACCAAGTATTTCATCGGGTTTTTATGCACGATCGGAGCCGGTTTGCTTTTCGCGCTTTACCTCCCCGTGACGGAGAGGGTTTACAGGTCCGTTTATTGTTACGCGATGGTTATGGAGATGCAACTGGTGATGGAATTTACAGCGACGGTTTTCGCCACAATCGGTATGGCCTTCGACGGCGGGTTCAAAGAAATGGTTAAGGAAGCGAACCAAGTTTTCACTAAAGGACCGACGGTTTACTGGACCGTTGCGATTTTAGCGAATGTCGTGACGTGGCAGCTCCTTTTCGCCGCCACGTCAGGGATGGTTTATTTGACGTCTGGTATCACCGGAGGGATTTGCATGACGGCGTTGCTAGCGATCAATGTGATCGGAGGTGTGGTGGTTTACGGCGATGCATTCGGCGGCGTGAAGATCGTATCGACGGTGCTCTGTATCTGGGGATTCTCGTCTTATGTCTACGGGATTTACGTGAAGATGAAGAAGGATGAGAAGAAGGAGAAGGAGGAAGCGGAGAAGGGGGGATATACCGGTGTAAAGACGGCGGAAAACGGCGGAGATGACGGAGCGAAGGAGGTGGAAATGGGTAAGGTTAAAGATGACGTGGCGCCGGCGGATGAAAGGGTTTGATGATATCTGTGTGATTGAGATGGCCGTTATGATTATTAGGAAGCCCAAAAAAAAAAAAGTATCTTTTTGTGTTCTTTCTTTTTCTCAACTTTTTTTTTTTGTAGGTAATGCATCTGCTTTCCTTTTGTTATGTTTTTTTTTTGTGTTTTAGGTTTGTTTTATTTTTCCTCTTTTGGTTATTTTCATGAAATATCTATCAATGCACAAAACCTATTATGTAGCCTTTGACTCTTTGAGTGTGTGGGTTTTTCGTTTTCCAATGTCCGTTGACGGTCAATAACCATCTCTATGTTTATTCCAATTTGGTACTATTAAATCTTATAAACAATTGTTCACAAAAAAAAAAAAAATCTTATAAAAGATTCATTTGACAGAACAAAACCAAGTAGCAAAGCAAAAATCTAAGATCTTATTTGAAGTACTCGGATTATGTTAGGAAGAGATAAGGATCCAATCGAATAAATAATTCATTAATCGCCATTAGAATTTTTCGTCAGTTACAATTGTTTTAAATAATCTCAAACTCCAAAAAAATTAGCACTTCAATTTTTGGTTTGCATTAATATTTCGGATAATATTTACAATTAATGTAGTTTAGGCTTAAATACATAAGCACTTCACGAAGCCTCCCGGAATTTGATTAGTTTGTTATAATCCATATAGTTGACTAATAATGATTTGTTGACCCTTTAAGAAAAAGGCGCCATTTATCGAACGACAAAGTGTAATAGAAAAACTGAAATGGATTTAAACATATCCTTTCCACGACATTTTCTAGAAAGAAAATCATATAGCCAAAAAAGAAAAGAACACTCTTTAGGATATTAAAACGACATGCTTCGCTTTCTTCTCTCTAGAGGTGGACATAATTTCCGTCCCGTTCCGACCCATCCCATCCCATTCCGTACCCATTTCCAAATTCTCGTTCTATATATATATCTCGTACTTCCATATGGGATAAGTTTTCAATTCCCAATTTGGAACGGGACGGGAACGAGAATTCCCGAAATTCTCGAAATCCCATAAATATAAATATAAATATGTAGTTTATATATATTCTATGCATATGTTATGTAAAATAAAATCATATCTTATCTATATAATAATATATAAATATATTTTAATATATTACAAAAGTTTTTTTAATTGTTTAGAAGTTAAATCTAATTATAAAGTTGAATAAGAATACAATCGCCAAAATTTCAAACTTTTAATTTATATGGAATATTCTTTATGTATTTTTCATAATTTAAAGTTTAAAACATATATAGTGTGATAAAAAATAAAAAGAATACAATAAATATATTTAAACTATAAGTTTTTTTAAAAATGGGAAATCTCGTTTCCATCCCGTTCATGTCCCGTCTTATCTCGTTCCGTCCCGAATGTTAAATGAGATATAAATGAGATGAGTTTTTGTGTTTCCAAAATTCCTGTTCTCGTCCCGTTTCCGACAAATCCCGTTCCGAATTCCCGAACGTCCACTCCTACTTCTCCTCTCTTTAGCTTCGATTTATTTCTAGAGAGAACCGTTATCGAGTTGATGATTCAGCAAGAGTTGCTCTTTTCTTTATTTTACCGCATGTTTTGCATTTTGTTTGAGCGTTTTGGAATGGGTTTCGTTAACAAGATGAAAGCATTTATGGTATTTAATCTATACAAATACATATATCCTATTAATGTACTTTATAGAAATTTGTTTTACTGAATAGATTTTTCTTTCATTTTACATGGAGACTTTATATTGGAGTTAATATATATATATCTATAACGCACACCAAAAAAAAAAAAAAATATATCTATAACTATGTGAAACTATGATGAATATTATAAATGATGATATCGGACCAAACAAATTTCAAGGTACATGTTACATCCAATAACATACAAAAACTATAAAAACTAAAAAAGGAAAAAAATTGTCGTTTACGGGACACAACATACCCAAAAATGAATCGATAGTGCTCACGATCTCTAAGATTCCTATTAGAAAATTGTTAATGATGAATGATGCTTAATTAGAGAGAGTTATGAAAATAAATTTTGAATGGGTGAAATAAAGAAGAGACAGGCTTAATTGGTGATGATGCAGCTTGGCATTAACTCGGTGTAGATTACGAACATTGTCTCCTTAATGCTCCTTTAGTTTTTTGTATTTTTCTTTGAGCACTTTCAAATGAAAAAGATTGTTTTCTTCTTATTACTATCCTTTTTGTATTTTCTAAGTATGTCTTATGGCTCTTCAATAATATTGTAAACCCTTGTGTATTTCTAAGAGCCCACAAAATCCAAAATTTTGTTGCTTTTGATTCAATGACAAATTAAATCGAAGTTATGACCCCAACGTAGGGTTATGTATGTCTCCATGACGTATTTTATACACGACTCTACGATGCACTTATATCTCATAATCTCACATAAATGAAAATTCTATAACCGATTAAAAGATGCCGTCACTCCACAAGCTCGAAGGATCAATCTAGGATTTCGGTCAATATCCTCCGATTATCAAACAAGTAAAAACAAATCATATGTATAAGTTATGAATCTGCAAATCTTAGTATATAGTATATATACTCAAACAACTGTTAGGAATAAACAAATAATTAATAAGCAAATTCATATGTACCATACATCAGTAGATTACTTACTTGTATCGCTTGTAAGGATGGGACAGTGCTTGTGTCGTTGTCACGTTGACGAGCACACATTGTACAATGTACACAAGACATCTCCTCTATAAAAGGAAGAGAGACGAGTAAGGGAGACACTGAAAAAAAAAAAAAAGCAACTCTAAAGTTGAGAGAGTACGAAGCATAATCCTTAGAAGTTAGAAACATCAATTAAGATCTAGTTGTTGGTTCTTCCTTGATTCACTAATTATGTGTGTCTAGATCTTTATTTGTTGCAACAATATTCACTTGGATAAATAAGTTCTGTAATCCCGTGGTGTACATAGATTTCAGAAACAAATCAAATAGTTTTTTGGCAGAACAAAATTCAACAACGAAAAAGACAAAAACAAAGATAAGCTATTTTGTTTTGTTTTGGTATATACGTATATATAATCATAGAAGTTGACTAGTATAACGTAGATTAAGCTTATATACGTTAGAAAAGCATGAAAACTCGTCGATCCATATTTGTCGGTTTTTAAAAAATGTTAAAATAAACTATATTTTTATATAAAAGTTTTGTAATATAGATTATCTCGTTTTCGTAATGGAATATTTTCAAAAGAGCTGATAATACAGTAGTGAATCGACTTTTCGGTGATTAAAAAAAACGGGGGCATGATTATCGTTAAGTGCGTATGTAATGAATTACGCATTAAGCAAGCAAAAGAAAGTTAAAGAGGAGTTAACTAAATCGAGTACTTACAATTAAAAAAGGTACATTGAAAATGCCCTTTGCTTCGATTGTAGATCACATATTTTAGGTTTAGGGATTACAAAGGGATAAACTCCAAAGATTGTAGATCACAGAATATTTGAGCTGTAATTAGGAGGTTCACACGTCTATTATCATTACCAAATTACATCAAAACTCAGACGATGTTGGTAGCTGAGGATGTGCCTAATCAATAACCTAAATTAGATACAGAGGCTATGCTAGATGTTGCTTTCTGAAAACTAAAGATCCCTTAAGCTTAATACATTTCCAAGATTTGGGGTGTGGACTGGTAATTACTATGTGTATCATCAGGTTTTTTTTTTGCGCTTTCCCAAAGATCAATCATATAATCTTTTGGAAATCACATTCTACATCTCTTATTCTCAAGATATAGTAGAAGCATCGTTTTTCTTTTAATCTATAGAATAGTATGATGGAATGATTAAAAGAAAACAAACTTAACAAAAAACTAACGTTTTAATTTATTTTACAGAAACGTACGTAAAAACGATAAATCAAACCAATATAATGAGAGTTTTTGATGATCTCTGAATCGACTATTGACCAGGTGATTAATATGTAACTCCTCCTCCGTCTACACAATACATATATAAAGTGATCACTCATTACTTAAACCATTCGTCCACAATATATAATCTGTTGACTTAAGTAAAAGATTAGGTATAATAAGTTCACATAAATTTCAATGAATTTTACTGAAAACATTAAGAAAAGAAGGTTAGGTGTAGATGCTATTTCTACATCTCAAATCTAAGGTTCTTTTGGTAGATAAATACAAAAGATAGGTCGTACCGCAGAATAAAAAGAAGGCAAGCGAAACACGACTTTGCTAATCCATAATCCAATGAACGTTTTTATTAATACACAATCAGTTTTATAATTGTGACGAAAACAAGAAGTCCTATCTATCGCCTCGTTTAAGCAAATAGCTAGTCTAAAATAAAGATATAAATATATACCTATATATGAGAACGTAGCCAATTATCTTCGACCTCTTTAGCAAAGTGTGCCGCCTTCTTTCTTTCTTACATCAAATTTCAATATTTTATAAATTAAAAGTGGATATTCGTAATGTTCATCGCGACTAAAGATGCAAATAAGATCAATCATTTTTTAAAAAGTCAGTCCCACAAATATATATATGCTTCCAATGATGAAATGATTATGTGGAAGACATACGAAGGTTTTCACTTTTCACCAACTACTTCTTTCATTATTTCCCCACATCTTGTCTAATATTACTGGCATCATCAATATCTAACTTTTGTGTTTTTTTTTTTTTCATTTCATCTTCTTATTATATATATATACGATTAAGAAACCTGGAACTGAATTAAACTATATCCAAAGAATACAACCTACGGCAGTATCATTTAATGAAAGTCGTGTTTTTAAAGTTAGTCCATGGATGCGTACTGGAAAAGGATGATCGAATATTTTGTTTTCTTCAAAAAAATTAGAATATAGTTACTATGATAACATTTTTTTCTAACGTTATAATTTTGTTCTTGACATCTTTCTCGTCCTGATTGATAACTAGCAGTTGGTGAAGTGATATTGGCTGGCATGAATGGTGTTGATTGCATGTTTTATTTATTATTTCGCTGAGTCCAAAAGAACTAAACAACTATCACTTTAATCAAATCTTGATAGTTAGGACATGTGGTCCAATAAACGACGTACCAGGAAGAAAATGATATGACACGGACGCATGATTTGACATGGTTAAGTAACGATGAGCTAGACAAATAGGTGATTAAAAAAAACCTTCGATCCTGAGTGTTGAGATATCGGGCCAACTAGTTAGTGCAATCAATGGCCATGACCCATGGCAGAATTCAGCAGACGGTGCCAAAAGGTGGTGGATTTTGGGGTTGAGCACTAGTCACTTGGCCAGTTGGCCAACTCGTGTGACCAATAAGCATGGCTATTGTCGGAATTTAGTAGATTATAGGATCGAGCATCGATTATTTGGCCAACTGGTTTGACCAATGGGCATCATGACCAATAGTGGATTCCAATAACTCATTTGAATACCATGTTCTCACCGAAATTAGTATAGTTTTCTATCTTATGGTCCAAACAACAAACTCTCGTATATTCCATTCAAGGTCTAATAAACAACTAATCCTTCAAAAACGCAAGTCCTAAAAACTCAATTCTAGACTATACATATGTATTTAAACCCCAGTTTAGTTCTTTGATTTAAGAGATTCGACCTATATTTATTTAGGTTATCTTATTATAATGATTTAATAGCGGAAAACAATTGATCATTTTAGAACGTGGAACAATGCATTGCATTAGACTAACCTTTTCTTAAGATATCAATCTCTATGCTTAGACTAAAGAATTACTAATTTGTCATTTTTAATCATGATATCAAGCAAACATTTATTATTATTTGCCCAAAATAAATAAAAAATCAAACAAACATTAATTATTTATGGTCTTTTCTTTAAGATTAAATCATGGGCTATGGAATCAATAATGGGCCACAAGCCCATATACATATGGCCTGCCTTCTTCTTCTTCTTCTTCTTCTTCTTCTTCTTCCTTCTTCTCCAGTTTCAGATTTGATGCTCTCAAATTCTCAGCTTACGGAAACGAAAGGGAGGAAATTGCGACAAATCAAAGGTACGGCAAGTGAATTAGACCCCAAGAGACTCATGAAAACACTTTCAATTTTCTCCTTATGCAATTTTCAGATCGTTCGTTTTTGTGAAAAACCTCACAAAGTGGATCCATGGGTGATGCACAGTTAAAGAAAAGAGGGTACATCTGGGCAATCTCTGCTGGGTTCAATGCAGCTCTTGCCGCCATCTCCGCAAAGTTCTTCTCATCTCTGGTAAATAACATTTTTTTCCAACTTTTTAATCTTTTTGAATATCTTTCTAAGTAAAAAGATTCAATCTTTGAACAGGTGATTAAGTATGGATTAGTTGTACTATGCAATGTGGTTATGTGGGGATGTTATGTAAACAGCTTAAGAGCTCTCTCTTCTCTACAAGCTACAGTCACCAACTTTGCTGCTAACTTCCTCTCTTCCGGTTTAGCTGGCCTCTTTCTCTTTCACGAGTCCTTATCATTTCGTGTAAGTTTTAAACTTTTTATCTTGAAAATATAAGTTACGTATATGATATCTATGTATCTATGGATGCCAAAGCCTATAAATACTATTGCAGATTCCAATATTTGTGTTTTTCTTTTGGGATTTGTAAGTTTGAGTGAGTTTGGCTGATAAATTACAGTGGTTTGCGGGAGCTTTATCGATCACCATTGGAGTTGTTATCCTCAGTAAGTCAAGTGTTGATAAGAAGGTTAGCTCGGATTAGTTCAAGAATCAATATACTAGCTCATATTTTGGAGATTGCTGCTTTTGGGTACAAGGACTTAAGATATGGTTAAATTTGTTGTGCGTTTTAAGTTTTGGGGTTTGTTTCTGTAAGGACCAAAAGTTTGTAATAGCTACGTTTGATTCTCATGATTTTGTTGAAGTGGTTAGAGATGAAAAATGTCTCTGTTTTTGTTTGTTCGTGGTGACAAGATGCAACAATCCACTGGAATCAACATGTCACTTTCTGGTTTGATATTGAATCCTATCTTCTTCTTCTTCTGCTACTACATTAAAACCAACAGGCAGTGGCAAGAAAATGCATAAATCCACTGGAAACAACAGGGAGTTTGTTGAATTGTTTCCGTGAAAATTCTGAGTTACGACACAAACAACTAAATATCAAACGAGTGTATGCCAATGCTTTGTCAAATTAGTAGATTTTACCAAAGCTCGATATATTCAGCTTTGATCTTTGAAATTCGTTTTCTAAGCTTATTGACTATCAAATAGATTGCCGCCAGGATTTGTTTAGCCTTTTGATAATCTAGTTCCATGCATCGTTTTACATGTGAGTTTTTACCAGCATCTACGTTTGGATTCATCTGAAATTCGTGATTTGGTTCATTTCTGATGCATGAAGTGTTTTAATATGATAAGTTCAGATTCTCTAATATTTTCTAAGAAGTTGAACCATACCTCCAAGAAACATTACAAGTGTTACTATACGAGAAATTACTTCGGACTGCTCTTGGCCTTTATGAGTAGTTTGGCCTTTTTGAGTAGTATTTTGGAAGTAGAATTACTGGAAAACTCAAAAGGATCAGGCCACATTACGTGCAAACCATTTTGCCCTGTCTCCATCAAACATCCTAAATTTGAATAGTAAAAAAAAGTTTCTTTAGTTCTCATTTTATTTTAAGATCCTCGCATGTAGACAGACACATGAATCATGATAGTAACCACATGTCAAAATCCTAAGACAGAGACAGAACCGACAAACATGTAAGTCACTACTTTCTCCACACGGCCACACACGAACGTGCTTCCCATTATCTTTATTTTTTCCTACTACTTATATCTCTATCCTCTGCATGTTTTTTACCCGGAAAATTACAAAACCCATCTCTCCAAGATTTTAAAATCTCACTTTTTTTTTTTTTTCGTTGACAAATCTAGTTATGCCTCCTCCGGCAATGCTTGCGTTTGATGATAGTTTAGACAACGAGTGGAAGGGTTTCTCGGTTTTTCCTGGAGAGAACCCTAGCCCTAACCCTAACCCTAATTTCAACTTCTTGGTGAAGAAGGCAATTCTGGAGAGCGAGAAATCAACCGGTCCTATCTTCTCCCGTTCTTCGGCAAGAGACGATAGCTTCAGAATGGTGTTGCCGCCGGCGATGCCTCCGCCTAGAGACTCAGCCGTTCCGCTTCCTATGCTCCCGGAGCCTATGAGAATCCGGAAGAAACTTAGCCACCAAGAATCATCAATCCATTTTATGAGGAAATCTCGTTACACGGAGAAAATCCTCTACAAGGGAGAAGATTTCAAGTGTAACGCCTTCTGCTTGACTCTACCTGGATTCGGGAAACAAAAGCCAGTTAGATCTTCTTCGAAACGCCAAGACTCGATGGAGAAGAAGATGATCAGAGCGTCTTCCTTCACCAACTCAACTGTTTCGATACGCGCCTCGCTCGAGAAATTCGAATGCGGTTCTTGGGCATCAACGACGGCCCTGACGCAAGATAACGGTCGGTCGTATTTCGATTTCCCGGTGGAGATGATGAAGTGCAACAGCCGGGGAAACGGAGGAAGAGACGTGCAAGAACCGGTGACTTCTGGTTTCTTGTTCGATAGAGAAACGGAGACTTTGGCTCTGAGAAGCGTTTTGAAGACGAGGAGCTCAAGGTCGTCTGGAAGAGATCACCAGAGATCGGCTGAGACTTCACCGCTACGCCGTGTGAGATTTTCGACCTCTTCTTCGGCGTCCGTTTCGTGCCCTACTTCTCCGCGATCTTGTATCACTCCACGATTGCGTAAGGCTAGGGATGACTTTAACACCTTCTTGTCCGCTCAAAACGCTTGAATAAGCAATAAAAAAAACAGAGCACCAAGACTTTTTTTTTATATGGAAGTATGGTATTTATATATCATATATGTATGTATGTATGTAATGTATCTACGGATGCTGTGTAAATATCTATGAAGAGAGAGAGAGATTGTTGAATCTTTGAGAAGCCAAAGTCGATGAAGAGTTTTATGATAATAAAAAAAATCATGTTTGCATCAAAGCTCTGTTTCAGACTTCATTGTCCAAACCGTTTTTAGATTATTTTGGTCTTTGAGATATCACCGATGAAGACTTTACGGGTCGTTTGAACAATTGATTTTTGTTACATTTTTCACGTTGACTTCGAAGCCATGTTTCTGACTTCTATCTCCAACATTTTTTTATGGCTTATTTGAGTTTTTCTGAGTCGCTGAGAAACCAAAATCGATTAAGAATTTATGATTATGAGAGTGATTGGAATAAGTTTAATTTCTTCGAAGATCAAAAACTTCATAATACTGGACAAATCCTTTCGTTACAATGTTGTTAACATAACCTAATATTACGAGAGCATTACGATATATCAGACCCAAAACGCCACATAACACGAACGAGATGAGCAAAACAGTGAGTGTAATGGGTTTAGGAACCGTTTTATTTCAGTTTCTTGTATCGAAGGAGACGCGAACAACGTCCATAATCTGAGCTCGGCAAACCGGGCATTTCCCTCCACTCCAGTGTAGTTCATTGGCACATTTCAAGCACGTGCACATATGTCCGCACCTGTACAAAACCGCTTCGACCTGCGTTTCGTCGCAGACGCAGCATTTGCGTTTCATTGGGTTTTCTCGGTGAGCCGACTGTTGCAATCTCGCGTTAGTATCCAAACACGTTTTGACAGAATCTCGTAGTAACGACATTTCTTTATGAAGGTGTTGGATCTGTGATCTCATCTCGCTTATCAGCTCCATTTCCTGAAAACGGTACTACGCGGTTCAGATATTCTACTACTAGCGCGGTTGCGAGTTTCTATGAAATAACAAGAAATCGCAAAAATACTTACAGGTGAACGAGGATTTTGAACAGACATGACAGGAGGGGAAGTTACTTCAGTGTCTTGAGAACTCCATGATCCTGCAGGAGACGATGCAAAAATCTGTGACGAAGACGATCGGCTCGAGTCATCTCTATCGTCTTGCTCTTCGCCTTCCGTTAATGGCTCTTCTTCATCTTCAGTTTCCTCCACAGCTTCATTTTTCTCTTCTTCCTCTTCTTCCTGTTGCAATTCCCATTGTTCAGTGTGCCGTTTCGAATGTGTCTGCACGCGCGACATCATCAGCCTATCGATCTGCTCTCGTAAGCCGCTCTCGAGAAAGTCTGTTACCGTTCTTCTGTAATACAAAACACATTTTCTTAGTCAATGGTTAACAAATAAGAAAAAAATGTATTTATTGGTTTAATGTTAATTACCGCTCAAGGAGTCTACGTATGTCCTCTTTCTCAGACCGAGTGTTCATTACTTCCAGGTACCGCGACTTCCTCAGTTCCTCCCAGTAACTTCTCGGCCGAGATATTTCGCTAAGCCAGTCATTGTTCGTTTCTCCGTAATAAGATTGCTCATCTTCATATTCTTGGTCTTCCCATTCATTCAAGTAAGAAATTTCTTGTCGCTCAAGGCCCTGATCCATCTCAATAGCCTCATGTACCACACCTGGTGTTTGAGTTTCTTGCCTACAATTTCCAATACTGTTCTCGCTTTGATTCTGTTGCACTCGCGAGTCTTCTTGATTTGCGCAGACGCTCGGGTTCACCTTCTCTTCTTCCTTCTTTTCAGACTCGTCGTTCTTGCAAATCTCTTCTACTTCTCTCGTTTCTTGCAGCTGAAGGCAGTTCTTTTTTGATCCGACTGTTCCATTGGATAACATTGCTTCTTCTATCTTGACGTTACGGGGACTCAACCTCTCTTTGAAAAAAGCTTCTAGAGTATTGCTGCCGTTTTTCAGTCTCTTGTTATCAGCAGTTACTTTGGTTTCTTCTACGGTCTTGTTATTCATCTCAGCCGATGGATGATGATCCTCCCTCTTGTCTACGGCATCAGCAACGTTTACTGCGTTGTTAGCACGAAACCTCTCCCTGCGTTGCGATTCCAAGATTGACGATCAGAAGAAGCAAACCCTAAGAACTAAACTCAAGAACAGAGATTCTGAAAAGTTACCTTAAATGAAGAACTGCAGAGCCTGATCCGCTACGGTTTAATCCGGTTGGTTTTGAATTAGATCGGTACTGATCTTGAATCGCTAGACAGCGTTTGAGGTTCCTTAGCCTTAGCATTGACTGATTTTTAAGAAAACGTACGAGACAAGGTTGTGACAAAAGAAACTGTTGGATGGATTATAAAAAGCGAATCAAAATGGTGAAAATATATTACCTGGAGACGGCCACGTTGAGTAAACCTAGAAACTGCGTTGCGTTCAAGAAGCGAATCCAATTCGCGGTGGCGATCGCGTTCCATTTGCATGACCAGGTCGGTGAACGCTTGCCGTCCTCGGAGCCTCGGTGAGAAGCTAACCATCGGAAAACTGCTTTTCTCCGACGAAGAGCAGGAGGAAACGTAAGGCCTCGGCGTTCTGATAATCGAGAGTCCTCCGCCATTATCTCCGGCGGTTAGCTTCTCTTCGTTGCGAAGCCTCCGAATTAAGTCAGCGACTCGACCGGAATCAGAAACCGAACCGTGTGACAGAGACTCAATCTCCAAATCTCCACTCTCAGCTTCCGTGATTTCTGACTCATCAGCCAGCTCGGAATCTCCGTTGCACGACGGATTTTCTGAAAAATGAGAGTCTTGAACGCTGACTCCTGAATCGCTCCGGCTACTGGCCACCTTCGATTGGTTATGGCTCGGCGAGTTTCCGCCGCTGGATCGGTTTAGCCTCGCCTCCCATATCTGTACAAGAGAAGAAGCTCCGTTTCTCTTCGATTCCTCAGATTTCTCCTTCCTCGGAACCGTTTCTTCCACGGGAGGTGCAAGAACGCGCGGCTTTCCCGTTAGCCGAACGATACCGTTCTTTTTACTAAAAGTCTCGATCCAAGAATCGACGAAGTTCTCGTCGGAGACGGGAGACTTGTAGAGCTCGTGATGATTGTCTTTCAGATTCTTCTTATAAACAACGGAGTTTTGATTCCGATCTCTAAGGATAAAACCGAACCTTGGAGACGAAGACGGGATCTCCACCTGAGAAGACGCCATCTTGTATTACGAATCAACGAATACAAAAATCAAATACTCATTCGAGTCTTGTTTTTTAATCGATCGAAGGAGTTACAAAACACAAACTCTGTTTCTTTTGTCTCAACAAGACGAAATAAAAAAAAAAGGAAGAAAAACTCGTTTTGGGTTAGTGAAGACACTGATTTTCTGGTAAAAACAGAGAAAAGAAAGAAAAAAAGAAAACAGAACAAAACGCTGTGGAGGAGATAAGAGGAACGAAACGATGAAGAAGAAAACAAAACCAATGAAACAGTAATGTGCTTATCTGTTTAGTAGTAAGACTTTTTTTTTTTTTCTCTTTGGTTGTCTCCACCGCTAAAAAAGTGTGTGTCCGAAAATCGCTCTGTTTTGTCCCTTGAACGTTGGAACGTGTCTGTAAAATAAGGAAATAAAGATATGAGGTGTAATAACAGACGTTGAGGTTGCGGAGAAAGAAAAGCTTTCGTGGCCAAAAGTGAAATTAGTCACAAGAACTAAATAAAGCTGTAATTTCGGACTATATATTAAATGGTGACTGGGCACAGATGTCGCTCTTTTTGGGCAAACGCATTTAATGACTAGTAATTAAATTTATTAATGGAAGAAGGCTCCTAAATGCGAGAGTCAAAATGAGCCGTTTAGGGATTTAGCCGTTGGCGAGTGGGAACCATACACTTTCTTGATCTCTTCCACGTCCTTATTCGAATTGTTTATTTAAAATAGCTACAGTTTTCCAGAAGAAGAATGATTTTATATACTTAACATACTTGGAAAAGAAAGAGAGAAAAGGGGAAAAACTAAAGTAAATAATATATAGAAACGGCCGAAGTTTAATACGATGATGGTGTATGTTTATGACTACGTGTTATAAACCATATTTAAATCTACAGTATAAACAAACGAAAGATTTAAACATCTTCTATATATATATCTTAATTTTCACTTCGCATCTTTGGTACAATTTTTTCCAAGAAGCTTCTCTTTTAGTAGCTGATGTCTGAGATGAATTTTATGTTTGCACAAAACCGTTGAAATTCAAGCTAGTCTGATTCAAGTTTAACTATTAAAATCCATTATAAAATTAAATTCATAAATAAATTTATTTTATATAACACCAAATTTTAACTTAAGTTTTAAAATCATTAAATAAAAAACAATATGTAATTTTGACAAAAATTCTGAAATCATCAATCTAAAATATTTGATAGGGTTCAATAGACGTGGCCCTTTAACGAGAGCCTCTTACCAAAATCGACCCACGATGAGGGCTACTAAGCCCATGTATGATTGTGCCAAGAAATTGTTAATTTCGATCTCTCGCATTTTGCTGCCTTTCATAATCCGGGTTTAATGATAGGGAGCTATGTGAGTTAGATACCCTGTTCTTTTGTCACTGAGCGTGGCCGTAACGAAGATGGTCGCCATAGTCTTATAGATGAACATGACAATAGATAATTAATAGCAATATAAGTATAACCGACCAAAGAACAAAATAAAATACCCCAATCCAAGTTGACGAAAATATAAAAGTAATAATCTAATCGAGATAAGTCAAAAAGGCTGATTTCGGTAATGTACAAAAAGGAATCATATATTATACATCAGAAACATCTCGCATACACGACATGCAAGCAAGTCATTTTAAATTACTAAAATACTAAAAGGTGTGCCTCCCACGTAAAACCATCACATTCATTTCCAAACCCAATATATAAATTACTCACAGACATCTCTCGACCATATCAAACGAATTCAAATCCAATCAAACAGAGAAAGAGTTAAAAAAAAAGGCAAAATAATGAAGTCGGCCGTGGTCTCAGTCGTCGTCCTACTCGTGATCCTCGTGGCCTGGCCTGTATCAGCTGCCCGGAAAGACTTACCGGGAGCGGGAGGATACGGAGGCGACGAGGATGATGAAGACACAAAGTCATGGTTTCCTTTGGACAATCAATTATCTTTGAGTTACTATGACAAGATTTGTCCAAATTTTGAGAAAATCGTTGATACCAAAGTGAGAGAATGGACAAAGAGTGACTCTTCCCTTGGTCCAGCCCTCCTCCGCCTTCTCTTCCACGATTGCGGCGTCACGGTATTGCAATTATATCTTCTTTCCCAAGCTATTATAGTTACAATCTTGTTATCATCATTTTAATGTTTCCATAATATGCATAAGTGACCCACGTATTGTTTTGTGCACATAAATATAATACCATTTGAAATGAGAAGATAACAATATCAACTTTCAGGGATGTGATGCGTCGGTTCTTCTAGACCACGAAGGATCAGAGAGAAGATCGCCGGCGAGCAAAACCCTAAGAGGCTTCGAGCTAATCGACGATATAAAGTCCGAGATTGAAATATCCTGCCCTGGCTTAGTCTCCTGCGCCGACATCCTAGTCGCAGTTAGCCGCGGCGCTACCTACCAACTCGGTGGTCCATACTGGCCTAACGCTTACGGTCGTCGTGACTCCGTCAACTCTTACGCTGGAGACGTCGAGAAAGTCCCTTCAGGCCGCCGTGACGTCACTGGCCTTCTCGAGACGTTTCAGTCTTACGGACTCAATGTTCTCGACCTTGTCGTCCTTTCCGGAGCCCACACCATCGGAAAAGCCTACTGTGGAACCATCCAGTCGAGGCTTTACAACTTCAACGCAACCCATGGAACTGATCCGTCGATTGACGCCAAATACGCAGATTACTTGCGTCGCAAGTGTCGTTGGGCCTCAGAGACCGTTTACCTAGACGCCGAGACACCGGTGATATTCGATAATCAGTATTACATCAATCTTCAGAAGGGTATGGGAGTCTTGACGACCGACCAGGAGCTTGTCAAGGACCCGAGGACCGCTCCGCTTGTAAAGGCTTTCGCGGAGCAGCCGCCTGAGATTTTCAGACACCAGTTTGCTGTGTCGATGGCCAAGCTGGTCAATGTTGGTGTCATCACTGCTGAAGATCGTGTTGGAGAGATCAGGAAGGTTTGCAGCAAACCTAACTCCAAACCTTACTGATTTTGGGAATCACGGTGCTTAAGTTTATAAAATAATCTTTCTTGAAGTAATTTCTTGTTGGTTTGAATTGTAATTTTGTTATCCGTTGTCTGAACAACAACAAAAATGTGAATCTTGATTTATACTGAGAATTATTTTTTGTTACAAGTTACCTGAGATTCGTGCTACTGATTTACACTAAAAATCGGTCCAACATGATTAAAATCTCTTGAAAGGTTAATAATGTTGATTGAATCCGAAGAAGTTATCTAGTCAAGTAAATAGTTGTGAGCTTGTGATGATAGCTTTTGGTGCACGAAAATGAAACATGAGAGGCATAATCAGAGATATATCTTAGGTTCAAAATCACGTTTTTAGGTTTTCTATAACAGTTGAAGCTCGCCAAAAATAACAGTACAAAGTAAGACACTTTCTAAGATATTAAAGAACATGGTAGGAATCTAGAAGGAACATAGTTATGAGCGGTGACACAGAACTAGAAGTAAGAAGAAAAACAAACTTGGGAATTTAGACTCGCTTGCCTCGAAGGAAACCCTTACTGCGACGATTCTTCATCCCCAACTTAAACTTCTTCTTCAACTTCCTCCCGATGGGTTTTAGAGACTTGTTATGCTTCTCGTCATCCATTTCCACATCTACAGACAAGGACAGTTATCCAAAACAGAACATAGCCACATTATCAACAAGAGGTAAGATCAATTCAAATTATTGCTTCTAAAAGAAACCAAGCAATCAATGATTTAGCTTGAAAGAAACTAGTATATACTTGTAGATGCAATTGTGACCAAAACTCAATACAATGAACCATAGAACAAACTTTTACAAGGGTCCACAACCGATTCTGATTCCTCAGAAAGATAAATGTATTTCTTAGCAAATAAGCTCAGAAACAAAAATCTTCAAACGCAGTCACAGCATTAAATCTTCACATTGCTATGCAGAAAGTGAAGAAGCAAAAACCCTTCTCAAGAGTAATGAAATTAAACCTTCACAGATTTCAAACTAAATTGAGTGATTCTGATGAAACTCAAACGCTACAGATTTAAGCAGAATAATTTCTTCTTCGAGCCTTACTTTATCCAACAACACAAACAAACATAATCCAACAGCGATACTATCAACCTGAACTGATGCTGTTACAGTAGAAACCGAACATACCCATTTCGTTGGCGACAGTACCGGAGGCGGAGGCAGCGGCAGACTCGGATGTCGGCGTCGCAACTTCCATGAACGGAGAAGGTGGTGGTTGACGAACAGGTAATTTGGGTGCGGCGAGTGCGGCTTCGATGGCGGCGGATTTGGCGTTGTCTCTAGTTAGTGTGAATGATTCCTTCTCCACTATTTCTCTTCTGATAGCTCTCAATCTCTTCACCCTCTTGCATCTCATAGATTTCGCCATCGTTTCGAAGCTCGAGGAGATGCGAAATTAGGGTTTCGACGGAAAAGGGGACTTCAAGGTTTCTGTGTGGGATTTGCTTATATCGTGTAAACCTAATTGAGGAGGAACTGAGAATTGCTCGGGTTTTGTTTGGTTACAAGAATAGCTGTATCCTGTCCGTAGTTATGGCCCATTAATGGCCCAGTAAAGATATTTATAGGCCCAAACGAAGAATACATTTCATATTCGTATCCTTAAAACCCGAAAATACCCTTATTCGCCTCGGCGCAGATGATCATACGGTGGACTGCGAAATCAAATTTCTCAGAGATTCCATTGTTTCCCTTTGAAGAAAGCTCTAAGTTTAGATTCAAAGCGTTAATCTCTGTCCACTCTTCTTCGGGTTAGTTTTGTTATGAAAAGTCATGTGATTTTCTCTTTTGTTCTCTTCTGTTAAGATTTTGATCTGTTTTAGCTTTGGATTGCTTGTGTTGTTGACTTGGAAGCTCTTGAAATCGTGTGACGAGAAAATTCGGGTTGAGTTGTTGTAGATCTAGGGTTGGATTGTTAATGCATTGTCTTGATCGAAAATTGTTACAAATCGAGACAATGACTGCGTCGATATTAGGATCTGGTGATTGAATCATCTTATTATAGAGGACCCACATCGAAAGTTTGAATTTTTAAGAGAGTTTTGTAGAATGTAAGATTGTTAAGATGGAAAAATGACATCTTAACTAGTAGTTAGCTGTTTGATTATGTTTGAGCTACAACGAGATCAAGGATGGTTTTGGTTTGGTGGCAGAGATGTACAATAACATGGGACCTCAACCAGGGATGCCAAGACCACCAGGGAACCCTGAGCCCGGTCCGTTTGGGAACCCGTTCACCGGAGCCGGGTCGGGTTTCATCCGTGGCGGTTTGGGTGCGTACGGGGAGAGGATTTTAGGGTCAGGCTCTGAGTATGTGCAGAGCAACGTAAGTGTGATTCTTCATCATCATAATATCTGATTCTCATCAATTTTGTGAAGTTTGTTTTTTTTTTCTTGTTATGAAAAAAATGAAACAGATTACTCGTTACTTCTCTGATCCCCAATACTATTTCCAAGTGAACGATCAATATGTTAGGAACAAGCTCAAGGTTGTTCTGTTTCCTTTCCTACACCGGGTAAGACTCTCTTTTCTTCTTCTGTTTGAGACTTTCTCAGACAAGCTATTAAGTGAAACTAGTTCGTGTTCTGCTTTTAAAACCTTCCAGGGACATTGGGCAAGAATATCTGAACCAGTTGGGGGTAGGCTCTCATACAAGCCTCCTATCTACGATATCAATGCGCCAGACTTGTACATTCCGTTTATGGCATTTGGTACATACGTTGTTCTTGCTGGTCTTTCATTGGGACTTCATGGAAGTAAGTTTTATGCTTGATCTCCATATGGTTCTCTCTCAGCGTTTTGAGTCCTAGGGAAAATATAGATTATTGATCCGTTTCAAACCTGAATTGATATAGGTTTTCACCGGAAGCTTTGAATTGGCTGTTTGTGAAAGGATTAGTTGGTTGGTTTCTGCAAGTGATGCTCTTGAAAGTAACACTTCTATCACTTGGTAGCGTAGAGGCGCCTTTGCTAGACATTGTGGCTTATGGAGGCTATGCTTTTGCGGGTCTGTGTCTTGCCGGTTTTGCCAAGATTATGTGGGGATACTCGTACTACGCGATGATGCCATTGACGTGTTTGTGCACTGGGATATTCTTGGTGAAGACGATGAAACGTGTTCTGTTTGCTGAAGTGAGGAGCTATGACTCGAGCAAACATCATTACCTTCTTCTGTTTTTAGCCTTGGTCCAGTTCCCTCTTTTGATATGGCTTGGTAACATTACTGTTAATTGGCTTTTTTGAATTGCGTTACCTTTGATTTTTTTGCAATATACGATTTTTCGATTTTTTGTTCTTGTGAATTCTTGTTGGTACTTTGTAGCAGAATTTTAACATTCTTGACATTGTATGCTGATCTATTCATATGAATATTGTGAAGAAAGTGTCATTATGAACTTGTATGAGATTCTTGTTACCATTCTCTCTGTTTTATCTCCATTACGATAATTCGAATTAAAAAAAAAAAATAGCATGAGATACACGCAAATGGGAGAATTTAAATCATGGACTGACATTTAATCATATACATATACATTGAATAATCAACATCGTGTTCAGTGAGTACAATCATTTTCCCTCATCCCACAAATATAACATAGTATAAAATACTCCTACTAACTAGTTCTCTCTTATCAATTATTTTATTTAAGAGACTTGGTCTTACTAAATAAAAATGAATGTTTGTTACTATTTTGCCGAATTCATTAAAAAGAACAAACACATCATGACCTATTAAACAAAACACATCATACTCATGGTCTGCCTTAAATAAGTTGGAAATAATGGTAAAAGCTAACAATTAGGTTGGATATTTACTTAAATAAGTTAATGTTGATTATGCAATAATTCATGTCTCCTAGTAATTGTCACATCGGTGTTTTGGATGATTCTCTAACTTAACCCATATGGTACTTCATAAGACTGCATTTCTCAAAAGTCAATGAAGTAAGCAATGGTCTTGATTTTTTTTTTTTGTATATTGAAAAGTTAATTGAAACTTGTAGGCTTGAGCTACCCGATTTTTTGTAACGTTCTCCACTTGATTAAGCTTTAAGATTAGAGCTTTGAAACAAAACAAAAAATGATAGGATCTCACGTTTGCCTTACATTCTAAGAAAAACGTCAATCTTTTTTTTTTTTTTTTCTCGTCAGTAATTTAGAAAAATAATAAAAGAGAAGAGAGAAGTTTGTTGAATCAGTAGTTGCAGAGACATGGTTAGTTCCGCTGACTCTGTCAAGTCATCTTCTCTCTCGTTTACTTTACGTTAAGATCTCTCTTTTTTCCTCTGAGAAAAATCTCCTCGAGAAAAAAAAAAAAAGAAAGATCGAAAACAGAGACACCCACTTTCCCTCTAACTCAATTCTTTTCCAATCAAAGCTAAACTTTCCTCTCCTTTCCCATGAAAATAGACACAAAGTGAAGAAAGTTAGAAGAGCCTAACTCTCTTTTAAGTTCTTATTTTCTCGGGAAAATCTACAGAAAAAATCGAAAAAACAGAGACACACCCATTTCAGAAAAATCATTACTTTCATATCAAAAGAACAGAAAAACAATCATTACTTTCCGACTTGTCTTCCCATTCTCAGGGGACAAAAAAAAAAAAAATATTTGAAACTCTGTTTTTGTAATCAGAAACAATGTCTTTGATCAACAAAGGAGCCACCTTGGCTCTGTTTCTAGCGTTGACCATGGTGGTCAACGGCGTTTTCGGGAGATTCATCGTCGAGAAGAGCAGCGTCACCATCCTGAACCCTTTGGCAATGCGGTCGAAACACGACGCGGCCATCGCTAACTTCGGCGTTCCTAACTACGGTGGTTACATGATCGGCTCCGTCGTCTACGCCGGTCAAGGAGCTTATGGATGCGACTCTTTTGACAAAACTTTCAAACCCAAATTCCCTCGTCCTACCATCTTGATCATCGATCGTGGAGGTAACTGTTTCATTTGCCGTCTTGTTGTTGGTCGAAACTGCTCTGCAAATTAGAGAACCCTCCGAATTTCTGGTTAGAAATAGAAAAGTTATATCCTTTACATAGGAGACTTGTCTCAGTCTAAAACTCACTCTTGTCAGGTCTTAGTTTACATATTTTAGTCTCCTTTTGATCCAAAGACGCCTGCTAGTTTGGTATGTTCCATAATATCTGATTAGATATTAGAAAGTTATGTCCTTTATGTACGAGACTAGTCTCAACCAAAGTTTTAGTTTACATCTTTCAATTTCGTAACTTCTTTTATATCAGATTTGATTCCAAATTTCTGCTTAGATATAGAAAGTTCTGTCATTTACATACGAGCACCCCTTAATCTCAAACTATTTATGATTGAAGGATTAGATTATGTTTTGATTCTGTTTTGTGCTTTTGCTTTGTTCTGCTTTAGAGTGCTACTTTGCATTAAAGGTATGGAACGGTCAAAAATCTGGTGCAGCAGCAGTTCTAATAGCAGATAACGTCGACGAGCCATTGATAACAATGGATTCACCTGAGGAATCCAAAGAAGCTGATGACTTTATAGAGAAACTCAGCATCCCATCTGCTTTGATCGACCTTTCTTTCGCCAATAACCTCAAGCAAGCGCTTAAGAAAGGAGAGGAAGTAGTCCTGAAGATAGACTGGAGCGAGTCATTGCCTCATCCGGATGAGAGAGTTGAGTATGAGCTCTGGACTAACACGAACGACGAGTGTGGTGCGCGATGCGACGAGCAAATGAATTTCGTCAAGAACTTTAAAGGGCACGCGCAGATTCTCGAGAAAGGAGGGTACTCTTTGTTCACACCTCATTACATTACATGGTTTTGTCCTAAAGATTATGTCTCCAGCAACCAGTGTAAGTCTCAGTGTATAAACCAAGGGAGGTACTGTGCTCCTGACCCTGAACAAGACTTTGGGGATGGATACGATGGGAAAGACATCGTTTTCGAGAATCTGAGACAGTTGTGTGTTCATAGAGTGGCGAAAGAGAATAGCAGGTCTTGGGTTTGGTGGGACTATGTGACTGATTTTCACATCAGGTGTTCAATGAAAGAGAAGAAGTATAGCAAAGAATGTGCAGAGAGTGTTGTGGAATCTCTCGGTAAGAGACATCACAATCGTTTTCTCATCCTTTCTTCATATTCAACGTCTCTAAGAGTTCTCTTATTCCTCAGGTTTGCCACTTGACAAGATCAAGAAATGTATGGGTGATCCTGGAGCTGATGTGGAGAATGAGGTTTTGAAAGCTGAGCAAGCGCTTCAGGTAGCCTTTCTTTCCATTCTTTTCGTCTATATTTTACCATCTTTGAAGCCAATTTACTGAGTTCAGTCTTTTCTCTTACCTACAGGTTGGACAAGGAGACCGTGGGGATGTCACAATCTTGCCAACGTTGATCATCAACAATGCTCAATACCGCGGTTTGTTTCATTCCTTCTTGGTGTAACATGTTTGCTTAGAAGACAATATGTTACCGGAAAGTTAGAGATTATCAAGTTCTTAATATGATGTATTGATCAGGTAAACTCGAGAGAAATGCGGTATTAAAGGCTATATGTTCAGGCTTCAAGGAGAGAACCGAACCCGGGATCTGTCTAAGTGGAGGTTAAACCAATCCCCCTTGATCTCTTCTGGTAATAGAGAATACTAAAGAAATCTTCTTTACACTTTTGAAACAGATATCGAAACAAATGAATGTCTTGAAGCAAATGGAGGGTGTTGGCAGGACAAGAAATCTAATGTAACAGCTTGCAAGGTACTTGCATTAGAACCGGTGAATATGTACCGATTATTTTCTGGTAGATATTTTATTTACACGTGAAATTGGATTCTATCAGGACACGTTTAGAGGAAGGGTCTGTGAGTGCCCAGTTGTGAATGGTGTGCAGTATAAAGGAGATGGCTATACTTCATGTGAACGTACGTTCTTGAACTTCTGTATTGTTAGAGAAACCTCACAAGAAACATTTTGTGTTCTGGTTTGAAAAAGAAGTCATCTTTGCTTGATCGTTATTAACAGCTTATGGACCTGCGAGGTGTTCAATGAATCAAGGAGGCTGTTGGTCTGAAACCAGAAAGGGCTTAAGTTTCTCCGCTTGTTCGGTTAAGTGACTCAACTTGTTGTCTTCTTTTCAGTACTTATGCCATAAAGTTTGTAACTTTTCACCCAAATCTCACATTGTTTCTTATGATTTTCTCCAATGATTGAATTCAGAACTCGGAGACATCCGGATGTCGTTGCCCTCCAGGTTTCAAAGGAGATGGTCTTAAATGTGAAGGTGAAAACTTCTCCCAACTAAAATTTCATATCCTCTCATCTTGTTTTCTTAAACTGATTCGTCTTCATCTCTGTATACATATATCTACTAGACATTGATGAATGTAAGGAGCAGTCAGCTTGTCAATGTGATGGATGCAAGTGTAACAACAAATGGGGAAGCTTCGAGTGCAAATGCTCTGGCAATCGTCTCTATATGAAAGAGCAAGACACTTGTATTGGTAAATGTCGAAACAAACAATCAAGATTCTAAACTTCGTCATATTCTTATTTTGTTTTTGTTTGTTCTTGTTGTCGCAGAGAGAAGCGGATCAAGAATCGGATGGTTCTTCACATTTGTGATCCTAGCTGCAGTTGCAGGTATCTGTGTAGCTGGTTACGTGTTCTACAAGTATCGTCTCAGGGTATGTTTTGCTTCTCTTAACGAGTATTCAAACTCATAATCATCATGAATATCTCTAATGATAATTCTTTCTTGTGCGTCAAATGCAGTCTTATATGGATTCGGAAATCATGGCGATTATGTCTCAGTACATGCCATTGGAGAGTCAAAACACAAACGATCCAATGACTGGTGAACCTCAACATCAACAGCTGAGATTAACTTCTGCAGCTTAAAATTCGATTTCACAACTGTTTAATAGATAATTTGTTGTTGTGTTACCCCAAGGAAAGTCTATATAAAGAGCTAAAGAAGAAATTTTCTTTTGTTTTTACTTTTTATTGTTTATCCTGGAAAAAAAAACTTTTTTTGGTTGTTGTCATGTTTACTTCTTTTTTTTTTTTACACTTTTCGTTGTCGTAGATAGAGATATATGCTTAAGATTTTATACGGTTACATTTTGAAAAATAGTTTCTGTTGGAAAGTGCGAACAACATGAGTTCTCTGGTCATCTGTAAATTACTGAATGAATTGGTTAGGACTTTGGTTATAATGAAACAGAATATGGTGTTTTTGTCATAGATAAAGTTTGATTGAGGTTTTAAACGAAGAACCTAAGAAATTGGGGATCATATATGAAGTTCTGTTAAAATAAGTCCTTAATCGCCGCAAGGAGAACGCTAGAGGAAATAAGAGAGCTGGAGAACGTTCTTCTGAGTCTTGAGTGTGACACTGGAAGTTCTTAAGATTAAATATATGAAGATATGTATCAACTCATTTTAGTTAAAAACTTATATTTTTAACCAAGCTATTAAACATACAATTCACTATCAAGTATGCTTTTATTTTATCATAGCCTAACCCGTACGTAGTATGTGTTTAAAAATAATATAATTGTATACGGGAAGAAAACTTATTCCTATATCTCTCGAAAAGACTATTATGATAAGATACTTATGCAGGATTATCCTCTGATGATGGTATCTATGCAACTTTCTCCCAGAAGATCAGTTTCACTATGGGTGTAATCTTTTCTTTCAGAAAAACGGAGATTATAACCTATGCTTGCCGACTAGTCTTGATGATATCTTTTAGTCTGTGTGAATTTTTTTATGTTATATATGTAACTAGTTTAAGGGGAAAAATGTCATTTAAATCTCAAACTTTCAAAAAATGGTGGTTTAAATTATGGACTTTCAAAATGTCATTTAAATCCCAAACTTTTTGTTGATTTCTCAATTAAATAACGAACTTTTGTTGACTTCTCATTTAAATAACAATCTTTTATTATTTAAGTCATTTGAGTCTCATCAAAAATATAATTAAACAAAACTAAAAAAATTATTAAGTTTTATCAAAAAAAAAATATAAATATGGTAAAAAAACTCAAAGAAAAATCAACATTAAAATAAAATTAAGTTTCTGATTTTTGTGAGTGCTTAAAATATTTTTATGTATATTTATATTTAACAAAAATCTAATGAAAGATCAACATATATAAAAAGCATGAATTATGATATTTAATCAAAACAATTCTTACTATATTAAACACTCAAAAAAATCAGAAACTTAATTTTATTTTTTATTTAATCTTTTTTTTTGAATTTTTTACCATATTTATAATTTTTTCTTGATAAAACTTAATAATTTTTTTAGTTTTGTTTAATTATATTTTTGACGGGACTCAAATGGCTTAAATAATAAAAGATTGTTATTTAAATGAAAAGTCAACAAAAGTTCGTTATTTAATTGGGAAGTCAACAAAAAATTTGGGATTTAAATGACATTTTGAAAGTTCATGATTTAAACCACCATTTTTGAAAAGTTGGAGATTTAAATGAAATTTTTCCCTAAAGCAAATAGTATCTTAGTATTTTTAGTGGTTAGACAAGCCAATAGCTAAGACCACCTCAAATGAATCCACATGTGACCAGATAACATGTTATTTGGAGTGGATGAGGTGAGCGGTCAAACAAGGAAGGAGTTAAGAGAGTAAGAGGCCACTCCATCCGAATTTTAAACAATCAGATTGATAAAGCATAGCGAATGAATTCTCTAATTAGGGACTCAGGCTAAAGGAAAAGACGTACTATTCAAAAGACGTATTATATCTCCATCATGAATGTACAAATGAAGATGATAGAAACTTTTAAAAAGGAGAAGTAGATGGAGGCTTTATAATGCAATCACTTCCTCATAATTCAAATAATAAGCATAAGTTTCTTTTGGATGCTTCTATTATAGCTATTATAGCTGCCCTGCAACAACACACTTAAAGCCAGACTTAACCTCTATGCCCATATGGGTGGATTTCATGGATGTGCCAGATAATCTCTTCTCGGAGAAAGGACTGTTTTTCCTAGGCGATATTATTGGTTCAGCAAAAAAGTTACATCCAAACACTGAGCGGTGCATTCGTCTTGATGTGGCAAGAGTATTGGTGGTGGTAAATTTGGAGAAATCACTCCCTAAAAAGATTATGATTGATGAGCTAGACAACGTGCTGATTAGCGTAAGCTATCCCTGGCTCCCACCAAGATGCCAGATTTGTAACGTTTGGGGACACAAAGAGAAGGAATGCTCTAAGATGAAAGCGGGCGCAGCAACGGTTATCAATGGAGATGTAACAGGATTTAAACTCCAAACAAAAGCCACTGACAAAGAAGAGGAAAATCAGGGATCCAAAGATTCAGAAATGGAGTCTGAGCAGAACAGAGCTGCTACATCGTCTGAGAAACCAACTGAACAATGGCAGCTTGTCATTAAGCAGAACAGGAACTCACCAAACAAAACCTCCATGGAGAAGAAGAAAGTAACGGAAGAAGAAGAAAAACAGATAGAAGAAACAGCCTCCCCATCCAGATTCAACATCCTCAATGATATACCTGAAGAAGAACCGGAGGATGGAGAAATCAAAGAACAGTTCATAAAAACGGATACACCTGATGATGACTCCTCTTCTTCCTCGGAGGACGAGCCTGAAAAAAGAATTCCCCCCAGGTTTGATCACAACCAGTCCAAGAAAAATAAGAACAAGAAGAAACATACAAACATCAAACAAGATCAGAATGCTTTACGAAACAACAACCCTCCAAAGAAGTCCTCCTCACGGAGGAACTAATGATTATGAGTTCTTTTTTTGCGTGGAATACCCGGGGTTTCAATCAAATGCGCAAACAAGATATAGTTCGTTCCTGGATAAATACTGCTAAACCTTCTTTTGGTTGTCTACTGGAGACTCGTGTTCAAGAAGACAACAGCTCAAAGATTATAGAAACAACATTCCCTGGATGGAGATCAGTCACTAACTACGAATACCACCGCCTAGGAAGAATATGGGTCGTTTGGTCTAATGAGGTTACTGTCACAACTCTTTATAAGAGTGCTCAGATAATAACCATTGGAGTAACTACTTCTCAAGGCAAAGATTTGCTCTGTTCTTGTGTCTACGCATCCAACTTCAAAAGCGATAGGCAAACTCTCTGGAATGAGATACGTTCACATCGAAATCTGTTTGATACAATGGCAATTCCGTGGATTATCCTGGGGGATTTCAACGTGGTCTTAAACTCGGAAGAAATTTCACGACATGATGATCGGATAGGCGATCAAACAGGTATGATGGATTTCCAAGATATGGTAATGGATTGTGATCTAAGGGATTTGGTTTCGTCTGGTCCTCTTCTAACATGGTGGAACCATCAGGAAGACAACCCAATTGGAAAAAAACTGGACAGAGCACTGATAAACGAGCAATGGTGCTACTCTTTCCCCAATTCTGCGGCAGCATTCGAAACAAATGGCATTTCTGATCACTCTCGCTGCCTTGTTCGAATCACCACTGCTGCTCCAGCTGTGAAGAGACATCGTTTTCAGTTTTTCAACTTCCTAACGGAGCACCCGGATTTTCTCAAACTGGTCTCAGACCATTGGTTATCAACCGAGCCAGTTTATCATTCAAGATCAGCTCTCTTCAGATTCCACAAAAAATTAAAAGGTCTGAAACCACTACTCAGGGCTCTAAATAAGGACAAATATGGGGACATCACTAAGCGAACGAAAATTGCCTTCCAAGTCTTATGTGCACGCCAAGATGATGCTTTGCGAAACCCTTCTCAGGAAACCTTCCAAGCAGAAACAGAGGCTGCTGAGGAATGGAATCGTTATGCTGCGGTGGAGGAAAAGTTCTTTCAACAAAAATCACACATCACTTGGCTGAAACATGGGGACCATAACACAACTGTGTTTCATAGATCGGTGCAAGTGAGAGGATCAAAAAATTTGATTATGCAGTTAAGAAACAACGCAGGGGAGGTACTTACTACAACTGAGGATATATCTGCAGAAGCTGTGGATTATTTCCAGAATTTTCTCAACGATACAACAAACATGCCGCAGGAAGCCAATTCCCCAAGAGATTTGGAAAATTTAATTGACTTTCGATGCAGTGATGAGGACGGCGATATGTTAACAAAGCAAATCACAAAAGAGGAGATCCACGCAACTCTCTCCTCCCTCCCCTCGAATAAAACGCCTGGTCCGGACGGTTATACGAAGGAGTTCTTCATGGCAGCCTGGCCAGTTATTGGAACAGACCTGGTGACGGCTATTCAGTCTTTTTTTATTTATGGATTCATGCCAAAGGGGGTCAATGCAACAGTCCTGGTACTCATTCCGAAAAAGACGGACGCAGAAGACATGAAAGACTTTCGCCCCATCTCATGCTGCAACACGGTGTACAAAATAATTTCAAAGCTTTTGGCAACTCGTCTGAAAAAGATTCTTCCAAAAGCAATCTTACAAAACCAAAGCGCCTTTGTTGAAGGAAGACTGTTACTCGAGAATGTACTCCTAGCTACAGAACTGGTAAAGGATTATCATAAGGACTCAATCACCTCAAGATGTGCACTAAAGCTAGACATAACAAAAGCTTTTGATACAATTGACTGGGATTTCATACAAGACATGTTGATTGCTATGGACTTCCCTCAGATCTTCATCAACTGGCTTAAAGGTTGTATATCAACTGCGGCCTTCTCTGTCTCAATTAATGGTGAGCTCAAAGGATTTTTCACCAGTTCTCGGGGACTTCGACAAGGTTGCTCTCTATCACCGCTTATTTTTGTCCTGGCCATAAATATCCTCTCACATCACCTAAACAAGGCTGCAGTGAACCGACGTTTTGCGTATCACCCTAATTGCGAAGACATCAACCTCACTCACTTAAGTTTTGCGGACGACCTACTGGTTTTCACTGACGGTACAGCTGAATCTCTTCGGGGAATTGCTCATGTCCTGAAGGAATTTAAAGATGAATCAGGTCTGGCAATAAACATGGCTAAATCAGCTTTATATATGGCGGGAAGTACACTGCATAGTCTCCAGGAAACAGCTGTTGAATTAGATCTGCCAATAGATCAACTACCTATCCGATATCTTGGACTACCACTACTGACAAAAAGAATGACACGTGCAGATTACGAACCGCTTGTTGATCGTATAAGGAGCCGCTTTCTATCATGGACAAACAACACTCTCTCATACGCAGGCCGCTTGCAGCTCATTCAATCTGTGATCACAAGCATCATTAACTTCTGGTGCTCTGCTTTCTGCCTACCTAAAGGATGCTTTCAAAGCATTGAACGAATGTGTTCTGCTTTCTTATGGTCTGGAAATCCCAACATCAGTTCCAAGGCAAAGGTATCGTGGTCGGAGGTCACCACACCCAAAAGAGAAGGAGGCCTGGGCATAAGAAAAATGAAAGATTCATCCAAGATATTCACTCTCAAACTAATATGGCGCTTGTTCCAGAATGATGGCGCTGATTCCCTATGGGTTGCTTGGACGAAAAATTATCTGCTCCGAACAACATCATTTTGGGACATCTCAAATAAAACAACAAAAGGATCTTGGATGTGGAAGAAGATCCTTCAACTCAGACCATTGGCAGCTTATTTCCTAAAACAAAAAGTCAGGAATGGTTTAAATACTCATTTTTGGTTTGATCTTTGGTTGGATATAGGTTCTCTACATTCATACCTTGGGGAGAGTGGCACTCGAATCTTGGGAATAAGGCGTAACGCAAAGGTGGCTGATGCCGCCGATGAGAATGGATGGAAGCTCAGAAGAGTGAGAGGGCAACGAGCTAGGCATGTTTGTCAAATTATAAACAACATGGAACCCCCGAAAGCTTCCTATGGATTTGATATAGCTCAGTGGAAGCAAGCTGAAGACTGTTATGAACGAAGATTCTCCTCCAAATGCACATGGAATCTCATCCGTAATCATCAACCCTACGCAGAATGGACAAAGCTCATCTGGTTCCCAAAAGCTCTCCCACGTCAATCTTTCATTGCTTGGTTGGCTTTCAGGGATCGTCTTCCTACTGGTGCAAGAGCTAGAGCATGGGGCGTCAACCAGTCATGTCCTTTATGTGGTGAGGAGCAAGAGACGAGAGATCATCTTTTCATCGGCTGCCCTTACTCATTTACGGTTTGGTCAACATTAACAACTGATATACTGAGATCAAGACTGAATCCGGACTGGACTGCTACGGTAAACACTCTTCTCAGAAACAGAATGACAAAACAGGATAATTTGCTATCAAAAATGGTGTTTCAGTCATCAATATATTGGATTTGGAGAGAACGTAATGGACGATTACACAACAGACCGCACCACACGCCATATTTCACAGCAACGACAATCCATAAGGAAATACAGCTGAGATTAGCAACTGGAGAAGAAGAATCAATCCTGCTTCACCGTTGGAATTCCCTCTCGAGAATCAACATGCCTTGAATGCCTTGGGTGTCTAAATTTTACCACTTCGATTAGATTATTTGCTTAAGTGTTTGCAGATACAATTATCATTTTCTCTTACGAACAGACCGTCTTTTTGACAGTTTTTTGTACTTATTTTTTGGTTGATTTATAAATTTCACATTTAACCAAAAAAAAAAAAATCAATACTATATAATAATGTCAGGTTTCTTTGGAACGTTTCCCTGGTATTTACAATACTTTTATGAATTTTAGGTGTTTGTTAGATATGCAAGATTGCAAGTTGATTTATGAATTTTTGGGAGAATATACAAAACCATCATAATTCTCCAATTTTTATAAATAAAAAGTGTCTCTGATGTTATATTTAATTTAACAGCTTTTTAATTTAAATAAATTTTATATTTAATTCAGAAAATTATGCAGATCCTAAAAAAATGGATTCAAAATTAATTCTCAATTTTAAAAAACTTCTGGTACTCCGCTATATTTACCTTTGATCTTCCTATGTATACCTTTATTCATAAATTATTAAATTTCATCTACCCAAATTAACGTAAAAAGTAAGGGTCAATTGACTTACTGTCTTAGGTGAAAAGTTAAATTTAAGTGTGAAAAGGTGAAAACCAAAATAAGGTTGCTTGAAGAGTGAATACAACTCTAAATTACCAAGTTCAAAAAAGTTTTTTAACTTGTTTCCATAAATGGCGATTTCTTGAAGATTATAATTTACTTTGAGATCTAGAATTTCATATATCTACAACTCGTTTACCCCCTCGCTTCCATAGATTTTTGGGCTAGAGAGAATTTTAATGAACAGACCATAAATGAACACACATGTACGTGTATATATCAAATGCAAGCATATGTATGTATATCTCTATCTCTACTAAAGAAGATGTATGAAGAAGAAATTACGATCGAAAATCACATTCTGAATGTTTTAATCTCTTCTTTTATTTTCTTTAAATTTTTCTGAGAAACTATTATCTTAAATATTTGAAGAATAATAATTAAAAATATGGAAATTTTCTATTTGAGCCGGAAATTTGTGACTAAATACGTATAAAATAACACTATACAATAATAGCTGGACTGAAGCTTCCAATCAAGTAATGTTTTCTTCAGCGTTATGTTTTATTTATTAGTTTATTTATATATAAAATATATGTATTCTACCGGATTAATTGAAAATGCTAATTTTATAGGTACTTAGGTAGGATCAAAAGTTTTTAAAACCTAGTTGGGAAATGGGAAGAGGATGATTTGACAAAAACAAGACACTGTTTGGTTTCAGAGACTTCCTTTAGCATCAAAACACAAACAAAAGCGAAGCCGCTTGAGTTACTTCAAATAGAGAATATTATTACTCTTTTGCGACTTGTCAGATTCAGATATTCTTCTCACTTGTATATATTATTTTCACGGTAAACAATGCCTTAAATAAGAAACCCTGATTGGACTTCTGATCTGACTCTACTTGACTCTTTCTACTTCTTTAATTTCAGTCATCATGTCTCTCAAAACCCTAACTCATTAACTCCAAACTCGCTTTCTTCTGTTGTATTTTCACATATCTTTGTAATTAGCAGTGATTAATCAGAATTCTATCGGGTCTAAAAGTCTGTTGTTTGTAAATTAGATCTTGATGATTTCAGATGTTTTATAAAAACTGTTTAATTGAACGTTGGATTGTTTTTTTCTTTTAATCTTGTTATTGGGGAGTTCCAGATCTATGGGTTTTAGGTTTGGAGGTCGAGATGAATTTACTACTGTTTCGAATTAAATCGATCTATGGTCTTTAGTGAAACGATTACATCCAAAAGATGAAAAAAACAATGTGTAACATAATTTTTATCTGTTTATTCCTAGCAACTTCAAATAATTAAAGGTAACATCTATTTCTGCTATAACATTATGAACAAACTGCTTGATCAATTCATAAAAAAGGTACCTTGTTTCTTAAAGATTATTCATCTATGCATCTATAATTCTCATTTTTATCTTGTTAAGTATGTTTCATGATTAGAAACCACGTTATTGCATGCTACATAAGTTTGTCATTTTTTCCTTGGTGATATTTTAACTCTTGGACTGTATTAATTTAATCTTAAAATGTATGTTAAATTTTTGTTTCGAATCCAAAAGAATAGTGTGGTCTCTTGAGCTCCTCCAACAAAAATCATTATCATGGACCCGATCCATATATACACTTATTTTAAGTCATGTAGTAGCAATTGACTGGTTTCAATTTTTAAGCGATTAGATAGCTATATTTTATAATATAAAATAAAACACGATTTATAACAAATAAAATGATGTAATTGGGTTGTTTAAATAAAAAAATAATCTAAAATAGTTTGCAAATTAATATCTAGTATCTCCGATGGGTACAAATTGTCTGGCAATTATCAAAAAGAAAAAGAGGAGCCGAGAGCGTGCATGTAGATTGCGATAAAATTTAGAGTTGAAAAAATGAAAAGAAGATGAAGATGTGATCATGTGTGTGAAAAGCATTGGAGTAGTCTCTGAATTAATAATGTCGATTCTGGGCATTGACAAGATAACTCTGAAGCTCTCAACATTAAGAACCATCACTTCCTCTGCCACCATTTTCACGTTTACCCACACACATACACGTATACAAACAAAAATTTGTTAGTCAATTAATATCAAGAAACTATTGCTATAACAAGTCTTTTCGGATAGTTGTGCTTGTTGAAGTTTGGTTTAGTTAATACTGTTTGAATGATACCAAATACATCCAGTATACATATATTTGAAACACACATTACACTTTATAATAAAACAAATTCAAACTTCTTAAGAAATTAATTTGAATTTTGTGGTTAACCTTTTTTCTTCTCATTCTCCATATTTGACGGTTTATTTTTTAGAAATTCTAGTTTTAATATAACAAACATCAATCCTATTTCTACATTTTTCTCTTTGTTAACACAAATACTTATATAATTAAAATTTTCAGATATACAAAAAGTTCCCTAATATTTATATACTTATTGGTTTGTCACACTATACCTTTTTAATAATAAAGAAACACGCTTTCTTTTTTCAATCTAATATATCTTTTTCTTAATTGTATAAATTCAATTTACCTTTGTTTTTGCTTTTAACATCTTTAGTTTATTACCTTTGTGTATATTATCAACTGTTCTTTTTATATATAAATATATATGCCACTTTACTCTGTTGAAGTCAAGAACATATCAAAAAGCCATGCAAGAAGTAGAAAGAGACTAGAGAACCACTGTCTCCTCTTTGTTACTTCTTTCTTCAAAAGCTATACATATGATCTTTGCCTCTTTTCCTACAATGAGTTTTGCATAACTTTCACCAAAACCTTCCTCGAAAATCATTAAAATTAAATCTCCCTTTTCCCAACACAAGAACAAAACTCCAAATCCATTTCAGACAAGAGAATCCTAAATCCCTTTAAACCTTTCATATTTCAAAGCCTAAACAACAAAATGGAAACGAACGTGTTCATCAATAACCCATCTTTACACTTACCTTTCTCTTACACTTTCACCAGTAGCAGCAACAGTAGCACAACCACAACCACAACCACAGATTCGAGCTCCGGTCAATGGATGGACGGTCGGATTTGGAGCAAGTTACCTCCTCCTCTTCTTGACCGTATCATCGCTTTTCTTCCACCTCCGGCGTTTTTCCGGTCACGTTGCGTCTGCAAGAGATTCTACGGTCTACTTTTCTCCAGCTCTTTCCTCGAGACATATCTACAACTACTTCCTCTCCGACACAACTGTTTCCTCTTCTTCAAACACAAAACCCTGAAAAGCTACATTTACAAGAGAGGAGGAGGAACAAACGATGATGGTTCCAATAAAGCCGAAGGATTTTTGTTTGACCCTAATGAAATCCGATGGTATCGTCTCTCTTTTGCTTATATCCCTTCAGGGTTTTATCCTTCAGGATCATCAGGCGGGTTAGTGAGTTGGGTCTCAGAAGAAGCTGGTCTTAAGACCATTCTCTTATGTAACCCTCTTGTTGGCTCCGTGAGTCAGTTGCCACCAATGTCAAGGCCAAGGCTTTTTCCATCAATAGGTCTCTCAGTAACACCAACCTCCATTGATGTTACCGTCGCCGGAGACGATCTCATATCTCCTTACGCCGTTAAAAACCTCTCCTCTGAGAGTTTCCATGTCGATGCCGGTGGATTTTTCTCCCTTTGGGCTATGACTTCTTCTTTGCCGCGGCTTTGTAGCTTGGAATCAGGTAAGATGGTTTACGTGCAAGGCAAGTTTTATTGTATGAACTATAGCCCTTTTAGCGTCTTGTCCTATGAGGTTACGGGAAACCGTTGGATCAAGATTCAAGCTCCAATGAGGAGGTTTCTCCGGTCTCCAAGCTTGTTAGAGAGCAAAGGGAGGCTTGTTCTCGTAGCAGCCGTTGAGAAAAGCAAGCTTAACGTTCCCAAGAGCCTTAGGCTTTGGAGTTTGCAGCAAGATCACGCCACGTGGGTCGAGATCGAACGGATGCCTCAGCCGCTCTACACACAGTTTGCAGTGGAAGAAGGCGGAAAGGGATTCGAGTGTGTCGGAAATCAAGACTTTGTAATGATTGTGTTAAAAAGGGCTTCATTGCAGTTGCTGTTTGATATGGTGAGAAAAAGTTGGTTATGGGTCCCACCGTGTTCTTACTCCGGAGGTGGCTCAGACGGAGAGGTGCTGCAGGGTTTTGCTTATGATCCGGTACTTACTACACCGGTGGTTAGTCTTCTTGATCAGTTAACACTTCCATATCCAGGAGCCTGTTAGTTTTTAGACTATTAGTTAAGAAACTATGTGTCGTTTCCACTTGCGGCGTTAAGACTGCTTGTTGTTTTTTCCAAAATTCTGTTGCTTCATTTTATTCCTGTGATCCTGCCTGTTTGTAGTAAGACTATATCTCTAATGTCAATGTATCTTTGACAAAACATAAAATATACAGACAGATATCGAATGGTGTACAAATGAATCCGTAAATTTATCAAAACTCAAAAACTAAAGGTCTTCAGAAAATGGTTTCACTTGAGCAGTACCTTGAGAATGAGATGAACTTTGCGGTTCATTATTCTCCTAAGTTCTTCATTAGCCTCTGTGCCTATCCTCCTGCAAAATTAGCATAATATCACAGAAGATCAGTCACGAGATTAGTTCAAAGAGTGAACCAGCTTGTGATCTTGTTTGCTCTTACCCGATTTTGCAACCGCCCTTGCCCACAAGAATCTTGCGTTGGCTAAGTTTAGGAGTGATGAGATGCTGTTCGATCCTAAGGGACCCGTCTCGCTGCTCTCTCCAGTCCACTAAACGGTGCTCCACGCCATATGGGACTTCCTATGGTTTGTTCAGAATCATGTAATTTGGAAACCGGTACAAAAGATTACACAAGTAGAGTTTATGTTATTATTACCTGATGAACATGGTCTAGCAATCTCTCCCTAACAACTTCAAGAGAGATGTTCTTCATGACTTCTTCGCTCATGGTGAATGGATCTTCCTCCCATGGCTTTTTTACTGCCTGGTCCATTAAATATTGGCTGAGATCTTTAACTCCAGATCCCTTGAGTCCTGATATCATGAAGTACCTAGAACACCAAACAGAGAAAAACGTACTTTTTTCAGTTGCAAAGAGCCTTCCCCGTTCGTTGTTTTTTAAATTGAGTCATGTATATGATCTATCCACCTTTCATATGCCGGAAGATTTTGGAATTCCTCAGCAACCTTTAACAGATCTTTCTTCTTTTCAACCAAATCAACTTTGTTCATACATAAAATGCGCTTCTGTTTCGGATTTGCTTCCTCTCCCATGTGTGTGATCAAGCGTACAACTCTTGAATCCGGACTATATCAATCAAACAGAAAATAGAATTCAAAAACTGCGAATTAAGTTAGAGAGAACTCTAATTATACTAGCCAATACCGCAAAAATACAATCATAAGAGTCCGGACTACATCAATCAAAGAAATTCACAAACTACAAATTAAAGTTCACTAGAACTCTATTACTAGAACCCTAGAGTTCTATTTAAAAGAAGGATATACATGAGTGTTTCCATCGGTTCTCAAGCTTATGGAGAATCTCAGTGAGATGCTAGTGAGCCACACCACAAGATGCACTTGATGCTCTTAACCAGACTACTCTAAGTTACGAGATAGCTTTGTCAAGAAAATATGCAAAAGCTGATAAAGTTCACAAACGTGCAAATGACTAACCACGTGAGATGCCTATGGACATCAAACATAACAATGAGGACATCAAATAGGTCAACCGAAGTCCAAGCATTTTGCACACGAGACTTGATGTCTTTGTAACCATATCCGCTTTTCTTTAGCATTAAACCCGGAGTATCAAAGAAACACTGCAAAGTTGTTACAAACACAATATTCAATATTTCAATACAAATGATTGTATCTAAAAACACAATGCTATTCTCAATACTTAACCACAACGAAAAAGATAAAAGAAAACTTACAACTTGTGTATCTCCTTTTGTCAATACTCCTAACACTTCATGTGTCGTCGTGTTGGTCTTCCGTGAAGCAGCAGCAACCTTTGTTCCAACCTGCACATATGCAAAGATTCTCAACATAAAGACAAAACCAAACTACAAAACCCAAAAATTAAGCAACTTTACGATTACACAAGAGCCATTAGCAGCACAAAAAAACCCCAAATTCAACCAAGAAGCAACGAATTTGTGCATAAACATATACAAAATGTCTTTAAAAGATCAAAAATTTCATTAACCGAACCATGAAATTAGTCAGTGAAGACTTTCCGGCGTTTGGTGGGCCGATGATTCCGACATTAAGCGACTTCTGGTCTTCTTCTCTAACCTCACCTTCACCGAGTTCGTCATCAGCTGACTCAAGCGCCGCCTCCAGGAGAGCCTTCGCTAGAATCCTTGACCTATCAATACTATCATCATCTTCTTCTTCGGAACTCTCTTCTTCTGAAGTATTCAATTTACCGTTCTCTTTAGGAAACAGCTCTCTCTCTACTCTTGCCCTGTACCCTTTATCCCAATTAGGTTGCTTGGGCTTTTTCACAGAATCTTGGATTCCAGGGATTGAGTATTGAGTGCTGTCGAAAACAGAGTCGCTGATGGGTCCGTCTCCGTTGACGGAAGTGGGTTCGTCTAGATTCGGCTGCGCCGAGTAGAACCGGCGGAGGAAGTTGTGAGGAAGATGGGGTTTACTACGAGGTGTCGTCGTTCGTGAGATTGAAATCAATATACGTAGAGATCTAAAAGCTTTCATTTTCTTTTTGCAGCGACAGTGGCGAAGTAGCGATCTCGGACAAAGTTTAGATTTTTGACGAAATGTAACAGAAGACGAATCGAGGGTTTTAGAGGGTTTTTCACTTTCGCAGTTTTTTTTTTTTGTGGGAGACGGGAGAGTGGTAAGAAAGTAATTGAATATTACAGATAGCCCCGTTAGTTTAAACAAAATCCAATTTACATTACTAACTTCCCATTCGATTCTTGGATGCAAAAAAAAAAAAAAGAAGTGCACTTTTGCGGAGAGTGGAGTTACAAATGTTGCACATATATAGCTGATGTAAAGAATACTAGATCCTAACCGCGCATCCGCGCGCAGGATATGAATAATATTTTTTTAATTAAATACATAAATTTAAAAAAATTTAATATATTTTGATATAATAATAATTTTTAAAATTATTAAAAATAACAAGCGTGAATTATTTTGTGAGTTTTTTATGGCTTGATTAGAAATTTACAGAAAGAAAATAGTTTTAAACAGAAAGAAGTAGATAAGCAGCAATAAAATTTTCAATTACATCAATTTAATGCACACATACGTGGAAGTGAATTTAATATTATAAAATTTATTATATTCATACTAATATTTATGAAAATGTTTAGCATTTCTAGAAAGAAAATAGTTTTAAACCAATAGCAAAAAATAAAAAATTACATCAATATAATTAGAAGATAAGTGGAAGTAAATGGTAAATTAGGAAATTAAATATTTACATACTAATATTTAGGAAAATAGTTAACTTAATATTTATATTTGTTAATATATTGGACTTTTAAAAACATTATTCTGATTTCAAAATAATATCTTTTGATTTAATATCTAAATAAAAGTTTAACTAAATAAAAGTTTAACTTATTTAATAAGAATATAAAATTTAATGTTATTTTTATATCTTCTATATATTAAAAGAGAAGACGTTTTGCCACATGTCTCAAGGATATTAAAAGAAGGAAAAACAACCAAACAAATATTTATTTTGTACATGTCATTAAAAAGTTCATCCTTAATGGACATGCTTAATGGGTTTTTGTTTACAAAACACAATCTAATATAACCCAAAAATTATGAACCTTTTTTTCTTTCTAATTTGGTTATATATATATATCAAATGTTTTTTTTACAAATGAAAAGATATTATATTAATCATCATTTGTAAAAATTATAAAAATCCTACGAATTTTATAATTTTAACTACTTTTATGAAAATAGTTTAAAAAAATACAACTCATTTATATATATATATATATATATATATATATATTTTCTATTTCGTTTTGTTTAAATTTAAGGGGTTTTATTTGTTTTAGGTCAATATTTTGGTAAAAATTAAACATATGTCAATTTATTTATATAAATTTAAAATATGATTTAAAATATTTCATATTTTTAAAAATAGTTATTCAACAATACAGAATTTCTTTGATTATATTTCAAAAAAAAATATTAAACAGAAAAACATATAATCAACAATATAAAATATTTATAACTTTTAACCTACTAAACAAACACAAAATATAATACACACATAATATAATTATTCAAACACCAATCAAGACAATATATAATCTCATATAATACAATTCTTTTAACATCAACAAAAAAAAATTCATACAACAAACAACTACAAATAGTATAATAGCCATAAAAAACTTGACTAATATGATAACAGTTTATATAATAATCAAATATATATCAAATATTAAACCCGTGCAGGGTGCGGGCTATCATCTAGTTCAATAATAATATAATAGACTATATTCTGTCCTTAAGATAAGTTTTTTTAATGTGTAGTTATTTTTTTAAAATAGTGTATATTTGTAAATTTAAAAGTTATAGTTTGAAATGTACTGATAGTTTAATTTTAAGTATATGATAAAATTATATAGTCTATTCGATTAGTTTGTATTTGTTCTTTTATCTTCTAACTTTTATAATTGAATTTAAATTTTATATATATTTAGGAAAGTTAAAATATATATATCAAATAAAAAATAAAAAATATACTTTATGTTACTTTATGTGTATATTTACTAAATATATTTTTATGTTACTTTTTGTGTATATTTACTAAAATTAGATTTTATGTCTTAAAAATTAATTTATTATATTAATTAATTATATTTTCATTTGATTGAATATCTAATATATATATTATTACTATTTTCGTTTTTAATTAATCACATAAGTGGGATCCATTATTTTAAATTGTTATGATACATATCTAATTAATATATTTTTATTTATGGTAATTAATCTCTACATAATCATATGTGATCAAGTGTATTAAAAGTATTATAGACTACATATATGTTTAGTCTAAATTATCCTTAATGAAATTCTATCTTTTCATTAAATTTCAGTGGCATATTTCGTAATATAACACATGACAATAGGTTTATTTCTTAAGGGACTTCTGTTTTAATATAGTAGATTAGACTTACTAGTCACTTTTTTACTTTAGGATAAATATCTAAACATGATGCAAACATTTTGGGTGAATTTGTATTACATAGTAGTAATTGATAGTCAGAAGAAAATTGACCTAAGTTCTTCCTCCACGTCTCCCAAAAAAACATACAATCTCTATGTAACATATAACATATAGTCTATAGTGACATATAATCTCTATGTACGGTCTATGTGTAACTCTATTCAGTGGGTTTTAGTTTATGTTGTGCTTTCAAATGAACTCAAGTTCATAACCACAATGACTGATAATTATGAGGCTCTACTGGTAATTTTGTATCTGACTGGTTCTGATAACCTCTATTTTCTGTCCATTTTTAGCTGGAATGTTGTTGAAAATGACTTATCTAGTTGTTATTAAGAGTGTCGTTGGTATAACAGCGCTCGTTGGGGAACCTAGTAAATGGGAGAAGCCTTGGCGCTCTCGTTTGGAAGACTTCAAGAAATTAATAATTGGGGAAGTTATAGAATTGCATCTACAAAATCGATGTGTGTATAGTGGTAGATTACAAGATGGTGAGAATGTTAACCAATATTGTTTATTTTAAATATGTAAAAAATTTATGTATGTATTTTTGAAACTTTGAGGAATCATTCTAGAAGAAGCATCTTTGATTGGTCAAGAAGGTTTGGTCACATATGGTATAAATAGACTAGTCCTGCAGATGATCTTGTACATGTTGGTGATAAGTTGTGTGCTTGCTTTTATTGAATTTTGTAGAGACGCCAGCTATCGGCACAGTAGCATTTCCTGCAAGCCTAATTGTCCTTGTTAAAAATACGGAGCATAACTCAGACTCTGATGAATGTGTCTCTCCCGGAGAGGGTCCGTGTGATATCCTGCCGTTGAGGGTATAGTGGATATTGATGTCCAGATGGTAAGTTACTCTCTTCTTCTGTCATAAAAGTTTGAAGCAAAGTTGTACCCCGATAGAGGTCTAACATTTAAAACGACTAATCGAGAAGCGTACAAAATAGTACACTGATTTACTATATATTTAGATTTTATATGTTTCATATTAGATATTTCTAAATAAAATTTTGAAAAATCAACTTAAAAGTATAAATTATAGAAAAATCCTAAATTAATTTTCTCATAAACATATGTACGTTCATTATATAACTCAGTGATTTTCCTTAATTAAATATTCCAACTGTATATTAAATCGAAATTTGAGTGATTTTGTTCAATCTTGACTAAAATAGACCGTTAGATTTTTGATTTAACTCGGCGATTTTAGAAAATCGTTTCAGATATGTATGTTTAAAACCCTAGACGGAGACCTAGGCGGGGACTATACCGATTTTTTGAACATTGAGTACAACACACGAAGTAACCGGTAAGTAATGAGAAAATGTAAAACAACATTGATTTATCTTCTTTATTTGGAGAACCTGTACAATAGACTAGTAAAGATAATTGACTTAGACTGAAGTGTATGTGTGTTTACATTCCTAAAATTCAGAAACTAAAACTGATTCATGTATTGAAATCAGTATATGTCATTCTCTAATAAGGCCGTAAAAGATAAACTTTGATGTTCAAATAAAATATATCAAACTATAGATAAGGGTTCATGCCACTGAATGGAAACCGAAATCGTGATCTCCTTCTCTCACAAATTAGGTGCAACAAACGTAAATACTCTAAAATATATAAATCCCCAAACAAGAAGAAGAACAAGCATACAAAAATTTACTAGTAAAGAAATGGTCACATCAGATTATAGAGCAATTGCATTTGTTATCCAGCTTAGGAGGAGGTTTCAAACTCTCTCCTACTTTACTAGGAGGAGGAGGAACTCTAACCTTAGTCATCATCGCTGCTGCTTCACTTGCATTTTCATCACTCTCTATATGCACCTCTGTTTTCTCCTCTGTCTCCCTTTGTTTCCTTGTCGCTTTAAAACTCTGTTTCTTCTTCTCCTTTGTTCCACCACGGCGTCCACAACTACTACTCCTGTTCGGATTCGACTTTCCAAGTACCGTCACTATTGGATGATGCAACATTTCTTCTTTCACCGGCACATTCTTTGCTTTGAATAGTATTGTATCAGTGGCTTCTTCGAGAGTGAGGCTCTTCGTCTCTTTTCCACCTGGACACTCCACAATTACGGTCGACTCATCTGCAGAGAGCGCAAGAAACCATGTTGAAAAACATATAAATAACAAAATTGTAAAAATTAAAGCACAGTGAGATGCCAGTATAAGAATTCTGAGCAAGTACCTAAAGTTTCGTTTACAGGAGCCAAGGAGTTGTGGTGATCTGCAGAATCATGTCCCATACTCTTCTCTGAGCAATCATCCAGGTTGCATTCCGACTCTAGAATTTCATCATAAAACACTAAAGAATGGGTTTGGGGTGCACAACTCTCGAGTTCTATTATCTAAGGCTGTCGTGGTGGACAAACCGTGGCGAGGAGATTCGTTTCCATCCAGCCTAGAGTGATCATCAGTGGCAGGTAATGCTCCTAGTTCTGATGTGCTCCTTGCATGTGCCGGTTATTTGGGAAGCACACGCTTCAAAACTGTCCGCTGGCATGACATTTAGAGCTTTGCAGGTGTGACTTGACACGCCAGATGAAGATGACATGCTGCTAAGGGACTTAGAGTTCGTATCATACCTATGAGTCTCCATGTCAAGTGTGCTCCCGCTTTGATGTCGTATGTGGCTTCCCTTTCTTATAAAGGAACATTAAAAATGCATGTGAAGGATTTGAACCCCGGTTGGCTAAACTGAAGCTTCTTCATCAGAACCACTAGACTAAAGGCTATTACAGAATTTTGTGGCCGAAAAATATTTATAAACTTGGCGGCCGCAAGCCCAAGCTTCATTTGCTTGGTTCAAGGGCCGGCTATGTATAGAGGAACCATAATCCCAAGATGAAGATGCAGATGTAGTTTCTGTGGAGCTTCTGAGGCTAATTCTTATATCCCTTAAATAAGAAAAGCCCTCATATGATCTGGTAAGACCACTGGAGTGATTAGCTTTAGTAATGGGTGACTTCATACAGACTCGATCTCTTTATAAGCAAAGGAACGCCCCTAACTTGTGAAGAGCCAATCTTCAAATCATGATGCTTCTCAGAAAGCTGATTTTGAGTATCTTTAGGGCCTGTATTCGGTAGACCACAGACAGTGGAAGACTGAAATTCATCCTGGTGATCGAATGTCTCCACATCTTGCTCTCCCAAAGCCATGGAAAGAGTTGAAGAGGGCTCTCGCGTAAATGTTCTTGCTCGTAGGAATCACCACACTGCTTAATGTTTTGTCGTGTCTTTGAGATTTCTGCATCAACCATAGCATCAGGCAGCGATTCTAGCACATGTACCGCAGGAATTGTCTCAACAAAAGACTCTTTTTCATCAAAAAATCTCTTGAGAGTGTTTTCATCAAGACAAATATTTTATCTCCCTTGTACTTGCTTCAGTGCCACGATAGTGGGAGCCACAAGTAGCACAAACTTGCATAATTTCAAGACGTAGATGATGACTACCAAGAAGAGTGTGCGAACTGTTTTTAAACATGAGAAACATGGTACTTGTCCGTGTCTGAAATTAGATCTGGGTCATCTTTTTCGTTTTTAGTTTCAGATCTTTTAATTTGAAATTTTGTTTGGAACCGACCCAAGAATGTAATCTTTTCCTTTTTTTCAATTATACAAACCAAATTTCCTTATTAGTTCCAAATTCTCAATCAGATCTTTTTTCAATTCTCCTAATTTCCTTATTAATTTCGTAATATAAGAAGAGGACTTGATCAGTCGGGTCGAGTAGAGAGAAGGAAAAAAAAAAAAAAAAAAGATCAATCGAGGATGAAAACAGGATAATATTCAACTTCGAGTTTTCTTGGAGCAGAAGCTATTTGCTTAGCTTTACAAGTCAAACTGGTGCTCGCTGTTTCACCAGGGCCCCGTCGAGCATAGAAAAAAATCGAAAAAATGGATCTTCCAGAGGAGAAACTCTGCTAGGGTTCCATTGGGGGGATTCGTGGTAAAGGATCAGAGGGTTTGTTTTATGAAATTCAATCCCCAAGGAATTTTCATCTACCGAAACCCTGTTCATCCGTGCATCATTAAACAAGTAAGTATACTTGATCAAATCGACGTATCTAGAGCCATTCACTGCGACGGCTTGTTACTATGCGTCACCAAAGACGAGCTCTTGGTATGGAATCCTTACTTAGGACAGACAAGGTGGATCCAACACAGGACCAAATTCGAGGGCTTCGAGAGTTTTTCCTTGGGGTATGACAGGAAGAAGCGTAATCACAAGATTCTGAGGTTTTGCTTTGTGCCTCTGCCAGGCATAACCAACTCCATTGTAGGATTCGAAATCTACGATTTTAGCTCTGATTCATGGAAGGCTCTTCGTGTCACTCCTCCCGAATGGGGGATCATGCATTGTCGGCATAACAGCGTCTCTCTCAAGGGTAATGCTTATTTCTCTGCACTGACAAGAAGACAAGTCGGATCAAAGAATGTTGAAGACGATTTCTTAATCTGTTTTGATTTCACAACCGAGTGCTTTGGACCGCGTCTGCCTCTTCCTTTTGACACTGGCGACTCTGTTGGGGTTCTGGTCTCTCTCTCTTGCGTTAGAGATGAGCAGCTCGCCGTCTTGTTTCTGTTAGTGTTGTGTTGACTGGTTTTAGAAGATGCCGCAGTCATCAAGGGAGAGATTGTTAGTGTTGTGTTGACTGGTCTTAGAAGGTGCTTGGATTATAAAACTCAATCATCAAGGGAGAGATTGAAGATGTAGTGTTGAGTGAGTTTTATAAGGAGCCAGAATAGGTCACTCGATCTGTGTTGAATCATGACATGACTGTGGTAGATGAGACATAAACACATGGATGGAATCGCCATAGATATCTCTCATAGATGGTGTGACAGTTTCGACAAAGACACTGGTCTAAACTGTCACATATGTTGAGGCAGAGACATCGTTTCATGTACGTGTTGATACAGTGATTGACACAAAACAGAAGACATGTTGTGGCAATCAAGAAACCTGCAGTTAGACATATCACATTATGTATCAAAGGCTGTATCAAGAGGCAAGGATTTGGCGTGGCACAGAAGCTTATGTAGGAAGTAGCTTGCCGAGCTGGACAAAGTGGATCTTGGAGAACAAACTCGTATCATCACATATGAGGGAAGATATTGGATTATATGAGAAAAAGAAAATAGGAATATTGAAGATATTTCCTGTATTTTAGGAAACATGGCCACGTGAGTTTGCAAGCCTTGTAAGGTGAGAAGATCGCGTGGGCCTAATGAGTCTTAGGGTTTTGACTCTTTGTTATTTATACCAAGAGCGTGAGACATAAGCGGCTGCGCGCTTAGGGTTTTCTTGAGAGATGCACACAAGGTGTGTGGCGTCGTCCCACCATAAAGATTTGTAGATCTGTTGGTGGTGTATGAAGATTGCAGCGTTTGAGAAGACGGTGCTCCGGTGCTGCCGGATGATAGTCAAGCATGCAGGCTTGATATCTATCTTCATACCTTATTCATCTAGAAAAGAATGGTAGGCATTGTAGTGTTGGATACCATATGCAATTTGTAATTGTACTCTTGTTCTAGTGGATTTGAGTCTGGACTAGGTCCCGGGGATGTAGGGAAACCGAACCTCGATAAAAATTCTATGTGTCATTTACTTTATGCTCATACATACTCATAGTGCGCTTGAACACATAGAATTAGCCACAAATATGCATTTACAGTTTCAACGCTGGGAGACGCATGAAAGGATTGATATTTGTATTACCACTAAGATTACTCCTAAAGCCGTTTCCTGGACCAAGCTTGTCTTGGCCACCACTGGTTTTATGCTTGACCGTTATGGTGGCAGTTTTTTCATTGACGAGGAGAATAAACTTGCTGTGGTTTTTGATCTAGCCTGGACTTCTAGAATCCATACAGCTCGCATCATTTCAACTGATGATGCATACTTGAAATCTCTTGTAAACGGAGATGCTCCTGCACATTCCCCACTTGTCTACTCTTCCTATGCTCCAAGCTTAGTGCAACTGCAATTCATCAACCAACCAACCAACCCGCTTGTCGACCGAAAATTGTTATGTTCTTTGCTTCTTGCGTCCCTAATCATCTTTTAAACTTATCACTGTCTCTCTCGAAGATGCTTCATGAGATTGTTACTTTTTTCATATCTTTGCATTTGGTTTACAGAGAATGAGATATTAAAGAATCAGTACCACATATGCTAATAAACCTATTTGTTTGGATAATAGTTATTGCCAAGAAAATACATGGGAAACTTTGTTTGATATAAATCCTATTGGGAAGAATCAGTACCACATATGATGCTCTGAAGTCTTAACTAAACTACTCTAGATAGCTTCTTTGTGCAAGAAAATATGCAAAAGCTTATAAAGTTCACAAACGAGCAAATGACTAACCACGTGAGATGCCTATGGACATCAAACATAACAATGAGGACATCAAATAGGTCAACCCAAGTCCAAGACACGAGACTTGATGTCTTTCTAACCATATCCGCTTTTCTTCAGCATTAAACCCGGAGTATCAAAGAAACACTGCAAAGTTGTTCCAAACACAATATTCAATATTTCAATCTACAAATTGTTGTATCTAAAAACAAAATGCTATTCTCCATACTTAACCACAGCGAAAAAGATATAAGAGAAAAAACTTACAACTTGTGTATCTCCTTTTGTCAATACTCCTAACAAAGTTCAGATTTTTGACGTACGACATGTAAGAGAAATGGAATCGAGGGTTTTATAGGGGTTTTTCACTTCCACAATTCTTTTTTTTTGTGGGAGATGGGAGAGTGGTGAGAAAGTAATTGAATATTACAGATAGCCCCGTTTGTTTAATAAAAATCCAATTTACATTACTAACTTCGCATTCGATACTTTTGAGTCGCATCCGCAATTTTAGAGGTTCAAATGAGTCTTGGATAAATGTAAAGATGATTACACTTATTAGTCACTTTTTACTTTGGGCTAAATATCTAAACATGATGCAAACATTTTGGGTGAATTTGTATTACATACTAGTAATTGATAGTCAGAAGAAAGTGACCCAAGTTTTTCCTCCAAGTCTCCAAAAGAACATACAAAAAGAAAAACTAAACCTTTTGAAGAAAAAAAAAACATCCCTGAGATCTCTAAAATAATGCAATGGTAACCTAACTCACCAGGCTAAAGAATACAACAGAGATAGTAATGACTTAAATTCAGATCACAAGTTCAGCTTTTGAAAATCTGAATAAATGTGAGTGAAAGAGTTGTTACAAAAGCCCACCATCATCGCCCTTCTTCGATGATTTCTTCGAGTCAGGTTTATGTTTATGAGAAAATAAATTTAGTTTTTTTTTCTATAATTTAGACTTTTAAGTTTATTTTTCAAACTTTTATTTAGAAATATGTAATATGAAACATATAAAATCTAAATATATAGTAAATCAGTGTACTATTTATGTACGTCTAAGCTCCGACTAGACCCTGATTAGTCGTTGTAGACGCTAGCCCCCTATCGGACGTCTAGTGACCGCCTAACGATTTTTTCAACATTGGAATACAAGAGGAATCGAGGGTTTTAGAGGATTTTTCACTTTCACAATTTTTTTTTTTGTGGGAGACGGGAGAGTGGTGACAAAGTAATTGAATATTACAGATAGCCCCGTTAGTTTAAACAAAAATCCAATTTACATTACTAACTTCGCATACGATACTTTTGAGTCGCATCCGCAATTTTAGAGCAAAACCTGTTTAACGTTTAATATAATTTTGAAATCACAAGGTGTCCAACGGTAACTTTCTCGCCAAGTTTCTCTTCAAACTCTTCGCAAATCTCTCAGCTCTCCCCAACTCGATTCACTGAAAGAAAACAAAACAAAACGACCTTGTCGTGTTACTCTCCGTCTGTTCGCGAGTTAGTCTCTAATCGCATCAGGGTAGTTTTTGTTGATTTTTTTTTTTCTCCATCTCAATTGCTTTCCCAAAAAGCTATCGGTCATTCTGTTTAACGTTAATATAATTTTGAAATCACAAGGTGTCCAACGGTAACTTACTCGCCAAGTTTCTCTTCGCAAATCTCTCAGCTCTCCCTAACTCGATTCACTGCAAGAAAACAAAACAGAACGACCTTGTTGTGTTACTAGTCTCTGATCGCATCAGGTTAGTTTTTGTTGATTTTTTTTTCTCCTTCTCAATGATTCCGCGTTGTTTTGTACCAGACTTTCCTTGTTCAAGTTCGAATCTTTTAATTTGTTAGGAACTCTGGGTTTTTTATCGTGGTAGATTTTAGAAAGTTTTGTTAGTCGAGTAGCCGATTTAGGGTTTGTATACGTTGAAGACCCAATTTTATTTTTTCGAATTCGGACGCTTGAATCACGACCATCCCATTTCCATTATAGTTATGGCTTAAGTTATTGATGAAGTTGCAGTGCATTTCACTAGCTTTTTGAATAGCAATCAATAATTGGCGGTATGTTTGATGCATTAAGCCATCTCTAATTATATGTTCCCGTACATGTTGTTTGTTCCAATGCTTCAATATCTATGAGTTTGTTTAGCTCTCTTGTCTCAGTTATTTTGGAAGTTACAGATCATACAATGGAGCATGGTGAAGATAGTGAGGATTTCATTATGGTGAGAGGTTCAGCTAATAGGCCTCTTCATGAGGCACGGATTAAAAGCAAGAATATCTTCTATGTTGTGCCGGCGTGTGGGCCATGTTCGTCCCGTATATCTCATTGGTCATGTTCGGAAACATATAGCATTGGCGATATCCTAGAAGTGCATCTCAAAGATGGAAGAGTGTATGTTGGTAAATTCAATCATGGTGAATGTCTAAATCATATAAGATACAAAGCACTCAAAGATATTCATAAATGACAAAATCTGAATTTTTCAGGTATCATTCTAGGGGATGTGTTCTTCACATGCGATGAAGGTTCTGAAACACTTCACAAAACTCTAAAATGATTTCTTCTAGTCAGGTTTGGTTTGGTGCCAAACTCTAAAATGTCATCCGCCCGGCAAGCCTACTCTCTGAGATTCGTCTGTCTATGGCTGCATTTATCGAGTTCATCTGCAACAATTTTCAAAAAGAGCAAACTTGGGTTCTGAGTAAGAAAGTTGGATACTTTAATCAAAAGGCTAAACAAAGAGTTTTCTTTTCTTATTCCTCGAGACAGTGATTGTGCAAAGGTACCAAACTTTGCAAACTTTAATAAAATAAAAGGAGCTGACCTGGTTTGAAACCAAACCTGTTGAGTATGATCTTGTGGAACCAATCCCCACATTTTTTTTTTAATACAATACAAGAGAAAAGAGGATACATAATGAAGAACAAGCAGAGATACAAACAGGATTTTCTTTACTACTTGTTGCAAGTTCTATGGCAAAGCTACTAAAGATACCATTCTAAAATCAATATGCCTATGATATTCTCATATTCTAAGGGAAGAAATTATGAACTGAAATTATAAAGGTACCTCTTAGCACAGAAACAATAGGCTCTGGAGTTAAAAAAAAGGCATAAATAAAGCCTACCGAATGGGTTAGACGTGCAAAGCAAACTCTCCTTTAACTTTAAGAGGGAAAATCAGAACTTACCTGGCTGGTTTCATCATGCACCTTGTATTTCGGTAACGACATTCTTCTCTCCTCCTGCAAATCCAGGCACATCGAGTTAGACAGGAAAAATCAAATGATTCGTTAATGACATCAATACAACATGTATAGAAGGAACTATACCATAGACATCGCTTCATCATCCCATACAAGATAGACCTCATTAGGCTGAGAGCTAGGAGCTTTATTTGCAATCACAGGAGGTGGACCAATTGAAGGACCACTAGTGTTTGGGCCAGAAGCATACGAATGAGAATTATTCCCGCTCACTGCAATACAACATAAAAAGAGAGATTAAGTTTTGAAACAAAACATGCTGAGTCAAACGTAATTGATTTTAAAAAGTAAGAACACTAAAGATTGAACCTGGAAAAGAGTTGTTAGGGGGAAATGCATTCACTGATCCTGTGGTGGCATCGGCATCAGACAGCTGCTGAGCCCCACCAACGGGAAGGGGAGCAGAAAACGGTGAAGCTTGAGCAGGAGTGATGCTATTCACAACAGGGAACAAAGGTTGAGAAACCGGCATTGCGGGAGATGATGGTGGAATCCCAGGAGGAGCCACTCCACTGACTACATGAGATGATGTTGGCATAGTCATTCCCATACCATGAACAGGAAAAAGTTGCTGTTGTGGTCGATACCCTACATGAGCAGCTGGAGGAACTGCAGGATTCTGTGGATACCATTGTTGTGGACGGGGAGGAGGCATAGGCCATCCAGGGCGCATAGGAGGACCAGGGTAATACCTGTTGACACAGAATTATTTAATATACGGAAACAAATGTAGAACAGTTCTAAGACAGAGGGGAAAAAAAAAAAAAAAGAACTTTGTGGATCGTAATTGGTTGAGTGCATCAGAATAAGGACCAGGAAACCAAAAACTGGCTAGAGAACGAAAGGAAATAGCTTCCCCCATCACTTAGCATGGATCAGACACTAAAGGAAGCAAAGACAACATCTGAATATTCTACAAGTCAGGGAAAGAGAAAGAATATAGTGTACATACATTGGCCGAACAGCACCAGGCACTTGTTGGGGTTGATATACCATTCCGTATGGTCTAGTAACTGCAGCACCAAGAGGGGCGGAAGGAATTTCAATTTTTGCAGCTTTGGCTGGAGACTCCTCGTCTGCAGAAAACAAAAGGTATCAACCATATGCATTAAGCCATCACAGTAGATGCAAAATAATGAAGAGTTCATGACCATTAGATGCAATAGTTCCATAGCACTTGATGAAGCGACAAACAAATTTTCTGCATTACTTGTTTTTCTCAATGAGGCGATAATGTAAACAATACATCTCAGCTCCTTACCTTCTTCTCCGTAGTGAGCAGCCAAGACATCAGGTGGGATTCCTTGCATTCCATATATTTCAATATCGGTCGAATCTCGACCAGATTTGGCATTAGGAACCCTTGTGAGGAAAAAAAAAATGTCTAAGTTAGTTATCAATGTCATGGAATCAGAAGAAATACGAACTACAAAATTAAACTAAAAAGGTTCCCTAATCAAATTAATCTTTCCCTAAACCCGTCTTCCAAATGGCTCCACATTGTATGTTCCTTATCAATCAAAAAGGGTGTTTCTTTCCAATAATTTGCACACAGAGAAGTATAAATTAGGGCTTATGACCAGACTTGTATGAAACTAACCAAACCTCTGAAAGAACTAATGCAGTAAAGATTCAATCTTTCTAAGTTCCTAGTAAACATGCACATTCAACCGATTCAAACCATAAAAGAAAACTCAATTAGGGTATTCAACAGAAATCGAAAAATCATAGATGCATTAATCCTAAAATCCGAATTAAGCTTAGACAAAAACAAAAGAGAAAGAGGGATAGAGAAAAGCAACATACTTTGTAACATTCTCTTTATGAACCTGGAGGACATGAATCACCATGCCACTAGCTGTGGAGAGCTTCTTGTGGCAGACATGACACTTGAAGTGTTTGGCTTTCTGGTGCTGGACAAGAATCTTCTCGTCGTCGAACTCTCTGTCGCAGTAATAGCACCACACCTTCTCCGTCGCTCTCTTCTTCTTCTTCCCCATCACTAAGAAGCCTTCTCCTCTGTGTTTATTTCACGATTGATCGGTTGAATAAGCTCAAATCTAATTGAAATCCTCTCGCTTTAGTTTCTCTCGTCTTTTGTCTCCTTCCGCTCGCTAGGGTTTCTGTTCGCACAAAGCGTTTTCTCGATTTCTTCTGCGATCTCCAGATTATTTTTAACTTTTATTTTTATCTTCCGTAACTCTCTTTGTATTTATAGAAAAAGGACCTTTCTTATGTAATATTGCGTAAAATCCATAAACTTAGCTGATTTGTATATTTTACTCCAAATATGCATAGCATTTTTTTTTTTATCAACTACTTTTATATATTAAATCAAATTTTGGTTATACCAAAAGCTCGTTATTAGTTATTACCAATTCATTGTAACTTATATGAAAAAAGAATATATCATTGTATTTGTGTTTTTTTAGCTACAAGACGGATAAAAATATTTAAATTGCGTGAAATTATAATAAAACTAAAAACTCTTTAAATTAATCTTTGAGATTACAAAAAAATGTCTAAATTCCACTTGAACCAAAACCAATTCGCTGGATCTTCTATCATCTTTTTACTTAGACCAGATATAACCCAAAAGAATCGTTTTGGAAGACCTTCAAGTCTCATCACCTCAATTTGCAAACAGAGTTTAAAACGTTATTATGGGTCATGCGGCATTCCCTGCACTTAGGTTTCTCGAAAATGCATTTTGAATCAGATTGTCTTCAACTGACTAATCTAATTGAAGCAAAACAAGAATTGCCAAATCTGACTGTCGAATGGTATAGGATTTTATCCATCTACGTCCCATGTTTGTTAATTTTTCTATAGATATGTAGATTGTCTATAGCTAAAAAAGCTGGCATACGTAATTTTACATTTTCCTATGTAATCTTTTTCGGGTTAGTCCCCACAACTAATCTAACAAGATCAGTTTTAATATATTATGGAGTTTTTCGTCTATGTCCATGTAAAAATGCAAAAATGCTCTTATAATATCTTAAATCTAACAACCTAACAACTTAACAATCAATCCATGAAAATCCCCTTGAAAAATCCTTAAAACTCAATTAGAAATTTGATAAAACTGACGCGCACAAAACACGATAGAAGGATTGATAAGTAAGAGTGGAGGTCCTCCTTCATAGGCATCTTTAGCTTATAAAATAACATGACTCTCCAGTAGAAATTGACTCTCTAAAGAGAAACAGATGTTGAATGATTTCGTGTGTTTAATCAATGGTGAGAGTACAACATATATATATGAATTTTACAAAGCTAAAATCTAGCCGACAAACTTATTGCTCATGTTAGGTCTGCTTTCCTCTGTCACGATCCCACTAACTCTCCACTAACGCTCCATTAACGCTCCAATACCTCCCCTCAAGTTGCAGCATACAGATTTTGTATGCCTAACTTGGATCGAAATGTAGAAAAGCCATCGCTGCCAACAGCTTTCGTAAATATATCAGCCAGCTGAGACTTTGTATTAACATGTTGTAAAACAACGTTTCCAGCGATCACCTCATCTCATACAAAATGCAAGTCTAACTCGACGTGTTTCGTCCGTTCGTGGAACACTGGGTTAGTTGCGATATAGATGGCTGATTTATTATCACAAAACACCACCATAGGTTGGTCATGACGTACACCAGGAGTCTCTAACATTCGCTTCGTCCAGATAAGTTCCTGAGTAAGGAAAGCAATAGACCTGTATTCAGCTTCAGAGGATGAGCGACTTACAGTGTCTTGTTTCTTGGTCTTCCACGCAACATGTGAAGTACCAAGTTGGACAAAGTACCCTGTGATTGATCTTCTTGTCAAAGGACAGCTTGCCCAGTCTGAGTCGCACCATCCGGTGATCTGAAAACTGTCATTACGTATTAAGAAAATGCCTTGGCCTGGTTTAAATTTCAGATAACGGACAACCCGGAGTGCCGCTAACCAATGTTCACTTCTTGGGGCCTGCATAAATTGCGACAATATATGAACAGAGAAAGCCAAATCAGGCCGTGTGACCACCAAGTAGATTAGTCGTCCGATCAGTCTTCTGTACCGTGTAGGATCTGGCAGCAAAGAAGAACACGTGAGAGCCAATTTGTGGTTTTGTTCCAAAGGAAATCGAGCCGGCTTTGCTGTTTGTAGCCCTGTTTCATGAATAATATCCAAAGCATACTTTCTTTGGCACAAATAAAATCCTTTTTGATTCCTTGCCACTTCAATACCCAAAAAGTACGTCAAGGGTCCTAAGTCTTTCATGTGAAAGCAAGAGGACAAGTAATCCTTGAAAGTCTGTGTTGCTTGTGAACAGCTTCCTGTGATAATTAAATCGTCTACGTAGACTAGGATCTGCAAACGTACCTCCCCTGTTTCCATAGTGAACAAAGAATAATCTGACAGAGATTGTTCAAAGCAATAATCAAACAAAGCGGATGATAACTTCGCGAACCAGCATCGGGGAGCCTGTTTTAGGCCATAAAGAGACTTTTTCAACCGACATACCTTGTTACTGCCTTCGTTTTGGAAACTAGGAGGCAATTTCATGTAGACCTCTTCTTCCAAATCTCCATGTAAAAATGCATTATGCACATCCATTTGATGCACAGGCCAATTGTTTTTCACAGCAACATCCAATAAAAGTCGAACAGTACCCATTTTGGTGACCGGTGCAAAAGTCTTTCCATAATCTTCGCCTGCAACTTGTTTGTTACCAAGAGCCACCAAACGTGATTTATACCTTTCCACTGCTCCATCTGATTTGAATTTAACCTTATACACCCATTGGCTTCCGATTGCCCTTTTTCCCGGAGGCAACTCTTCAATGGACCATGTATCATTTTCCTCGAGAGCCAAGATTTCAAGAGCCATCGAGTCACGCCATCTTTTGTCCTTCATAGCTTGTTTGAAGGATTTTGGTTCCTTTTGAGTAACAAGTGCAGTAACATATGCAATGTGTGTCTCAGAAAAATGACCAATGGACTCGTAATCAGAAACAGGATATACCACCTTATCCTTTAATTTTTGAGGAACGCTCTGAACTGAATTGACGACATAATTCTGCAACTTGGCTGGTTGACTCTTTTTCCGATGACCTCTTCCCATGGGTTGTTCAGTTTCAGGTGCACTTGCCTCTGAGGATTCAGCAGCAGAAGTTGATTGTGTTGGAGAAGATGACGGACTAGCTTCGTTGGAGGTTGATTGGGGAGATGCTGGTCCAATAATGGGATTGGGCTCAGTTAAAGATCCAACTTCAATATCTGGATTTCTCTGCAGTACAGATTGTTGGCCCAAATCCTCTTCAACAATAATCCCTTCAGAGATTGGAGCCCACAATTCCTGTCCCGCTTCATCATCTTCTAAATCAACGAGAGTAGCAGCTGGAGAGTAAGGAAATTTATTTTCCGAGAAAACAACATCTCGGGAAACAAAGAATTGATTTTTCTCCAAATCATATAATCGCCAACCCTTTTTCCCATGCAGATATCCGACGAAAACACATTTGCGGCTTCGTGATGCAAATTTGTCGTGACCCCTATCTTGATCACGAGCATAGCACAAGCTTCCAAATAATCTCAAATTCGTGTAAGATGGAGTAGTGTTGTACAGTCGCTCGTAAGGTGTAGCGTTCTGCAAAACTGAGCTTGGTGTTCTGTTAATTAAGTATGCCGCCATCAACACGCATTCTCCCCAAAATTCAATGGGCAGATTTGACTTGAACCGTAAAGCCCTCGCCACGTTGAGAATATGCCTGTGTTTTCTCTCGACCCTGCCGTTTTGTTGTGGTGTACCTACACACGACGTCTCGTGCAGTATTCCATTCTTCTGGAAAAACTCAGACAAGCACAAAAACTCTGACCCATTATCGCTTCTTATGATTTTGACCTTTGTGTTGAATTGTCTTTCGGTTAAAGCAAAGAAATTCTTCAAATGATCTGGTGCTTCACTTTTGTTGTTTAACAGATACAGCCAAACTGCTCTTGAGTAATCATCCACAACAGTTAAGAAATATGTTGCCCCAGAATGAGAAGGTGTCCGATAAGGCCCCCATAAATCGACATGAATCAATTCAAAAATTCTTGAGCTTTTATTGATGCTAACCGGAAAACAATCGCGCGTTTGTTTCTCACGTAGACAGATATCACACGCATTACTCAAATTCTCAGAGGAAACAGAAACAGAAACTTTCTGAAGCGTTCGTAAAACTTTTGCAGCCGGATGTCCCATTCGCTTATGCCACAGCTTAAACGAATGATCCTTTATTGTTGCAACATATGCTGCAATCTCCGTACTGCGAAAGTGAAACATCCCACCAACTCGTTTACCCGCTCTAATCACCATCCTCGTAGTGCGGTCCTGAACAATAAGATAGTGATCAGCCATTTGAATAACACATCTATTCTCATCCATCAACTGTCCCAAAGAGATCAAATCCGACTTCAATTCTTCCACATAGTAAACCGATTTCATGACTAAATCTGTACCAAGACGAACTGAACCTTCTGTTTCAGAGATTTGTTGTCTTCCATCGGCCATAATAATTAGAACAGGAGCCATTTTTCTAATATTTTTGAGTGCCTCAAAACGTCCAGTCAAATGATGAGATGCTCCTGAATCCATTATCCAAGGAATGATAGAACACGTACCCGTCAGTTTTTCAGTCGAGGTTGAGGCCTTTGAAACATTGACATTAAGAATGCCTTTGATTGCTTTCCACTGTTGCTCAGTCAATCCATTCACACCATCACGATCTTGATCAGTAAGCACATAGTTTGCTTGCTCATGATGTTGAGTTATATTTGGGACAAACACTTGATTGGCAAAGGTTGTTTGTCTACGTCCTCTTCCACCACCAGATCCGCCACGACCTCTATTGCCCAAGGTTCTGCTTCTCGGCCTTTCTCCCCACCAATCAGGATATCCTATCACGGCATAGCAGCTGTCGGAGGCATGACCAGGTCATTGCGGTTACAGTGTTTGCACAAGGCAAATCGATCCTTATCATCATTTCGGAATCGAGGCTGAGTTTGCATTGCAAATGCTGTCACCTCAGGTTTTTCTTCATGATTTTCTCGCAAATCTTCCTCCTGTCTCACGATGTTGTAGACCTCTTCAAGAGATTGAACAGGCACACGTGAAACCAAACTCGAACGCACCGTTCGAAATTGATCATCAAGCCCAAACAAGAACTGATGCACTTTGTCCTCTTCCCGGTCAGCTTCTTGTGCTTCACCAAGTTTGCAATTGCACTTTCCACATGTGCATGTTCTCAAGGGACGGTAAGTGTTGAGACTGTCCCAGATTCGATTCAGTTTTCCGTAATATGCTTCAATCGTAAGTCCTCTTTGCTTGCAACAAGCAAGTTCAGCCTTGATCTGTTGAATTTTATATCCACTCACCACCGAGAATCTCTTTTTCAAGTGCTCCCACAGATCTTGGGCAACGCCTCGATGAGAGATAGTTGAACGGAGCTTCGGGTCGATCTTCATCTTGATCCAAGACACAAGAAGTGCTTGAATCATCCACCAATCTTCATGGTCAGGTGAATCTTCTGCAGGTTTCGGAATGGTTCCGTTGAGGAAACCAAACTTCTTTCGAGAGGTCAATGCCGTCTTCATCCCGATTGCCCATTCGTCGTAGTTGCTGCCTTTCAACAATGGGTTTGAGATGACGGCACCAGGATTGTCAGCGGAGGTGAGATCGTATGGTGAAATCTTGCGTCTCACTCCATTCAGGTTCGTCGTTTCATCAGTTTCGGCCATCGTTGAGTTTCAAAGGAATTTTTTTTTTTTAATATTATACCATAAAGAGAAACAGATGCTGAATGATTTCGTGTGTTTAATCAATGGTGAGAGTACAACATATATATAGGAATTTTACAAAGCTAAAATCTAGCCGACAAACTTATTGCTCATGTTAGGTCTGCTTTCCTCTGTCACGATCCCACTAACTCTCCACTAACACTCCACTAAGAGCATCACCATTGGTAAGTATGTGATAGAGGGTCTCAACATTTAAATAAATGAAAAAGAAAATAAAAATAAGAGAGAGAGTGTGAGAGTGCCTCATTTGAGATTTTTTCAGAAATTTTGAGGACTCCACTTTCCACATGTCATCTTCTTATTGAATCAATAACTAATAATTAATTAAAATATTATTACATAATGAAAATATTAATATTTTCCTTTTTTTAGAAGTTTACATGAGTTCTACTGATGAGGGTGCTCTAACGCTCCAATACTCTCCAGTGAGTTTCTAAACCAAGAGTAACTCTATTTAGCCAATGCAACTTCCGAATTTTCTGCATTGCATGTCATTAACAACTTATATCTCATTATTGAGTACGTACAGAGCTTTGTGTTCCACTCGTAGATGGAAGATACCTCTGAAAAGCATAGCAAAGCATACAATTTGGTAGTTGTGTTTGTTCTCCAAGTTATATATCATGTTTATTTATTTCTCTCTCTAAACGTCCAGTTTTCAGGACCTTCATCTTTCTTCTGTTCAAAAGAACAAAAAAAACAATGTTGTGTTCCTGATTTGATTTGTGTTTTTTGGAAACACATGACATGAGTATCATAAAAGATTATTGCTCTTTTTTCATTTTCCTATTCATTGCCTATAACTTTTTTTTTTTCCTTTTTTCTTGTTACTCCATTTGTTCATAAGTCACACAACCCAAATCTACCCTCAGCAAGACTCCGGTCGTGCAGCTATCAGCTTATCGCCAATGATTTTTTACAACGAGTGTCAAAGATACAACAAACAATCAAACACCCGTCACAAGGCATACCAAATTATATTTAGGCTGTTTGCACGGACGGTCACATAAAAGAACTATATAAGGAATCTAGCTCATTGCAGAGATGATATAAAACTAAGTTCAAGAGGCAGAGACCAAAAAAAACCCAGATAATACCAATTAAAAAAAAAAAGAGAAAACTAATGGATAAGGAGAAAGAATAGAGAGCCGCTCGAGCCTGCTCTATTGGATTGGGGGATTGGTCGACTTCTTCCATCTTGCTTCCTTCAGCGTCAGCGTCATCTTCAAGTGGTGGCATGTCAGCATCAGCTTCACTCTTGTTGGGGACGGGTTTAGCACCCTCACCAAGGCCCAACAATATTTCACCTCGGCCCGTCAATATATTAACCAACCAAGTGGTCAATATACGTAATTAATAACTAATAATATTTATTATTCGATTGATAAATATTATTGGTCGAAAGAGGAAAATTTCCTTATCCAGGAAAAGGAAGTTCGCCGCGCCGACCCGACATTCGCGGAAGATGACATTATCTGCTTTACAAGATAAGGAAAGAGAGCGGCAATTACGGAAGTTTTCCTTATTTCAGAGGGGTTAGGTCGGTCTAGCTTTCTTATATATAGAAGGGGTCCTCATTCGAGGGGGACACATTCTTCTCTTTACGACTTAGAACTCATAGCTCTTGATCTAGCTTCATCTCGGCTAGGTTAAACAGCTTTGGCTATTTGTTGTAATCGAATTCTTTAATCAATAAAAGTCACTTCGGCAATTTACTGTTTATTCTCAAAGTTTTCCCACAAACTTGACCTAGGCGAGGTCATAGTTCAACAATTGGCGCCGTCTGTGGGGACTACTTTTGAGAAAACTCAGAATCACGATGGCCAATGATCCGAACAACGCCGCCATCAATCTCAACAACAATCCACAAATCGAAGCCGACGCCGCGCTCAACGCCGGCAACGCACCAGGAAATCCAGGTATCCCGCAGGACGCCGGTCCGCACGACAACATCCCTCAAGTACAGGATCATGCCGATCCCAACGGCAACGATCCCCCAAACCCTCAGGGACATCAACTGCCGCCGCCACCTCCTCTTGACGGCGCGGCACACGAAGCCGATCCCCTGATCGCCATCCAGGCTCTACTGGCTTCCCTCACCGACAAAGTATCTCACATCGAAGCCAGGCAAGCCGCTTCCGAAGCCGGTGGAAACACTGCCGACGCCCGAAGGCAAAATCCTGTCGAAACCCCTGAAAGAGACGATCCCATCATCCGAAACCTGTTCGGCTCAACACCAACGGGGGAACTACGCGGATCCAACAGAACGAGAATCCCTGCAACAACGACAGGAACACAGGAGTCTTCCGACAAGAATCCTGATCTCGAGGATGTCATAAAGCGCCTCGAAGAGATGAACTCACAAATCCATCGCGCAACAAGCTCGGCACCAGAGCTCGATAGAGTGCTCAGACAAACGAGTAAAACCCCCTTTACCGAGGCGATAACAAGAATCCGACAGCGCTACCACGGCAAAATTCGGGAGGTACCAAGTTTTAAGGGAGAAGACGATCCACAGCGGCACCTCGTAGCATTCACTATCGCCATGGGCCGCGCCGATCTGTCGCCCGAAACACGCGATGCAATCTTCTGCCAGCGCTTCGTCGAGACGCTCGGAGGAACAGCTCTCAACTGGTTCACTCGACTCACCCCGAATTCGATAGGGAGTTTCGAGGAATTATCGGCTGCTTTCCTGAAGCACTACTCGATGTTTATCGACAAACAGACGAATCTGACCGAGCTCTGGAACTGCGTTCAGAGCGACACAGAAAGCCTTCGCGCGTACGTAGAACGTTTCTGCAAAATCATCGCCAAAGTAGAATGCCCCGACGCCATCGCGCTCATCGCCTTACGGCAGGGGATGCGGGAGGACGAATCACTTTGGGAAGATCTCAAGAAAAAAGAACCGACTAGCCTAGAGGACGCCTTCCACCGAGCCACCACGTTCATCGAGCTCTGCGAAGAACGGGCTGCGCGAGCCAAAAAATCAGACCGAACAAAAACTGTTGCCGCTCCCAAGGAGAAACCGGCAACCAGCATACCAAAGGAACCTCGTCATCACTACGACGAAAAGAGATCTTCCAGCTACCACGTCTCGGACAAACCGCCCGGTTGGAACAAATACATCCGCAAGGATGACGAGTCAACGAGTAAGGGCGACAAACCCTTCGACGGATCCAAATTCTGCCCCTATCACAGAAGGACAGGACATGCGCTAAAAGATTGTGATCACTTCCACGACCACACTATCGAAGACTATCTATCCGGGAAACTCAAGCTCGACCCTCGCGATCGCACCGGCAACACCTCACGGGAACGCCGGAATACTTCTGGCAACGGCCGAGACCCGCGACAAGGCAACAAAGATCGACGACCTGACGAAGGGAACAAACGCAACCGCGACCGCGACGACAAAGACGTAAGTCCACCTGCGGCCCAAATCCAACGGATCAACATGATCATGGGAAGATTACAGAACTGCACCGACTCTGTCCGCTCCGTCCAGAAGCATGAGCGACGAGCTATCACCGCGTCAAAGTGGCAACAACCATCGGCGGACGAAGTTCCAATCACATTCACCACGGCGGATACAACAGGAGTCAATATGCCGCACAATGACCCGCTAGTCGTCGAGCTTAAAATCCATAACCTCGACGTCGCGCGCATCCTCGTCGATATCGGAAGTTCCACGGATCTGATCTACAAGGAAACCCTCCATCGCATGGGTATTCGCAATGATCAGATCAAGCCAAAGACTAAGATACTTACTGGATTCACAAGCGAATCCTCTTGGACCACCGGAACCATCAAACTACCTGTCGAGGCAGGAGGCATCACCAAATGGGTCAAATTTGACGTCGTAGATCAGCCCGCAATCTACAACGCCATCGTCGGCACTCCTTGGCTGCATTCACTAAAGGCAGTCACATCAACGTACCATCAATGCCTCAAGTTCCCGAACAACGACGGCATCTTCACTCTTCGCGGAAATCAGCGTATCGCACGCTCTTGCTTCATCACCGAACAGAAACTGCGCAAACCACACCCACCATCTGCGCAGTCTTGCATGATCAACATGCCCGAACTACTCGAAGTCCACGAAAGACCGAAGACTAACCTCGTTGTCCAAGTCAACATCGACAAAGACCATCCCGAGCGTTGCGTCGGCATCGGCTCCGACCTCCCCGATTCGTTCCGAACCGAGCTCGTTGAGTTTCTTTCGGACAACAAAGAAACGTTCGCATGGTCCGCTAACGATATGCCCGGCATCGACCCTCGCATCATCAGCCACGAGCTCAACATAGACCCAATCTACAAACCGATCAAGCAGAAGAGGCGAAAGCTCGGCCCTGAACGCGCTCAGGCCGTCAACGACGAGGTCGAAAAGTTGCTCAAAGCCGGATCTATCGCCGAGGTAAAGTATCCAGACTGGCTCGCCAACCCCGTGGTGGTCAAGAAGAAAAACGGCAAGTGGCGCATCTGCGTCGATTTCACCGACCTCAACAAGGCGTGTCCCAAAGACAGCTATCCGCTGCCACATATCGATCGCCTCGTCGAAGCAACCGCCGGAAACCAACTCCTGTCGTTCATGGACGCGTTCTCCGGGTACAACCAGATTTTCATGCATCCCGACGATCGTGAAAAGACGGCCTTCATCACCGACCCCGGCACTTATTGCTACAAAGTAATGCCCTTCGGGCTGAAGAATGCCGGCGCGACATATCAACGGCTGATGAACCGAATGTTCGAACATCAGCTCGGAAAAACCATGGAGGTGTACATTGACGACATGCTCGTCAAATCAGCAGTCGCCGAGGATCACATCAAAGACTTGGATCAATGCTTCCGCATCCTCAACTCGTATTCGATGAAACTCAACCCGGCCAAGTGCACATTCGCGGTCACTTCCGGAGAGTTCCTTGGCTACCTCGTCACCGAACGCGGGATCGAGGCTAACCCCAAGCAAATCAGCGCAATCCTGGAGCTTCCTTCCCCAAAAACAACCCGAGAGGTCCAACGTCTCACCGGACGGATCGCCGCGCTCAATCGATTCATCGCACGGTCAACCGACAAATGCTTGCCGTTCTATCAACTTCTCCGCGGCAACAAACGCTTTCAGTGGGACGAAAAATGCGAGGACGCGTTTCAGCAGCTCAAAACGTACCTGTCAACTCCGCCAATCCTCGCCAAGCCAGAAGAAGGAGAAACGCTATACCTTTACATCGCCATCTCGACCTCGGCAGTCAGCAGCGTGCTTGTAAGAGAAGACCGCGGTGATCAGCGCCCAATCTTTTACGTTAGCAAAACACTCGACGGCGCGGAGACTCGCTATCCCACCCTCGAAAAGTTGGCCCTCGCCGTCGTGGTCTCGGCCCGGAAGTTACGACCTTACTTCCAATCCCACACCATCCACGTCCTAAGTAACCAACCACTTCGCACCATTCTCCATAGCCCAAGCCAGTCGGGGCGGCTTGCAAGATGGGCAGTGGAACTCTCGGAGTATGACATCGAGTACAAGAGCAGAGTCAGCGCCAAGGCCCAAGTTCTGGCCGACTTCCTCATCGAATTACCCGCCGAGCTCGTCGACGACACGACCAAGCCCAAACCTAAATGGATCCTCCACGTCGACGGATCGTCACGTCGTCAAGGCTCCGGCGTCGGCATCAAACTCGAGTCGCCAACGGGGGAAACTCTCGAACAATCCTTCCGCCTTGAGTTCGCAGCCTCTAACAACGAGGCCGAGTACGAAGCACTCATTGTCGGACTACGCCTCGCCAAAGGCATCGGCGCAACCAACATCCACGCCTATTGCGACTCTCAGCTCGTCGCTAACCAATTTAACGGCGAATACGAAGCACGCAACGACCGTATGGATGCCTACCTCCGACTCGTCAAAGAACTCGCCGCGGAGTTTGAGTCCTTCGAACTCACCAAAATCCCTCGCGCTGAAAACACAATCGCCGATGCGCTGGCAACAATCGGCTCAAACAAAGACGATGACTTTCGGCGACAGATACCAATCGCAAGCATCCCAACACCGAGCATCGAATTGCTCAAGGGACTTTGCGCATCAATCCGCGAAGACCATAACGACGCCGACGAAACTGACGACGACGAGATCGGAACGCACTCCAATGTTGACATCAATAAGGAGACCGGCGCGAAACCCGACTGGAGAACCGAAATCATCCAGTATATCACAAATGGCGACGCACCAACCGAACGATGGGCGGCCCGACGTCTCAAAGCCCGCGCCGCGCATTACACAGTCATCAATGGCGAACTCCTCCGACGGACCGCAGCCGGCGCACTTCTCACTTGCATCGACGGCATGCAAATTCGGTTCGTTCTGGAAGAAACTCACGAAGGCGCAGGCGGCAATCACTCAGGCGGACGCGCTCTCGCACTCAAAGTCAAAAAGCACGGCTTCTTCTGGCCAACCATGATCGCAGACTGCGAACAATTTGCACTCAAGTGCGAAAAGTGCCAACGTCACGGGCCCGTCCTCCATACTCCATCAGAGCTCCTCACCACGTCCTGCCCTCCATACCCTTTCATGCGATGGGCCATGGACATCGTCGGTTCTTTACCAAACTCTCGGCAACGACAGTTCGTGCTCATCATGACGGATTACTTCACAAAGTGGGTGGAGGCTAAGGCATATGCCTCGATAAAGGACCACGACGTCCAGATGTTCGTTTGGACACACATCATCTGCCGCCACGGTCTGCCTTACGAAATTGTCACAGACAACGGTTCCCAGTTCATCTCGAGCGTTTTCGAAGCTTTCTGCGCTAAATGGAGGATTCGCCTCAGCAAATCAACGCCTCGTTACCCTCAAGGTAACGGCCAGGCCGAAGCAACAAACAAGACCATCATCGACGGCCTCAAAAAACGTCTCGAATCAAAAAAGGGGCTTTGGGCAGACGAGCTCGATGGTGTCCTCTGGTCTCACAGAACAACTCCACGCCGCGCTACCGGGAAATCTCCATTTTCTTTGGTCTACGGCTGTGAAGCCTTGTCACCAGCCGAAGCCGCGGTACCAACACTCCGGCGACAACTGGCACCGCTACACCCAAACGTCAACTGTGCAATGTTACTCGATAACTTGGACACCTTGGAGGAAACGCGCGGACAGGCTCTTCTCAGAATGCAAAACTACCAACATCAGGCGGCCCGCTACTACAACACAAAGGTACGGCCTCGGCACTTCGAAGAAGGCGACCTTGTCCTGCGCAAGGTCTACGAAAATACAAAAGAGTACCGCGCCGGCAAGCTCGGAGCAAAATGGGAAGGCCCACACATCGTCGGCAAGATCGTTAAACCAGGTGTCTGCGAACTCGTGACCATGTCAGGTGACGCCGTGCCGCGCTCATGGAATGTCAACAACCTCAAACGTTTCTACTACTAAGTCCATCTCCACGATGCGACTAGCGTAAAAAAAAAAAAAAAAAAAAAAAAAAAAAAAGAACGAGCTACGCTCTCTTGTAATCGAACTACGAATGGCTTGATCCTCTTTCGGGGTACGTAGGCAGCCTGTCAAAGGGTTCAGCTATACATCAATAAAAATATCTTCCTTAGAAGAAACGTCTCGTTACAAAACGTCTGCACCATTAACGGTCGCCTTTACTTCAGTTTTTCAGTTACTGTCAAAACTGTGCCGAGCTACGCTCAAACGTAGGCGCTTCGCCTCATAGCTCTAAGCTATAGACCGTTACATCTTCACTCTGATCAAGTGAATAATGGGTCAAATAAAGCCGGGTCCATCGTCGCCCGCACCTCTCGAACTTATGGCTGACCCACGAAACCACGCCGGAGTTCAGTCTCGAGAGCGTATCTATACTTGTTCGAGACGCTCTATCCGAAACAGACTTATCTTTCAAGGTGTAAGCCGAGCCAACGTAAGCCTTCGTCGTATGCGAGCAGTTGTTAGCCTCGCACCACGGATGTCGACTTACCTTGTTAAGTTCAAGGACCAAGTCTAATTCTGAATTGAACTGACTTTGAATAAGTTTTCGAGTATATTACTCAGCTCAGTCATTCCACTAGCACGGTAATCTAAATCATTCGGACTATTACTCGTGAAACGTCTAAGTTACTTGGAAATGCCGTACTTTCATTCACTTAAGAAAAATTAGCCTACGGCTTACAAGCACTACGATGCCGAGATCCACAAATCGGATCTCGGCAAGACAAAAAAACAACTATTAGTTTAAATCTACTGGACCACGTCGGTCCCTTCCGCGTCCTGCCCACGATCCCCAGCCGGATCCCCGGGCACATCTTCCGCCTCGTCATCTGTCTTCTCGCTTGGAAGACTAAGTTCATTCGTCGATCCGGACTGCGGACGAGACGTAGTCGCCGCGGCAGCTGTAGCGGTTGGCAAATCCATTTCCCCTTCACCGAAAGTGATTTCTTCAATCGCCTCGGCGGCGTCGTCCCATGTTTTCTTCTTGGTCTCCAACGCCGAGATCATCTCATCCGGGATCAGCACGCCTCTTGCCTTAAGGGCTCGGGCAAAGGCCAGCGTACCTTCGGCCTCCGTGGACCTCGCCACTATCTCCTCGATCTCCGCTCTTTGGGCGACAAAGCGCTTCATCTTCTCTGTCAGCACGGCGTATTCGCCAACGACCTTGGCGCGTTCCTCGCTGACTCTTTTGTCTCTCGACTTCCGAAGCCTAGCACGTTCCCTTGATAGTTTCAAGCGGGTTTTCCTCTTGGCCTCCAGCGCGGCTGTTTTTACCGCCTCGGCTTCTTCGAGCCTAGCCTTCAAAGACGAGGCCTCACCCGCCGCGACCGCGAGCTCGGCCTTCTCGTTTGTGAGATCAGCGATCTCCAAAGAAAGCTTTTCGTTCGCCTCGGCAAGACGCGTCTTTTCGGCACGGACCTCTACCAGCTCGTCGTCAAGATCCTTCGCCTCCTTTCGAGATGCTTTTAGATCTCGGTCATACTGACCAACCATGAACGTAGCGGCGTTTAGCGATCTCATCGCGTCTCCCGCAAACGTCTCGAACAGGTCGTACCGTGCAAGCTCCTGTGGATCTTGGGGGCGCGCCATTGGGATAGTCCTCGTACGCCACACCAGCTCGGCGCATCAGTCATTATCCGCCGCGATCGGTTTCCTGCCCTCGTATTGGAAGGACCAATTGTAGGACCGTCTGTCCTCACCTTCCTCTTCCGGCTGCTCGGAAATCGCAGCAGCAGGCTCATCAGGAGTCCCGTCGTCCTGGTTGGGTATACTAGTCTCTTCTCGGACGACAGGCTCGTTCGGAATCGCACCGGCATTCTCCTGAGAGACCACGACGTCTCCCGCATCATCTCCCGCAACATCCGCTATCGCAGCGGGAGCCCCTTCGGATCTCGCCTCGGCCGTTGCTGACGGCTCGGCTTCTCGTCTCTTAGGAGACGGCATCGCGGTCTGTGGTCCACCCGAGGATTCACCTACGAGGTTCACAAAGTCCTGTGCGAGGCTGCTGAACTTTCGTTTGCGAAGGCCCATATTCGTTTCGTCAAAAGTAGCAAAGCTTCGCAGTCGTTTCTTTAGCGCTCGCTCCACTCTTTCCGCGGAGACGTCAGGCCAAGTCTCGTGACTAAGTCTGGTGAACGCGTCTTTGACAGCCTCGAATCCTTCTGGCGTCGGGTCGAGGAAGCACGGCCTATCTGCAAAACGAAGAAAATCAAATCGTATTAATCACCGCGGCAAGATAAAAGAATACTGTCATAAAACAAAGTACCAATCGATTCGCTCCACTGCGTTCTAGTGTTGATCATCGGGTCGACCACCGCGAATTCATTCTTTTTCACAAAGAAATAGTGGTCCCTCCATGCGTGAATCTTGCTTTTGGTGGCCGGACCGGCGATGATGTTGTATAACGGTCTGATTTGGGTGTAAAAACATCCCAAGGATGAATCCGCCGACGATGCCCTAAGCGACGTCATCTCCTCGTAGTAGCGGCACGTCAATGGCAGGTCATTCTCCGCGGCCAGCATCATCATCGCAACCATATGACGCATTGCGCCGTGCGTCAGCTGCGTCAGCGCCATTCCCCGCCTATCACAATACTCAAGCGGAAGACTTGGGATAGGAAATCTTAGGTGACAGTCTAAGAAGAACGACTCGTAGACGCAAAAGAACCCCGGCGGAGCATCCCAAGGTTTCTCATCTGGTCCCGGCACCACGAACGTAACCTTTGGACTCACACCACACGAGTACTTGAGACTAACGAGGCGCTCCTTGGTGGTCTTCGTGGAATAGACTTTCCATTTGTTTCCAGCTACTCTGTCAACAACGATCCCAGCCTTTTTAGCCTCCTTCGCGGCATTTTCTCGAGCAATTCTCTCGGCTCGGTGTGGCTCAAAGATGAGATCTTCCATCTCCAAGTCCGAATTTTCGGTGTGAAAGCTGGCCTCCTCGTTTGCGTCGGCACGAAAGGATGTATCCGCATTGGCCTCGTCATTCTCTGGATCTCTGTCCACGGGCTCAGCTCCGGAATCTCCCAAACGGCTCAAGTCTTCGTCAATTAGCCGAGGAATCTCGAATCGACTGCTCGGCTCGGCACGTTCATTCGGCGCGTCATGATCACGTAACGTATCTCTGGCCGCGGCATCGAGATTTCCTCGACTTGGGCTCCTCGTCTCTGAATGGCCGCTCGGCTCGGTAACCCCTGCTGGGTATCTTTCGGCCCGGCAGAACCCAAAACCAAGATCCCTATCTTCTAAATCGTCCGCGTCGGGACGAAGTCCTCTCCACGAAGGAACGGAATCCAGCGAAGAACAGCTTGAAGGCATTTTCCAGATCTGATGAATTCGCGGTGGCAGAATGAAGAACACGGCGGAGCTATGAAGAACACGACGGAAAAGATAAACGGAAGATAGGAGAAAGAAGATAGCTCTACCTTTTCGCGAAAATGAGGAAGTAGAAAAGTAAGGACGAACTCACGAGAACTCGAACTTATAAAGAAAAGTGGCGACGGCTTCGAGATCAATCATTTCGTTTTTTAACTCTTCGTCCCCGCCGTCCTCTTTTATCATCATTAGGGTTGAGATACGTGCTCCGTGTCTCTCAACTCACGTCTTGTCGCCACGAAATTCGCGCGATTTTCTGCATGGTTGACACGTGTCATCATCGCTCCAAACGAGGGAGCACGATAAGGAAGCCGCGTAACCCACTCGCCTGCCGAGAAGCGCCACGCGCTTCAAATAGGATAAGCACACTCGCATTAATTTCGTGCCACGATTGGCATCGAATATTTCTTCATTCGAATATTCTTTTCGAAAAAGAATATTCTTTGTTAAAATCGTATCAGAGTTTTAATTCTTTAAAACGTGACGAGGTGAAATCTCGACGAGCCACTTCTCTTCAAATTCGCCGAGCTCAACCGCGTCGCTCAACGAACTGAGGGGGGGCTTATTGTTGGGGACGGGTTTAGCACCCTCACCAAGGCCCAACAATATTTCACCTCGGCCCGTCAATATATTAACCAACCAAGTGGTCAATATACGTAATTAATAACTAATAATATTTATTATTCGATTGATAAATATTATTGGTCGAAAGAGGAAAATTTCCTTATCCAGGAAAAGGAAGTTCGCCGCGCCGACCCGACATTCGCGGAAGATGACATTATCTGCTTTACAAGATAAGGAAAGAGAGCGGCAATTACGGAAGTTTTCCTTATTTCAGAGGGGTTAGGTCGGTCTAGCTTTCTTATATATAGAAGGGGTCCTCATTCGAGGGGGACACATTCTTCTCTTTACGACTTAGAACTCATAGCTCTTGATCTAGCTTCATCTCGGCTAGGTTAAACAGCTTTGGCTATTTGTTGTAATCGAATTCTTTAATCAATAAAAGTCACTTCGGCAATTTACTGTTTATTCTCAAAGTTTTCCCACAAACTTGACCTAGGCGAGGTCATAGTTCAACAACTCTCACCTGCATAATCGTCAATGCTCAGACCGAGCTTAAGCATCCTGTGGATTCTGCTTCCGAATGTGTTTGGCTCATCAAGGCTGAATCCAGATGTGAGGAGAGCAGTCTCGAAGAGGAGAAGGACGAGATCCTTGACCGACTTCTCGTTCTTGTCTGCATCAGCTCTCTTCCTCAACTCATCCATGATCGAGTTCTCCGGGTTGATTTCCATCGTCTTCTTGCTGGACATGTAACCACCCATGCTGCTATCATGATCCTCTCCATGTTAGCAGTCCAACCGTACTCGCCGGTGACGAGACAGCACGGCGAGTCGACTACGCGGTCAGAGACGATGACTTTCTCAACCTTGTCTCCCAACACGTCCTTGATCACCTTGCATAGACCCTCGAACTTGTCCTTGAGTTCTTCCTTCTTTTTTCTTCTCGTCTTCGGTTTCCTCAAGTTTCAAACCTTCCTTGTGGTAGAGACTAGCTTCTTCCCCTCGAACTCCGTGAGCTGACCAATAGCGTACTCCTCCATGCAAAGCACTTCGTAGCCTTTCTTCTTGAGCTTCTCAAGGAAGGGAGAGTTCTCCACAGCCTTCTTGCTCTCACCGGTGATGTAGTACATGTCGTTCTGTCCTTCCTTCATCCTGGTAAGGTAGTCTTTAAGACTTGTCAACTCGTCTGTGCTCTTGGTGGAGTAGTAACGGAGCAACTCGGCAATCTTGGTCCTGTTCTGAGAGTCCTCGTGGATTCCAAGCTTGAAGTTTTTGGAGAACACCTCGTAGAACTTGTTGTAGTCTTCCTTGTTCTCAGAAATCTCAAAGAAGAGCTCAATGCACTTCTTCACAAGGTTCTTGCGGATAACCTTGAGGATCTTGTTCTGCTGAAGAGTTTCTCTCGAGATGTTGAGAGGAAGGTCCTCAGAGTCGACAATACCCCTGACAAATCCGAGGTAATCAGGGATGATCTCCTCACAGTTGTCCATGATGAAGACACGGCGGACGTAGAGCTTGATGTTGTTCGGATTCTTCTTTGTGTCAAAGAGGTCGAACGGAGCCCTCTTGGGAACAAACAGAACAGCCTTGAACTCAAGCTATCCCTCAACAGAAAAGTGCTTGACAGGTGACAACCAAATGCTCCTCAACAGAAACATTGGTAATGTGTTTAAAGAAGTAGCCAACAATTAGTTTGTTGAGATTTTTTTTTGAAATTGATGCACGCAAAACCATCTCAAGATTTAAGACACAATTTATGCATTGTAAACACGCAAGGAAAGAGCTGTGTGCATATGAAAAATATGTTGCAGCAATATTTGAGGAACTTATTCATGTTTAATCATTACCAAAGACAAGAAAAAAGAGATGTACACCTCAAATTCGTCAAAATTAGCGAGTGATTCACCTAAAGCTTTGGTTATACAAATGACAATAGAATGAAGACTTAGGGGGGGTTAGTGGGGGACTGATTTATATAGATTTTGTGGATTTCATAAGTTAACAGATTTAAAAAATTTCGAAAGATTTTGGTGAATTCAGAAAATATGTGCATCCATATTTATAGAGTCTATACAAATTCTGTTTATGGATTGTCGTAGATTCTCATGGATTCATATTACTTTTTTCTACTATTGTTTATGTAAACTAATTGTATAATAGCATTTTTCTAAAAAATTTCCATATAATACATATTCAATGATTTTAAAATTTGCGCTTCTTTTCTCCACAAGCAGAGTTGGTTTTTAGCTTGTGTCGGATGACATAACTTTCTACGTCAAAGTGATCATTCCAAATAATGAACAAGTAAACTTTGAAGAAAGTGGACATGTGGGTGCTCTATCAACAAATAAAATACGCTAATAACTGGATAGACACAATAGCTTTAAGTATGTTGAATGATGTAGTAGAAGCTGGAAGTCAACATTAATGGTGAGGTATGTCAATAATTTATATAGTCTTTAATAAGAAATCTGAGTTTTGTCATTTTATTGATATAAGAAATCTGAGTTTTGATAAAAACAAAAAAATCTGGGTTTTGTCATCGACATAAGAAATCTGGGTTCATAATGTCATCGTTCATTCTAGTTTTGTGTATATATTTTTTCTTCGTCATTTTTATTGGCATAATAACTTTGGATTACTTTTGTTTGAAACCAAAAATTAGAAGAAAAAAACATCTTACAAGAATCATATATTGTTTGACCAAGGATAATTTTTTGATTTTGTTAGTCAGACTTTGAGAATATGATGGATAGTTGTAGTATTTTGAAAGTTATAGTTGATGAGTTAAATTGTAAAGAATCATAGTTCCAATAACACTGAAGTCTCATAGAATTGTAAAATCAGAAAATACTCAACTTATTGAATAACAGCAGATTTTAAATTGAATTACAAAATCACCACACCAATAACAAAAGATTCAAGAGGAATTTAAAAATCATCTCACCAATAACACAAGATTTTATTAGGAATTTAAGATTCATTATACCAATAACAATGGAATCTTAAAATTCTTCAAATCATTAAAAATTTGTTTCCCACTAACCCCCCCTTAATCTCTAAGGATAAAACCGAAGCTGTTACTGTCATGGACATTGCAGTCGAAGCTTTGGTTTCTCTTGAGTAAACTACTATTCCCTCTGTATTTGAAAGAATGATTTTTTTAGGTTTTGCACACATATTAAGGCTTTATAATTATTAGCCTTTGTTGATTATTTATTTTCTTATTTTTATTTTCTTTTTATGTTTCCAATGCATATAGTACCAATCTCACACTACTATTGGCACATTTTTAATTAATTGGTTTTGTTAAATGAAAAAAAACATTAAATGAATAGTAGAAAATCAATCTTTTAGAAACAAAACCAAAACCCAAAAAATCATTCTTTCAAATACAGGGGGAGTATTTGATTTCTTTCTTCTCTTTGATCCAAACCCATATAGAAATTTTTTATGACTAAGTAATACAATATATATTTTCTTTAGTTCTGGTCAGTTTCTTTTTTAATTTTTTTTTTCTCTCTCTCAGATCACACTTTTTATTCTCTATTCTTCGTATGTGATATTTGACGGAGTCCTATTTTAAAATCTAATTATCTTTTTTTAGGAACATTTCTATACCAAGGAAAAACGATGATTACGGAACAGAAGAAAAAAATAGCTAATTTTGAAAAGAAAATTAAGGAAATAAAGGATAGTTCTTCATTACTTCTCTCGCATGCAAAAAGAAAAAAGAAAAAATTGGAACCAAAACCAAAAGATATGGGTGCAAAATGGAATTTAGTAATTGTAATAATAGCTTTTGTTGTGGCAATGACAATAGCCACCAGCAATGCTGTAGTGCCAACACCTGAGTGCCGTGCAGAATGCCATAAAAACTGTGCCACCAGCGGTGAACCTCACAGCGATCGCGATGTGTGGTCATGCCGCTATAAGTGTGTAATTGAACAATGTGAAAAGGGAAAAATCCCGCCGCTTACCTAGTCCAGGTAACGGTTTCTATTCTTTTTTTAATGAGAAGATGAAATTGCTTTTTGAAATATATTAAAATATGTGTTTTTATTTTTATTGAGATATTTTCTAATTACAGAAAACAAATTTCCATTTTATATTAACAAATATATATTTTTACTTTTAATTTCAATAAATTTGACTATTATTATAGATAAATAACAGAATGATTGAATGATCGAACAGTCTAAACATTTTTTTTAAATGTAATAACTTTATATAGATAGCCTGAACATAAAAATGTTATAATAATCAATATTATTTATCAGTTCAGTAGGCTAAATTTCACGAAAACAAGTACAATATCCATTTATATAAATTTTATATGAAATATTGATTTTCATTTAATTATAATATTTAGAAAAATATAGCATGTAGATATATAGTCCTCAAATAATTATTTTGTTAAAACACAACATATTATTTGAAAAGACATAAGTACAACAATCTTGAAAAAGTTTGATACTATTTTAATAGATATCATAGATATTTTGATATATAAAAAATAATAATGTATGGTTTTTATTTTGTACAGCGGGAACGAAGGCATAAAATAAATGGAGTCATATACCAGTGTTGGACTCTTAGAGCTTTCAAATTACTTATACATCTTCTTTCAAAAAATAAAAAATTACTTATATGTCTATCATATTCTTATCTTACGAGTTGTGTAAGACTATTAAATAAATATTAATAGAAGACTATTAGATAAATAAAATAAATAGCAATGTAAGTTTATTAAATAAATAAAATAAATAGCAATTGTGAAATTACTTTATTCATTTATAGTTTCATACAAAGAATCAAGAGAGAAAGAGAAATAGTAAATATCATAAAATATTTAGTACCATCAAATTAGCTCATGTTGTTTTGGAGAAATTGTATCATATATTACATTTTGACGTGGATATTAAACTTTTGGTAAAGAGAAAAGGGAAATTGCTTAAAGTACCATTTTGAAAGTACACATTTTCAGAAATACCGCAAGCTAAATTCGTTACAAATTTTTTAGTTTTTTGTTACTTAAATTTGATTATGCATATGTTACTTTGTACATTGTCTATTATTGAACCAATTAATTAAGAAAAAGTTTAGAATAAACATCTCATGTTCTCTTTCTTCTTAGTGGATGTTACTTGTTTTGCTCTTTGGAGGAGGTAGTCTTTCTATCACCCAGCTTGGAGAAGTCGTTTAGCCAGAGACCTACACCCGTATCTTTGTGCTTAAAATCCGGAGTTCTCTACATTGATTTGAGTAATAAATGAGATTATTACATTGCGGAAAATCTGTAAAAAAAAAAAAGGAATCGATTAATGGTAAGGCATTTCTTTTCACCTTGTTCAATCTGTTGTCCCACCATTTGTTCATGTTTTCCACCAAGTCCTTCCATGATTCCTCTCTGGCTTCACATAAGCAAAGATTGTTATAAAGAGAAGGAGCAATTTTCGAGTAGCAGATTGATCGGTAAGAGAACTATCTCCTTACCCTTTGGTTGTATTGCGTATTTTGAGCTGACAGAAACATGGAGCTTGACGTCTTTAAGATCAGACAGTATCTCCTTGGGAGCCTTGTTAAGCCAAAGCGCTACAGTATCGTCTTTCTTCTTGAAATCAGGGTGTCTAGGACTCACCTATATACAGATGAATTAAGCGAAAAGGGAACAACTTTTGGCAAATCTATCACCGAATGAAACAGCCTAGTTACCGTTCCGTTCTGTTTGCTTTCGCGGTAATCACACCATTCACCCGGTTTATCAAGAAGATCAAACCAAACATCAGTTTTGGAATCTCTTTTCTTTTGAAGGCTAGCTAAGAAACAAGAAGACGAATGGTCATCAGCTTTAGATAGCCAAATCCGCAAGGATACATCAGTAAAAGCAAAACAAAAAAAGAATGCGCTTAGACGCTTACCTGAGTGCTTAAGCACAGTTTCTTTTTGATCCGATGGTGTCAAACCTTTTGGTAGGGGTTTAGAACCCTGAATGTAGTGGAGATCACGAACCATTATCTGAGGTCAAAAGTAACCACCGAAGCTTATAAACAACTTTCTTCTAAAAAAAAAAAATATTACAAAACCATGATAAACCGATAATTTTAGATACTTACATGAACATAAGGTTGATCAGGCTTTGCTCCAGCTATTTCACTGACATCCACAAAAACCTGTCCGGTAATATAAACACGATCGTTTTTCTTCAAGTGACAGTTGGCAGTATGAGCTAAATCCCCTTTAAATATTACCGGAATCCTGATGTTCACACCGATCAAAATTCATCAATGATTATCGTATCAATACACCATAACCAAATCAACATATATCAGAATCAGACTCAAAAAGCTTCGATTTTTAGCCCACTTTGAAACAAAAATTTCAAAGCCTAACCAGAATTTTTGAGTGACTCCGAGTCCGGGTCCGACCCGGAACCAGATGGAGGTCCGTGCGTAATGACGGTCCCTGCCCAGAAACTCCCGTCGGACTTCGCGTGGAACTCAACGGGTTGGTTCACGTACCCAATCAGATCAGCAGAATTCGCGATTTTGGGTTGGTACGGTATCTCAGTCGGTTTCGGCCACTCCTGAGGTTTCGCCGGAGACGCCGACTCCGAATTCTCAGTGATGCTTCCTCCGCGAGTACGGCTACTGCTACTTCTCGTCGCGGAAAAAGTTGAATGACACTGCTGAGACAAAACCCATGATTGTCTAGCCCTCGAATTCAACAAAGGGTTTATTGATTTCGATAGTGATCTTGCAAGAAACTGCATTTTCCGCGAAAAGATTCAAGTTTTAGGGTTTCGTGTTTTCGTGGCAAAAAAAAAGATGTTTTATAATACGGGGCTAATTTAGAAAGCAGAGCTTTTTATGAGGGTCATTTTGTAATATTTTACTTTTGTTTAGTTCGTCGTGCGGCGGAAGAGAACGCTGAGAAAGGAAAAGAAAAAAAAAAAAAATCTGCAAATCGGATTTCGAGAAACCCTAAAAACCGGCGAAAGAGGAGAATCTTAAGGTTAGAGAAGCTCGGTGTTGATCTACTCGAGACGATGAAGAACAACTGGTCTAATTTACATCAGGTTTTTTTTCTATTTCTCTCTAGTGTTCTCGGCGTTGACCAATTCCGTCCGATCTCTGGTTCTTGTAACCGAACTCGTTGTCTTCTGCAGATTGCAAGAAACTCATTCATAGCTACATCAACTGTTTACGCTTCCACCGAATTCAACTTCTCAAACACCGATCGAAGAAGCTTCTGCTATGTAGCAAGAGGTAAATGGGCTTGCTTGGTTGTTTCCTTTTGTTGTGTACAATTTGATATATACATGAAACTGTATTGCCTTAGTATTGAGGATATGATTCTATTTGTTGATAATCAATACTGAAATGGAAAAAAAAAAAAAAAAGCTTTATGCAGAGAAAAGACTTTTAAGTTCTTCTGATCATCAGACTGATCCTTGCAACTTGAAATATTTGTAGATAGATCAGGATTTGTAGTGTTGAAATCGGAGAAGGAGTTCAACAATGCGCTGAGCAAAGCTCAAGGTTAAAATAAACAATCTTGTGTTTCTTTGTTGATTACTTCACACTTCATATGATTTGGTTAGTATGATGCTATCTTCTTTTTGAATGTATCCATTTTCAGACGGATCTTTGTCATCAGTTTTCTATTTCACTGCCGCGTGGTGTGGACCTTGTAAGTTAGTTAGTTCCCTGAGAGCAAGTTTGGTTCTGGTTAGTTTTATCTTTTGGGTTTTTTATTAATTTTTGTATTAGTGGTTTGACTTTAGGTAGGCTTATCGCTCCTGTAATATTGGAGCTGAGTAAGAAATATCCTGACGTAACAACATATAAGGTCGACATTGATGAGGTATGTTTGCATTTACATATATTAGCTCATCATGCAACCTAAGCCACCAATTTTGTTTTTTGAAATATCTAAAAACCTTGTTTTATTGGGTATATATATAGAACCAAATGAATCTCTCAACTGATGGAAACTCTGAGATAGAAACAAAATGTTGCTACACTCTGCTTGCTGTGTAACTGGTTTACTGATGTTACATCCTAAAAAGTGGCATAAAACACTGAGTATAGAAATTTCGGGGTTGAGCCACACACATAGAATAAGCTGCTTCTTTGTATCCCAATCTTCTTATGAGTATCATTGTAAGATTCATTGACGCAAGATATCTCTTCTTGCGTATATGTAGGGCGGTCTTTCAAATGCTCTCGGGAAGTTAAATGTCTCTGCTGTGGTAAACATTCTCTGTTCCTTTCGAAGATTTTACTAGGATGAAGCGTGAAACTAGTTTTATGAGCTCTAATGTTATGAATGTATGAGATCCGTCTGACGGAGCATTTATGATGATTTTATGAATGCAGCCAACAATGCAGTTCTTCAAAGGCGGCGTGAAGAAAGCAGAGATTGTAGGCGCAGATGTGATTAAGCTGAGGAGTATCATGGAACATCTCTACAAGTGAGAGAGGCTCTTTTCACTTTGCTTTACATTTCATTTGTGCCTCAACGCTTCGTTATAGAGAATCCACAAAATGATTACGAACAAGGAAACAAAAACTTTGTTAAGATATAGCTTTTGAGTTTCTCACGGCATTTGCTTATCATTGTATATAATTTATGTGGTTTTTATCAAATAAAGTTTCGTTGCTTTGAGTAGTGACTGTATTTTGTGCGGTTGCTCGAGTTTTGTTTTATTTTCATATACAAAAAACGGATCAAAAGAGAATGGCCCAATAGACCAAACAGAGTCGGGCTGGTCTTAACCCTTGTTCGAAAACTCGCCCGCCTAGCCGAGTATACGTCCGAGAATACTCTAGACGGTGGTGGAGCGTGGCGAGTTGAGTTATACGGCTATATTATACAGTGACTAGTGTTTTTTTCCGTATAAACCATATAATTGGAAAGAAACGACGTAAATATGACAACTAAATCAATTTAAATCACTTAAATCAATAATAATTTGACAAATTTGTTATATTTTATTCTAAATAACAAAATAAAAAAGAAAAATTGACTAAAAATATGTAAAAGATGAAGATGAAGTAGTTAAAGTGGTAGAAAAATGAAAAAAGTCACTCGAACATTGATTTCATGATTTTTAATAGTTTTCTAATCATTAAATCATGTTATTCTATTTATATTATTAACTAAAACAAATTTATGAACAAAATTATAATAAAATGTTTTAAAATTACTCCCCGAGTAATCCTCGAATAATCTCCGAGTAATTGGTAACTCGCTAGTCCCCTATCGACCGTACGTATAGCACGTAGTTCCCGAACAAGGCTCTTACGACATGAGTTAGTGGGGACCTCGAATTTGGCTAACCCGAATTGTGATTAAACCGAAAAGGACAGTTCAATACATTGGTACCGAAGAGAACAAAGATATATATACAAACTACAAAGGGAGTTAGATAATGAGTATTGAGTAGGACCGGATTTGACCGGTATAGTACACTCTGTTTCTACAGCTTCATACGGATGCTAACAATCATTAATCAATGAGAACATATTTACATACAAAACTCTTATTTCTTCTATTCTATTATTTCTTTTGTCCTGCTCTTTGTATCCTAACGCTTACGATTGGAGCGTACCAAATTAAGGAAACACACAAAAATAATAATAATTCAAATTCGAGATTGAGACTAATATTATTTAACTACTGATATTAATGAAAGGAAAATGAGGTTTTTAATTTTTGGTGGTATAGTATGTTTTATCATTTTATTAACAATTTTTTTTCTGAAAATTCTCTTAACCAAAAATGCCATTACATCACGTTTTACTTACAATAGTTTATGAACTATTGACGTAACATATGGAAAGAAACAAATATTAACGAAGTAGTTGAAAAACTCGAGTTATATTTATAAAGCTTGAAATTTGGATGGACATGCTTTAAACGAAACATATGCCAAAATTATGTAACAATTGGTCTCCAAAAGATCATTGAAACCTTACTGTCACAAAAAATAAATCAATCATTACTAGATACACAATTCTTTGTTTAATTTTCGTGGTTTTCTTACTTCAATTCTTTCTTCTGGTTTCCATCTGAAACAAGTATATAATTATAATTTTTAGTAATGAAAACTGAAAATAAAATAGGATGCGAGAGAGAGAAGAAGGTGGGGAATGGTCAATGGAGAAGGACAATGATTTGGCCCTCTTTTGTTTCTTCAGTACTTTTATCTCAGTCTCCTTTTGTTTTCCAAATCTCATCTCCAAATTTTTCATTTTTGTTGCTATTCTTAGCAAAAACACGATCCATATGTATGCTTAAATATATATTTGATAGCTAAATGATAAATTTTTATACACTTAAGTATATATTTATGAAACTTAAGTACTAATCCAAGAACTTAATTCTTGAGCAGTTTTTCATGCGAAGCAATGACCCTTCAATTTGAGTTATTTATGTTACATATGGTAAAAGAAATGTTGACCACTTACGATTGCTAGAAATAAAAAACCGACATGGTCAATTATACTAGAGCAATTAAGAATGTGTTGTCATAATCAAATAAGACTATGTCATTCCACAAATATATTTGGTAAAAGAATTATAAACTCAGTTTGTCTTCTACTTGATTGTGATATATATTTAAATTTATTATGAGATGCATACACTTTTAAGAATGTAAAGGAATCGAATTTGGAACCAATTTTATAAGTTTTTTTGGGTTAGGTAAAATGTGTATAAACGTAAACAAGAAAGATTGGGTTTTTTATAAAGTCGTATGTATTTTTGTTAAACAATAAAAGTGAAAATTTATTGAAAACAATAGGAACCATCTTTTTAGTATATATTTCTCAAAAAGAAAAATCATTTAGTATATATGGAGTAGTATTTCTACAATAATAAGGATTAAAAGTTTTAAAAAACTATTAAAAATGAGTGAGAAACCATTATGCAAAACAACATGTGTGCATGCATCGGTCGTGCAATGGCTTAGGTTTGATTTTTGGATCTTGAATCTTGCTCTTAGCTTTTGAGACTAATTCTTATTAAAAAAAAATTACATAATGAAAAGATAAATTTTTGAAAATTGAAATTTGAAGCTACTTGTGTCCATGATAATAATATAATATTTCCATATAAATATAGAAAAGAAAATTTCCTTTTATTTGCGGAAAAAATATCTAAGAGTTTTTTTTTGTTGAAAAACTTTAGTTTGTAGATCAAATTACTTCTCTCGTATAAATAAATGTCTTCTCTCTTCTTGTAATACACTATTCAAATAAACAAAAACTTCCAAAAAATATCTTAAGTGTCTCCAAAATATAAAGTATTAACAAATTTGCAAATCATGCTTTGGGTTCTGCAAAACAGTCTCATCATAGTTGTATCTTGAAATTCAAAATCTCATAGAACCGTCACATCTTGATTTTATATTTTTCAAAATTATTTTTAATATCTCATTTTAATATTTCTTAATTTTATCATTTTATTTAATCAAATTTTCATAATTTTCAATTAGCTTTTTATTTTGCGATCCTAGTATTAGTTTTCTCGATATCTTGATCCAACTTACAGTTCTAAATTTATAGTTCTAAATTTAGATATGATTTCTGATCATTTGGATTTGACATAATCATCCAAAATTATGAATAAAAAGTTAATAGGATATTAAAATAATTACAATAACTAAAATTTTTAACATTTGCAATAATACTTATAATTATTATGTATGTTTACATAATATGTACAGAAGTAAATATTTCTATTTATAAAAAAAAAAAAAAAAAAAAAATAAAAAAAAATTTCTATTTATTATATATAGCAAAGCCAATCCTTATATTGACACTTTTATTTTATGATATCAGTATTTGAAAATTCGAGATTCTGTTATTTAAACCTCTTAGAATATTTTTTTGCGATCAGGATAATAATTCCACTCGTAGTAGACTGTAGACATTTATTCACACACAATCAAATGAAATGTAATTTGAGTAAGCAAAATTTGACGGGTGTTTATGAAATATTACTTTTCATTTTTTTTCTTCAACGTACACTGTTTTGGGTCAATTTAAATATAACATATATGTAGACAAGTTTTATTTAAACTAAACTGAAGTTTCTGATAATCTAATCAAGAACTCTGTCACCATTTGAACCTTTGAACTCTATAATCAAGAAGACAAAACAAGATCGGTAGGAGGTCCTAAGAGGCCAAAAGGACTGACAAATGTCTTCAATAATGAGAGTGATCTTTTGGAGCAGTGAGTCAGATCCATCAAATGGAGAAGACTATTTTCTCTCTTTCTTCTCTCTTTCTTCTCTCAATCTCAATCTCAAAGAAGGTCCCATCTAAAGAAAGGCTAATAGATTGCCAGATTCTGCAGGGAGTAAATTGGCCAGCTAGTATTATTTCTTTCTATGGCTTCTCTGCACCACGATTTATCTTCCTTATATTATAATATTCTTACTATTTACCTCAATTTTGTTTTACTCCTTGCAATGACTTCATGGGAAATTTATCAAACCATGCATTTCTTAGGCAAATTCGTATGGAAATGTGAAGTTTTTGGCACTACTCGAGAAGATTAAAACCTTACCAGTTTTTATTACAAACTTTAAAAGTATTTGAATTTGAAAAAGTTTGTCTAAATAATATCTTATAAAAAAAATTCATAATTAATTTATAATATTAATATATAGGATAATTGGCGTTCGGTAGGACATCGTATACTATAATCCAAGATAACTTATCATTTGTTTTACCAAAAAAAAAAACTTATCATTTGATAATATTGTCAAAAATTTAATAGGTAAATCAATCGACTGATAACCAAATATGTATGCTTCGACGGTCTATATTCCACCAACAGAAAAACATAATTTGATCTAGTTTCTCGATCACCGAATTGCAAAATCAATGGTCTAATTTCAAGAAAAAGGTACCAATTATCTCTTTGACAAAAAAAGTACCAATTATCTAAATCGATTTGGTTAACGATTTTTTTTTACAGTTTTAAAGCTTTAAGAAAATTACTTAGACGAGATACATGCACAAAAATCGTCAACATATTGTGACAAACAATATGTATGCTTCGACGGTCTATATTCCACCAACAGAAAAACATAATTTGATCTAGTTTCTCGATCACCGAATTGCAAAATCAATGGTCTAATTTCAAGAAAAAGGTACCAATTATCTCTTTGACAAAAAAAGTACCAATTATCTAAATCGATTTGGTTAACGATTTTTTTTACAGTTTTAAAGCTTTAAGAAAATTACTTAGACGAGATACATGCACAAAAATCGTCAACATATTGTGACAAACAAAACGTTATATATTGAATGTTGTTATATTTCTTTAACATATATAAGCTCAAACATATGGTACGTATATCTTGAATAAATAACAAATGATAACTAGAATTAAGGGATTTCAGAAGTAATTTTTAAGTCTTGCAGTATGCATTTTTCCTTATTTACATCAAGCCCTTTAATTATTTTCGTTTGCAATTGTTATCTCCTTGAAATAAGTTTGCTTTCTTCTTCAAAGCTTTTTGTATCTCTTTTATTGTGTCTCAAGAACAGGGGTTTTTAATTTACAACTAAGGTGGATACTGGATAGTCATTGTCATGGGCATAGAGGGGACATCCTAAGAAAACTCGGTAAAATAAATTAAAATACTTTGAATTGCTTATTATATTTTGTTTTCTTAAAATAATTACGTGGGTCCATTAGAGAGTGAAGCCTACACATTACAAAGATATCGACATCATGTAGGTTCCATTTACGTAAATGATTGAGTAAATGGTCAAAAGCTTCTATCATACCATATGCCTCAACTCTGTCTCACTTTCTTTTTCTTGGAACAAATATTCCCAACGAAACTCATTGCTCTAATTATTTTATATTCAAAACCCTATTACCGTTATAAAGATTCGATTTAGCGAGTGTGCTATTTTTGCGGAAATAAACAGGTTTATACACCATTCATCAACAAGCGATCAATTGTTTGAGACTGAAAGTGGTTATTTTTATTAGAAGTCGCTCATGTTGAAGATACGGGGAGTTTCAGCCTAACTTGCATAATCATTTTGTTTAAAATTCACTAGTTGGCCGAACAAACAAAAATCTTTACAGCTAAAAGAGGGTGGACGATTTACTGATGGGTTAAACATATAAAAAGTAAATTTTCACCATTCTATGTTGAATTAAAATTATTTATTTAGGTAATAGATTGTATGATTATATACCAATAAATAAAGAAATAGATTAAACACATTTAATTGTTAGATCGTTTATTAGAAAGTTCCTAATAAATCAAATACGCTTCACTGATTACAAAAGAAGATTATTACAAAGTTTATAACACTTACTATTTTCACAATTTAGAATGGAAAAGCAAAAACGCAAAATCAAAGTAATTCCACGTAAAATTTGGATTTTCCATACTCCAAATTAACATTTCATTATAAATAGATTAACTGATATTTTACAAACGCACTTATCAATTTGCAACGTCCAAAAAGATTTTGATTCCAGAATAACCACTTCTAGTATCTACCCATGTTTATGGAACAACATATTTCAAGACATATTAGTATTTTTTTATCACATTCCAGTTATACATTTATTTAGAACTAAGTGGTTTCTTATGTCATTCACAAAGATAATAAATTTATTTTAATTTTGCTACTATTTTATTTAAAATTGTAAGTTTAGTTTATAATTAATTTATTTTATTTTTCAGTTTTAAAATTTATCGAATAAAATATTAAGCCATAATTTATTTTTTGGTAATTTTTTATTTAACAAATTATATATTTGATTTCATTTGGACTTGGTCAGTTTTAAAAGTTAATTATCTATTTCAAGGTGGATTAATGGTCTAACCATTGAATTAACAATTTTATAATAGATTAATTATTGTTAAGATTCATTTTATGGGTCTAGATTAGGGTTTGAATTTTACAAATATAGTTTAAGTAATAAATGACAACTCATAAATGTCTTTAGTAATAAAAAGCTCATAATTCTATGGTTTTAGGTCTCCTGTGTTTAGTCTAAGTTTTGACATAAAATGTTTCCAGTTAATAAAAATAAAAGAATTTAGTCAGATTTTAATCAAAAATCACTTTACTATATTGACATATCATGTGCAATATCAATTTGATTTTGTGTGATGAAGTAACGAAGATATTGTGTGAATTGTAAAAAAAGTAATTGAGGTATCAGATGGCGAGGGTTTCAGGGTTGGGCGATCAAGATGCGGCGATGGAAGATGTTAGAGAGAAGGAGAAACCGCCAGAGGCTCTGCCGGATAAATCGAGAACGTGGGCGAACCGTGTGTCGAGTAGCAGGGCATGTGGAATGGCCGCACAGGAGGAAATCATTCATCCAGCGTTCATCATGGAACGGCTGAGCCTAAACTTCCCGAATGGGGAAGATGGAGAACCGAAGATTACAATTGGAGAAGACGTTTTGGAGGCAATTAATGGATTATGGCAGAGATGTATGATCGTCAAAGTGTTTGGAATGAACTCGTCTTTGCCGGGGCTGAGCAGGAAACTAAGGGAACTGTGGAAACCTGTAGGTGCAATGCACATTATGGATCTTCCAAGGCAATTTTATCTGATTCGCTTGAGGATGAATACATAGCAGCCTTAACCGGTGGTCCGTGGAGGATGTTCGGAAGCTACTTGATGGTCCAAGCTTGGTCCCCGTGTTTCGACCCCTTGCGGGACGAAATCATGACGACACCGGTTTGGGTTCGCCTATCAAATATCCCGTTGAATATGTATCACCAGACTATCCTGATGGGAATCCCTCGGGGTCTTGGGCATCCACTTAAGGTTGATGCAACAACACTTAACTTCGAACGTGCGAGATTTGCAAGAATCTGTGTTGAGATCAATCTCAAGAAACCTCTGAAAAGTTCAATACTGATCAATGGAGAGAGATACTATGTCTCTTATGAAGGGTTATCCAGTATTTGCTCTCATTGTGGACTCTTTGGACACATGGTCCATGCCTGCCCGACGAGACAAAAGACCAAGAATATGGGGGTGGATCCTCCCCAAAATGTGGTGAATGTTGAACCAGAGATTCGTCCTCGGAATCAGGCAAAAGTCGCTACTCCTGATGCTGACGGTTTTGTTCCGGTGAGACAAGCTAATCGGCGTTTGATTTCAGCGGTGTCGACACCACCAAAGGGAACGACGGAGAGTATGGAAGGTGCAGAAAAGGAAATTGATAGGAGAGAGAACGGAAGTCGAGGTGGGGATTCGCGGAAACAAATTACTGCTGAGAAGATTCCCGTATCGAACAGGTTTGGTAACCTTACGGAGAATATGGAAACCCCGATTCTCGAAACAAATATGGGTACCGTGAATTTGGGGAAGGAAAATGTCTCGCCAGCTGAAAATTTTCAAAAAGGGTCGCCTACGGATCACGCGAATAATGTGGCGTTTGGAGCGGGAAGTAGTAAGAGGGACTTGGGCCTAGGAAATAAAAATAATAGCAAACGAGCCTCTGGAGAAAAAGGCCTAAATACTAGCCCGGAGGAAACCAGAAATCTCAAACTGGCTGGCCCAATGCGTGGTTTGGTGGTTGGTCCGGCAAGGGAGACAATTAAATTCCCTTCCAACAGAAAAAGGCTGCGGGTAGAGAAAACAACCGAGGGAAGAGCAGGCGGTCTGTTTACGATTGAATATCAACGATCGGAGACTCACGGAGATTCATATAGTCGCGGTGGGGATTTCACTAATTCTCCCGTGGATGCTATGAAAGCTAGCTCGAATTTGGAGTTGGTGGTGTACAATTCCTCGCCGGTGAGAGGATCGGAGGAAATGGCTGCTTAGCGCTTTGCCCTGGTAGTTCGGTTGAGTCTTCACATAAAGTTTTTAATGGATTTTTTATTCTGGAATTGCCGGGAGGCGAATAAACCCAATTTTGGTCGATCGATACGATATATTCTGAAGAAGTTTAATGCCGATGTTCTTGCTTTATTTGAGACGCATGCGGGTGGGGATAAAGCAAAGAATATTTGTGAAGGTTTTTGTTTTGATGGGTCTTTTCGGGTTGATGCAGTGGGTCAGAGTGGGGGTATTTGGCTGCTTTGGAAGTCTCAGGTCAGTAATGCTTCGGCCGTGAGCTCTTCGTGGCAATTGGATTAATGATCTAACTCTGATTGACATGGGTTTCAAGGGCAACAAATGTACTTGGAAAAGAGGAAGGGAGGAGCGAAATTTCATTGCCAAGCGCCTGGAAAGGGTCTTTTGCTGTGCTCAGCTTCGTTTGAAGTGGCAGGAGGCGGAGGTGACTCATCTCCCGTTTCTCGTGCCAAACCTTAGTTACCAGGTTTTTTACATCCTCATTGTGTCGGAGACGTCTGTCAAATCTAAATATTCGTCTCCCTCTTTTCCTTGTAGGTTCAAGGTGGGAGACAATTGGCTTATGATTAGATCCATCGTAGAGAAGATATTCACATCTTGTTGAAGGGAATTGTTCTGCCCATGTGCTGTTCACCATAGCCCGATCAACTCTACAGTGTATGGAGTAGCTGGATCGAGTTCCGTGCCAAGACAGAGGATCCCCGGAGTGTTGGAGGTCGTATAGATCACATTCAGTGACAAAAGTTCTAAAGACGATGAATGAACTCTCTGGCCGTGCAGGACCTCCTGATTTCTCTGAATTTTTAACAGGTCATTGAAGTCGCCAGAGATAAACTATGGTCCATGTCTGCTCTGTTGTAAGTCGGTAAGTTGCTCCCAGATAGCCTTTCTTCTCGGTTTTTCTAGTTCCCCATATATGAAGGTGGCAAAGAAGGCCTTTCTTCATAGGTGATACGAGTGTCTATAAAATTTTTGCAGGAAGAAAGGACATCCAGGTCGATACTGGAATTCCATTAGAGTGCTAATCCTCCTACTGCATGGGAGAGAAGAGAGACAAGTAAATGGTGATCAAAATTCATCCAAGAGAGAGTTGTTGTTACTACATCATCAGAGTTTTTAGTCTCTGAGAGGAATATAATGTCTGGGACCACTGAAGAATGTAAGTCCCTTACTCGCTGAACTGTCCAGGGATTCCCCAACCCTTGACATTTCCAGCACAGAACAACTAAGGAAGATCTTTGAATGGATCTTGAAAATTCATCCTTCTCCTAGTTGGTGCAGAGCTCGCCGAGGTTGGTGGGTTTGTAGGTAGTGATAGTGCAGGTGTATTAGTTAGCACGGCCTCTTGTGCTTGTTCTTGCGTGGCAGCTTCCGCTGTTGCCGAAACTTCGTAAGATGTAGCTGGCGGAGCCGCAGTACACCCAAGTGCGGTCCTGGTTAGCCTGGTTCATTGCGGTTTTGCTTTGCCTTTTGTGACTCTTCTGCTTGGGGAGCCAATTATCAGAGCCGTTTTCTGGTTCGCTTTGGATGATCCTTGCTTTCGAGTAGGGCTTGCTGCCTGTTTACTGGATGTGGTTTTCCCTTTTGTTATTGGTTTGCCTCTTTTCTTTTTTGCAGGTAGGAGAAGGAGGTTTGTTTCCGGCTGGGTTAAAGTCTCTGTTTCTTGAGGCACATGAGTTACTGGCATAGGGGTCCATCCAAGTGGGAGTAGGGGCTCTTGGGCTGTCAGAGGTAGTGGAGGTAAGTCATACCCCTGACTTGTTCAAGCCATTGTATTTGAGTGGGAGGTAGATGCTGCAGCAATGATACACGTAGTTGTAGCTTCGACCATACCGTCCTTTTCGCTTTGGAGTACTCATTGTTGGCGCGCTCCCCTTTCGATCAGATCGTCACAGTTCGTGTATCGCAAGGTAGCTTCCCGGAGCTCCTCCATCACTTCCTCAGTTGTGGGTATATGTGGCGGCGGGGGCAGCTGCACTAACGAGCATTCAGGGGATTTCCGTGAGGAGGGAGAGGTGATGCTGTTACCCTTCTCTTTTGCTGTGAGCCGACGGGGAGGGGTATTGTCTCTTTCTTGGGTTGTCTGGCCTTCCCTTTCTCGCCCTCTAGCTTGACTTGATGGGCGAGAGTGCCTTTCCTCCAATACAGATTTTCTATGCTGGTGACCATAGTGATGCGGGTGAGCAGTGCGTAGTGACGAGTGGTGGGAATCCCTCCGGGGGGAGTAAGGTCTCCTGTCGTTGTACCGTCTTTCTCGGCTAAGGCTACTCCGGATAGCGAGTGGTGGGGAGGCTCGAGGAGACCTTCCTTCTCTATGCCGTTAGAATTGATTGCGACTCACGATTGTCGGTGTTGGTCCAATCTTGTTCCTCGGAGTAGAGGCCATGGATTGTAGAGAGATGCGATCTCCAAAGATTCTCCCGTGTCTACCAATGCACTGCTTGAAAGGGGTTCCCGCACCCTTTGTAGGAGAAGAAGGAGGTGGAGGGAGAGCCTGTGTTGAGGCAGCACTCCTTTCTTTCACCGCCTGTGTAGATGGGCGTCGTGGTGCCTCTACGTTATGGCCCAGAGGAGATATCGCTACAGATACAGGACATTCCTTCTCAGAGTGAGTATGCATCTGGCAAATGCCGCAATGCTTGCTCAATTATTCGTATTCTAGGGTAACGGTGCACTCCTCTCCTGTGTCAAAGTCGATAGTAGTCTCTTTGGTCAGAAGCATGAAACCGTTAATTGAGATTCGCATGCGAGCCACAGTTGGGGAAATCTCATAATCCTCAAACGTCCCTAGGTCATGACCAAGACTGTAAATCATCTTGGAGTGCCAGTAATGGAGATGTATGCCTTTGAGGTTTATCCAAAAGGGGATCTGGTAAGGGAAACTTGCAGAGATGATTGGCTCCCATCTTTGAACAAAGACCATCCAATCAGCATATTGATAGGGTCTGTTAGCTAACACCATGTTCAAGTCTGCTTCAAGTTCAAATATAAACTGAAAGGAGTCTTGTCCCAGTTCAGCTCCCACAATCCTCCCTTTTGTGTTCCAAGCAAGTTGCAAAGCTGCAATGAGAGGCTTCAGGGGTTGGGCTGCGAGGTTTGTCGGTCGTCCTATTATGGTGCGACGATTCTCCCTTATTAAGCTTGAGTTATCCAGGTGAGGAGCTTTGATTCGTTTGCCCTTAAGCTCCTCTTCGTGTGCAGATGCGCCATTTGCGGTCTTGTAGTTGAGGTCAAGGTTTGACATTTCAGACGATGTTCAGTGCAGGAGGCTTCACTCGATGAGATGAGAGGGGTAGCTCGGTGAGGGAGTGTTGAGGAGACTGGAGGAAGCTGGATGCTGGAGGAGACTGGAGAGCGAGTAGAGCCTCGGTGGAACAGAGTGCTGTCGATGTTCCACCCTTAGCTATACTAGCCGGAAAACGGAGCTCCGGTGGAAGCTTCTTTGTCTCCGGTTAAGAGTTGGTTACAGTAGGCTTAAATTTTCTATTTTGGGATAGTGGTTTTTGCTAGAAGGTGGTTTTGGGTTGGGGGGAGGTGGTTTTACAAACCAGAGGAAGCTAAATCCGGTAATAAACCGGGTAGCTGAAGCGTTGATGGTGACAGGTAACTGGTAAGTCAGCCCTCCTCAGAAAACGTGACTGAGAGAGTTTTTCTTGCAATCTTATCTACACCTCCAAAAACTTATTAATGCATAATTTATCTTTTGCTTACTTTTCTTATGCATTTTTTCTACTGATAATGTTTGTCTCAGTCACAATGTTGAAATAGTCTATTTGTTATGTTTATGATAATTCAAATGTTGAAGATGAATTATTAGATTGAATTGACTATTAGGATAATCATTTAGTTCTTCATCAAGACTATATATAATGCTAATTCTAGTTTGATATCCTAAAATTCAGAACGTATATTAATTGATAGATGTGAAATTATTATTAATTACATGATTAGAGGCCTTGTTCAAAGTTTGCTACGCGCTGTACGTACGGCCGGTTAGGGCCTAGCGAGTTATCAATTACTCGGGAAGTAATTTTGAGACATTTTATTATAATATTATTTATATATTTATTTTGGTAAATAATATTCACATAATAACATGGTTTAATGGTCAGAAAACTATTAAAAAATATGAGATCATTGTTCGATTGATTTTCTTCATTTTTCTACAACCGTAATTAATTTATCTCCATCTTCTACATAATTTTTTTTTCAATTTTCTTATTTTTTGTTATTTAGAGTAAATTATAACAGATTTTTCAAATTATTATAGATTTAAGTGATTTGAGTTGACTCAGTTTTCATATGTATACGATTTAAACGAAGAAAACACATGTCACTGTATAATATAACCATTTACTTCAACTCGTCACGCTCCACCACTATTTACCGTATTCTCGAACATAAATTCGGTTAGGCGGACGAGTTTCGAACAAGGACTAAAGGTAATAGAAATAATATTAAGCAATAAAAATATTTATTAAATACATAATTTAGATTTTGTCAAACAGATATAGCAACTAGAGTATTATTTTTTATAGATATAAACTTTTAGTTTTTATTAATTAATAACATTTATTACAAATAATAATAATAACATGAGATTATTTAAAATAATTTATTATTTATAGATATAAATTAAAAACTTAAAAGTTATAAAAAATGAAAGTGAAATATTTACCAATAATTATTATTCTGTTATTTTGTAAATTTGTATCCGTATCCGTCACCTAGTTATATTATATTCATATAGATATTTTTCGACGATAGATAATAGATCGTAGTGGACTGCTGCTAAAGGCTACATGAGTCATATGACACACCCACACACACACATGCTTTCATTCCTGGAGATCTTATTGTTTCCTATCTGTCCAACTACCTCGAACCTATTGTGCCTTGAAGCACAGGCTGTCCAGGTGACACTTATCCAATATCATATAAATATATAATATATGTAATAGTGTATGGAATAATATTGTACTAATATAGTCTATTATTTATTATATATATATGTATAGAAAAGTTAAACAAAGAACACAGTCGAAGTTTACTTGAATGAAATACACACATATGTTTTAATAGTACTCTAATATCTAGATTATTAGAAAATAGGTGATGTATGAGAAAAAAACCTTAAAATTGATTATTACATGTGTTAATAAAGTATATTTATTTTTTCGATAACTTATCTCATTAAAAATTTAGAATTAAATATGCTTGAGTTAGAATAATTTTAATATATTAAATTTATAAGAATATATTCTTGATATTAAATAAATGAAAATAAAACATACAAATCTTTTTAGTGGTTTACAGAATTACTAAACAAGTTTTTTAAACCTTGCGAAATAGCATACTGCTCTTCTAACGAAAGTGAAATTCATAGACTAAAGTTGGATTACAAATATAGTAAAATCATTTACAAAAAACTTGTTAAATTCGTAGACTAATATAATTATATTACGGAAATATTGTATTTTTGAGAAATGAATTGTCAGGAGTCAGGTGGCATGGTTCTTAAGAAAATCTGAATGGAAACCCATCTCTCTGCCTTATGAGTGTCTTTTCCGTTAAATAAATCATAAAAAGTAACCATTCGTATAAATATTAAAAATTAAAGCCATCAACTTTTTAGTATTGGAAAACAATGGTACTCCTCTTCACCAAAAAAAAAAACAATGGTACTCCTTATATTTCATAGTATTAATTATTAAATAAAAGTTAAATCATGCACGACCGTGCCTAAAGAAACAGGAATAACATTTGCTCTATTTTTTTCTGTCATCCGATGTTTTTTTACAAAAATGCAATACTATTTGAGATGTAAGTTAAAAAAAAAAAGTCTGTGAAAAACCGATAAATTTAAGGAACAAAGCCTCAAAAAGGAAAACTGATATTAAAAAAAAAATGATCTTCTGGAAAAAAAATTTCACTGGAAAAAAGTTGGACACAATCACATATAACCATTCACCAAGAGGACAGTCTTATGAATAGAGATTCTGGTTTTTGAACATAAGTTTTGTTCAATACTTTTATCATTTCTTCTTATAAAATCAAACATTTACCAAAATAGTATTGACTATATTTTATCATTTCTATACTCTTCGTAGTTACTTAATAACAATAAAATAGTAAAGATATTTAAATCAATTTTGAGAAGGTAGAAAACAAAAAGGTTTCTATAGAAACTAAAAGAACTCATATATCTAAAAATTTTTTTTTTTTGGTCAACAGAGTTTTTATAAATCATCAAGCTCCAACCATGGAGAAAATGTTTACAAAAGCTGAGCACAAAGCCAAACTGGCTAAAAGAACCGCAGCTATACTAGCAAAGCGGGTAACAAGGAAGTAACAGATAAGAGCAAACATGACACCTAAACAAATACAAGCATAAAGAAGTCCTCTAATCTCAATGCCAGAAATGTTGAATAGTGAGATGATGCCAAGAGAAGTGAAGTGCAGAGTAGCAGCTGTAGAAATTGGAGATGAAAACACATCTGGAAGGGAGCTAGCTCTTAGGGATCCGACGTCTTTAACAGGAGCGACATAGCTCCAACCTGTTGCAAAGCTCGACAACACCACCACCAAATCGAAAGAACACAATGCTCCATCACCCATAAAGCCACTTGAGTCAAGAGGCATATATGAGAGATTATCCCACAAGAGCTTCATAACCATATCTTCCACTAACCAAGCGAGAGTAACCAATCGGAGCCGGATTAAACCGGACAGTAGGGGGACTTCAAGAGCGAATTTCAAACAGCAAACCCTGTCACGAGCAGAGCATGAAAGCCGAACATCCCAAACGAAGAACTGATTCCCTGTAACACAAACCTTCCACCCAACCGGGGGATCAACTAGAACAAACTTCTCCACAAAGGAGTAATCACAACATAATGTGAACAAACTTCTCCACAAAGGAGTAATCAACCACAACCCAAATATAACCAGCAAAGGTTTTGAACTTCTTTGAAAGGCGTCTAACATTCTTATAACCAAGGAGCTAAGCAGTATCGAAAAAACCGCAATGCTTGAGGAGAAGGGCTTAAAATACTGTGAACGTTTCTTCCTCTCGATTGAGCTAATCACTTCGCTTCTTTTGATCTTGCAGGAAGTTAAAGAACGGATTGCACAGACGATTTAACGAGTTCACCACCGTCGATGGCTACGTCTCGTGGAGAACCCACTCTCCAAACATCCACTATGAAGAAAAGTTTACAGAGATTGTTCGAGGTGATCCCGATGGATTACAAAGCGGAACAACTCCTCAAGATCACACAATCGAAACGACTTAGTCTAAAGAAGAAGAACAGATAGAAACCATGCCTAAGGTAATTCTATCTTCGAACTCTATCTCTCGACTCTCACGCTCAACGACTCCTTGATCTTCTATTGGTTCTCGCTCTAACGTCTCTCTCTGTTTTCTGTTGCAGACTCGATCAAGAAGACGAAGCTGGCTCGAGATTATAAGGCGTTGATCATTGGGCTGGTGTCTTCTATTTGGGCCTGCGACTTAAGTGACGAGTCGGCCCAGTAGGCCCAATCCGCACCGAAGGCAAACCCAACAAAACTCCACCTTTTGACTTCGGACCAATCTCGATCTTTCCGCGGCTTGTCTCTTCACCTTCTGTCTCTCTCTCTCTTCCTTGGAGATATCGAAGGCGATTCAGTTCTCCAGCTCCGGTGAGCTCACGACGGACATCCTCTCTACTCCGCCGCTTCCGAAACTCTCCGGGTAAGTATCTATAACCTGTTTCCTGTACATGCAGCAGCGATTAGTCCGAAATACAAAGTAGATCGAAAAGAGAACTAACCCGTTTCATCTTCTCTTTTGTCTTTTCCGGTACTTCGCCTAGACGAGCTCCACCTGAAACTCCAGTCTCTTCCGCATAACAGGTAAACACCTCAGACAACTTCTACTTACACAAAGTTGTCTGTTCTTTGTCCGATCTTCTCAGATTTCATGAGAAACGAACTAACACATCTTGTTCTGTTTTCTTACGCCGAGAGCTTCATGAATTTATCTTCGGATGAGACATGCGAGCATGGATCTCACCAAAGCTTACCCCTTTCGTGCGTCTTTACCTGGAGATGAGCTCAGAACAGCAGCTCCGATCTCCACCATCCTGCAGGTAACTCTAAATCTTCCCAAAGACATGTTATATCAACCTTTAAACATATGTAAATGACACATAAAAACATAAGTACTAACACCTTATCTTGCTTTATGCGAGGTGGAACAACACGGAGTTACCTGGAGCCGAGGACCGGCTCAGAGGACCTTGAGCAGTTCACGGCACAGCTGGAACTTCGAACCAGGTACCGTCTTTGTCAAAAAATCTGATGGATTCTTAGACGTATGTATCTTAGATAGAACCACATCACCCTGAGCTACCACATCACGAATGAAATGGTATTTAGTGTCCATGTGCTTTGTTCTTTCGTGATGAACTGCATTCTTAGCTAGGGCAATTGCACTCAGCGAATCACAATGAATTAAAACTTTATCTTGTTTAAAACCCAATTCTGTGCAAAACCTCTTAAGCCATAAAGCCTCTTTCGCTGCCAAAGTTAGAGCCATGTACTCTGCTTCGGTTGTCGAAAGAGCAACAACATCTTGGAGACAAGATTTCCATGAAACTGTGTTTCCACCCACGGTAAACACTATTCCAGAAACTGACCTCCTCTTATCCAAATCCGTAGCATAGTCTGAGTCTGAGAACCCTTCCACTTTGAACTCTGAACACTTCTGAAACGTTAAACACTTCTCATAGGAACCCGCGAGATACCTTAGAACCCATTTAACTGCTTCCCAATGTTCACGACTAGGATTAGTCATAAACCGACTGACCAAACCCACTGCGTAGCCCAAATCAGGTCTAGACCCAACCATTGCGTACATTAAACTGCCAACAGCACTAGCATAAGGGACATTCTGCATATGTTCATCCTCCTCTTCCCTTTCCTTTTCGGTTAGGCTTCTTAGTTTGAAATGAGATGCTGTAGGAGTCACCACTGACTTAGCTTCAAACATACCAAACGTCTTTAGGACCTTCTCTAGATACTTTGACTGGGAAAGAACTAGAGTCCCCTTTTCACGATCGCGTATGATGTCCATGCCTAGAATCCTTGATGCTTTTCCAAGATCCTTCATTTCAAATTCTCTGCTTAGGCTGTCCTTGAGTCCCTTTATCACTGTCTTGTTTCCAGATGCTATTAACATGTCGTCTACGTATAAGAGTAGGTAGATTTCCTTGTCTGTCTTAACATCTCTCATGTAGACACACGTATCAAACTCACTCCTCATGAAGGACTGTCCCTTCATGAACTGATCGAACCTTAAGTTCCACTGCCTGGGAGATTGCTTTAATCCATAAAGCGATTTCTTGAGAAGGCAAACTTTGTTTTCATCACCCTTTTTAATGAAACCCTCAGGCTGTTCCATTAAAATCCTTTCCTCTAACTTCCCGTGTAGAAACGCCGTTTTAACATCCATTTGTTCTAGCTCATAGTCTCGATTAACAACCATAGACAACATGATTCTAATAGAGACATGTTTGACCACGGGTGAGAAAACCTCATTGTAGTCAACCCCTTCCTTTTGCGAGAAACCCTTAGCAACTAGTCTGGCCTTATAACGCTGATCCTCAATGCCTGGAATGCCTGGCTTCAGTTTGAATATCCATTTACACCCCACTAGCTTTGCATCCTTTGGTTTATCAATTAAGATCCAAGTTTCATTCTTCTTTAAAGATGAAAACTCCTCATTTGCCGCGTTATTCCAGTGTTTCCTTTTCTTGCTCCTCATAGCTTCCCCATAGGACTTAGGTTCATCAACCTCTAGATCATCCACTACCGCAAGAGCATAGGCTACGAGATTTGCATCCTCGTACCTAGATGGTGGCCTAACGTTCTGCCTCCTTACTCTGTCTCTTGCGAGTACGTAGTTATCTAGTGATTGAGTTGTTGTTGTAGATTCTGAGACCTCGTCATCTGACACATCAGTGACGTCCTGTTCATAATCAGTTTCACTCTCTGAACTCGAATCTACTCCACCTTGACCTGAAGTCTCCCCAAGCTCTAACTTACTAGGAGTTGGACCTTCTATAAGATCTCCTTTGAATGAAACCTTTCTAGCCCTTTTGTCCAATCTAGCAGTAACGTCTTCGGGTGTATCTATTGTAGTGCCTTCCTTTTGAGTGTCTTTGAAGAGTTCTTCTTCATTGAACACTACATTTCTGCTCGTAGTGCACTTCCCTTCGTCTGGTAACCAGATGCGATATCCCTTGACTCCAAAAGGGTATCCTAGGAACACTCCTTTGATGGCTCTAGGACTAGTTTTCTCCTGAACCTTGTGCACATATGCAGAGCAGCCAAACCTCCTTAGGTGCGAGATGTTAGGTTGGTATCCTGACCAAACCTCTTCCGGTAACTTGAAGCCTATGGTAGAATTAGGTGTCCTATTTATTAGGTAGACAGCCGTAGACGTAGCTTCTGCCCAAAACTCAGATCCCAAACCCGCTTCTGCCAGCATGCTTCTTACCTTATCCATGATTGTCCGGTTCATTCTCTCTGAAACCCCATTCTGTTGGGGCGTATAGGTGCATGTCCTGTGGCGTTTAATCCCTGAGTCTTTGCAGAAGTTGTCAAACTGCGTGTTGCAGTATTCAAGACCGTTATCTGTCCTCAGATACTTGATCTTGAAACTCTGTTGATTTTCAACTTCCTGCTTCCAGTCTTTGAATTTCTGAAACGCCTCATCCTTAGTCTTTAGGAAATAGACCCACACCTTCTTAGAGTAGTCGTCAATGAAACTGATGAAGTACTTGCATCCCCCCAAGCTCTCAGGATTAGATGGAGAACCCCATAGGTCAGAATGCACATAACCTAAGGGTTCCTTTGTCGTATGCTTAGCCGTAGGGAAACTTTGCTTGTGACTTTTACCCAGAACGCAGCTCTCACAGAAGTTCTTGTCCCCAATCTCTGAGTCAGTTAAGTAGCCGTTCTTAACCAGAAACTTCATGTTGGAGTAGCTCATGTGTCCCAGCCTTGAATGCCATAAACCCGTAGCCTTTTCCTTTTGTGAGACCACATTAGCTTCTGCCCTAGCAACCGTTCCTTGCAAGTAGTATAGTCCATTGTCGTACTTCCCTGAGATAACCTTCTTACCCTTCTTGTAGAAGGTAACTTTGAAATCTCCTCCCTCATAATTGCAACCTGACTTTTCAAGCATACCATAAGATATTAGATTTCTACTTATAGATGGAATGTACCTCACTTCTGTAAGTATGACTTCGGTTCCATCCGGGTTTTGAATCCTGATCTTCCCGATTCCTTTAACTTCAGTGAGAGCATCATTCGCCATGTGTACTTTCCCTCCTTCGTTTAGTTCCCTGAAATCAAACAGGCACTCTTTAGAAGGTGTAATATGAAAAGTACAGCCAGAGTCTAGAATCCAATCTCCCTTTGGTTTTTGGTCGCTTGCGGTTAAGACCATCGGTTGTCTTTGCGCTCCAGCTAGGTTTGCTGAGTCAGTCTGCTTGTTGCTGTTCTTCTGAGGACATTCTTTCTTCCAGTGACCCTCCTTTCCGCATATGAAGCATTCACTCTGGCCCTTCTTGTTGTACTTGGCCTTTGAGTTTGATCTTCCATCTCGTGACTTAGACCTTCCTTTGCGATTCTTTCCTTTGTCAGATCTATCCTTAGATCTTCCCCTATCCTCCACGTAAAGCCCTTCTTCTTGTTTCCGAGTCTTGTTGAGAAGTCCCTTTTGCCTTAGCTCAGCTTCTTTAGCGTAAGCAGATGATGTTACATCTCTTACCGTCAACGACTCCTTTCCAGCTCCATACTTTAGAGTGTGGACTAAGGGTTCGTACAGGGGTGGTAGACCTGTGAGTATCTGTATAGCCTGGTCCTCGTCACTTATGGTGATGTCTATGCTTGCAAGATCTTGAACCAGCTTGAGAAAACAGTCCATGTTTTCCTCAATGCTCTTCGTCTCCTCCATCTTGTAACTCGCAAACTGTTGTTTGAGAAATATCCTATTCGGGAGAGTCTTGGTTTGGTAGTCTTGCTCAAGTGCCTTCCACATTCCAAGTGCGGTTGTCTCATGGTAGATCTTGCGAATGATCAAATCCGTGAGACAAGTTCCGAGTAAGTTCTTTACTCTTGTGTCTTTGGCTACTTTCACCGGATCAAGTTCCGGTTGTTCACCATCTTCTAACTTCTGATCGTCTTTGTATAGGGTCGCTCCTTCTTGAAGAACTTCAGCGAGACCTTGAATCTCCAGTTGCCCCAAGAGCTTGTACTTCCACATTCCGAAATCTCCCTTGCCATCGAATTTGTCCATCTTGAATCTCCCTTGAGTTGGCTCAAGCTTGACCGTCGTCATGATTCTTGATGGATTTGATTCGATCTTCCAAGCGTGTCGCGAGAACAGCTAAGTTCCCCTCCTTGTTTTTTTTTCAATCGAGAAACTCCAGAACCCGGAGCTCTGATACCACTTGTGAACGTTTCTTCCTCTCGATTGAGCTAATCACTTCGCTTCTTTTGATCTTGCAGGAAGTTAAAGAACGGATTGCACAGACGATTTAACGAGTTCACCACCGTCGATGGCTACGTCTCGTGGAGAACCCACTCTCCAAACATCCACTATGAAGAAAAGTTTACAGAGATTGTTCGAGGTGATCCCGATGGATTACAAAGCGGAACAACTCCTCAAGATCACACAATCGAAACGACTTAGTCTAAAGAAGAAGAACAGATAGAAACCATGCCTAAGGTAATTCTATCTTCGAACTCTATCTCTCGACTCTCACGCTCAACGACTCCTTGATCTTCTATTGGTTCTCGCTCTAACGTCTCTCTCTGTTTTCTGTTGCAGACTCGATCAAGAAGACGAAGCTGGCTCGAGATTATAAGGCGTTGATCATTGGGCTGGTGTCTTCTATTTGGGCCTGCGACTTAAGTGACGAGTCGGCCCAGTAGGCCCAATCCGCACCGAAGGCAAACCCAACAAATACCATACACGAACCTGGTAAGAAAAGCACCTGCCGGATATGAACCGAAAATAGATCTTAAGAAAGAGTCTGCACACAGCAGTAAAACGCCGCACTAAGACGGTTGAGATGTCACAGAAGGACATTAGGAGGACGGTGCCACTACATAGATCTGGGGAGCAAGAAGCAAATCTCAAGATGAGTTCTGATCCTGTAGCTTGCGGCAGATCTGGTGGAAACGGAGGGGGGATTGGCCGCCACGGAGGATGACTACATCGGAAGTGAGGATGAGATGGTGACTGAACGGGTAAGCCCGGATGAAAGGCAGAGAGACTCGAGGTCGGGCTTTAACCCCATCTGTCCCTCCGTACAGGTAGCATATTCTAATTGCCCTCCTCAAATCTAATTGTCCCTCTCTATATGATTTGTCTGTTTTAACCTTCATTTAAATCAAATAAAAAATAAAAAAAGAAAATTGGAAAAGAAGAGGACCCCACTCACCCTTCCCGTCGTCTCCTTCCCCTCACTTTCCACCATTGACGAAATCAGATGCTGAAATTGAAGGTTAGTTGTTGCTCTTTTTCGGGCTATTTTCGATTTCATGATTGAATTATCATGTTTATGTGATAGGCAAAACAATTATACATAGTTTCATCTCAATTAAGAATTTTAATAGTAAAGAAAATTTTGATTTCTTTTTGCTCATTGACGAAATCAGATGCTGAAATTGAAGGTTAGTTGTTGCTCTTTTTCGGGCTATTTTCGATTTCATGATTGAATTATCATGTTTATGTGATAGGCAAAACAATTATACGTAGTTTCATCTCAATTAGTGATTTTAATAGTAAAAAAAATTTTGATTTCTTTTTGCTCATTCGAGTTACTGAATTTGTTGGGTAAGGCTATTAGAAACTGACAATGTTAATTAAATGCGATATTAACTGAGCAATGAATCGTAATAAATCGCGATGATTCGTTCTAAAAATTAAACTTTCTGGGTACGACTGTGTACAACTAGCATAACTGGTATAACTAGAACAACTAGTATAAGTTATAACGATTGTTTTCTTCTTTTCAGGGGGAAATGAGTAAATGTTGTAAATAACACATTTACTAACATATTTACATATAAAATATGTCATACAACATGTGTAAACCTATTTGAATTGACAAACACAAGGAAAAAATTATCAAGTTCTTCATATGTCTGAATGGGTTGCACCTAAAGAGATAAAGTCGCAAGAAGTCTTACCTCCGGAATTTGTTGGAGAACATCGCTCGTTTTCAGTACAACTAGTACAACTATATTTTAGTTGTACTCGAGTCCAACTGGTAAAACTAGTATGACTATGTTTTGTACAAATATTTAAATAACACCATTTACTAACGTGTTTGTAAACATATTTACATATAAAATATGCCATAGAACATGTGCAAACCTATTTGAACATTTCATAATTAAATAAATTTGATCATAAAAAAGTTTGATCCATAAAATGTAATGTCTACACAATCTACCTTAGACTTTTAAAGTTACTTTGAAAAACTTAACCACACAAACATGGAAACCATGAAAGTTTGTATTTTTATATAAGTTATAGCATTACAATATGTTAAATGTACTTTATTTACTCAATTTCATAAGTACAACTACAAAAGTTTGTTTTGAGGTATGGTACGACTGATTACAAAATTTTACCATCAAAGTCCAACTTCATGGACAGTGGGTACGACTAGAAAACTAGTACGACTCTGTTATAAAAAAAATGGTTCATTTTTTTTCTTTTGACGGCGCAAGTGGTCATTTTTTTATTCATTTTATATTCTGACAGCGCAAGTGGGTATTTTTTTTTCATTTTCTTTTTTTGTCTATTTTTAACTTCCACGTTTTTTGGGACCCGCTTTTTGCTGTCACACTTTTGTTTTGCTGCCACACGTTTTTTTAAACTCACTTGTAGTTGGTTTAGTTGTGCTAGTTATACCTTTTAATTTAACACATTAAAAAAACTTGCATATATGTCCAAATCTTGAAAAACACAAAGACAAATTATAACAAAACACACAACATAAGCCAAAGCCTAAGCTCAAATCATTCTTACGTACTAACAAAAGGGTCATTCACCGAACGTGAACGATTCGATTTTCTTTTAAGCATTGGAGTCTTAGGGCCTGTTCTTTTGCAGGTCGCAGCGACCTGCGACTGTGACTTGCGACTGTGACTAAATGTCGCAGGTTGTTGTTCGTTTACATGTCACAGCGACTGGTCGCATGCAGGTCTAAAAATAAAAAATTTAGCTGGTACAATTAGTACGACTAATACGATTACTATGGTCAACTAGTCCGATTAGTATGACTATTGTTCTACTCAAACTAATCGTACTAGTTGACCTACGATTTCAACTGAAATCCATCTGGATATTTCATGCAATCTAAAATCATTGTAATTCTTCTTCGACGGTGGATTTGAACTCGACGACAGCCGGACGCTTCTCCGCCTTCGTTTTCTTCTTCGCCGGCGGATTTAAATTTGACGGCGGAGGAGACGGAGTACGCTCCGGTGAAAGTGTTCTCAACCGATCTACTTTTCCTTTTCTTATTCTCGTACGAGACGACATGGTATCGGAAAATCAGAATCGACGTTTTTCGGAGATCCGATGTCGACGACGTTTGGGGGAGAGGCGACGAGCAACAGAGTACGCTCTGGGGAAGGCGACGACGTTCTCAGTCGAACTCCTCCTCTCGCACGCGGCGACGACGGAGTACGCTCGGGTGATGGTGAAGGCGTTCTCACTCGAACTCTTCTTTTTCCTCCTTTCGTACGCGGCGGCATGCTATCGAAATTTCGTGGTCAGGCGAAGGGGATTACGGTTTCGGTGTTCATGGTGGAGAAGGGAATTAGGGTTCGTTGAGAGAAGACGAAAAGTTGGGGAAAAGTTATGCTTTGATCGAAATTTTGGGTTTTGATTGACAAAGTGTTTGTTTTTTTTTTTGTTATTGGATCTGAAATTGGGCTTCAATCAGATTTACGTTTGGGTCACGACCCAATTGATTCCCCCATGGCATTCTTTGTAATTATAAGGATTCATTAATCCTTTCATTGTCTTTTCCTAGGTTTTGGTTTAAAAGGAAAATGAAAATTCATTTTCTTTTTATAACAAGGACAAATATGAATATTTTTGGGTACGGAAGGGCATTAGAGGTTAGTCCCCCTCGAGGTCTCCGTCCTCGAGAGAGCCATAGAATCTTCTGAGAGTCAACCGGAGATAGAGAGTTCAGTCAGGTGAGGATCTGGAGCAGAGGAAGACCTCTTTCGACGGCGCTGACCACCAAATCGACGAGAGGAAAGAAGAACTAAAAAACGAGAACATTAAAACTAGAGAGATGAATAAAGCGAGGAGGAAAAGCCTCCGATTTCAGACGAGAAGCTCCGGCGAAGGAGATTCCCTCCGAAATCGGAGCAAGACGGCGGCAAGGAAAAGACTTTGGGGGCTGTGCCTGAGAGAAACTCTAACTAGGGCGAACTTCCGAATATCTAAAAATTCTTAAATTTATATTTTTGTGGAGAAATATAGGAGACAAAAAAATAAAAATATTTTTTATATGGATTGGAATTCACATATAAATAATTTCTTATTCGCATTTTATGAAAACTAGAATACAATTATTCTTTGTCTGTTCATTCTTATATATAATTTGGGATCTATTCAATAGTAATAGATGCAAATTAAACTCGGTTTGGTTGATTATAATCAACTCATTAAAAATAAGTTGAATGCGATGATTTTTTCTGTGATGAGATTGGCACTTCAAGTTATGATATATTACATTCAGAGAGAGCGGAAGGGCAGATGACACCATCGCCTAATGGCTAATGTTAACTCCTGAAAGCGTGGTCAGAATCCTCTGAGAAGAGATAAGTAAATGAATCGGTCTTTGTTCCTTAAATTAATCGGTCTTTTACGATCGGATGAATCAAACGAAACTCTTCTTAATCGTTGGAAAAGGAATCTATGCTCCAAAATAATCGCACAAAACCATGCATTTCTGTAAAGCGTTGGAAAAAAGTGTCTCTGTTTTGCTTTGCTTCATCCTCTTATTTCTCTCGATTTTGTTTTGGAATATGTTCTCATATAAACAGATTAAAATCATGATTTTGCTTCACTTGGGTCACTAACGTGTTTGACCACATTAATTTCTGCATATACCTCTTCATGCATTTAATAATTTGTATTCATGAAAATAACTTTGAGTCGATATGTATAATTGTAATACTTTTAGCATATTTCAAAGACTAACCTACACAACTTTTTGATTACTGGTCATTTTTAACATATGTTACTTTGTAATCTGTATTATTAATTTGCAGTTACATGTATATACAATATAAATTTATAAAAAAAATATAGAAAATGTGCTAAAATTTATATATACATTTCTTTAATATTTACAGATTTCCAAAATAAAAGATTGGTGAACACAAATTGATTAGTATAGTAGATATAAGACATATACAACATAAAAAAGGCATAAATGTTAAATTCTAAACCATAAAAACTAAATTATAGTATGGACCGGTGGGCCAGAATTCATTATTGTAGACTGTAGAGTAGATATCCATGAAAAAAACATATTCTCTTCAATTAACATAAGAAACTTAAAAAGGTGGATTAGCCTATAAAAATTATAAGAAAAAAAATATCATTTCTAAAGGAAAAACGAAGGACGAAACAGTCTAATGAACAATAAAATGTAATTTTTTCTGATATTCATACAACTTATGTATTCAGCAAATTACCTTAAGAAAAAAGGCTTTCCACCACAATTTCTGTAGAACTAATCACTCCGACTCATTTCCATAAAGAAAAGTTTTGGAAATCTTATCTTGTCTAATATTATTTTTTACAAAAAAAAAAGAAACAGACGAACAAAAATTAAACAAAATTTAATGCAAATACAATTTTAATAACAAAGTGATGAATATACCAGTACTTTAGATTTTTTATTTTTTTTGTCAACTATAGTCTATACCAGTACTTTAGATATATTATGATATTAAGCCTCGCTATATACAGCACAAAACCATTGCATTTGCATGTGGGGGAGATAGAACATGAAGACATGGTCGCCAGAAAAAGACACGTGTCAAAAGCCCGTTTTGCCATACTACTCTATGTACGCCAATGGCCTTATGCAACAATCTGTTGCATAGATTGTTACAAATATGGAAACCTAATACGAAGAAGTGGACCGACCATGTGCTTTTTATCCTCATCAATCTCTGAAAATACCCTTTAATAATAGTTTTTAAGTTTTATGGCCTCATTAGCAGTGTAACACTATAACTGTTTCCTCGTTTCTCAACAAAATTTTATATGCACACGAAAAAGAATTGGAAAAATTTAGCTTCAGTTAGATTTTTTTTTCTCTATTACTCTAGTCGCCCCTACGCCTCCTCATGATGGAGCTAATTTATGTTTCAAGAAATATACATAGTTCCGATTGATAACATTTTTTTTTTCATCTGGAGTTTATTAAAACCTTGAGTACAACAAGGATGGAATACGTTTTTGGTACACAAAGCCGGCAAAGGACACATCCTTTCCGGAAACTAAACCGGCGAGTTACACAAAAACCCCCGGAAACTGAGCCGGCGAGTTAAACAAAACTCCCGGAAACTAAGCCCTAGAAAAGGGAAACGTAGACCCACAAGCGGGTAACTGAATAATACTAAAAACACAAATGAGAGATTAGTAAAAGAGACAAAGGCACTAAATCTAGAACTGATAAATCGATCGTCAAAACGCAACCTTTCCAAAGAACTTGGAGAAGCCGAAGCTGAACTTAAACCGAACGACTTGAACAAACCCAACCCTGAAGGGCCTATTCACAAGCCAACGAAGAAACAGCAACAGCGGGATAGATCGCAAAACCAAAAACCAACATCAGCTCCAGCAACTGATCTCGAACCGAAACTTTGCAGAACTACGACTAACACAAACCACCAAGGCTCAAGGATCAAAGAACCCGAAATGCCATAAGGAACCCGAAACCCGAATACGTTCCGATTGATAACATAGACTTTTCTCTTTATTTAAGATATCTACATCAGTTTTTGTTTTTGACATATGTCATTTTCATATCAACAAAAAGAAAAAAAAAACCATTACTAATATTAACAATTTATTGAATCCACAAAATTTATATCATAGATCATATTCTTATTTGGTGAGTTTCTAAGTTACGTATGTTAAGAAAATAAAAATCATAGATCAAAATTTTATTGATATTTATAATCAAAATATATTCTAAATATTTTGAAATAACATATAAAGTTACATATGGGAGATAATTTTGTTAGATTTTAAAAAATGAAAATCATCAAAACAAATCGAGCAAATTGATTAGAAAAGGAGTATAAATTATAAAAAAATGAAATTAAAGAAGAAAATAATTCTACAATATATATATAAGGGAAAGAAATGTGAAAAAGTAAATGCCAGGAAGCAAACGAGTGTATCTTTAGAAATGACAAAGAACTGTTGAAAAAGTGATCGAATTAAATAAGGGTAAAAGTAAAATCTGCGCAATCCACTGGGTATAAATGATCTGAAATAATTATCACTCTATATTATTTAATACTACATAATAACAAATTAAAATAATATTATTAACAGAATTAAGCATTATAATTATAAAACTGATAAAATTTAAATATTATTAGAATAAGAAACATATTTTCATTGTAATCATTTTTGACTTATTTTTCAATATATCTCTATAATATTATTTTAAAAATTAATTTAATATGTCGCAAATTACATTCATTTACCATTATTAATAAATTGATTTTACTTTCCTTTTTGATAAATGATCTCTTTTCAAATTATTTTTAAACAACAAAAATATTACATCTAGAATTATTTTTTCTCAAATAAATTTTTATATTTTACTATTTGATTGCGAATATTTGTAACAGTTTCTTCTCCAACGATCACTCATTTAGCCATTCTAAATATTTTTTCACCTAGCACATTGTCAGATATTTAAATCTTCACACTGGTTTTCTTGTACGCTTCTTTTTAAAACTTCTTTCTTTGAAGTGTATATATATTCTTGAGCATGAAGAAATATGAATATCTCGTTTTAAAAACTTTTGATATAAAAATCTAGAATGAATGGAATTATCGGAGAGTTGAATCTTATACGGGCAACGTTTACCGTGGCATAAGTATTAAACCGATGTGCGTCATTCAATAAGAAATAAGCTGATGGGACATATCAATAACCTCTTAGGCTGTTTGCCTGTTTATGAGCTATCAACAAGGCATGTTCTTTATAAATACATCTCGAGAGAGACAAAGTACTGAAAGAAGCTGTAACAAAATCTATAAAGAGAAAGTTGCAAAGAGTGCTCTCTTCCCTTAAACCAATCCTACAATAGTTAAAAGAATCCAAATTCGCAAACCAGTTTCCTCTCTCAAACATTACTTAACTTTTAATAAATAATTTTTCTTTAATAAATTAATATATATATATATATAAAATTTGGACATTGTAGAGTTTTTTAAAAAAATAGTTTTATAAATTTCATGTACTTAGGGATAGACATTTGTTTCTTTTAAGTTAGATTTTGATAAATGTATTTTAATGTACATAATTTAAACATATTATTTAGAGAATTTAAAGATAATTGTAATAATAAGTTATTGTAAACTAAAATAAATTAAAAATAGATTATTTATATTACTACATTAGTGAAATAAAAAATAAAACAAATAAAAGTATATAAACAACGGAAATTGGATTCGCAGAAAGAGAGAAACAAAAAGAAAGTAGCAAAAAAACGGTGTTGGTGTAATTCATGACGCAGCTGAGACTTTTTCTGCTGTCCCCGTGAAAACCTGTCGTCGTCTCTTCCATCTCCCAATGAAAATTACCCAAACTACGAGTCCACTTTTTAATACTACTCCATTTTAAATTACTATATATACTTTTATAAAAGTACGAAATGATGATATACACAGTATCTATTCATGAAAAGACCAATAATTTATCAACAAATAAACGTAAAAAAAAATGATTTCACATTACCACTAAACCAAAAGGGAACTGAAAATAAATAAATAACCCATGACAAATGAAAAAAGCAAACAATATTGGTGATGAACTCATAAAAGAGTACTAACGATTTTATCGTACCCGTTACAAGATATACCCCTAATAAAAGAAACACGATACACACACATATATTATAATATGCTTATTTTAAAAATATATATTTTTTTTTTGCCTATGGTTTTACTGTTTTAAATTATGAAAAAGGAGCCCTATGAGGAGCACCTTTTCTTCTGCTACCAAGTGAAAGAACCATCCCAGGCAAGTAATTGCTCTCTTTCTTCTTCTTCTTCTTCTTTTTCTCCTTCTTGTTACTATTGTTACCTTGCTCCGATTGATCTGAGATTACCATAGTATCGTCGGTATCGTCCTCCATCGTTGATATATCTCCAAGCTGATCGTGTCCGTCCATTCTCAAACTTGAAAACGTGAAATCTGATTCATCGATTCTATAGAGAATGCTTGATAAATCATCTCCTCGATATACTAAGTAGTCCACCTGCACATATATTTTAAAAGTTTTCATCATGAATTGGTAACATAATTGTGTCTTATATATGTACTAATATAATAAGAGATATTGCTAATATTGGACATGATAGTTCATAAACCTAGGAAAGTGCCCACTTCGTACTTTCACGTGTAGTTTAAGAGAATTAAACAAATGAAACACATAATCCAAGGAAAAAAATATAACATGATTATCATAAATAATGGAATAACAGCTGTTTTCCAAAGTTTTTGTTTTTTCATCTTTAGGGTAATGATTTGTTCAAAAAAAAAACTTTATGTCATATGGTTAAAAGTTGAAGCAATCATTCTATTCTATTATTATTTTCAATTTTACTAGAATAAAAACAATAAACAAGTGAATCTCATGAATCAATGGGTCACACTTTGTCTTTGTCATTCATGGGTCAACTATGTCAATATAACTAAAATTCCATCCTTTTCTTTCACTTGTAAGGAATAGAATTAGTACAAATCAAAAGTTTCAAAGTTATTTTCTTAGGGTTCAAACATTCAAAGTTAAATAAATTACCAAAAATAACATGTGCTGTAATTGAAATTACCTTGCAAGAGAGGGAACAAAAGTGGAATGGTTCTTGGAGGATTCTATCACAAGTGAAGCAAACATTTGAAGAGACTTTAGCTCTCGATTGTGGTCTTTGGTTTATAAATATCACTTTGGCTCCATTAATTGTATATGGCTGAATATAAAAAATTCTCAATTAGTAATAAACTTTTTCAACAATATAAAATGAAATTCACAGCTTTGCATGACGAGTATCTAGGATTTACCTGAATATATGAACAATCTATGAGCTTCTCAAGATCACTCAACCGAACGACGTCGTGGTATACGTATCGTCTGACCTGCCATTCACAAACCGAGGGGCTTAGCTGATAGAATATAAACTAATGGGTGTAACATTCATAATTAACTTTTGAAAAAAAACTTCCGCTACTTCGCTGAAGCACACAACAGGGTAGCTACAAAGAATTAAATAACTCTTCCTAGAATTTATACTTAGGCTCCGAATGGAGAGCGTAAATCAGGCGTTGCGGATCAAGCAGATCAAGCGGATCAAGCAGATCAAATGTGGATCAAGCGGATCTAGTGGTTTTAGTGTGGACATAGCGGATCTAGCAGTCTAAACATATGTTTGAATGGTGAAAGCGGATAAAAAGTGGTTCAAAACTATATAAATTATTAAATTTATAATAATTGATAAAATTTTGAACTATCATTTTAATTTTCATAGCTATTAATATTTTCAACAAATACATTATATTAAAAAAAATTAGAAATGCATATACATAATTACATTAAAATATCATATATATGATATTCAAATACACTGGTAAAAAGTATGAATCCTCAAAAAAAAATATAACTATAATAAACTACACAAAACTTTTATAGTGTTATTTTTATACATGTGAATCAATTTATGAGATTTTAAAATTTACTTCTAATTTTGCATAAATGTTAATTACTAAGTATTTTAAATATTATATTATAATGAAATAAATATAAATATGAATTTATTCAAAACATTACATATAAAATAAATTTTTAGTTACAACATACTAAATAAAAACATAATTTTTATATATAGAGTGTTTTAATTGGTCCAGTCTAAAAACTAATAATATACAGTAATATATCTCTTAATCATTTAAATTATAAATATATATTTTATTTTCTGAAAAACAAATCAAATAGTGAAAAAAAATAACAGTGGAACCACTCAAAACACTCTAAAAAATTATTTTTAATATAAATTATAAGATGGAGATAATATCATATTATATACTATTTTATTTAAATTTTAATTATTAATAAATCTTTGTTTTTAAAAAGTGTCTATCTCAAAAATAAATATAGTATGTTTTTAATTTAATAACAAAAACAGACAAACAGTAAAAACACTCTAAAATAGCTGCATGGTTACTGTAGTTGGTGGTTCATGATTTTTTGTTCACATATTTGAACCACTTACGGTTCAATAATATAATATTCTTAAACAAAGTGGATCTGTGTTTAGCTAGAAAAAGTGATGAATGGGAACATGAAGTACGGGCGGCACGCTTACGTAATATCCGTCTTTTATCCGTCTTTTATCCGTCCACCATTCATACCCTTAGGGTCGAGATTTTGGATTTGCACCAATAATTGTTTTTGGGGAATAGTGGAAAATGATGTATATCATTTAAAATTATTATATATAAAAACAAAGACTGTGGAGAGAAGTAAATGGAAGCGAAGAAAAGGAATTTGGTCAAAGCTTCGATGTTCTTTGAAAGCAACAGCTCAAGAGAAGTTGAGCAGAGGAGACAATAAATTTAAAGGAACCAAGCAAATTTGAAAAGAGAGAATAAATAAAAGATGATAAAAAGATACATACTATATATAGAAACAAACCAAATCCAAACAATAGACAATTCAAGTCCAATACTATCAATGATATATTATATATAACATAGACGATATATATGATGTTTGCAAAGTCTGGATTTTTGCTTTTAAACTCTTACAATTCTCAACGTAATTAGAGAAATGATCATATATGTTTAGAAGCAATTGAGTCAAATCTGACCTAAAGGGTTACATGTATGAAATCCAATTAGAGTAAATTTTAGAGAAATTTAGGAAGATGACTCAAAAGCGTCTTTTAAGAAGATGAACATTATAAAATAATTTTCTTTGGGAGAAGAAAAAGTTTATGATAATGAAAGGACTATTTAGAAGGAAAAAAAAAAGGACTTCTCATAGCTAAAGGTCAATAGTTTGCAATTAAAAATCTGAGAGAAAAATTAAAGCAGAAATACGTGCATGTGAATTGAAGTAATATTAACTGCATTAAAAAAAAGAGTAATATTAACTGCACAGAGAAACAAAAGCCTCCATGAAAACTGAGAAATTTCTGGGGAAGTTACCAAGAAAAAAAAAAAAAATTGGTTTTGTGAACTTTGGTGGGTTAATTAATGCTCAAAATGAAAATAAAAATTGCTAATTTGTGTTGATTATATATAATATATATGGGTGTGTAAGTAGTACAGATTTCGCTACAATCCAAGAACACTCTCATGAGAGAGAGAATTGTCTTCGAGAAATCGAGTAACAGAAAAAAAAAAAAAAAAAAACATATGTACACACGGTGATTCCTGTCTGTATAGGTGTAAGTAAGTACAGATATTATCACACAAAAAAAAAATCGCAAGAAAAAAAAATCAAGATTTCAAGAAAACAAAATTTGAAAAAATCAAGAAATCAAAAACGTCACGGAATCAAATCATGGGTCATCGAAAGTTCGGTGCTTAAGTCGTCAATTTCATTCCGAATTTTTGTGAAATTTCTTTTAGTTAATTTGATGAATATCTGTATGTTTGTTAATTATGTGGGAATTAGTTAATTAGTTACCTGAAGAAGAGGATGAGAGCGATGTGAAGGGAGGCAGTGAGGACAAACACTGAGACAACAGAGCAAGCAGAAGACGTTCTTCTCGCTTTTACGGCGACTCTCGTGGACCCCACAGCTCGAGAAGAAAGTTTCCGCCATTAATCCTTCAAGCCATGCAGGTTTCGTCGCCACCATCATCATCTCCTCCTCCTCCTCTTCTCCCTCCTCCTCGTGACCTTCTCTCATCATCTTTCGATCTATCTGACAAGTCCCAGATGGAAATAACTCAATTTCAGTCCTGAAATTTTGTCAGAATTCGAAAACCCTATTCTCTTGAAGAAGAAGGAGAAGAGAAGAACCCTAAGAGATTGAGATTTTTGATAGTGAGCTTTGGGTTTTGTTTTTTTTTTTTTAATTTGGAGAGTGTGTGAAGAAGAGTGAGTGTAAATGTTTATATATAATGTGTGGGATTGTTTTGTATAAGTGTGTGTGTGTATGGGTTTTGTGTTATGTTTCCAGAATTATTGTCGCTACGTATAGAGAGAGAAAGTGTTGTTGTTTTGGTGGGAGTAAGAGGGAGAGAGAATGTCTTTTATTGAGAAAACGAAATGTTCCCAGAAAGATCAAATCTTTTCTCCATTGGCGAAATATCAAAATTTTGAGAGAGAAAGAGAGGAAAGAGAGAGAGATGTGAGTGTGACAAAGTGTCATTTATCTAATGGAGAAGAAATTGTTAAAAAGGTTTAATCCGAATTTTCCATTGGGGAGAAAACACAATTACCAGAGGATTATGATTTACCTTTACATGGAACAAAAAAAAAGATTGGACTGAGATCTTCACGAGGGGGTTTTCTTTCTTTATTTATTTTTCTTTTTTAAACTTTCTTTTAAATGTAATAAAAAACTACTGATGTATATCTCTTGATTTATTTGTTTTGTGTGCATTTATTAGGATATGTAATTTGGTGAAGGACAAGTGTCCCAGAGGATTAGTTTGTTTGGAGGGATCTCTAAGGTTAATCTACCTTTTCCGGATGTATGACTCATGTTTCCCTTCGTTCAACCTGCCAAAAAAAAAAAGAGTTTTTTTTTGTTTTTTTTCAACAGCCGTAGAAACTTAAACTAAAAAACTCGACAAGTCAAAACATTAACATCAACATAAATAATATATCAGGGATAAAATCTATCATTTCTTGCTAGTTTGTCCGCTATTGAATTGGTTGATCGAAGAATATGGATGAACGCAAAAACATAAAAACATTCTTTACTTTCTGATATTCTTCCAAGTGCACTGCAAACGCCGGCCATAACATTGGTTCAGATACCATCTTCACCAATTTCAAATAGTTTTATTTGTTAATTTTCTTTTTTTACGATTCACATTTTTTCAAATCTCTAACATCATTTACTTATATAGATAATTACTACTAAAGATCCTTTATAGCATAATTACTTAATTTATCAGTCTCATATTTATATCTTATGAAGCTGTTGAGATATAAATTTTGAGTGATAATATATGGTTATAAAATATAGATAGGGACTGATAATTGTAGAGTGATACTTAAATCATAATTACGTTGTAAGTGTGTGACCATATATATATATTATTTACAGTATAATTTCTCACCAAGTAAATTTTTCATTTTGAATATCAACAAAGTTTATGAAAATTGTAAAAGCTATTCATTTAATTGTTTGTTTTTCTATAATTTCTCTCTCAGGTTAACAAGGATAAAAACATTTTTAGGTTAATTTTTCTTACTTATCTATTTATTACATATTACATATTTATTTTATTTTATTTAAAGCTATATATTTATTATCTTTAATTACCTTTAGTGTATTAGGTTTTTTTTTTTAACTTTTAACAAAACTCGTTGACTTTCTTTTTCAAAGGCAGACTTTGTTCTTTCACAGTTGACTTTTTTCCACAACATACTTGTTCTTCTCATCCTTCAAGTGACTTTTCTAATTTCATTTTACTCGGATTTTGCATTACTCTAAGCGTAAACCAAAGACATATGTATATGTATATATTTTTTTTCATCTAGATGATTATATTATTAAACCATAGCAAATTACAAAGAGAGTTTTGAGAAATATATACATCTGATGATATTTTTCTTTGAAAAAGCCCAGCGCCATTTTTAAAGAAATTGATCGTTTTAACAATTTTTTCATCAAATGTGATGTTTGGGATTAAAGTTTTCAGAAAGGTCATTATATATATATGTATATATTTCTCAAAACTCTCTTTGCTTTTTTACAAATTGTGTTCACTTGTGATAATCTTTTAGATAAATGGAGACAACAAAAGCAATATCTAGTCTAATTGCTACCAAATACAAAATGCTTCTTACTATACTTCGATATAGTTTTGGATACGTGAGTTCTTTTTCTTCCTTTTCTTCTTTTCCATAAGATTTGAGTTGAGAATTAACACTTACAATTCTTTATTCCAAATTTGTTGAACAACTGTTGTGCATACTTCTTTTGATTTAGGAACAATCCTTTCTGTTTGCGAGTAATTTCAAAACGAAAGAAATACCTTAGGTTTTGCGGAATTATGCACAGGTTGTGATGATGCTGCATAATAGGAGATCATTCGCTGGTATGCATTCAATTGCTGGATGTCAATTTGGCTGCTTGGCTGTGGACAATTGAAAATATGATATATATGAAAGTAGAGAGAGTAGTTTTTGCAGCAGAAACTACCGAACTAGTTGGTGCGGTAACAAGGCCCTTGCTTGGCCGGCTTTCAAGAATTAATCATTCAGAAATGCAAGAAGTGTCACTTGTGAGAGTCGATGACAATCATATGTAGTGTCTCAGAATATCTTGTTGGGCTTTGAGGAATTCTTTCTTAGGAAAGGCAGCGTTACTTCTGTGTAATGTTCGGTTGTGAGCTTTGGTGTGATTGTTTTTGATCCCTTTGTGTCTTTTTTTGTAACATTTCATATCTAAATCAATGGAATATTCAAGATGGAAAAGAGAAGGAAAGTAATATAATAACTAAATAAGAGAAGAAGAGAATACAAGAGAGTATGGATGGCAGAGACGTTGGCCTTGGCAAGAGTGCTGCTCCTTTTTTTAAGCTTTTAAAGTACTCTTCTCCTTTCCTCGATTTCTTCTTAATGCTTTTTTTTTTTTTTTTTTTGCCTTCTCATTTTTTTTGTTTTGTTTTCAATCATGAATATAGTTAACCTCTTTCACTCTATGAAAATGTTTATTCAAATATTCGAGAATCATAATTATTCAAGTATACGCGTGTGTTTTAAAAGATTCAGCCAGATGTATATTCCCGTGTATAGATAGATTTGCATACAATCGACTCGTGAAAAGTTTTCAGTCTTACTTGTTATTTATTCATTTGGTTTTGGCTTAAATCTGATTATTAGTGGGAATATCTGAGTTGCTTTGTGCAGTAGCCACATTTGTCTACTGTTTTTCACAACACACACTTCCTAGCTGATTATTCTATTAAATAATGTATCCTCTATTAGTAATGTCACTATACTGTATATATATATATATATATATAACCGAAATTGTACGGGTTTAATTGGATTGTATCATTTGATAAAACAATAGATGGTAAAGTACATACTAAAAAAGATGTTACAAAAATTGTTGACATGTAATGGGAGTGGTCTGAGCAATTTTTTTTTTTTTATTTATATCACACGTGAGCCTTGTTTTGGTTCTGTGACAAAACTATTCTTAATTTGTTTTGAAGAAACTTTACACGATTCAATTTATTTTTCGCACTAAACTTATTTTTAATCCATTATAATGCAAGTTTGATATATTTTCTATTATTTAAGCATACATCAAATTATATATATTATAATTATTTTATAAAAGATGGATTCTAGACTAAAAGTTAAAACCCTGATTAATCTATGAAACTCTACAATAACTGTATGGTTTTGTCGAAAAAAAAATTATATTCTGATCTTATTAATATATCAAAACTTCAATCACTTGGCCATTGTAAAATTGTTTATTTAATCTATTATTGCAGATAATATTACATTCTTTTATATTGTATCGAATGAAGCGAACTGCATAATTATTCTGCAGTTGTCGCTAATTCGCTATGACCGGCTGGGAGGTTCATCCTCTTTTTGGCTTTAACAATTATTTTTAGTAACAATGTACTGAATCATGTGCACTCTTAATTACTTAATCTTACCCGAATGCCGAATCTGATTGTAAGTTTACGAACTTTTTGTTAATTTTTTAAATAATTGGGAGAAGTACTGATTGGCTTTTCACCACAAAACATATTAAAATAATTGCTAACCACAACAGCTAAACAGTAAATAATGACACTCCAAGTAAATATATATATGGATAAAAGGCTGATAAAAATATTAAAACTATCAAAGGTGATGCAACCGAATTTCTTTGTTCAACATGCAGCCGATCTAAAAGTAGATGAACCAATTAATATTAATTAATAGATAGTAGAAATTTTCGATTTTCCAGAAAACCTCCGACGCATGTTTGTAAAGTACGTTGAGTATGTTATAGAAGCATCTTCGGCCTAATCATAAAGGCCCATTTCTCTATTCTCTTTGAAGCCCAGTTACTAGATTGTTGACATCTAATTTGCTAAACCGTTTCAAACCTAATAAAAAACCATATAAAAATGACGGAGGAAGAACAATAATTCTTGTTATGCTGTATCTAAATAATTGTATTCGGGAGTATAATACTTAAGTTTACTTAAAAGCTTTTCGATTGAAAAATTAGCCTCTGTTAACGAAAAAAATTGATTCCAGTCTTTCCAGAATAAAATCAGAACTATAAGAAAATGAAAATCAGACGACACAGACGTCGGTCAGTCCTACGTAAAACATTTGAATGGCTAGTTCCTCTTCAAATAGTCGAATTCAAAAAAAATTGCATTAGTAAACTAATCTTGTATTGCATTGTAGTATCTCTAAATCAAATCCCAATATTATTGTATTATATAAGGCTATTATACAAGTTTAAGGTTATCAGGAATAACTGCATGAATCATAGAACTACGACCCCAATGATTAATATGTATATAGTATATATACATGAAATGTTCTTCTGTTCTACTGCTTGCCCGATTACCAAATCATTGATGTGTTTGATAGTTTATATCGCTAATCAAATCCTTTTCTCTACACACATGACACATTCTATCTAGCTATACCAATTGATTGTGCTCATAATTACCGATACAAAGAACCTCTATACGAGGGACTCCAGTAATCAGTTGCACTGTTATCGCGGTATGCGACGGGGGTGCAAGATATAGGAACCAAGCAAAGGCCTCTACTCTTTAGGTCCAGATGTTTTGGTCCTCTTTTGTTGTGCTCTTCTCTGTCCCATCCTCCCCATGGATCCTAAAACCATACATATACGATTATAATTAATTAACATGATTTATTTCCTTATTTAAAACGTCATTAGTAAACTAACTATTGAGAATAAACAAATCCACATTTTTTTCTCCTTAAAATGTTACCTTAATTGATGAGTTCTTCATATAAGGAGTGCTTAGCAGCTGCATGATCGTAAAAAAAAAGCACCAAGCAAATTTTCAATTAACATATCCAATTATAATGGCGTGCGTATGCATGCAACAATCATTAATTATTTTCGTCATTTCAACGTGTATGTAAAGCATTTTTTACCTTTACTTGCTCCTGATAAAAATTTATGTAAGTGATGGCCTCCTGAAGCACAGAAGCAGTATCCGTCTGAAAGGTTTTTAAAACAAATATTTGATTCAATGAATTATAAAAAGGAACGTTAAACTAAGGAGCTATAAGCCTATATATATATGTAATGAAAATTAAAAAGAAAAAATGAATATGGTCCTTTTTTGTAGTACCTTTCCAAAGGGAGACACAATTTGCTGTAGAGTCGTGATCTTGTCTCGAAGCTTGGGTTTTGGTAAATCCTGCCATTTAGTTTTCGGAAAAAAAAATATTGTAAAGTAACATCTTTTTTAATATATTTATTTAACCAATATATAGTTTCATTCAAACACATTTTGTATAAAGATCACTATTCTATATTTTTGGCAAAAATAGTTGAAAAATTAATTACTGTTTGCTATCTATCTTTCAATAAAAAAATTCATTCAAACTATATTTTAAAAATTCTTACAAAATAAAATTTAATCCTCGAACTCAATGTTTGTCAAGTGCATTGTTTTACTCTTGAAGTAGGTTCACTTGTTTTCATAGTTGACCCCAAAAGAAGCCACTTTTTTTTTTTGTTATAAGAAAAATGTATAATAGTTAGGTGCACACACAAACATAATTATATTATGTAGAGGTTACCTTATCCGGCGAGAGTCTAGAGCCGCCGCCGCACTTGGGCTTTTTGGAGACCTCATCGGAAACTTCATCACATCTTTTCTTCTTACCAGCGTTTGTTGTTCCCAACCTCACATTTGCCTGCAAAAATAGCTTCCAAGTTCGTGTTTAGAGTCGGTGTATAGACTTTAATTAGCAATTTAGCATAATGCACGGTCGAATGACGAAAATTTCAAAATTAATTGGTGGTATTGTGATGTATGCGAGGAATGAATTCCAAAGGTGAATTTCATCCCTTCTACACTAATAAAAAGCATGCAAGTAGAAGCAAAAGAATAAAGATTTAACTATGAAAAAAAATTCCAAATACCACAAACTTTATATGCTTAGAAATGATTCCTAAGACTCTAACGTTTTAGCGTAATTGTAAATTAAATACGCCAATGTTAGTGGTAAAATAAAGATTATGATATAAATAGAATTGATAGTATATATATACGTACCAGTGGTGGCGTTTGATGCTCTTTCTTGTTAAACTCAGATAAGTTTAAGGCCTTAAAGCATGGCTTAAACGACGGATTAATATCCGTTAATGGTCTGCTTAGTCTTATATCAAGAAAACTACTTGAACTTTCTATAGCATCATGAAACAACGAAGCACCCCCACTTAATCCATTATTGTAACAAATATCTTCCTCATTTTTCACTTCCAACGCTTGTCTGTAGATAGAGACGTCGTCGTTTGTTTGATCAAAGTGATGATGAAGGCTATGGTTCATGTCGGGATTATTCGGTGGCGCAAGTGACCAGTGTTTGCCTACGAGGTCCGTTAACTTTGACAGCCTTTGTTCATTACTTGGATCGTACCTAACTTGGTTTGTGTCGTAGATCCAACCGTTACCGTTTGCGTTATCGCAGACTGGCTCGAAAGGTAATTCTGATGTTGTTGATGAATTATTTCTTGAAGATATTTGATTATGATTATGATGATGATGATGATGACCCATCATTTGATCTCCTAAGCTTCTACCAGGCCTGTCCATATATAATCATCATAAATCATCGATGTATGTATAAATGACAAAAACTCAAGCTCGATTGTTTTTGTTTTTGTGTGTAAAATTTGCTATACTGTTTTTTGGTAGCAAAAAAAAAAAATGCTACACTGTTTTTAGTTTCAAAAATAAGGAATACTGCATTTTTCAATGTTTTTAAGTAGAGAATTTGTAAATGTATACGAAATGATAATGTTTGGTTGCGTTTACGTTTTTCTTTAAACAAATATAAATAGTTTATAGTAAACTACAGCCTTTTTAATTTAATAATAATAAACTGCATCTTCGAGTGGCCAATAATAAAAGATGAATCATAAGTGCAAAATTATAGGCATAGCCTCACCAATCAAACGTTAAATCATTTGTTGGGGAACACTAATTCAAAAGAGCTACACATTTACTTTTGTAAACTAACTTTTAGACCTCTCTTTTGTTTCTAATGTTCTTTTATTTTGTTTTTCAGGTTTAAAAGCATTCATTTTTCTTTAAAAAAAAAAAGCAGTTTCATTTTTTTTTAAAACAAACAAAAAAGAAATGGCAATATACCAAGTAGACGACATCATAATGGAGTGGAGCGTAGAGCTTAACCCTTAAAACTAAACTTTGAATTTACAGAACCGTTGTGTAAATTGCAAGTAAGAACGCAAAACGAAAAGAAGTATAATACATACGTAGAGAAGATGAATAAACGTATGGATACTTACAAGTAGGCAAGACTCCATAGATGATTATTAGAAGAGATGACGACATGGTCTCGGAGCAACTCATCGGAGGTGGAAGCAGACTGATCCGGAGCCGAGAGAGAGTGACGACTGGAGGATTCAGCGGTTAGGTCAAAACGATTTGAAGCGTTTACCGTTGAGATCGAGAGATTGTCTCCTTCACAGCTTGCGTTTGCGTTTGAGTTATTATTATTGTTACCGTTACTATTCTTATGGAAAAACGACGTCGAAATGGAGCTTGCATGATCATTATGATGATGATGTTGAACATCTTCCCACCATGACGAACTTGGAGTACATTCTTCCCTTATCATTTTCTTTCCTTCAAGCTTTTTTGTTGCTTTTTTGTTGTTGTTGCTGGTTAAGAGTCTAGAGGATATGCGAATTAGAGAATATAAAGTGTAGATGAATATGATACGATCAGTGGTGGTGACAATATAATATGCGAGTGGGGTATGTCCACTAAGTTATTATTAAATACAGTTTTATAGAAATGTCTTTAAGCCACCGAAGATGTGCTATATGCGGTCTGCGTAAGATCGTACGTCAATTGAAGATGTATTTGACCTCTACATGAACTTGTCACATTTTTTTGAAGGTTATTGGGCTTTCTTCAGTAACTATACCGATCTCCAAATATGTTATCATCAGTTAAAACTCTATAGAAACTAATGACTAGTAGGAAACCAGTTTTGGCCTCTAATCCAACATCTGTAACTCAACCGGTAAATCAGTTGGCCATCCAAGGATATATATTGTCTTCATGGTCACGAGTTTGAACAATCTTGACGAAGAAGAAACCAAAAATACCCACTTTAACCGCTTTTATTTCAAAGATTTGCTAGAATCTATAAATAGTTTGGAACTATTAGTGTTCCTACACATGGTTTCTTCCGAGAGAGAAACACATTCATAAGCTATAGTTAGTCCAACCTATAAAATACAATCAGTATACTCCCAAGATACGCCTCGACCACATCAAGAACTATCCTGCTGCAACCTATAAACATGTTTCTCTCGTTCAAGTAAATTCTTTTAAGTTTATTCCGAGAGAAGCCAATTATTTGGCTGATTCCTTGCTACATTGGTCTTTTACCAACTCTATACTTTTGCTCTCTTGCTTTAATAAAGATGTTGGTTTGCCGACCAAAAGTTTTTAAAACAAAATTTTGATTGACAACCAGTTTTCGGATGATGAAACTGAAACACACACAGTATTTTTTTAACCAGTCATAGATGGAGAACAAATATCAAGACAATTGAAAAAAGATTTAAGACTAAGACCACATATATGTTGATGATGGTTTTTACATGCATGTCGTACTAATTAATACCATTGTTAAGAACTGAGCTTTCTCATTATAAATAAGAAAGAACAAAAGAAAACTAGGGCGAAGGACGAAGGTGTAGAGTGGGCAATAGGGTTTAATTCTTTTACTTCTTTTTAGGTGTCCAATTATTAGAAAAAGTGGGCACATGATGCCAAAAAACATAGCTTAAATTAACACGGATATGCTAATTAAATATGCAAGCGTGATTATTGATTAATACGTTATTTTTCTTTTTTTTCTTTGTTTTCGTAACCAAAAGTAAGGGGCAATATGGAATATTAAATGTATAATCTGTGAGGTTTCAATTCACCGAACAAGGAAGCACCCATCTTTCCAAGTTTACGTACACTTTCATGTAATTCTTCATACCGGTCCTCGGTTTGGGTAATCTAGTTTTCGGTTATTTGGTATATTTGGTCTTGTCAAAATAGTACAACGTAACCAACAAATAGTGCTCGTATTCAGTATCACTTATCACTTTATCAGTCATTACTGCTATTTAAAATTTATAAAAGTCACCCGCCCAAATACTTATTAACATGCTTTGATTAGAAATACTTATATCGTAAATTACAATCTGGTGTTAGCTTGTTTGGTGACACGAAACCTAGAGAAATTGGTTTCGATTCCATATTGGCCCTAACTTTTGTTTAAAAAAAAAAAGATAAGTTAAAGTATTAATCGATAATCACGCCTGAATAGTTAATTTATTATTGTTCGATGGTGCGCTATTTATTTTCTCAGGCATTCATCCCTTTTAATCCGAGTCCAACTCCACTCCAAAAGTTTCTTGTCTTTTGCGATATCCTTTTTAATTTCTTTTTCATATTTTACTATATACCAATTTAGAAAGAGATTGAGTGGCCAAATTTCTGAGGTTGACTTTTGTTTAATTCATTATCATTTTTATTTGACTCTTATTTTATAGTCAATAACCAATCGATAGCGCATAACCCAAGATGTTTTTCTTTTAGCCAAAAGTTCAATTGAAACAATGAATTGGTATCATTATTTATAGTTGGATTCCTTTATAGTTTGGTTACTTAGCTTACTTTAAAGCCTATAAAATGTAGTGGAAGAGAAAGATTAGGCCAGTTACAGAGGTATCTCTATAGAGGCCCATTTCTCTATAGGGTTTAATCACTCCTCGGAAGCCCAATCGTGTAGGAGACATTTGTTGTTTCTGTATTTTTCTGCAATGCAAATAATCTAGTTTTAGGTATGTTAAGAGCACTTCCAATATTGGAAGTTCTAAAAAATAAAAGTTTGAAAGAAAATATAATTGTAAATTTTTCTTAAAAAATATAAAACAAAAATATTATTGATCAAAATTAAAATTTTGTAAATAATCAAATGTTAAAAATTACAAATAAATTATCAGTCAATATAAAAATGTAAAAGATGATTAATCAAAATTGTATTGTTATATTTATTTGTGTTTAATTGCGATAGAATATACTGTATTAGTTAAGCGACTGACCAACGGTTAGCTGAATTAATGTATAAATTAATTTTTATCACTCAGTTTAGTGTATTTTGCTAAAACAAATAAAATCAATCAAAATATATACATACTTAAAATAAATATAGTTATAAAATATAGATATAAATAAAAATGCTATAAAAAATTAATATAATTTTCTCTATAAAATTAAGTAAATCCATATAAAATCAAACTAAAATTTTGGTTAAACCAAACTGATTTTTTTGTTACAAATGTTTATTATGGTTTCAATTTTTTTAATCGGCAAAGGGAAAATATAGAAAATGATTAAATTGTAAATCTGATTTTCATATTTTAAAGTAATTTTTTCAATTATTATTTTTTCATATAAGGTATGAAATTGTCTAATATTTTATAAATCTTTAATCCGAAAACAGTAAACTATTTTATATATTAGATGCTGGCTGAACTGACTAGGCCAAACTAAATTGTGACCTATCCGCCTAACTAACTTGGATGTAACAATTGATTAATCAACTTACCAAACCTTTAAATTTATTTGAATAATCCGTCACCGGCTCCAGTCCTCAGATTAAGAACAGAAGCAATGATTAGTCGATTATAAGTCTATGATCGATTGAATTGAATGATGGGCCAATGTTCATTTCCTTCTTTTCTTTTGCCAACAATGATGGCCCAATGTTTAGAAAACTTTAAGTTTTTTAAAATGATACTTAAATGTGTACCGTAATCATTCTTTTTCAAAATTATGCATCTACTTTGTTTAGCTGTCTCCGTTAATTAAAGCAATGTTGGGTGCACACTAGAGCCTAGAGGCCCCAATTCAACACACTCGATTTATACCTTCCTCCAATTTCTCCACTTTGAACTAACTATATGTTAGGATATAAACTTTTACCTAATAAATCACTTGTGGAAAAAAGAAGTGCAAAAAACAAGATGAGAAAAACGAAAGAAAAGTAAAACAGCAATCAAATTAATTTGGAATGCGAATGGATGACAAAATCAAGCAATAAGGCTTTAGCTCAAAATCAACTTCAAATTAAACATAAGACTAATTCAGACCAGCATGTCGAAGGAAAATGGTCGAATAAGAAAAGAATAAATATAATCAAATAAGAGAAACATTCTCAAATAGTAAATTTTTCATGTTTTTGTCACAAAATAGCACATTATGGTGAAAATGACAATAATAGCACATTTTAATCATTTTTAAATGTATTACACTAATGAATTTGAGTTCTCAAATCATTAATTAGGGTTTAGATTTTAGGGTTTAGGGTTACAAGGTTGAGAAGAAATGAATGAGAAATAAATGTATAATAGTCTTTTTTGTTCTTTAATGAATGTTATTTTGTCATTTTCACCTTGTTGTGTTATTTTGGTGACAAAAACATGAAATTATGCTATTTTTGAGAATTGCTCATCAATTAATAATCAATTGAGTAAATGAGTGATATTAGATACATATATAGAATATAAAACCCCGAGCAAAAACATGAAAAAATGATACTCCCTTTGTTCCATTTTATAAGTTGTTTTAGATAAAAACACTACTTTTAAGAAATCATAAATGTGTTTATTTTTATATTAAAATTATTATTTTATATTTAATTAAAAACATAATTAACCAATCATAAAAATACTACAGAATATCAACAGTCACAATATATTAAATAAATATAATAGTTGCATAGAAACTTGTAAAAAAACAAATAAAATGGAACAAAAAAGAAGCTAAAACAACAAACAAAATGGAACAGAGGGAGTAACTCAATCTGCACCACATTTACTCATTTCATTCTCAGTCTCTAGATTCCTGTTTATTGCTAAACATCCATCTAATCATATGTTTCCAAAAAATAAACCTGACTCTTTCATTATTATTATTTAAAAATAATTGATTGTTAAAAAAAAATCTTTAATATTTTGGTGTTAGAAAATGGATATATACAAGTTTAACACAAACACAAAATGTTACCGTAACTGATAGCCAAAAACATTAGAAAAATATCCTTAATAAATTTTCTAAAACTTAGAATAAAGTCTATAGCGACCCACCTGAAAAGTTTAATGGAGATTTGGCTAGAATGACTCATCAAGTTGAAAAGATAAACTTATCTAGTAAGCAGTTTTCATCTAGATAGTTATTGAAATTTTCTCAGAGGCAACACGAATACCAAAACTGATAGTTCCATGCATTACACAGAAACCCCCTCCCCCACCTCATCCCCCACAACTGGAATATCGAGAGAGGATGGCCAGGGAAACCATCGCGTGGTGACACCTTTAATAGTGGGACATACTCTGACTTCTCTTCCTCCTCCATTTTTTTCCTCTTACCAATTTTCCCATCAAAGATAAGATCAAATGTTCATAGGGGCACCAAAGTCTGGGAGAAAAAAGCCATTTTCCAAGTTTTTACAAAATTGGATGTATCTCTCCAACTAGAAACTCAAATAACTTGAGACCAATTGAATATGAAAGCTAACTTAATGAAAGGGTTTCATCTCTTCCAAAATTTATCCGGATGAAATAAGAATTCTGGTATATCGAATCTGTCGTGTTGCTAAAAACTGCATTTTAGAATCTTGGTTAATCCTCTTCACTTTGTAGTCGTAATAGTATGTTTTCAAATTTATTAATAAATCATGTATTGGTATTTATAAGTTAATTGACTCTTTATAAAGCTACGCAGCATCAACAAAAAGGAAAAAAAGTAACTCAAATCTAATCAGGCGCATAAATTTTTACATCGTGTGACCATTAGATACTTCGTTTGGCAAATATTAGTAGATCACAGAAAGAAAAAACAGCAGATTAACATGTCTAAAATCTAGAGATGCTATGAACCCTCCAAGTTCCAACCCATAAAAATTGCTCCATATTTCCATAAATACGACGCAATTCCCCATACAATTAAACAAATTGTTTTTTTTTCCATCACACAATATTTAAACGACATGTCGGTGATTCACGTATTACTCGATAAGTTTTAACAAAAGAGTACAAAACCAAATATAGGTGCATATATGAATCCACAAATCAGGAAATTCATTAATATTTATTTGTACAAATTATAAATATAAATAGAAAAGATCCGTCTATTGGGGATGATGTTTGATCAAAGAATTGTATTTACAGAGAATGACAAAACTTTGAGTAACAATGACAAGATACTTTTTCTTGTGTCTATTATAGCATATTTAATTTTTTTTTTAATTTATCGAATAAGAAAAAAAATCTAAATAATTCGAGAAAACCTGAAACCCGCTGAGTTAGACAGAGGGGATAATAATAAGCCAACAAAACTGTCGGAGGAGGGAGGGACTCTGAATCTGACAGTGCATGAGACTTACAAAAAGGACAAATAAGTAATTCCACAAACTCCAGTTGTATTTGTAACACGTCGATTTGATTTGTTGATTCTTGTCTTCTTCGCCACTGTTCTTCGCTCGTGTTAAAACCTCTCTTCTCCTTCCCCAAAACAAGACCAAACGTCTCAAACCCGCATTAGATTGGTTTTTTTTTTTCCTTCCCAACTTTCGAGAGATGAGAGAACCGTCGATGGAGAGAGAGAATGGAGCATCGGATTTAACGGCGGCGACGACAACGACGACGACGACGACGACGGCGGAGATGGTTTCTCCTCCTCCGATGAATTCACCGCGTCAAGCTTTGGTCGAGAGGTTGAAAGATTACGGACAAGAAGACGTTTTCGCTCTCTGGGACGAGCTCTCCCCGGACGAGCGAGATTTCCTCGTCAGAGACATCGAGGTGATGGTTTCGAATCCCACGATTTCGGCATTTTCTCCAGATTTTTGGATCTTTTAAATCTCAGATTCGAATTTACCGAAATTAACTGAAACACTGTGAGTAAGTGATACTATTTTAATTTTTTTGCTTCAGAATTTGGATCTTCCAAGAATAGATCGGATCATCAGATGCTCACTTCACTCTCAAGGTAAATCATCAATTCAAATTTACATGCATTGTCTTTTTAGATTCGATATTTTTCATAAATTTCATTATTATTAGGTTTGCCTGTGGCGGCGATAGAGCCGGTGCCGGAGAATTGGGTGTCGACGGTTGATGGAAGAACAATGGAAGACAGAGAGAAATGGTGGAAAATGGGATTAAAGACTATCTACGAAGGAAAATTAGGAGTTGTGCTTTTATCTGGTGGACAGGTGTTAATTCTTTTGTGTTTACTTTTGATGCTAATTTAATTATTTTGATAATCTAGTAGTTTAGTTAGGATTTAATGAGAGTGCCTAAATGATTCTCTTGTTGATGGGTTTTCGAATAATGCTTATACCTACTTGAAAAAAATTATGGTTTGGAATTAGTGGATGATACGGCTTTAGTGCGGTCTTTTTCTTTAAAATAATTGCGAGAAAAGTGTTATTTTAGATGAGTAAAGGGGTTATTATAGTGGCAATCGTATGATTAATTTTAGAAACAAATCACTGTCGGTGGGTTTTAATTTTTGTTTTTAGGTAAGTTGAGTAATGGCGAGTTCTAGGAGGAACCTTCTGCTTAATTATAAAGAAATTTAAAAGGATCTTGAATGATCACGTGATCTGGAAAGATGCTTTTTTTCTATAGGATTCCGTAACTTCAATATAATATTACTAACTTGTTCTGTTTCGTGTGATGTAAGGAAGGTTGAAATTTTTTTCTGATTTTATACATGTCAGTTGCTTGCAAATTACTTCATTTCATAACTTGAGAATATGTTTCCCTCTTTTATACTCTTTTCTCTCGTGTAGCACACAGGAAAATGAATGATGTTGATTGGTGTTGAGAGGAGAAAACTAGCTTTTAATAGGTTGTTATCAATGATCCGCTAATGAAAATGATTTGATTTATGATATTAATGTAGGGAACAAGGCTTGGAAGTTCAGATCCAAAAGGATGTTTCAGTGAGTACTTGTCATTTTAGTTCTGCTTTTCCTCTGCCCCAATCTTCTCTTACAGTTACAATGCTTGGAAAATTCAGAGCAATTGAAACAATTTCTTCTTTAGAATGCACCTGTTACTTGTCATAACATCAGCGTTGCTTAATATAGTAGTTATTGACTTAAGTTCCATCTCAGATATCGGACTTCCATCAGGGAAGTCGCTCTTCCAGATTCAAGCAGAGAGAATCTTGTGTGTCCAAAGACTTGCTGCTCAAGTAGTGAGTGAAGGTGAGCCTCATGGCTTCTTCAACCGTTTACACCATATATTGACACTCCTCTCTTTAACATAATATTTTATCTTCAGGCCCAACTCGACCGGTTACAATACACTGGTATATTATGACTAGTCCATTTACTGATGAGGCAACACGAAAATATTTCTCGAGTCACAAGTACTTCGGCCTTGAACCAGATCAAGTAAGTTACTTCTTAGTTGTTTGATATGTTCCTTCATACTGTTCCCGTTGTGTCTGACCAAATGTTGATCACTTTTCTACAGATCAGTTTTTTCCAACAAGGTACTTTGCCTTGCGTTTCAAAGGAGGGAAAGTTTATCATGGAGACACCTTTCAGTGTATGTACCGTGATAAGCTGTTCAGTCTTAACTTCTATCTTTAGTTAGTACTTGAATCTTTATGAGTTTATTTACATATTATCAGCTAGCTAAAGCTCCAGATGGTAACGGGGGAGTCTATGCAGGTAACTAAATTTGGTTCTGCTCTTTTACTACAATACATTTGTTCGTTTTGCTAAATATGATCCGAGATTTTTACAGCTCTCAAGTCTTCAAGGTTATTAGAGGATATGGCTTCAAGGGGGATCAAATACGTGGATTGCTATGGCGTTGACAATGTCATGGTTAGTTTTCTTGTACAGTCTTGAGTCTATTATATTTGCTTAACTCTGTCTCTCGGATATAATATGGAATCTTGGAAAGCAGGTTCGAGTAGCTGATCCTACTTTTCTGGGATACTTTATCGACAAAGGAGCTGCTTCGGCTGCTAAAGTCGTGCGGAAGGTATCAAATATCTTACTGATTCATATAAGAGACTGAAACTTACATCTTCTTGATGATTTTTTTGTATGATTAAAACAGGCATATCCACAAGAACAGGTTGGAGTATTTGTAAGAAGAGGAAAAGGTGGACCATTGACTGTAGTTGAGTACAGTGAGCTTGATCAGTCAATGGCTTCTGCTATTAATCAACGAACAGGACGTCTTCAATATTGCTGGAGTAACGTAAAAACCCCTTTCTTATTCTTCTTCTTGTGAAGTGAACTCATTCTAAACTGCAGAAAGCTTTATGAACGTTTTTGATTCAAATCTTTGTCATCAGGTGTGCTTACACATGTTCACTTTAGATTTTCTCAACCAAGTAGCGACCGGCCTAGAAAAGGACAGCGTGTAAGCTCCACAAACACAATCTAAACGTAATACTATGTGTGTATATTAAATGTGTTGTTTCTGGCAGCTACCATTTGGCGGAGAAGAAGATACCATCTATGAATGGATACACAATGGGACTGAAACTAGAGCAATTCATTTTCGATTCCTTTCCGTATGCTCCTTCAACCGCACTCTTTGAGGTAACTTTATCGTTCATTTACACACAAAATCACTAACTAAAAGCAAATACTAATTTAAACTTGATTGAGCAATGTGTAGGTGCTGAGAGAAGAAGAGTTTGCACCAGTGAAGAATGCAAATGGGTCGAACTTCGATACACCTGAAAGTGCGAGGCTTTCGGTTTTAAGGCTACACACACGTTGGGTTATAGCAGCTGGTGGATTTCTAACACATTCTGTGCCTTTATATGCAACTGGTAAAACTCCAAAAACATATTCTCATTACGGTTTCCTTTTTACAAACTTTTTTCCTAATATCCTGCAAATATATAAATATATTAGGTGTTGAGGTTTCACCGTTGTGCTCGTACGCGGGAGAAAATCTTGAAGCTATTTGTCGTGGAAGAACGTTTCATGCACCTTGTGAAATCTCCCTCTAATGATTTTTATCTTCTTTGGTCTTAAAATGTCTTCTTCTTCTTCACATGCTTTGTGTTTCTTTTTTCTTTTTTTGCGTTACTTTTTTTTTTCCGGCTGTGGTTTATATATAAACTTAAATCTTCCCATGAGAGAGAGAGAGGTCTTGGCGTTTTGTATCCATTGTAACATATCTAATAAAATTTTCTGTTGGTTTTTGAAACTTCTGGGTATAGACTGGAAATTTGGTTCCATGTTTGTTTTATACAAGAATCACTATATTGAGAATATACAGATTCAGAGAATCTTACTCAATCGAGAGAGCTCAATCAAGAATCTACTCTGTTCTTCCCTCTGTCATTACCATATAACCAAATTTCCCGGTTTAGCATCGTTACTGCTTAACCAGTAACCTAAAGTCCTATACAACATGTCTATGAACCATTCGTCTCAACAGTTGAATGTTTTCTACTTCGATCCGAGGAACTATTCCAAATGTTAAAATCCATGGTTTTGGAGAAAACCATGATGAGTTTTAAGAATTATAAAGAGTTAAAGTGTGTAGACCATGTAGAGGATCTCAACTTTGTAAAATTGAATCTAGCTAGTAGCTAGTTTGGCTGTGGTGTGACTTATAGCATCTTCAGGTGTTTCGTTCTGAGCTATTGGCTTACCATTCTTTCTTTCAGGTTTTAATTGTATAGAACATAATGTTCCTCATGATTCCTTATAAATTACACCATTTAAAAGGAACATATTTAATTTGTAAAGAATATATTTTACATCTGATTCCTTTTAATTCCATCTTTTTTAAGGAACTATAGAATAAAATTATTCTCCATCAAATTTGGAAAGGAACAATAATTTCTTTTCCTTTTTTTCTCTTCATTCTTTTCCTACTCATTCCTATTGTTACTCTAATGGTCACCGGTTAGGTCCAAATGTTTGATCCCACATTATGGGCTTTCGTTAAAGTCAACTGGCTATTTTGCTTCACTTTCACAAACGTCAAGAGAACCAAAACCAACCTCTCTTTTTATGATACCTCCGCCTTAGACTTCTCCGGCAATTCATGGGCTGTCGAAACCCTATTTTCCGGTCTCCACTGGTAACATAAGTCGTCCAATCCTCAATAACTTGTCTTAAATCCTTGACCTTATTATCCTGTCCAATGCAACAATTCCCATGCACTACGCAAACTTTGGTTATGTCCCAGTTCGGTTGGCAGAAATTTCCGACGTGTGCCGTGTCGAGAAACCTCATTTTGAGCCCGATCTTGCTGATGTATGGATCGCCTTTGATCTTGTTGATTACGTCCTGCTCGTTTTTGCCAGGGAATCTCAGTCTGGACTCATACCAATAGTTGTAGAACTCTATTGTTCTGCGGTTGGCAAGAACGAATTTGAATCCTCCATTGGCATAATTGTTGGTGTCGCTGAAGTTTCCGTTGAATGAGTCGCAAGCGATCTGAAAATCTACGTCAGTCGAGGAAATGGATCTCGAAGCCACACTGTACGTATCCATGTCCTAATTAAACACAATTTGGAATAGAAAGACATTAGAAATCAATCAAACGAAACCATGCAAACAAAATATCTTAAACGAAACGACATTAATATTTGTTTATAACTCGATTGGTTTTTCATTGATAGTCCACGCAACCACCCATATTAAAAGCTGAGTTCAACGTAACTGAACCCAACAAATCTAAACATTTGACAAAACTTAATGACTCTTTAATATTGAAATAGATGGTAGTCCTATTAATTTTTTTTTTTAGGGTTGACTAAGAAACCGTAGCTGAAAGCAGCTGGTATATTAGCCAATTAAAGGTAATTCAGATTATACTCTCTTTTTTTTTTTCCCATTTGTTCCAGATTTAATATCTCATAGGTTTTCAAGATGAATATTTTGTATCTGTTTCAATCTAATGCAATCCAGAAATAAATAAATAAAAAAACAAAAAAATCGTAACTAAAGGGCGAACCAAACTTTAAAAGGTTTTTTTTTTGGGGGTTCAACTTATAAAAAAGATTTCTGTGGCAGGAAAGTATTACATCACGATAAAAAAACATAACATAAGTCCATAATTTTATAATCGTACAGAATACCGCAACATTAACATATAAATACATAACAGGTAAACGTAAGTTCATATTTCTTCATCTTTTGTGATTTTAACAATAACAGTGGCATTGTCCTCCGTTAATAGGTTTACAGTAACCGCCTTTTCTATTGTCGCATCCTTTAAAACACCAACGATTACATCTCTCTTTGTCATGGTTTGGGTGACACTTCCCAAATTTCGGATGAGTGTTGCAGCACAACGAACCACTTTCTAACCCATACCCATCAACATCTGTCGCCGGTTCGATATTTTGTTGGGCCTCTACGCAAAAATAAATTTTTATTTTTGTATTAAAAAAATTAACAGAATATATTATTTAAACTAGTTTATCTAAGATTTGTGATCAAAATTTAGTTATAAAAATATTTTGGAAAATTGAATTAATAAATATATAGCTTAAGTTTTTATTTGTTAGATTGATTTTATCTAATTCTTTTTTAAATTTTTTTCTTTCTAAACTAAATTGGTTAAAGAAAAAATTATGGGCTCCAATTTCTTTTTGGATCCTGAGTAGGTGAACTGTTTGCCCACCCTCCTAAACCGGTATTATTCCAATCACACACAATACCACCCACGTGTATATGTATATAGAAATTATAAAAATCGAAAAATAAAAATATAAAAAATTAACAAATTTCTATGAAAATACAACTGTTTAAAACACTATGTAGTAAGTAACGTACCAACGGTGAAGAGGAAGATAAGGAGCAAAGCAAAAGAAAAAACTTTCAAACTGGCCATTGTTAATCTTATTTTTGGATTTGTAATAGTGTTTAAGCTAGGTTTTGTTTGGAAAAAATGAACTAATTTGCTCTTATTTATACTGGGTGGATTTCACATTTTCTCTGAATTGGCGTTATAAACAAAACTAACAGTTTCTCTAATCTATTTCTGGCTTACATCTTTTTCTAACTATATTGTAACATTTAACTATTTAATATGGAAAGTCAAACAGTGACATGCTGTTATGAAGATAACAAAAGAAAAACTTGAATTAGATATTGTTAATTTGTTATGATGTAAAACATACTATTCGTCCTGCAAAAACGAAAAAGAAAACATATGGCGTAGCAAAACAGAATAATTCATCGGAAAACTTAATTGAGATGAATGAATTAAAAAAATAGAAAAGAGAGCAAACATCATTTGTAAATTCTTATGAGTTCAGTTTTTTTTGTCAGTTTGAGAAATCACTATATTGAGAATATACAGATTCAGAGACTCTTACTCAATTGAGAGAGAGAGAGAGCTCAATCAAGAATGAACATTAATGATGAACAAAGTCTTTTGTAACATGTTATTCTTTATCTACTCTGTTCTTCTCTCCCCAATTAGCATATTAACCAAATTTCTCGGTTTAGCATCGTTACTGCTTAACCAGTAACCTGAAGTCATATACATCATCTCTATGATCCATTCGTCTCAACAGTTGTATGTTTTCTACTTCAATCCGAGGTAAACTATTCCAAATGTTAAAATCCATGGTTTTGGAGAAAACCATGATGAGTTTTAAGAATTATAAAGAGTTAAAGTGTGTAGACCATGTAGAGGATCTCAACTTTATAAAATTGAATCTAGCTAGTAGCTAGTTTGGCTGTGGTATGACTTTCCATCTTCAGGTGTTTCTTTCCGAGCTATTGGCTTATCATTCTTCTTTCTTTCAGGTTTTAATTGTAAAGCACGTTACTTGAAAGCAAAATAATGTTTGATCCCACATTATACGTTTTCATTAAAGTCACTTGGCTATTTTGCTTCACTTTCACAAACGTCAAGAAAACCAAAATCAACCTCTCTTTTTATGATACCTCCGCCTTAGACTTCTCCGGCAATTCATGGGCTGTCGAAACCCTGTTTTCCGGTCTCCACTGGTAACATAACTCGTCCAATCCTCAATAACCTGTCTTAAATCCTTGACCTTATTATCCTGTCCAATGCAACAATTCCCATGCATTACGCAAACTTTGGTAATGTCCCAGTTCGGTTGGCAGAAGTTTCCGACGTGTGTCGTGTCGAGAAACCTCATTTTGAGCCCGATCTTGCTGATGTATGGATCGCCTTTGATCTTGTTGATTACGTCCTGCTCGTTTTTGCCAGGGAATCTCAGTCTGGACTCATACCAATAGTTGTAGAACTCTATTGTTCTGCGGTTGGCAAGAACGAATTTAAATCCTCCATTGGCATAATTGTTGGTGTCGCTGAAGTTTCCGTTGAATGTGTCGCAAGCGATCTGAAAATCTACATCCGCCATTAGTCGAGGAAATGGATCTCGAAGCCACACTGTATCCATGTCCTAAACACAATTTGTTTATAACATTTAAACCTAAATAAACGAATTCCAACAAAACAAATTGAAATCAATAAAAAATGCATTAGAGAGGTACCGTGAAGAGGAAGTTATATCCGAGATTCAGCAAAGAACGCAAGAACTCGGTTCGGCGCCACATCATCTCGGCATAATCCCCCACCATGAACAGCCTCTCGCCGGAAAAATCAATTCCGGTAGTCCTCAGCAAGAGGCAACGGCGAGGAAAGACCTCCACGCACCGTGAGTAAGCTCTCTCGTCCAAACACACGACGACGACGTGACGGAGCAGCTTCTCCGTGCCTTCGCCGGCTCGAAAGCCCTCAACAAACACATCGAAAGTTGAGTTTCGCTCCGCATAAGCCTGGTTCATCATCGTCACGATCACGGTCTTCTCTGCCGTCGATGCTTCTCTTAGGATTCTTGCCAAATTTCTCCTATCTTCTGCCTCAAACTATACTCAATACCATAATATATCCAACTGTTACTATCTGACGACCGTTTGAAATTGCTAAGTATGATTCAAATTCAATACAAAAACTTATAATGTAGGTTACTTATTATTCGTAGGATAACTCAATACGTGAAAACATGCTTTCGATAATTAGTTATATCATAAAATTAAGGTACGTTACTAACGTTATAAGTGTTATTTGATTTTTGTTTGGCTGCGATCAGCGGCGGCATAAACGCAGAAAAGCTGGAAATTTGCGGGAGCGGTAGAGGCTGTGGCTGAACAAGTGAAGCAGAATGGTAGGCAGCTAGAGACAGAAAAAAGGTCAACACAAGTAGAGAAACAATCCACTTAAGCTCTCTCCACTTTGCTTGACGCTGAAGCGACGTCTGTTTTATCGGCTGTGACTCATCTAGATCGCCGCCGCTGCTGTTGAGGGCGGGGCTAAAGCTGGTCGCCATTTTCTTAGTGATGATCATGTTTCATATATAGTCTCGTAAAAGTTCAATCTCTCTTATATTGTTTAAATGTACCGGACTAATGCCTGTATATTGTCTTATATAACATGATTGGTATTGCCGTGTGAAATGTCACAATGTATGTTAAATCCAACATTGTTTGTTTGCGTTTGTGTCTCTAAACACATTAAATATTTTAGAAACTATTATAGTTAAAAAGATGCGTCTCTATATGTTCTCAAAGTATTATAGTAATTTCCGTGGCCAAGTAGGTGAGCATATGTTCTCAAGGCACCGTGAACGCAAGTAAAATAGCTGGTAAGATATAATGTGGCTTTTGTGACTTTAATGTGGCGTATAAAAAGTAAATCAACGCCAATAATGCAATCAAATGGAGATTGATTGTTTTTTTCCTATAAACGATTTCACTTACAAACGTATATGTGAAAAATCAAAAACACCCGATTTGGCAAAAAAAACGTAAAATATGTGGATTAGTATGCTTTCTGTGTTTTCCATGAGATAGGAGAACTACCAAATTTATAATTATGTATCCCAATACATGATATATTGATCCAAATTGAGTATTGTTATTGCAGTTGTTAAGAAATGGATGCGTATAATATAATTCCAACTTTAATTATTAACTTTGATTTCATTGGCAAAGTATGTGTCTATTATCTTGCCACGGCAACGTTAACTAGATGATTGATTGTCCCGTATTGATAAGCGACAAAAATGAATTGTAGTTTCCTATTATAGCATTAGAAAACAAAACCTTAGGGAATAAAAACAAATTAGTTGATAAATTAAATTATAACGAACAAATGATTTACACTGTATATATATTTGTTTATCACCAAAATAAATTCTATATAATTTAATTTTGGATGGTGATATTAGTGACTACGTTATTAAATACGATCAGACTAAAGAGTCAATATATTACGTCGCTTATAAAGTTGCGTGAAACAATACTATAAACTGATAGAGAACTTCATTTACGGTCGTATAGCTTAAACGAGAATAGACTTAATATAACTTATGTTTCACTAACTTTTGTTAACACTAATTATCATATTTGTGTTATGGTATTATGGTAAACATATTTGTGTACGTTTCATATGTTTTTTGGTAATGTCTACTCGGTTATATTAACAGTTGCGTACATCCTATATAGATATTAAATAATGTTTCTTTTCAAAATATTAAGTGATCATTAACAACAATTATTATTTTTTAAACAGCTTCTAGCAACATACCTACAATCAAATTATGTCTAACACCTTACATGGTACATATAATTACACATAGAAAATCTGGCCAACATTCAAAAGGCTTTCCTGAGGAACATTGAAGATGGCACTATTTTCTCTACAAATCTTCCTAAGAAACGCATACACATAATCGATGGCTATTCTCTTGTAGAACCTCGCTTCCCTCCTGGCTCGAATCACTGTGTTCCCCATTATGTGCACCACTCCTGCGTCTCTGCACACATTTATGAACTCCAGCTCGTCCCCTTCCCCACTCATCTGGCTCGACCCAGTCACCGTGTGGCTCGACCGTTTGGTTACCCCTGCGGGTGCTATAGCTGACTCTATGGAATCAAACGTATCAAACGTCGACAAGTTCCGGCTTTCGTTCCCGTTCCCGTTCCCGTTCCCAAGTCCGTCTTTGTGCTGCTGCTGTTGGCTTCCGCAGATGCTGTAATCGTCGGAGTCCGAGCAGCCTTCCATCATTGACTCAAGCCGGACGAAAAGGAAGAGGCTTTCGAAGAGCCGTTTCTCAAAGTCGTCGTCTTTCTTGTGCAAGTCTCTGTATCCGTACCTCGCCACGCAGCGGAACATGTGGAAGTTTTTGGGTCCGATTCTTTTCACGAGGAACCGTTCTTCATCAGGGACAGTGTACACGGGAAGGTTCTTGACGCAGACAAAGACCACGACGGAGTGAGTTGCCGGCAAGTTTGTGATGAAATGAGAGAATATGTGAGGGACTCCACTAGCTAGCTCGGTGTATACAAGGCCAATCCCGGGAACACGGACAAGACCAAGGCTAGGACCGAGACTGAGAATCCAAGCCATGGAGACTTTACTATGCATCTCAAACTCATACCTCTTGAGTGTTCCGTAGTGCCAGACGTACATGATGACGAGAAACGCCGCCGCAATGACGAGCGGCACCCACCCGCCTTGGTTAACCTTGAAGAGCACAGCCGAGAAGTAAGTGCATTCCACCACAAGTGATAGAAAGGTAAATAAGAAGACAAGAACCCAGTGGCATCGCCAAACGAGTATCATGATCAGCATCATGAGAAGCGTTGTCACGAGCATGACAATCACAACCGCTGTCCCGTAAGCGTTTCCTATCTGGTTCTGGTTCTTGAATCCAGCTGTGACGGCTATGCAGAGGATCATGAGGATCCAGTTAATGTCCGGAACGTAGATCTGACCAAGGAACTTGCGGGAAGTATGCACGACTTTCACTCTAGGGAAACATCCGTGAGCGAGAGCTTGCTTGATCAATGAGAAAGTCGCTGATATTGTGGCTTGGCTTGCAACTATTGCAGCAAGTGTTGCGATCACGAACATTGGCCAATATACACTGTCTGCAACAACAAAGCCAAAAACAAAAACTTTCATCTGAATTCATTGTCCAAAGATATCGTTCAATCAAATGAAACTGATCAAAGATGTAAACGAACTTGGAATGGATTGATAAAAAGCGTCTTTCACATGATGCGGGTACTTCCTAAGGTACGCAGCTTGTCCGCTATACGCCAATAGGAGGCAAGGGAAAACAATTACAGTAAATGCAATCTGCACTGCTGAGACTGGAAAATGCGATAGATCCGCAAAGAGAGCTTCAATCCCTGAAATTGCAAGAGACAATGAGTAACAAAAAGGGCTAATATAAGATCAAGAAGAGGCTAAATATTCACCTGTGATACTAAGCATGATGCCTCCAAGCGAGGTCCATCGTTCTTGACCTCCTCTTTTGAAATACCGATAGATATAAACAGGGGAGAAAGCTTTCAGAACGCTCGGGTCATGTTTCCATACATTGTACATACCGATACTTGCGATAAAGAGAAACCAGAGGAATACAACAGGCGCGAAAAGCCACCCGACCCTGTCTGTTCCATAATGTTGTACACTAAACAAGCTCACTAATATCACGACCGCGACAACAACAACAACACCTGTATCGACAATCAAAACCTCAGTCAAATTCTCAACATTCATTGTAGAAAAAAGAGAGCTTTTATGTAGTGACTAATACCATTGCTTATATGAGGAAGTCTTATTTTGAGCCCACCCGCAGCAGATAGAACTACAACGGATTAAACAAGACAATGAAGATACTTTCTCTGAAGAGTATATATGTTTGGAAGATAAGTGAATGATGCATTTACCAGAAATGGCAGGAGTGAGGATTCCATCGCCGATGACCATGCATGTACCAACAAGAACGAGAATGAGTAGCGAGTTTTTCCTAGAGGGACCTTTCTCTAGCCATCTCTTGGTTTTTGCAGCAAAAGAGCGCTCATGAAATGTAGTACGGCTATAAGTTGTAAGCTCTTCATCTGTACGGTGTTGGTTCGGAATTGTGTTCACTTTTGCATGTCTACAGAGCAAAGAATAGAGAGCAAATGTTCCACCTGATTCACCAAACAAGACATCATTCAGAAAAAAGCAATACACGCATAGATGAGAAAATATAAGAACCTGTAAAAAGATTGCAATAACATACCTTGACCATTGTCATTTGCTTTGCATACAACGAAAACGTATTTGAGGAGAGGGATGAGTGTGAGGGAATAAATGATTAGCGATAGAGCTCCAATGATATCTTCAGGGTCATTGATCCCGTGAGGGAATGTATTGTAGAAAACATATAGAGGAGAAGTTCCCAAGTCTCCGTATACAACACCAAGACTCTGAAACGAAAGCTGCAGAAGCAGAAGCGCTGAGAATTTCTGCGGAGAAAACAAAAAACCGAAACTTCATTATATCCCAAACAAGTAAAAATTTGTTTGCCAATGCAGGAAGCAACAATCAAAGAGCAACTAAACAACTAAAGTCAGTAAAAGTTGAACACTTGAGACAGCTAAAAAATAACCAAAAGTTTGAATTTGAAACCTTCTCTTTGTACATGTTCCTGAGCCGACCAGCTTCTTCATCCATAGGTTGATCAAGTTTCTGATCCAAATCCCACATGCTTCCTCTCTCATCACTCTCTTCATCAATCTCACCACCAACTGATGCTTCTACTCTTGCCGCCATTTTTGTTTCCTCAAGAATAAAAATAAAAATCTTATCTTTGATTCTAAAACACAAAACCCTTTCTTAGCTATAAACCCAGAACCTTAAATCTCTATATCCTCAAAACCCAAATCTTCACTGCCCAGAAAGAAAAAAAAGACTCGATTTTGAATTACAGAGTTTCGTTTTGTACTTTGAATTCGATCAATTCTCTCAAGTAACAGAGAATCTATAAATCCCAAAAGGAGAAAATTCATGCGATGTTCACAACATCTCGTTACTGCACCTAATTGAGAAAAATTCGATACCCTTTAAAGTTTAAACAGCTAATAGACAAATCTAAAAAAAGGTATCGAACGAACGATTAAAGGTTTAAACTTTTTTTTCTCTGATTATGCAAAATCAAACTTCTACAGAAACAAAAAAAAAAGAATATCCAAAGAATTGTTTCTCTTGAAAGAGAAACCCAAAAACCCACTCAAGCTAACATCTATGGAGAAACCGAAGCACTTTGAAATTTTTTCTCTTTTAGAAGAAAATGTTTTCCACGTTACGGAGCATTTACTCTGGTGGGTCCGGTTCGATTCATGACCAGTGAGAATTCAGGAAAAAATCTGCGAATTTTACCAAACCCGAGCTGGAGAATCGGAGATGATCGAAGAAGACAAAGCAAAATCTCTTTTACAGGAATAATAAGTAAACTTTTGACAGCCGATGATGATGTAGAGAAGCAAAGAGCAAACTGGTTTCTTTTGATTTTTCCCAGTTAAGTCTTCTGGAGGAGAGACAGAGAGAGGATATATATGAATGCGACAGAGACCGACCGAAGGGATTAAATAATTAGCGTTAAACTTAAATGAGTTTATTTCGGATATAGTTTAGTGACTTTAGTCTTTTTTAACATGTGTTTAAATTTACTTATATGTTTGTTGTTTAAGTTTATTTTGATGAATTATAAATAGAGAGCCCTTATAAATATCCCAAGCTAAAACTCAAAGTAAAACCTCAAACTCTATTACAAATTCAAGATTTTTTTTACCATTTAAAATATATTCAGTATATTTATCTATAATTGAAATTGCAGCCATCATAAAATGGTTAACCGTGAAATGATTTTCATGTGTATTATAAATTCAACACACTGTGACTAAATGAAATGTGTATTCTGTTTAAAATGATAATAATTGCAAATTAATATTAACTGTTAAAATTCCTTACGAAAAAAAAACATACTTCCTACATGTGGAAATTAGTTACATGTAATCAAAGTCTGAAAGCAACATTTTTTTTATCACTGTAAATTTATTGTTTTGACCTAATAAACATGATTTTCTTATATAAAAATTACTTTGAAAATATAAGTTTAGTGGCAGCTACTTTTAATATCTCAAACCGAAATTCGTATTGATCTTCAAAATCTATAGTTGTCATCATTCAACGGTGTCCAAAGAAATCAATCACATAACTTTTTAATATGTAGCAGTGCCGAGCAAAGACTTATTGGGACTTGAGGCAAGTTTGAAAGATAAGCATTTTTTACATATTTTTAATAATGATTATAATTAAAATTCCGGTGATACAAGACGTATGAAAAAATAAAAATAACGATAAATAAAGTCGAAAGCATTAAAAGGCTTTATCATCTAAATGTATTTTGTTTTTATAATATATTTTACCAAATTATATAGTCTATAAAAGAAACAAGTATAAGTACCATATATGGTCCAAACGAATTGTTTTTCGAAATGATCATATATCTATATATATATATATAAATTGTGGTCGAAAAAAATTGAATTCATGGCAAAAGAAAAACAAAGATCAGGATCGTGAGTTAGAACGTTGACAGCTCTTACAAAAAAGAAGGAATTAAAATCCTTAAGATTTTAGTTAAAACATAATAAAAACAATATATTAGAATTATTGAGAATGACTTTTATAGATTAGGGGTCCTAATTTTTTTTTATTAGTTGGCTGTCCTAAGGCAAATGACTTTCAATACATGGTACGCACGGTCATGCATGTATACATGATTTATAATTTTTATTATATATAAAACTTTGAAGGGAAATATCAATATACTTCTTTTACTCTTCTATATAGGCTTGGGCGTTCGGTTTTTTAGTTCGGTTCGGTTCGGTTTTTTTGGTCTTTAGTTTTTTCGGTTATAGAGATTTAGTAACCGTTTGGTTAATCATAAAATTCGGTTCGGTTTCGGTTCGGTTTTTTCGGTTATAGAGATTTAGTAACCGTTCGGTTAATCATAAATTTGGTTCGGTTTTGGTTCGGTTTCGGTTCGGTTATTTCGGTTTCGGTTCGGTTATTTCGGTTTCGGTTCGGTTATTTCGGTTTCGGTTCCGATTTTTCTTATATTTTTTTGGATAATTTGGATAAAAAACCGGATAACTTCGGATAATATCGGATAATTTCAGATATTTTGGATAAAAACATTTGGATAATTTTGGATAATTTGGTTTTTACTAATATTTAGTTAATTTTAATTATTTAGTTATTTTAAATATAAATATAAATAATATTTTTAAGAAAAATCATTTAAAATTATATTTTTGGTTAATTTTAAATATAAATATAAATAATTATTTAGTTATTTAGTTATTTTAAATATAAATATAAATAATATTTAGTTAATTTTTAATTATTTAATTATTTAGTTATTTTAAATATAAACTATTAACACGTTGACCAGATCAAAGCATGCTGTCATTTTAGGCTAAATAAATTTATAGCAAGCAGCCTCGTACAGTCGTAATTTATCGTTTTGGGTAACAAAAAAAAAAAAGCGTGAGCCAAAATTAAACTGATTAAATCTTTAATATTTGGACAACATTACATAACACGCCATCATTTAAATATTCAAACAATAGACTTTTACTCAAAAGTCAGAAGAAAAAATATTCGCAATCCATCGTATCCAAGATAATGAGGTAATGGTTTAACATATACATGCCCAAAGTTTAGTTTTCGTAAAGATACATTAGCTGATACATGATTTTTTTAAAAGCTGATAAATGATTTAATCGTTTATTCTAGGATGTATAGTTAACAAGTACTTAACCATTTATATATTTTCTTTACGTTTGAAATAAAGTTATTTTTCCGGAAACTCGGGATCCAGCTACACGCGAAGTTCCATGCCGGCTCTGTATACACGAAAGTTTGGTCTCTGCGTTCAGATACACAAAACTTTATTAACGGTTTTAAACCACACAAAATCTTTGTTTCTGCGTTAAACCCCATAATCGGCTAATCTGTACCTAAACCGAGTTAAAATCGTAATTAAACCAAATACCCAATTTAAAATCGAACTTAACCACTTAAATCAGAACATAACCAATTAAAATCGAAATCAACCATTAAACCAAATCATAAACCTTGAACCGAAATTAAAACCAATAAATAAAAAAAACTAAGAAAAAAAAACAATATCGATCTTCATCGTGACAGGAGAAAAAAAAAATTGAAAACACTCTGAAGAACATCAAATTTTCCCTGAAATCAAATAATTTGTACGGACCCATTTTTAAATCCACAAATCAATTAGGTAAGCTAAACAAGTTCAAACTCGGAATCCAACATGACGTTGCTCGTCTTCACATCTCTGTGAATAATCTGCGTCTCTAATTGCTCGTGGAGATAGAACAACGCGGCAGCGAGTCCTTTGACGATTTTACCCCTCCGGCCTTAATCCAACGGTTTAGATTCAGAGTTAATCTCCGGCCGTCGGAAAAGCACTCTGTCTAAGCTCCGGTTAGGCATGTAATCGTAAACGAGAAGCAACTCGCAGTCGTGGAGACACCACCCTCTCAGTTTAATGAGATTCCGGTGCCAGAGCTGAGCTACTGCCACAAGCACCGTCGCGAACGTCTTCTCGAACTGTTCTCCTTTTTTATCCGCCAAGCATTTCACAGCCACGGTGGTTCCGTCGCTTGGTAACAACGCCTTGTAAACACGGCCGAAACCGCCCCTCCCGAGGATCAACTCGTCGCTAAAACCATTACGTCCGATGTAGAGCTCGGAGTATCCGAAGATTCTCGGGTTCTCGGAGCCGATTTCGCCGGAAAGCTGAACACCTTCTGTTGATGGCGAATCGGGCACTCGCGGTTCGACGAGCGCGACCACGGGTGAGCTGGTCGGTCGACCGGAAAGGGGCTTCCTTAAAGATATCGGGCTCGCCCGATATTTCGAGTTCGCAGAGGGAAAGTTTTAAGGGTTCGTCCAATTAATGAAAAGAGTAAACGCGGTCGCTTGATATTAAAGAGATAGAAAAATAAAGTCTTATTACAAGGTGAGGGCTCGGCAAATATAAGTTACTTAGCGAGCGCTCTCCTCGTCCATTTTGGGTGCCTCATTGGCTCTACAGTGGCTCATATTTATAGTGAGCGTTGAATGAAGTAAAACTATAAACGAATGACGTCAGTGCGAGCCGTACGCACTCGACAGGCTGGCTCGCGTTAATGGGCTCGTCGAACAACTCTCTTTGGGGCGAGCTGGGCGACTGGCAGATGGGCTTGTCGAGATTCCTTATTGGGCCAGGCCTGGTGCCCAAAGGGGCCCATACAATTTGTCCCCCCCCCGAGTCCGGTTGTCGAGGGAGTCTTCGCGAAGACACCGATTTGTTTGGTCGCGCATGATGTCTTTTTGGGTCTTTGGTTGCTCACTGGGCCTTTGAGATCGCTCTTGTTTGGGCTTCTAGGGTTTTGAGGCGTCGCGTCTGTTGATGTTCTCTAGGCCACCGAATTTAATGCTCGGAGCAATGATTACATCTCTCGCCGTCGCTCTTATTTATACCTAAGGTGAGATTCATTTTCTCACTCACTTGTTTTTCTGCTCAGGTAAATTCAGAGCGTTCGTCAGTTTTTCTTGCGCTTGTTTGTAGGATATTGTTATAGGTTATATAGCGGTCGTCGATGCCTGGGGTAGAGTCGAGCAGCGGGTCGGGGTCGTCGCGGTCGACGTCTTGTTCCAGCGGTTCAAGTCTTGATCCTCTCGGTGTCGTTCGCCAGGACCAGATTCTTCGGATTGGGGTCGGTTGTATGAGTAGCTGGTCTGTGGCAATCGGTGATGTTGACGAGCAGGAGGGTTCCAGCGTGCGCGAAGGAGATGGCGTGGGCGAGCGCGAGGGTGGGAGCGACCGCGAGCGCGAGAGAGAACGCGACCGGGTCGGCACTCGGCGAGGTGGAGATGGCGATGGCGAGCGCGACCGCACACTGCGTCGGTGAGCGGGAGGGCACTTCGCCTTCTTCTGCGATTGGCGTCGGCGAGCGCGAGCCGGGTCCGATAGTCCCTCGCGATCGTGGATGCTTGGGAGATGGCGCGGAACGAGGCGGACGAAGTCCCTCTCAAACGAAAGAAGAAGGGCTCGCGGGGTAAGAAGGTCGTCGAGAGTGAGGTTCTTCATAGCCCGGTCGAACCTCTTTACTCTGGTGCTGGGGCAGATGCAATTGTGATGACATTGCCTTTGCGTTCGACGCCTGCTGGCGGAGATGAGGCTTCTGGGGGAGAGCCAGCTGTTCCTGCCGAGGGAGTGGGGTCGCCAAAGGAGACTGGCTCGGTTTATGCTTTCAAATTCGAGCACTCGGGGAGCGAGCTGCTTTAAAAAGACGTTAAGGGATGCAGCAGGCTCTTTGGCAATCTCCGCTCATATCCTCGCAACTACGTCGAGGAGCCTATCAATGAATTGGACAGGAAATCCCATGAGCTCATTGCCAAGGCTTTTATTCAGGTGAGTCCGCTGATTCTCTCTTCTCTTTTTTTTGGGAGAGCGCGAGGGCTCCTAATCCATCTGGGCATCGGTTTGTGATGTGTCTTTTTTGTTGTTTGCAGGCTGCTACCGAGGCGAACACTGTGATTGACATTTATCGAGAAAAGTTGCGCGAGTGTGGGGATCGGGAAAAGGCCGCGTCGGATGAGCTTCTTCGGTACAAGGAGGCTGTGGATAAATTGGAGAAAGAGAACGCCTCCCTTAAGGCGAAGGCGAACGAGCTCAAATTGGCGAACGAGGCTCTGATGTCCGAGAGCTTGGTTATCTCGCAGAGGAGTGCCGAGCTTCTGTCTCAGCTCGACGAGAAGGGCTTTATGACGACCACTTGCTCGCCTGCGAGGCGGACAAGGAGGCGTTGCGAAAGGAGCCCGTTGTTTGGCAGAAGTTTGAGCAAGAGGTTTGGCCAGCGCGAGCATATCGGAAGTACAAGCCCCGATTTGCGCAAGCGAGGAAGTATCTCCGGGAGCGTGGGCAACTTAAAAAGACGATTTTTGCCCACAACCAGGCTTGTGGGATTCTGCGGGCTTATGAGTGGCTGGAGGAAGAAGGCGTGGAGCTTCCCGCGGGCAAGATCGAGCGAGTGAAGGAGGATATCGCCAATTATGTTGCTGACGTGATTACGGAAGATGAGTTGCAACTGCACATGTCTCCTCCTCCTGTACCTAAAGTTGAAGATCTTCCAAACACTGATGAGGTTAGGAGGATTCTTGTCGACTTGGGTTATGAACTGGAAGATGACGCCATCGATGGGGTTTCTGGGGGCGTGAATTTTAAGGATTGCGAGACCGCTGCCGAGCGTGTTGACGGGGTCGATGGGCGCGACGGAGGCGACGGTGGTCAGGTGGATGACGATTCGGAAGAGGATAGTTCAGAGGATGATGAAGATCCGGCTCAGGAGAAGGTCGCCGAGGGCGAGCAGGAAAGGAGCGAGCGCGATGGAAGCGACGGGCAGGAGTGATCTCCCTTTTCTTTTTACCCCTTTTTTATTTTTTATTTTTGCTAATAGAGCGCGTTTTGTTAGGCGAGCGCGTGGCTTCTTAGTTTCCCCCCTCCTTTTTTTTTTTTTTAGATGCTTGTCTTTCGGACGAGCGCATTTAGGCTTTGGTGGGTGTGCCTAGACCCTTCTTTTTTACTTATCTGTTCAAATAATAAAAGGTGCGAAGTGATTTTCAGGTTGTTTCATGAATTTGGATACGAACTCTGGGCTCGGTTTAGTCCGTATTTTAGAAAAATACGGCCGCGGCGGTCGTCTGAAATTTTTGCATGCGAGCGAGGCTCGACTTCATTTTTGGGTGCAAGCGTCTGGGCTCGGCCTACCCCGTTCGTAGAGACGACTGTGGTGGTCGGTTTATACTATGGTCGCGAGTGGGACTCAGCTTTTGGTATAGGTACAAACGAGTCTGGGTTTGGTTTACCCCGCTTAGGGCGACCGCGGCGGTCGCTTAGTATGATTTAATCTTGGGAAGAAATTTGAAGATCAAATTTGTTGGATAATTTGGATAATAGCTGAACCTTTTATAAGTAAGGCTGCCTACGTACACCAACATGCTGGGGATCAAGCCAGATCGTAGTTCACATTAGTAGGGATGCAACCCGAGAAGTTGAACGACACTATGCGGTCGTGCTCCTCATTGACGAGCGCGAGCCCTTTTTTTTTTTTTTTTTGGTGCTCGCCACTTTTTTCTGGTGAGTGCGAGCCTGTCTCTTTTTTTTTTTTTTGGCGAGCAAGGGGTCGTCTAGCAGTAATACTGCTTCAGACTTGATGAGTTCCATGACCTCGGGACTGGCTGGCCTTCGCTGGTCATGAGTTCGTATACTCCGGGCTTGACGACCCGTGAAATTAGGTATGGTCCTTCCCAGTTGGCGCCAAGTTTGCCCGCGTTGATCTCTTTCGTGTTCTCGAACACTTTCCTAAGGATGAGGTCGCCCTCGTTAAAGGGCCTTGGTCGGACCTTCTGATTGTAATACTTGGCAGCCGAGTGTTGGTAGTTTTGGATGCGGAGCAAGGCTTGGTCGCGCAGTTCTTCGGCGAAGTCTGCTTTGTCTTCGAGGGCTTGTTTGTTGCAATGGGCGTCATTTACGAAGACGTGACGGAGTCCGGGGACACTGACTTCGGCTGGGCACATGGCTTCGACTCCGTGGGAGAGAGAAAACGGTGTTTGCCCCATTGCTTCACGCGGGGTCGTCCGATGAGACCAAAGGACGCCGTTGAGCTCGTCAGCCCATCTTCCCTTCTTGTCTTCGAGTCGTTTTTTCAGTCCGTCTATTATCGTCTTATTGGTAGCTTCCGCCTGACCGTTGCCCTGCGGGTAGCGCGGCGTGGACTTGCTGAGTCGAATTTTCCAGTGGGCGCAGAAACCTTCGAACTTAGCGGATGTAAACTGTGATCCGTTGTCTGTCACAATTTCGTAAGGAAGGCCGTGGCGGCATATGATATTCTTCCAGACGAATTGTTGGACTTGGGTGTCCTTGATGTTTGCATAGGACTCGGCCTCGACCCATTTGGTGAAATAGTCGGTCTTGACGAGTAAGAATCTTTTCTGTCGTGAACGGGGTAGTGGTCCGACGATGTCCATGGCCCAGCGCATGAATGGATATGGTGCGGTTGTCGCTTTGAGCATTTCGGTAGGCGAGTGTATCATAGGTGCGTGTCGTTGGCAGGGCTCGCACTTGGCGACGAAGCTTTCGCAGTCGGCGATCATAGATGGCCAGTAAAACCCTTGTCGTTTTATCTTGGTTGCGAGCGCTCGTCCGCCGGAGTGGTTACCGCCTGCTCCTTCGTGGACATTTTGCATTGTGCGAGTGGTTTCGGGCTCGTTGATACAGTGCAACATGACATTCGCTGCGCTTCTTCTGAATAGATTCCCGTCCATCATGATATAGCGAGCGCATCGTGTGCGTAGACGTCTCGCTGCCCATCTGTCCTTTGGGACCTCGCCGTCTGCGATGTAAAGTTTGATGTCATAGCGCCAGTCGGAAGGCCTGAGGATCATTGTTTGGTTTGCGAGCTGATCGGCGATTTGTGCGACGAGCGCGGGCGCGCTTATGCTTGACGACTCGATTGTTTCGACTGGGATAACGCGTTTGATTTCTGGGTCGGATGTTGATGCTAGCGTGGCTAGGCCGTCCGCCGGGGTGTTGTCACTCCTTGGTATCTTTGATAGCGAAAAGGTCTCAAACGTTGCAGACAGGGTTCGCAGGAGCTTGAGATAGGCGTCCATGCGCTCGTTGCGTGTTTCGTACTCCTCGCTAAACTAGCTTGTGACGAGCATTGAGTCGCAGTAGGCTTCGATGTGTCGAGCACCGACTGCCATGGCGAGGCGGAGTCCTGCGATGATGGCTTCATACTTGGCTTCGTTGTTCGACGCGGGGAAGCCAAGGCGGAAAGATTGCTCTATGACTTCTTTTTCTGGGGAGACGAGGCGGATGCCGATTCCTGACCCGTTTCGCGAAGCGGAACCGTCAGTGAATAGGGACCAGGACTTGACTTTTGGAGTGTTTGGGTCGCTAAACTCCGAGGCGAGCTCTATCAGGAAGTCGGCGAGGACCTGTGACTTGGAGCTGGTTCTTGTCTTGTATTCTATATCGTGCTCGCTGAGTTCGATGGCCCATTTGGCTATGCGACCAGACTTGTTCAGGCTATGGAGGATTGTTCGCAACGGATGGTTTGTTAGGACGACTATTGAGTACGACTGGAAGTACGGCCGGAGCTTTCGAGATGCGGTGACGACTGCGAGCGCTAGCTTCTCGAGCGTCGGGTAACGTGTTTCGGCGGCGTCGAGACTCTTGCTGATTTAAAATATCGGTTTTTGCTCGCCCCGGTCTTCTTTTACGAGTACTCCACTGACTGCAGCGCTCGACACTGCTACGTAGAGGAGAAGTGTCTCTCCGGCTTCTGGTTTGGCGAGCACGGGCAGAGTGGACAGATACTTCTTTACTTCGTGGAAGGCATTCTCGCATCGGTCGTCCCACACAAACCGTTTGTTGGCTCGGAGGATCTGGTAGAACGGTAGGCACTTGTCAGTGGATCGAGAGATGAACCTGCTGAGGGCTGCGATCCTGCCGGTCAGTCGCTGGACCTCGCGAGTGCTTTTTGGTGACGGGAGGTCGATTACGGCCGCATCTTAGCAGGTTGGCCTCGATCCCTCGCTAAGTGACGATGTATCCCAGGAATTAGCCTGAGGTGCACTTGGCTGGATTGAGCTTCATTCCGTACTTGTTCAGGCTTGCAAAACATGTCGCGAGGTGCTCGACGTGATCCTTGGCGTTGGCAGACTTGACGAGCATGTCGTCGATATAAACTTCCATTGTAGCGCCGAGCTGCTCGGCGAACATGCGGTTGACGAGGCGTTGATAAGTTGCTCCGGCGTTCTTGAGCCCGAAGGGCATTACTTTGTAGCAGTAGGTTCCGCGTTCGGTGATGAACGCGGTTTTTTCTCTGTCGGCGGGATGCATCGCGATCTGATTGTATCCTGAAAACGCGTCCATAAAAGATAGGAGTTCGTTGCACGCGGTCGACTCGACGATTTGGTCGATATGGGGGAGTGGGAAGCTATCTTTGGGGCACGCTTTGTTGAGGTCGGTGAAGTCGACGCACACTCGCCACTTGCCATTTTTCTTCTTGACGACGACCGGGTTCGCAAGCCACTCGGGATACTGTACCTCTGTTATTGCTCCAGTTTTAATCAAGTGTTCGAATTCGTCGTTGACTGCTTGTGCTCGCTCCGTGCCAAGCTTCCGCCTTTTCTGCTTGATTGGTTTGTACGTCGGATCGACGTTCAATTCGTGCTGCGTTATGCTGGGATCAATTCCTTTCATGTCGGCGGTCGTCCACGCGAATGTTGAGACATTCGAGCGAAGGAAAGTGACGAGCTCGTCCTCTATTGCTTTGTCCAGGTTGCTGCCGATCGCGACGCAGCGGCTGAGTGTTGACTTGAGTGGTTTCTTCGCGGGGCGGGCTCGCAGGTGGTGGGAGCTCGATGATGGGCTCGGCGATAAAACAGGTTCTTGAAGCTCTGCGGAGCCTGAGCTCGGCGAGGAAACAATTGCGCGCCATGCATTGATTTCCTCGAATCGTGCATATGCCAAACGGTGTTGGAAATTTGACGCATTGATGGTAGGTGGAGGCGACGGCTCGCATTGTGTGAATCCAGGGGGTGCCGAGGATGATATTGTAGATCGGGGGCTTGTCGACGATCACAAACTTTATCATCTTCATCGTGCGTCCGAGGTAGACGGGCAGTTTGATGGTCCCGATCGTCATGGTGGTCTCGCCCGTGAAGTCCGTCAGCGGTCTGATATGGGGCTTGAGTTCGTAGCCTGTTAGCTCCATTTTTTCGAGGGTGTCTTTGAAGATGAGGTCGACCGAACTGCCGGTGTCGATCAGTACTCGGGTCACGTTGCAGTCGCAGATGCGAGCCTCGATGACGAGCGGGTCGTTGTGTGGCTTGTCTAAGCCTTCCGTCTCCTCTTCTGTGAAGGTCATGGTTGATGAGAACTCAGGGTCGGCCTTGTGACGAGCCGCCCACTGAAGTGGCGCGATTGTTCTTCTTTCTCGGTCGGTTATGGATCAGACCGAGTCGTTGCAGTCGAGTAAGCCTCCCATGATCATATTGAGCCTTTCTGGTCTGGTTGGCGGTCGCGCTTTGGCGCCTCCATGTCGGGGTGTATTGCCGCTTCTGGGCGAACCTTCCCTGCGCCCGCTCGCCGATCGGCGAGCGCGGCCTTGAATCGTTCTCCTTCGTTTGAGGCTTGCTGCTGACGGGTCGGCCTATCGTTGGCGGGCTCGCTCTTCTTTTGGTCCTCTTGATAACGTTTGAGTAAGAGTCGGTGGAGCGTCTCGCATTTGGCCATCGAGTGCCCCATCTTCTTGTGGTGGTCGCAGTAACTCTGGGAGTCATCCGGCTTGATGTACTTGTTCCACGGTTTGCTCGGAGCGCTGGCGACGAGATAGGCGTTGCCTTTATTGTTTTTCTCATCCTTGCGATAATCTTTGTTGTAATGTTGTCTTGGTTCGTGATGCTCTGGTTGGAACTTCTCTTTGCCGGCCGACGCCCGCGGAGTCGCGTGTTTTTTGGCGAGCACGGCTCGTTCTTCTTCCATCTCGACAAAGATCATTGCTCGGTGAAGAGCGTCCTCCAAGCTTGCCGGCTTGTTTTTCTTAAGATCAGCTTTCAGCTCGCCGTCGTACCACAGGCCGTTGTTAAGCGCGGACAAGGCATTCTCATCTGTGATCGTGATTCGGGAGACTACATTGCGGAAGCGATCGATGAAGGCTCTGATGGGCTCGGCGGGACCCTGAGATAATGCCCAGAGGTCAGCGCTTGAAGTTTCTTGCTCTATGTACATCGAGTAATGCTTGAGAAAGGTGGTTGACAGCTGTTGGTAGTTGTCTATCGAGTTGGCGTCGAGTTTCGAGAACTACATCAGGGCGGGTCCGCTCAGTTTCTCTACGAACAGCTGACAATAGTCGGCGTCGCGCTCGCCTGGAGTGAAATGCGCTCGCCCCATGGCGATGCTGAATGCCGTCAGAAATTTGCTCGGGTCAGAGTTGCCTTCGTAAGTCGGGAGCTTGATCTTCCCGGGGTGTTTGAAAGGTACCCCGGTCACGTTGCTAGTGAAAGGCGTGCTTTGAGTCTCTCGGAGAACGCGATCGATCTACGGTGCCGAGCGCGTCGCTTGGTGAACTCTGGTAGTCATTGCCTGGAGCTGGTTTTTCATCCATTCGAATTCCCTGTCGCGAGCGTCTTCGCCGGTTTGTTGTGGTGCCCCCGATGCGTTGGTTATTGGATTGCCCGTTCGAACCTCGGCCGAGCGAGAGGTTTGTGTTTCCTCGAAGAGCAGTCGGCGAACTTGGATGGGGAATGCTTCAGTCGGGTAACCGTTCGGGTTCGGATCGGGTTTTTCGGATTTTCGGGTTTTCGGATTTAGCCTTATAGGATCCATTCGGGTTTTAGAAAATTTTGGGTCGGGTATGGTTAGTAATTTTTCGGGTTCGGATCTATTTTGTAATACTATACAAGTCCCATTTTATATCCAAACTCAATTCGGATTCGGATAATACCACTTCGAGTCCGGATACCCATTTTTAAAATAACATGTTTTAACTAAAAACACATAAAACTAAACAATAAAACTAAAAAAAATTCTTAAACATTATAAAAATATGTTTGAACTCATCCATCTTAAACATAACAATAAAAATAAGTTATAAAATTGAATTTTCAAAATATTTGAAAGTAATCAAATTATACAAAACTATGTAAAAATGGTTAATGTCTGATTTTTCGGGATACTCGTTCGGGTTTCGGTTCGGTTCGGGTACTACCCACAACCCAAAATACCTAATTGTATGTCCCATATGGTAATTTTTTTAAATCCGGTTCGGATCGGGTTCGGATATTTTGAATCTGACTCGAGTTTGGGTTCGGATTTCGGTTAAAAGTGCCCAGCGCTACGTTGGTGATTGGATTGCCCGTTCGAACCTCGGCCGAGCGAGGGGTTTGTGTTTCCTCGAAGAGCGGTCGGCGAACTTGGATGGGGAATGCTTCAGTCGGTTGGACTTCGCTGATTCGTCTGTTGCATATCTCCTGGACGGCGGTGAGCTCGTCCATCCTGTTGTTTGTAATTCTTGACATGTCCTCCATCCTCGTCATTATGGATTGAAACATCGATTGAACGTCAACCGGCTGTTGGTTAGGATCGCGGTCGTCGTCCGTTGTGGAGGGGCCGGATACTTGGTCGGCGAGCTCACAACTGGGGTCGGGCGTTCGTCGGTTGGAGCTAGGCGCTCCTCGCTTCCTGTCTGCGGCTGTTGAGTAGAGGCACTCGTAATCGATCGAGTGACAGGTCGGTTCGGAGCAGTTGTTGCCCCGAGCGTCGAGCACAGTACTCTTGGCATGGACGCGATGCTGCTCGGGTTGAAGTTCAGCGGCATTCCGTATTGCGGATCAGAGGGGTTTGGTGCTGACGACCCCTCTCTTCCTGGCTGACTTGGATCAGACATCGTTTACCTTTCCTTGCGTTAGAACCCTTAGGTCCCCACAGACGGCGCCAAATTGTTGATGGCGAATTGGGCACTCGCGGTTCGACGAGCGCGACCACGGGTGAGCTGGTCGGTCGACCGGAAAGGGGCTCCCTTAAAGATATCGGGCTCGCCCGATATTTCGAGTTCGCAGAGGGAAAGTGTTAAGGGTTCGTCCAATTAATGAAAAGAGTAAACGCGGTCGCTTGATATTAAAGAGATAGAAAAATAAAGAGTCTTATTACAAGGTGAGGGCTCGACAATTATACGTTACTTAGCGAGCGCTCTCCTCGTCCATTTCGGGTGCCTCATTGGCTCTACAGTGGCTCCTATTTATAGTGAGCGTCAAATGAAGTAAAACTATAAACGAATGACGTCAGTGCGAGCCATACGCACTCGACAGGCTGGCTCGCGTTAGTGGGCTCGTCGAACAACTCTCTTTGGGGCGAGCTGGGCGACTGGCAGATGGGCTTGTCGAGATTCCTTATTGGGCCAGGCCTGGTGCCCAAAGGGGCCCATACACCTTCCATGTCAGTGAAATGTTTATCATTTGTCTCCAGAAAAGTCGAATCTTTGTTACTCTCGCTGACACAAAGATTCAATTTTTTCACCAATTTTTCACGAATTTGGAGCAACAAGACCATGTCCTTCAAAAGAAGAAAATAAAGAACAGATGAACTCACTCTATTCTCCTAAGGTAAAAGACATTTGTGTTACTGAGAGGAGAAAATTGTTTACCTTAGGAACATCTTCTCCAGATTGCATTTCAGAATTCCATTAACGCTCAAAGCATAGAATTCATCTCAGAGTGTTTTCAATTTTTTTTTTCTTCTGTCACGATGAAGATCGATATTGTTTTTTTTTTCTGTTAGTTTTTTTTATTTATTGGTTTTAATTTCGGTTCAAGGTTTATGATTTGGTTTAATGGTTGATTTCGATTTTAATTGGTTATGTTCTAATTTAAGTGGTTAAGTTCGATTTTAAATTGGGTATTTGGTTTAATTACGATTTTAACTCGGTTTAGGTACAGATTAGCCGATTATGGGGTTTAACGCAGAAACAAAGATTTTGTGTGGTTTAAAATCGTTAACAAAGTTTTGTGTATCTGAACGCAGAGACCAAACTTTCGTGTATGCAGAGCCGGCATGGAACTTCGCGTGTAGCTAGACCCGAGTTTCCTTATTTTTCCATAACTCTATAACTTTATATATAACTATTTTTTTATAATTGTGAGAATACACCACAGAGGGAGATCGGAACTAATAAAGTTGCCACGTCTTAAACGAAGTTAGGAAAAGAGAAACCATCTCTCAAAAGCAGAGATATAAGTAGAAAGTTAGAACTCAAAATGATTCAAATGCCATTTTCATAATAAGATCAATCGATTATCTCTACTTCATTCATATATGTTTCCTTTTGCCTTTTCATTTTCTGAATTATAAATAATTACAAAGTATATTATGATTATGGAGTGTGTGTGATCGTGAAGATATCTGGCCTACACCTCGAGGTGTTTAACTTAAAAACAATATATGCATGGACTCATATGTTTCTATCTTACTACGATATGTACAACCACGTGCTTGTATGCGAAATATAACAATAAGACAGCTTTATACGGTAACAGTATGTGGTCCTTGCCCGGAAATGAAAACAAAGTTGGTCCATTTTTTATTGACCCAAATTTAATACTTCACATTTAGTCATTTAGATCCTCGCAGCTACTTAACAAATCTAACTAATTTATACAGTAAGTTGATATATGGGCATGTGACATATATAGTTAACAGATTTTTGGTAGGTATGCGACAAAAGATTGAAAATTGTATCATCGTGAACATCTAAAATTAGTTTTTTTTTTTTTGGTTTATACGTAAACTTACAAATTTTGTTTAAAATTTAAAACTAATATAAAGCATTTTTATAAAATCATCGTTAGACAAGACAGTTTAAATATGATGGAAAACTATGTCAGTTTTCAACAAAAACTTTTAAATTTAATTTAACTAATAAAAAATTCCATCAAAAATTCATTTTTAATTTTCAATGAGCTATATCCTATCTAAAAAATCGATATTATTATAAAAAACTGATATTAACTCAAAATTTATCAGAAAATTAAAAAATCGACAAGATTTTGTGTAGGCTTAACTTAAAGGAATTCAGTTAACCACGTGATGGTGGTCTAGTGGTAGGCGAGCTCCTGCTAAGCAATCTGGGTTCGAAGGCACCCCACTACACTCCATCATGTGGCCACGCAGATATGAGCCCATTGCTTACGGCCCATTTGAATATCTGGAGAGAGGTAATATCAATATGAAATATGTATGTCATAAAATACCAAAAATATAATTTGATTACATAAATCTAAAAAATTAAATAGAACCCTAATTTAACACCCAAATACAATCTTGAATCTAAATGATTAATTATAAACACTTTTTAATTTTGGTCAACAATTAATTATAAACATTTAAAAAAAAAATAATAAGAAAATCAATTTATTTGGGTCTAAACTCTAGAGAAAGAGAAAATTTTGGATTTTAAAAGGGTAAAAAAATCTGTATTTGTACAAAGATTAAATATAAAAGGTTTTTTTTTTACATCTACAAAAGGTTTTATTTTTAAAAAAGTAATAATAACGGAATTAACAACCTTTTAATTAACTTGTGAAATTTGATGTGCATCCGACAATCAGGTTCCAATTGAGCTAGTTATGGTTTAAAAATTCAACAAAAATCTTTTGATTTGGTTCGTACTTCTTAATCGTCTTTTTCCCCAAGTATGGTGTACTGAATTATAGGACCACACCAACCACAAATTGTGAGCTGTGTCTTCGAAGATTACGTACTAAGATATTTCTCCAGAAAAAAATAGATCCTTGGAATATTCCATATCAATGTCGCTTAAAAAGGTGATTAAGATCTTTCGATGATTATTTGTCTCACCTAGGTTAGACAAAAGTGACATTTAACAAAAACTTAATCTTTCGCCGAAAAAACATGTTTGAGTAACCAATACGATATAGCTTTGGATTTGTTTAAAGCCTTTTTTATTGCTAATTGGTATAGTGATGTCTGGGTTTGACAATTTTCTTGCGATATAATTGCTGTTTTTGATCATATACACAAATATTTGATGCTTTCTCTCCAATTTAAATATTATAAGTTATTTAATAAGTAAACAGAAAGATAGGTCTAAGAATTGGCCTGGACCTAATAACTAAACATATTTTTTTTAGTCTAAAAGGGTTTCCATAAATAAATTTTAGGTTACATCAGTTTTTTAATAGCCTAGACCTAATTTGTAGAATGATGTCAAATGAGCACAAGTTTCTGAATACTGCTTGACAAACTAAATCATAGTTATCTTAGTTACTGAACTTTTTTTATTTTAAGTCTTTTTTTAGTTTTTTTTTTTTAGTTACTGAACTTATCTATACTATTATTTGGGAATTATTTAAAAAATAAAATTAGCTGGCGTGTTATTACTTATTAACTAGAGTGTCATTAAGAATGATCACTAATCTTTATACTATTGAAACGACAGCATCTCTATATACTTTTCAACATATACATCAAGTTTACGTACTTTTCCCTTTTGAAGATTTGAAGATTATTTCCTTCAAAAAAAAAGATTTGAAGATTACGCGAAACTGAAGAACGTAGCAACAATTGAGCTTAACAGATACGAGACTGAGACTTGGTTCTTTTTCGTAAGCTTCCACTGAATTTCTTTTTTTTGATATACCCTATCGGCTTCCGGTCAGTCTCGATAGGAATGCATTGAGGTGCTACAGAGTGAATTTCTCCCGTGGTTCAATGGACAACACACCACGGACGGAGCCATGATATCCATGAGATCCAAAGTGTGCCACCACACTGCTTATCCCGAGTTTGGAGTGCCTTCCGACTAGTGTCAGAGGTAGCCAGGCCGCTTGCATTGCTGACTATCAGGTAAACCAATTGGACGAATACCCAACTGACAGATTTTCCAACAAAATATTGTTAACTGCAAGAGAGGAGAATTGAACCCTGGTTGCTGGGAGTTGCACTCTTCCACCCAAAGAACCTCCTACCACTAGCCCACCACCTTGCGGGCAAGCCAGAAAAAAATTGAGCTTTCACTGAATTTCATGATACGCAAAGAGCCGCTTCAAAGGTGGTGGTGAACAAGAGTCTTTATCTTAGTAAAGTATACGATGTTTTGTGAGTACATTTATATTGTGAGCTTATTTTAAATTCATATTCTCGGTTCTTGCATTTGTATTTTTCTTTTCTTTTGGGCAGTTAAAATATCGTAAGTGTCTTACGTTTATTGTATGTATATGTAATTGTTCAGATACTATTTTTCATTTGATATCAAACAAGCTTGAAGATGACACCATAAGCAGAAGTTCAATCTTATATATATTATTATTTATAATTTTATAAACTTACAAAATTAAATAACTAGTAATATACTGGAAAAGTGGAAATCCAATGAAAAATTAAAAAGGATTTATTTTCACTGTTACATTTAATTATCTGCATTAAAAAGTACAAAAAAATTGTAACATATCTGGCATTTATGAACGCGAATAACAAATTTGCACCAAATAATCATTTTGCTAATTTTACTTCTGTTAGATAAAAAAAAACAAAAATATGCATTATAGAAGATATTTTAAAGTATGATATGTTTCGTAACTCAATATAGAAGATACTTTAAAAAATAATAATAATATAGAAGATATTTAAAGTATGATATGTTACATAACCACATATAAATTATTACAAATATTCAACAAAATCGTCAAGTACGTCATTATGTAATTTCACAGTTTCACGATTATTTCGACTAGTTTGCCTACGCTTAAACTCACCCCTTCATGGCCTTTTTTTTCTCCTTCTCACATTTAAAAAAAGTCGAAACCACAATAGAAACAATAACCAGTATATATGAACAGAATACTCTGAACGCCAAAACTCGGTAAATCGTTATATTCATCAAAGTATTAATTACTACGATTTAAATTGAGTAAAGACCTTAATTATTCTTGACGTTTGATTTAATTTTGGATGTATACTAAAAAAAAATCGTTTAAAGTTTACCATTAAATATACAAATAAAAATATCTAACCTGCGTACACCGCGCATTAGAATCTAGTTCAAGTACACACTAAAATATTGAAAGCATACGAAGATAAAATAAAAGAGACATGCGAGTTTAACGAGTTCGGTGAGCCTGAATAGCATCACCTACGTCTCGCCGGGACCTAGCCCGGAATCCACTAGAGTTGTCACCAAGATTACAAACTTTCTCTCTCACAAGACTCTCACACAAAACCTAATGAGTTATATCTCCTCATATATATATAAGAACCAAGGACACCCCTAATCACTTATTAGGAAGTTTTACATATTTTAGATAACTCCTAAAACACATATGTATATTTAGATATCTCCTAAATATACTCTTGATCCTTATCTTCATAGTTTCTTAATTTGACTTCGAGCTTATGTCAACAATCTCCCCCTTAAGCTTGAAGTCAACCTTTGACACATTTCTTCCTCCGATCTCTCTCTTTGGAACACTCTTGTTCTTTCTCTCTTTGTTCTCTCTAGCTCGTTAGGGTTCCAACGTCGACTCCTTTTAACCACAAAACTGATGGTGTCGGCTTGAAGAGTTTTGACCCATATGCTATTGGGTTTTTTCAAAAAAAAAACTTCTGACCCAGAAAAAATAATGTTTACCTAAAGCCCATATTCTCACAATCTCCACCTTGGGCTTTGATATGTTAAGCCCAACATACCTTCCTTCACGATTCTTTCCATGGTAAGAGAAGAAAAACGATTTTCTCAATTGCCGATGAACCAGAAACCAAATCAGATGCATGTTCGCCGTAATCTCTAAAAAACAAAGACGAAATTTCCCGTTACAGATCAGAGCCATCTTCTCCTCTGGCTCCGACACCCGTGAAGATCCTCAAAGACTTCTCCTTTGTCCCCTTTGTTATCACACAACATTGAGAGCAACGCCACCCTCCATTAATTCCGACCATTGTCAAGCCCTCTGTGCACGTCAACCTCTCCGACCAGCGGTTTCCTCCGGCATTTTCCGGCGAGGAGGAGAGAACTCAGAACCCACATTACGTCTCCGCCAATTTTCCTCCAATTGAATCGTGGGTCGAATTCATCCTTCGCCATGTCTCACGGCTGGAGCTGCGCAAACAACTCTTCGACTCCTCCGCACGTCTCCGCCGCGTCGTTCGGCACTGCCGGTGTTCATCTCTTGTCGCCGTTTGTTTCAACCTGAGCTTCGACGCCTCTGAGATTTCCGGTGAACCCAACGGCTCCACCTCCGGCACGATCTATGAGCTTTTCCCTTAGGCGAGCTCCACCATCTCTTCGACGAGCACCACCTCTCTTCAATGAGCTTCATCGTTTCACCGGTGAGCTCCACCATTCTTTTTTTCTGATAGTGGTTTTCGGATGTGATTCTCGATTAACCCACACATCCGCTGGCATCAATTTCAGAGACCAAGTTTCTGGAATTCTCAGGTACACATGAATCTCTTATCAATCTCCTTGATATGGCCCCTTGTAAATAACCCGATTTAGAATTTAACCCTCACGAAATTATGAAATTTCGATCCCTCTTTTGCAGAACAGCTTCTCCTAGCTTCTCCGATGAACATTCCATGTTCTTCAGCTACTTTGATGGCTTCATGTAAAATCCCATAAACTGAATCATCGTCTTTGTTTCTTTCTCTAGTTGATTCCAGAGACACAGTAAAATCTTGACTTAGTTTCATTGTTCTGCACTCTTGCAGATTTTCCCGGTGAGCGATTTGTGCTCATCCTCAGCCTCACGACACAGGTAAATTCTTTGGACCTGTATCATTTTCTCTACGCCTTGTCTCTCATTATACCTTAAGAGACCATAAAATCCTTACCCGGTTGATTCACACTTCACAGCTCCACCTGGAACTATACTATCACACTTTCGACTTCTTCTGATTCCTCACAGGTAACATCCTCACCCATAGACAGCCTCCTTTATGACTATTGTTACTGCCATAAATCTGTTTTAGTGATTGAATTAGTCTTCTTATCCTCACACTGCTGAGGTGAAACATGATAACCTCTCTCAGCCATAACTTTAGAAACAGACTTCCACTTGCCTTTTTTTTTTTTTTTTTTTTTTGTAAAACCGCAAACTTTCTTCTACTACCACTATCTATAGTCGAATCATCACCTATATAAGACACAGCGGTTATCAACAACTTCACCATCTTATCAGTCCACTTCACTCGCTGCCATGGAGACCCTTTAGCTGATTTGTTAGCTTCGTTGTGACCATCACCACCTTCCTCATTGAAACTTGGCTCATCATCATCACTCGCTGAGTTCTTCTCTCTTTCGCCTTTATGTTGCTCAGTCATCGACATGTTGTGATGATCACAGGTTTGAGCTGTAACCATAGTAAAGGGAAGACCTTCGTGAATCTGTCGATGCTGATTCATGGAATTGTGATTGTGTCGATGCTGATTCATGGAATGTGGATGATGAACTCTCATGGAGCCTTGCAGATCGAATCCTCCGTACGAAGAAGTTCCACCACGAACCACACCTCCTTGAAGAAAATTCCCATCCATTTATCTTTTTCCCCCAAATCCAAACATCAGTTTTGAACTTGCTTCGTCTTCTCCGGTCAGCTTCTCTCTAACTTGTCTCACATCCACGACCATGTCACATGCTTGAGACACCAGCTTGTTACAGCCCTTAGCACTCCACTCTAGAACTTTGAATGCACTCTCTTGCTGTAAACATACCTTGCTTTACATTCACATGTAAGCAAACTCCACCTATCTTTGGCACTCGCATCTTAACCCTTAAAGATCAAACTGAATCTTCACCTTATACTCATGAGCTTTCTTTAGGTGTGCCTCTTTGTTATTGATAACAAACCCTTCAAAAGATTCATCCACTAGTCCTTCTTAAGATGCAAATAGGTGACCCAGAACTTTGACTTGTTCTCCTTTCCCGTTGTTGCTAACTCCATGACGTTCTACTTAAAACCTTGATCGTCACGGCCTGTCAACTTCTCAGATTCACAAGAATCTAACCCTTAACACCTGAGACTGAACCTGCAACCCAAAACTCCTCAAACCTTAGCCATACGACTTGTCTTTAACTCCAAAAGATTTCCTGATTTTCTGTAACTTTCCCTTGAAACTAAGTCCAGGAACCTTTTCTGATACTCAAATAACCATTAACACACATGGAATTCAAGATTCTAAAGCGTCCATGAATTCTATTCCAATGGCTAATTTGAACTAAACAATCTTGAACACCACCTTGTGATCGCAGCGGACAAAGACTTAAAGTCTAACAGGGTTTGAGCCTTGAGATTGAAGATGCAATTCTGATTCGAACTTGATTTAAACCAGAATCCATCTCATATGGAGGTTAACTGACTCCACCTTAAACCAATCTCTCACTGGTTGCACCGTAAGCATATTGCATCAGCCTCTTGTACTTCCATAACCAACTTTGTTTGATGTAAGTGGGTTTGATGACAGTGACGTGAGCTGCTTCTCAACGTCTAACTGATCGTAGCTAGCCTCTTCTCCACGATCCTGTTGTCGAGCTTGTTCTCACGGCGATCCTCCCGTCGCGTGATTCTTCTTCTCACAACGACTTCGTTCGTTGCGAGCTTTTACGTTGCTTGCGTTTTGACGGAAGCTTCTTCTTCTCGTCAATCTTAACAAACGTGAGTATAGAGACTAAGTTTTGATCCTTTAGATCGATTAACCTAGAAGCTCTGATACCAATTATTGAAAGCATACGAAGATAAAATAAAAGAGACATGCGAGTTTAACGAGTTCGGTGAGCCTGAATAGCATCACCTACGTCTCGCCGGGACCTAGCCCGGAATCCACTAGAGTTGTCACCAAGATTACAAACTTTCTCTCTCACAAGACTCTCACACAAAACCTAATGAGTTATATCTCCTCATATATATATAAGAACCAAGGACACCCCTAATCACTTATTAGGAAGTTTTACATATTTTAGATAACTCCTAAAACACATATGTATATTTAGATATCTCCTAAATATACTCTTGATCCTTATCTTCATAGTTTCTTAATTTGACTTCGAGCTTATGTCAACATAAAACACTTAATTAGTATAATCAAGGATGGCCACTACGAATGTTTGTATTAAAAGTATACAAATGACCATAGTCAACAAAAGAGAGAGCGAGAGACATACGCTACCAATAAATCTAGACCATGAGGTGGGCTTGACCCACATGCATCTAAATTATCCACACGTTCATAGAGAATCTATTAGAGTACATTATTTCATAACCATTTTCAAAGCACATCTTTCATTTTCCAAAATTTTGGATATATACTTAGCTATCTTATCCTTGATTATTCAACTTCCCAACTAATTTCCGACGCATAAAAAAAAAAAAAAAGTCAACAGATTTGACAAAGAAGGATAAGAAGCTACAAGTTGCAATCCTCAGAATTCTTTTTGTTGCGAATTTTAAATTCAAATTGCAAATGACATTATTATTCTTGCGTATCAGGTTCCAGTACAAAAATTCTAGAGCGTAATAAAAGATGTTCTTCTTGGGCCTAAGACCGGAAATTATAATAGTGATTTGAAAGCAATTCAGGGATAGAAGACCCAACTAAAGTTCGGTTTATAATTGGTACATAGAAAGTAAAGCAAAAACCGATCGTACCGATACTTTAGACTATGACAAGATTCAGGGAACTTCTTTTGTTAAAAGTTAAAACTAAACTCAATTCTCATTAAAATTATACTTATTGAGTTGGTATAAAGAGTTTTAAAGCTTGTTTGACTAATCTATGATCTACCATATAATTTACTTGTTTTAAAGCGAATTATCTAAAGAGTTTTAGAGTTTTAAAGCTAACTCCTTTAATCCTTTCATTTCAAGTTGGATTGCGTTCATTCCGTGTTTGGTGTTTTCACAACCTTGAGAATTTTCTGTTTATTAGGAATATATTTTCCTTTCTTTCTCTTCTCCCTCGTTTTTCTTATTTTGCTAATGCAAATCCCAGTTGTAGTTTAGTTTCCTTTTTGAAACGTCTTTTCTACGTTGGTTTCATGCCGAGAATGTTGATATTATGAATCGGTTTCTTTCTTTTCTGGTTTAGAGATATAGCTTCCATTCGGTTTAGAATCACGACCAAAATTCAAAACTATTATAACATTACGACATAAACACAGCCACACAGGTATCAAAAACTGCTCTTACGACCTAAACTTAATGTAGGTTTCAAGGTCAAAATCCTTCTGATGAAAGCTAGGTACAAACTAAAAAAAAGAAGCTAATTCCCTCATTAATTGTCAACTTAAGCATCTTAATGACATCCAAGCAATCTTCCACAAAAAAAAGACACCGATAATAGTCATCAGAAACCTTAGAAATAATCAAACAAGGTAACAAACTCAAAAATCCTTCAAATCATAGATTAATCAAATCAAAACACTAACAAAGAGTGTTGAGTCTATACATTCACATTACGTTACGACTATTATTCAGATTCCACATTTCTACTTCTCCTTCCTCTTCTCCAATCTTACATTAACCCAATATAATATAAAGAGAGGGAAAGATAGTGAAGAAACAGTACCAGAACCTCTTGAGCTTCTTCTTCTGGTCAATTCCGACACTCAAATGTCTAAATTCTCCAACTGGATGTTGCTCTTAAGAGGCACATAATCACCGAGATACCCACCAAGATGATCATACAGAGCCGTCTTATCGATCGTCTGATGATGATAACTCTTGCAAACATAATAAAACACACTCTGAACCAACAGACCCACAAGATTCACCATCACAAGAACACCAACAAGCAACCCACCAACAAGTGTCCTAGTCAAAGTCCCAACCTTTCCTCCTCCATGAACCACAATCGACCCAAAAGCACCTCCGATCAACGCACAGAGCAAAAGGTAAACAAAGACCAACCCCATAGCCATCTTAGTCTTCCCTTTGAGAAGCTCATAAGCTTTTTTCATGGCAGCAAGCCCATAGACAGGCTCAAGAACAGAGATCACACTACCTAGATGCCACAACGCAGTGAAATAGACATGAACACCGAAATACAGAACAGAGATTATGATTCCAGCTATAACCGCTAAGCCTACACTGTTCAAATCGAGAGCTACGAGTAGGACCACTAAGAACACGAAGAAGACTGCGTTGTAAGCGAACATCAAGAGAGCAACCCAAAGGAAAGTGATCAAGAGCCGTTTGAAGACTTTGGGAATGGCGGAGATGGTTGAGGAGAAAGAGACCGTCTTTCCGGTGTAGAGAGAGGCGACGGTGAAGACTACGGCGGCGGTTGAGAGGAGAGAGAAGGCGAAGAGGAAGATCAGGTAGCAGAACTGGAAGATCAGGAGCACGGTCCAGTCGTGACGTGAACGATCCGAGTTTGGTGGGTCGGACGAGTCGAGCTTGGCGAGAATCGGCTGAGTGAAGAGCGAGTGAGCGAGGATGGCGAAGGAGAGAGGGAAGATTAGGGACAGGGTGATGAGGTAGAAGGTTCTTGGAGAGCGTTTCTTGATTGAGATCGATTCTTGAACCAGTTGAGGAATCGTCAAGAACTGGAGCTCTTCTGGCTGGAGATCCATGGCGAGTTTTTTGTCGGCTGAGGATTTTCTGATCGAATTTCTTGAGAGAAAGAAGCAGAGGAGAGATGAAGAAACACCGATGGGTCAATATCGAAATCTGAGAGGAAGATGAGTTTTTTTTTTTTTTAAATGAATAGCTAAGAAGATGAAAACTGACGATAAAGACTTTCTTGGAAACTTCTGGGAAACTCTCAAAACACGTTTTTGTTTTTTTTTTTTCTTTTGACTCCGTTTGTACTTTGTACCAATTTTCTTTTTTTACCAATTCTTTTAATTTCATTTTGCTTTGATTTTATATTATAGAGTTTTTCTTTGCTTTATTGAATGGGAAAAAATGTAGTTGTTTGTGCATTAAAAAAAAATGTAGTGGGTATCACTAATGTATCGTCAAAAAAATCTCTCTCTATTATTTTGTTGGGAAAGATCATTGATTTCTCTCTGTATTTTATTTGTCATATCTCTTCTATATTGTAATAATTTGAAATGAAGATGCGTTAAAAAAAAAAAATGTAGTGGGTCAAGTCTTCTTCTATGAGCAGAATTCTTTTTTTGCATGATGCTGAGACGCAATCTTGGAAACTTTCCAATTTCTTCTTCTATTTTCAGTGAGACTTTCACCTTCTAAAATACCTACTTTTTTTTAATACGTACTAAACATTTTAATTTTTTATATTATGTGTGTGTATCATTAAATTAATGCGTACCTACGGAGTTATATATATATATATATATGTTTTCGAATAAACAAGTTCAAAAAGTTGCAACATGATTAAAATTGATCAACATGTCAAGAAAAATTTAAATCTGAAACAATTATTGAAATTGTATGACTTAAAGTTCTAATTGTTTGTTTGTATTTATGTTTCTCTTTTATTTATCTGTTCACGATATTAATTTAACACATAAAACGGATAAAACTACTAGGATCTAGTTTGTAATAGAAGTAGAAAGAAAAGGCAAATATGTTCACTAATTAACTCTACTTTTTAAAAGTGTTTTCATAGATTAAAAAGAAGAGGGGAACGTGAAATTAATAAATAGGACCTTACTACAACAAAAAGATTAAAAAAAACTCTTAGTAAGTTAGCATGATTACTTTAGTAGGTTTGTACGTGTTTTTTTTTTTTTTTGAAACACAGTAGGTTTGTACGTATATGATTACTAGTCTATATCTTATAGTCTACAAACTAAATTTATAGGTTTACATTTGTAGGAAATAGAAACTAATGAGGACTAATGCTGTTCTTCCACTGAATCGCAGGTGCAGAGAGATCACATGGACTGATGTATGGTCCCAACGGTTAAAAGTCGATATCAACTTTTTAATACATAAGTACATATCTTATAGCTTCCTGTAAGGAAAATAGAACTCACAAGTTAATTACAACTGTCATCTTAAATTATAAGATAGATCAAATGTTGATGTATAAGAACGATCCCACAAACACATACTTACAAGATATATCTTATATATTCGCTATACCTTCAACATTTTTTGCATGGTTATAGTTATGTGTAGAAAAGTCTAATAAATGGACAAGATCGGTCCTTGATTATACTTTTGATTTTTTTAAGTTAATTTCTTTATTCGTTTTGTGTAAAGAAATGTAACACATGCATGATTTTTTTTTTTTTGTCTTTTTATCAGTCGGGATGTAATAAATATGCATGTTAGATACTTATTAATTGTTATCGTATCAAACCACTAAATCGTGGGTTTGGCTTGCGTTTTTAACCCATATGATACGACAATAATAAAACATATATCATCACAATATATATAAATAGAATAGATTGCGCACACATACACATTCCACATACAAATTTTTTTTTGAACATAGCCACACATAATTTATCAATAAATAATTGATTTTCCTATAGCTAACTATATTATTATTTTTTTGGTCGAAATCCTATAGCTAACCATATAAATATCTCAATTGTAGCAGAAACTAAAAAATGAAATATATTTTAAACATACTAGTAAAACTTTTTATTCTTCTTTGTGAACCTTCCAAAAAAATGAAATATATTTTAAACATACTAGTAAAACTTTTTATTCTTCTTTGTGAACCTTCCAAACAGCTAAACTAGAGTACCATTTTATTTACCTTCAAAAGTTCATTTATCATGTATAGAGAGTAATTATGAAAATAACAGTCTATATATATAGATAGCAACTATTCATCTCAAGGTCTCATTTGCTGAAGAAAAGAAAAAATGCAACCACAGTTCTGTCTTTCTCCCTCTCGTTTTGCACTCTCATCGAATTAGGGTTTTAGAACGACCGATTGAAGATGAGGAAAGGTAAGGTAGTGATAAAAAAGCTAGAGGATAAGGTAAAAAGAAAAGTGACTTTCGAAAAGAGAAAGAAGAGTCTAATGAAGAAGGCACATGAACTCTCTGTTCTCTGTGATGTCCCCATTGGTCTCATCATCTTCTCCGAAACGGACAAGCTCTACGCTTTCTGCTCCCACTCCACCAGGTTTATATATGTATATAAAACCCATGTATATATGTGTCATAGAATCATACATATGTGTGTTCTTGCTATATATATTTGTCTCATATTATCAATCACATACATATGTGTGTTCTTGCTTTGGTGGAACAAAATTAAGAAAATAATTTTTTTGCTCTTTCGCTGTGATTAGTCCATACCATCATCATCAATCATCATCACGTACGGGTTTCTTCTTAATTTTCTTTGATTTATTCAAGAGAAATTTTTTAGTGTACACTTTAAAAGTACTTAGTAAATTTTTATTTATTCCGTTCAACATACGCAAGTTTTATGTGTGGTTTTTTGCCATCTATTACATCATTTAGAATTTTTATATTCTTTCTTGGTTTGAATTTTTCTCTTTGAAATTTATAAGACTAAATCAAAGAAATAAAATGAATATCTTCGGATATATGGCTAGGTTTGATACTAAGAAAGTACTAGTGATTTTCATAGTTTTCTGATCCAAAAACACGCATCTTAATTAATATTTTCTGTTTCTATAAATTTCCAAATTTTCTTTGATTTTTCAAACGTCAGCATGGAGAATCTCATCATGAGATATCAAATGGCAAAAGAAGGTCATGCCACTGCAGTCCACAGTTTCCACCCAGTAATACTAAAACCTTCTAATATATTAATTACAACATTTACTTGATCACATTTTTCAAATTCATGGATTAGATATATGATTATAAATTGGTTGCAGGATCACGGATCACATTGTGAGGAAACGAAGGAATCAATGATGAGGGAGATAGAGCAACTTAAAATGAATCTTCAATTGTACGGAGGCCATGGCTTGATCAGTCTCTTAACCTACGACGATCTCCTTCGTTTTGAGCTCCAGCTCGAATCTACTCTTCAAAATGCTCGAGCTCGTAAGGTATATATATATATATATAGCATAACTACACTTGATCCACATATATACATTCATATAAATTCATGACTTCTGTTCAATATAAATGTACATATGTGTGTAGATATATACGTATTTTGATGAAAAATTGTTTCATACACCCAGTGTTGTTCCTCTATATTTCAAGATTTGTTTTGTTTTAATCGTTTTATTAATGAAAATTAAAGGCCCTCGTCTCTTGTTTACTTTTTATGTAGTTTGAGCTCATGCATCAGCAGCAACAAGACGAGTCTAAGCGTAAGGGAAAGGGAAAGGTGAGAGTTTTTGTCATTAGTATTTTTTCTAATAAATCTGATTAACTGAAACAAAAATATATACTAGCATTTTGTAATTTTTTTATACTTAATCAAATTAATCTACAATCATATTTCATCTGTTCTTGTTTTTCTTTTAATAGGAAATACACATGGATGAAGAGAACCAACATTTTTGCCATCGGGTACATACATGATACATGATTAATTACATGCCTTTGCGTTGTGTGTACTACATTTATGTTTTCATCTGTGTAGTTTTTACATACGTACAAGTTAAAAATATATAAATGACGAAACTAACTTCTTCTTTTGGGTATTTAATATGAAGGGGCAAGGAGGTTCTTGGGAGCATCTGATGTGGCAAGCAGAGAGACAGATAATGAGGTGTCAAAGGGAAGAAGATGATGACTTCATGCGTCGGCAAGTGGAGGATGAGTTCCATTTTAACGGTGACGAACAACCTACCGGCTTTCTTCAGCTCTTCCGCACTCCGTCGCCATCGCCGTTATCTAACCCTGACTCCAAGCCCACGCCCAAATAAGTGTTAGAAAAAAATACTGTCAGTATAAGACTCTGTATGGCATATAGAGAGTATAAGGGTTGATCCGGTTTGGTTCGGTTAGGTTGGTACCATGCTTTGCTGATTTCTAATGAAGACTGTCCATGCTTTTATTTTCTTGGGGGTTATGCCCGAAGAAGTTGTGTTCTTGGTTGTTGAATATAAAGTGTTGTTCATTGAAGGAACACTCTCAAATGACATAAAAAAATTAAAAATTAATAGACATCGCAAAATAATTCGATTACAATTGGAAAGGAAAACTCTGTAGCCTCGACAAATTCACAACAGTAGCTGACATATGAGAAAGGAGTAGAGCTGACAGATTTTGAACCTCTTGAACAGTCACTGATGATTTTAGAGCTCGTTGATCGTAGATTATTTGGTTAAACATGAATGGTTCTCCTTAACCGGGTGGCCACTTCATCTGTCGGCCCCCGAGGACGTGCAGATGAAGATGGTAAATAGATTGACCTTGATGAGAGGAAGTCAAGTCAGTTAAAAGTGTATGATGATGATGTTCGGTCGGATGGAAAAAGGAAAAAGACTTACAGCCTTGAGCGCCGTTGTTTATAACCACACGGAACCCGTCGAGGATGCCTTCTTTCTCAGCAACAATCTTTGATGCGTGCAGAAGTTGACCAAGAACCTCTACGTGTCTTGGTTCAGCCTGCAAAAGTGTTTTACGGGAAGGTAAGGTTCAGGTAAGTTCCTAAACTGTTCCACCAGAAGACAAACCTTAATCTTCTTTTCACATGACCTTTTCTCGCGTCTATGATCCACACGCAGGCAAAAAGATAAGGCATATTGCTAATCGTTACTCGTAAAAGAACACCATAACATTGGCCATAAGATGAGATCTAAAAGAGCAGACTAAAAGAGAGTGACAAGAAGCTATCTAATTGTGATGAGACACAATGAGCTATTTGTTTTCCGTCTTTGCATTCGAATCACTATTTAGGACAGCTAGGGAGTATTCAACTTACTGACCTTCCCAAGCGTGGTCAAGCCATCTCTCAACTTGGGTATGACCAAAACATGAACAGGAGCCTGCGGGTTTATGTCTCTGAATGCCAAAACCCTTTCATCTTCATACACAATGTCTGATGGAATCTCTTTTGATATAATCTTGTCAAATCTAAAACAATAAAGACATAGTCTTTCAGACTTCATATCTACTAAACCCATCACGAACATAAACGTAGGTCACATGTTTGAAAAATTTGTCTCATTTGTGGCAAAAACACAAAGACTCTCAGATTTCACCTCCAGCATTTGATGATAATTCAGATGAGTATCTCAGTGAGGCAATAACAAGAGATCAAATAAGTGAAACCGTGTGTTAGTAGAAACCGTACATGGTCGGAGCTCCGGTGTCAGCAACAGCAGCAGCAGCCTTCGCGGCGGCCTCTTCATTGTGCGCAGCACGTGTAGAACAGATGGATCTGCCGAACGATTAAACCAATCAGCTAAACATATTAAAAAATTCGAATTAAACTAATTAATTTTCACCTTGGAGAGCCGATTCGAGGAAGAACCCTAATCAAGTCTCCGGTGGAGAAGATTCTCGAATTCGCTCGAACAGACTGAGCAATCCTATTCGTACAGAAGTTCCTGAAACACGAAACGCTCGACGCCATTAGCAATTTCAACAAGAAGAAACTACAAATATTTTGTACTGATTTTTTACCGAAACAGCATAGAGGAGGAAGTAGTGAGAGCCATTGAAGCCTCTCTGCTTGAAGAACCGTTTCGATTCACTTTTCTTCTTTCAACAGCTTTTAATGATAAACGACGTCGTAACGAGTCTTTATATTTCGTTCACAAAATATTTTTCAAAATGATTTTTAGATATTTAATTATTATTATTAGAGAGAGAGAAGAGAAAGGAGAGAAGAAGAAGAAGAAGAAGAAGAAGACGAGGACGACGATGGCGAATTTGATGATGCTGAGGTTACCAACCAGCTTGAGGAGCTTCTCCGTTTCATCTTCCTCGTCAAACGGTAAAGCTCTCAGTGTCTGAAAGTTAAGCTGAAGGTGAAGTTTGTATGTGTATTGATTTTGGAATTCAGGTTCGCCGCCGGTGATCGGAGGAACTAGCGGCGGTGTAGGGCCGATGATCGTGGAATTGCCGTTGGAGAAGATACGTAGACCGTTGATGCGAACCAGATCCAACGATCAGAACAAAGTGAAGGAGCTCATGGATAGTATCAGCCAAATCGGTCTTCAAGTTCCGGTTAACAAAAACTCGCTCCCTTCTTCTTATTCTTCTTCCGGTTATCTAATTTTAAAATTGAAGATTCTAAATTTCGCCACGTGGGGTCGTTTTGTGACAGATCGATGTGATTGAAGTCGATGGAGCTTACTATGGTGCTTTTTTTTCTTTCTAAAATTCTTGTTTCTTGATGAGTCATAACTTCTGTTTTCTTGAAAGCTTTATAGATGATGATGAATCTGCCATTGTTGTAGGCTTCTCGGGTTGTCACAGGTACGAGGCGCATCAGAAGTTAGGGCTCCAAACTATACGCTGCAAAATCCGCAAAGGAACAAAAGAAACACTAAGGTATGTATATATACGTGTTCTTCCAAGAAAGTTGTAAAATCTGAATTGAAGATTTTGCTTACATTAAGCTTCTTTGGTTTCACAGGCATCACCTTCGCTGAGAATGTTCACTTTTATATATGACATTTGTAATTGTTGGTGAATCTGTGTGTTTTTCTGTATAAAGTGGTTTAATAAGAACTTTCGTATAATCTCTGAGATTAATTTTCTGAGATTCTCTGATGTCATTTGTCAGTGACTCTCTCTAATTGGTCGGAGAACTACGATCTATTTGCGTAGTAAGTGGCACAACAGTCCAAATGATTCGATCATACGAAACATTTCAATATCATTTATTTGAAGTTGCAAACTAGTTTAAGAGCTTTCAAACTAAATCAACTATACTATGTCAATTGGTATCACTCGAGCAGAATGGTTTACTACTTTGGTGATACGATACAAAGACATTTTCAGACTGCGTTTTGAATCTCAAAACGTATAAAAAGTTTTGTTTGTTATCCACTGATAAGCCAAAAGGCATAATTGATACTTACAAGACATGAGCCAAAGCGCAGGCTGAAATAACTAGCCATCTAAGAAGAAAGAAAGGTTCATTATTAGGAAAAAGAGAGTCTATATGTGCACATTTAAGCCTGAACAATGGTGGCAAAAGAAAATATCTGACTCTGATTTATGCAGACCGTAAATGATAAGTGCTACAAGTGTATTATGGAAAAACATGTTATAAGTGTACTTATGACTTTAAAAAAAGGCCCAAGCATTAGTATACATTGTATCTACTAGTGGGCTAATTTTGTATAATCAGGCCCAAATTACTATCAAGCATTATATTATTAACCTTCATCAATTTAGAATTGTTTTACAAACCTTCATCAATTTAGAATGTTTTCGGTAATATGTACGTGTTTCATTCATCAGAGCTTGATGAACTAACCGAGAGCAATTTCGTCCAACAAACTTTTGGGAGATAATAAAATTTAACTAATAATCAGAAAATGGACACAAAAATAAATAAATAAAAACTATTTTTGCAAATGTCCAAAAATAGTGAAATGAATTATGCCAAGATGTCAATCGAACTTGACAGAAGCCGAACTCAAATTTGGACGGCTTGGGACTATTAATAATTTCTTTTTCGGGCCTAAAAAACTCGGACGCATCCAATTACAGTATTAAAATTTTACTGTTTCTGCACATTCAGGTTCTATAAAAATAGATGCAAATTATTGTTTAGCATTTACGTATCTTTGTTTCTTAACGGGAAATAATTGTGTTGTACTTAAAATTTTTGTTATGTATTATATCTAATTTCTTGTAATATATTGGCACACTTTTTCTCCACACGTCTCATAATTAAAAGTTTGTACTTATATATAGAGAACACTCTTATATGTATGTTTGTAATCAGCATTTATGATTTATACATATACTTATGCCTTCTAATTTATATTTTCAATGTAAACATAAAAAGTGATCAGATACTTTTGTATTAAGACATGCAACGCAATCTTCGTTTGACTCTAAAGATTTCATGCATCTTCGTATATTTTAATTTTGTGAATACTTTTAGTTTTCCATTTATTGTGTTTGTTTTTATATACCAACTTTGAAATAATAATATAATAGTATAGAGCTCGAATGTGTAATTGCTAGGTGGTCGATGCTGATTGACGGACACCAATAATCACGTCGTAGATTTGGGTTGGTTAAACGAATCTTGTTCACAAACTAATTGTCAACCAAAAAAAGACGAGTGAAGATTTTGTTTCGTCACACTTAATATAGTCTAATTATCTCTTCTGATTTCAATCATGGGAGACATTAAAACAGAATCACGTTTCTATGGACCCAATTATTAAATTATTTACGTCAATTATACAATATCAAAAACAAGGCAAACAATTAATGGAGTTATCATATAGACTCGTAGCGATATACTTGTTTTTTTTTGTTTCTTGTAGTTATTACGAAGACAAAGTAATGTACATATTTATGAAGGCACTGTTGATGCCTTCTTTTAAAAGTTAAAACTAACAGATCTTTATTGAGTCAAATTAATGTAGTTATTACCTTTTTCGATTTTCATTTGTAAGAAAATTGCATGTGTCATGTGCGAAATGGGAAATTATATAATTTTACGTAAAACTGGAAATGTTCAATTTATGTGTAAAACACAAAGACGTACCGGCGATGACAAATGACAACACATGAGCTCAAGACAACTTTATCTTCCAACCAATCTTGTCACACCAATGTCTTCACATTACTGATGTTTAGCAAATCTAATTAATACAGTTGTATATTATTAATTAGTAATGTATACAAATATATTGTATCAGATCAACAATAAGAACATGGTCAGTTTTGTGATTAATTAGAAGAATGCTGTTTTAGTATATGACAATAAAATTCAACGTTATGTCGTGCGTCGAAAATGTGATTATTTACTGAGGTGAATTGATGTACTAACCCATTATATAATTTTGACCCGGAAACATGGATGTATATATGTCTAAAACCTAAAAGTTCGTATAACTATATATATATATATATATAGTTTGGTACTCACTATTAACCACTACGATATTGATCATAACGCATTTGCTTATCTCAAGAACAATTAGAGAATTTTCGTGTTAATTATATTTTGAATGTTTCAATATGAGTTTTAGTGCGAGGAATCTAAGTTTTCACATAATAATTTATAAATATATATTTGGACGTATAGTGTAAGTTGTATATGGTGTAAACATGTTGGATGGATGGTGAGGGCTGAGGACAAGGAAAGAGGAGATGCAATAAGACAGAAGACGCGTGCAACGGAGATTTCGGATTCGGTCGAATCCTTTTCATTTGTCTCAGCCATTAATTCCCAAAACCCTATCTTCTCTTCCTCATCCATCTTTTGTTTTGTCTCTTCTATATATTATTATATCATTACATAAAAATAAAATTTATGTATAACTTATACATGGCCACGTTATTCAGTTGATATTCTTGATATTTCAATGATTCTTTGAAGATCGAAATCCAAATTTTCTTTTTGGCTAAACATATATATATTTTGAGCATAAGATTTGATTAGATGTGCCCACTATTAATTTCGTTTTGTATGTTTCTTCCTGTTTAAAATGTTTATGAATTAGAATTGAAAAATATTGCAATTATAACAAAAGAGGTTCTGACATATAATAATTTTATAATCATCTCATGATTCTAATCTAGTCGTATTTTACAATGTTAACCTACACATATATGTTTCATCATTTCTGCCATTTGTACACAGTACACATGGTATTTAATAAAGAAATGACCATAAAACAAAAATAAATGCACAGTTGTGGTCCATTTCTTTTGTTGGTAATAATCATCTGTGGTCCATTTATCCAAACAAGCATCTGTGTAATGTGTATTACTATTTAAAATAATTATATATATGTATATCGATGTGTGTGTGAAGAAGCTCGGTTACGATTTGAGCATTTGTCCTGTCTCTTTTCTTCCTGTTAATGTTTTGCTCTCTCCTCCTAAACCCCCAAATCTTGATGACTAAAAATTTCAAAAGAGGGCAATTTCAGATTATAGCTAGGGTTGATGTAAGATTTTAATGTCTACATGGATCTACTTCTATGTTGGTTCTGAGAGGCTGAAGCTGCCAGCATGATCTGGTAATCGCTAGATACGATATACACGCACCTCTATAGATATATAATCATATATACACATAAATTTACTTCCACATGTACATCAAAGTTAACTTTCCCACACAAAAAAACAGTGGTTTTTCCTCTTTTTACAGAATTAGCGATGTTTCTTTCTTTTACTACGAATATATATATCCATGGCCACGCATATGCATGTATGTGTGTGTGTAAGTGTATAGATATTAGATAGTAGTACCAGATCATCCTGCGGCTTCATTCACTCAAACCACCAACAATGGCAAAATTAACGATAAACTCAAATTTCAAGAGGAAAACGATTCTCCGTTGTTTTTGCGAGTCCCCTCTATCATCATTCCAGGTACCAATGCATTTTCTTGAAAGTCCAATCATTCATTTTTGTTGTATTACATCTTCTTCTTTTTTTATTTGGTTTCAAATGTTGTATTACATCTTCATTCTCTGAAATATACGCAAAAACGTTAACGTATGTAGTTAATTAGATATATCTACATATATGCAATTTCGCAAACAGATTTACATATGATCTAGTTATTGTGTATATGACCAGGCCAGTTCCTGTTACAAGGCAAGTAAAGCAAGTCGCACTTGCTTCAAACCACATGATATATATCAAATTTTAGAGCTAGCCACATTATACTTTATATGTTAGTTTGGTCAATTGGTTAATAGGTGCTCTCCTTACCCAACATATTTTATATTTTAATCAAATTTTAATGATTTTAAGTACTTTTCGATTTTTTTAGTGTACTATTTATCATTAGTATGTAATGTATATAGAAGGCCGCCACATATATTTTAATTGTGCTTTAGGCCACTCCAAACTGTTTGCTAAATCACCCCACTGTATATGACCTTGTCCACAAGCTCATGTTTGTTGGTAGAAACGCGTTTACATGTGACTATGTGTTTCTTTGCCTAAAATCTACAATTTAATATTCGTATAATATTTTCTAGTGGAGATAAAAAGAAGGGTGTAGTTAGTGACAATACGCATATTTAAAATTCATATAAGTAACAATTTATCTGATTTCAGACTCAGGAAAAAAGTGTGTATGACAAATCAACAAACTTTAACTACGTAGAAAAACGCAAATGTTAAGTGTTTCTAATAATGTTTAAAACGTCCTGACATACGATGCTTATTTCTCTTTCATGTTTAACAAATGTTCTACAACATATATTTGAACCTATAGTCTTATGATTGATCCATTGTGCTTCGTGATATGCAAAGAACAAGCTTGTTTGAATGCAAATAAGTTGGAACTTCTTTTGAAATAGAGTTTTGGTTTCTATAATCCCCCGCATCCATTAGTTAGAAACAAGCATTAATCATTGGTTCCAGATACACCTAATTAATCTTGAACACTATTACTATTTTTTTTTACTTGTTGACATCTGGCAGATTTTAATATAAATTGGACCAAAGATATCAACGTCTACACTATCATGTGCAATTGACTACGGATCAAGTCTTCTCTAATAAAGATTGTGCCGTAAGTAACCAATTATCGGTGTTGAGGTTCTCTGCGTTGATCAGCTAGACAGAAACTCGCGCAACTCCAGTCTTTGTTTCCAATATTTTTCATTTGGTTTATATATATATATATATATATATATATATATATATATATATATCTTTCATTTGGAGGACACATGATGGATTGTAGTTAAGATCTTGAATATTATTCCTCGTCATACTGGCATCCTTTATGTCTTTTTGTTCACTCGCTCGTAATGATTTAGTGATTTGTAGAAATTTACGATATTCGCTTCCGTTTATAAAATACTTTAAGAAGTTTTTTATTTTATGCAAATTTATACTTATATTTATGAATATTTTTATTATGCAGCAATCTTTTCTATTGATTAAGTTGCTTTTAATTAGTTACGTACATATAGAACAATAGTTTACTGTATGAGAAAAAAAATTATCGCTTCTTTTTTTAGGTTTTACAGAGGGAGTAGTTTAATAGAAAAACACTTTTAGAAATTGGGATCTGTAAGTATTAGGGTTTGAGAGATGATATATCAAGATTCATACTAATATAATATAGGATCCGTAATCACTTTATTAATATAATATACATGTATCAAAAATATAATATATGGAATTCAATTTCTGATCTCGAAACAACTGTGGACGGACCTACCTGCAGTTTATGGAAAATGATGTTTGTTTGAGCTATGTTTTGGTTTTGGACTTTGGTATCAAGCTTTGTAACGTTGATATATACGAGATAATCTAGTATGTATTAATTATTTACATTTAAACACATAACATTGTAAATTTACAGATGTATCAGCTAGCTTAGATGTTCTAAACAAAGTCATCCACGACAAGCAATATTTTCTGGACGAATAAATGGCAAGAAATGTGAAAAGAATATAATTGATTAGGTAAGAAAACTTAATGAATTCAAACTAATCATAAATCATAATGTGATTAGAGCCGGTCCTAACAATAATGTGGTTCCCAACAGAATTTTTTTTGGCCCACTAATTACTAGTACTAATTTATAAAAAGTAAAAAAAAAATGAAAAAATAAATAAATTACATGTGGTATATTTGAACTCTCCGCTTTACCGATTTACTTGACTGGTTTAAACGCGGCGGTTGCGGCTGCGGTTGCGGAAGTTTGCGGATGCATGTTGTTGCGGTTAATGGCGTTTTCTAGCGGTTTATACGACTGGTATATCGGTTAAAAATTATTGTGTTTGCGGATCATTTTTGACTGGTTCACCAGCGGGTGCAAAAGCAAATTAACTAAAAAATATTAAAATAAGTAAATTTTATCAATATTAAAAAAATATTGTTATGATAGAATTGAAATTATTAAAATAAGAAAAATTTATAATTATTAAAAACATAAAAATATTTATTATAATAAAAGTATAAAATAATTCAATCAACATAAATAATAAAAAATAAAAAATAAATTAATTAATGATATATTAATTTAGAGTTTTTAATATTAATTTAAAACTTTTGTTGTGTTTGCAGATATTTTTAACTGGTTTACCCAATGCAAAGCAAATTAACAAAATATTATTAAAATAAACAAATTTTATAACTATTAGAAACATAAAAAATTATATGATTATAATAAAAATGTAACAATAACTCAATCAACATAAATAATAAAACAATAAATGATAATTAAAAACAAATAAATTTATGATATATTAATATATATAGTTGGTAGATATATATATGAATATATTGATTTAAAGTTTTTATATTAATTTACAATTTAATGATATCCTTTTTTTTGTTGATAATTTTTTTTTCCAGCTGCAAACGCCCGCAGCCGCAAATGCCCGCAACCGCAAACGCTGGTTAGAAGGAGCTTCTCGGAGCTTCCGATTTTTAGCGTTATAAAATGGTAGAAAATGGTTTAAAGCGTATGAACCGCTACTAACCGCAAACGCAGCGTTTGCAGCTCATAGCGCAAAACCAATCAAACTCTTAATCATGTAAGCTGTAACAATTAGAAATAGTAGCGTTTTTGCTTCAAATTAGCACCTAAAAATAAATAAAATTTTCAAAACTAAAAGCACATGTTCGATGTGTTTGCTGGTCAAGGCGGCTCTGAACGTGATCAGTCATTCAGTAAAACAACCTAGTTGGTCTAAGTCTCTAAGCAATATGGCAAGTAATTAGTCACATCAATAACCACTTCTCTTTAGGAACTTCGACAAACACTAATTAAAAAGTCACAAACCTTTACACCCTTTTCTGTCGATTAAGTCGCATAACCACCACATGTATAATTGACTTTAAAAAAACAATAATTAAGAATAATAATCGAAAACAAAAAGTGATATACTATTGTTGGGAGGATCTTAAAGAACCGAACCGTTATTTGGTTTCACAAGAAGATGATCGTGCTATAAGAGTAGAGGTATTCCAAATATGTTAAATAGATTGGAGCCAAGTCAGCAAACTCTTTGCTTGTAGTGTTGCTACCGACTAACACATTTTACCTGTCTCGTAACTAATGGTTTTATGTGGCATAATAAGTCCAAGGACACATGTAGCTTTAGCTTTGTACTAAAAGTGAAAGCTCTTGTGCAAAGTATACTTTATGCCAAAACTATACATAAACTTTTGTGTTTGTGTCATCATTATGAGAGGTTCTCTTTCACCCGCATATTAATTTGAAAGACATAATAGGAAATTGAAGAAAACTGTACTAGTCTAATGCAATACAAATAACTAATTTTGTTTTTTGGTTTCTTTCTTAAGGTCAACAAATGCAAATTAGTACTCATCATTAGAAACTTTTTTTTTTCCTATTTTGATCCAATATTCATCATTGGAAAACTTAAAAGACGATAAAATTTCCTGAAAAGTGTGTGAAATGAAAACCGAAGGCAGGCACTAAGTGGATGTTAACAAGTGGGCCTGAGTCTCTCTATTAAACAAGAGATATGGAGAAAATGGGCTTACAACACAAAAGCCCAAACCCAACTAATGAATTAAAATCGGCTCATCGGTGAGAGAGGTCACAGACGGATTCACCGGGGAAAAAAACATCAAAACCATGAACTTCCGATGAGATCTTGCGATCGGTTGCAAGAAGCGCTGTTGCAGTGCCATCGTCGGATGCCGGAAGGACCGGCGAGGAAATCCGGTTGCAGACATCTGAACAAAGCGTTGGCGGAGTGCGTTGTGGGGGAGGCTTGCCCGGAGGAATTTGAGGCGGTGAGGTCGTTTTGCTCCAGCGGCGGAACCAGCCTGAAGCGCAGGCAGTGCGAGGAAGCTCAGTTCTCGCTTTCTCTCTGTCTCTCTCGCCACCAGCGACAGTTTGAGCAGCGTTAGTTAACGAACGAACCGTGGAGAGGTTCAGCGTGAAAGATTAATTTTGAGTTGATAAAGAGAGAGAGAGGATCAAAGCGTTGAATTTGGGTTCATCTGCAGTGATGTTGCTTTTTGATTGGTTGAATGTAATGAATCAAGAACCCATTGTGCGTCGTGGACTGCACCAAATTCATCTGCAATGGTTGAATCATGTCTGTAATTTGGATGCTGCTTCTGATGGATTTGTCTGATTTAGAATCTTTAGAGATGTTCTTGGATTCATAAAAAGGCTGCTTCTTGTTCTGTGTCCTGTAGTATTCTGCATTTTACACTACCAAAATTCCATCTTTGTAATTTTGTTCAGATAAACATTTAGGAAAAAAAATGTTTTTTTTTTCTTTTTCTTATATCAGCTTTGGTTTACACTCTCTCGTCCGTCCACTCACTCGGCCACGTTGATACATATATACAAATAAAAGCCAAAATCCACAAAACAGAATTCGATTTTCGAGTATTTCTCCGGCGACGCTGAGGATTAAAAAAATGGGAAGGTCTCTGATTTTCTCGGGAAACATGTCAATGAGAATCTCTCACTTGCCCAGATCATCTCTCCCGGTGACAAACCCATTTTCATGCCGGACAGTAACCAGAAGTTTCCGACATGGGTGTTCGATAATTTCGTCTAACAGCTTCAAGTCCACGACAAGACTCCGAACAAAAGCTGTTCTGTCTAAAGTTTCTGATCAGACGCATTATCCCAGAATCGGCGCTAAAACCACCGGACCTATATCGCCGGCACAGCTCCTCCAAGTCGTTGAAGCCGCCGCTAAAACCGGCGCCGAGGTTCGAATTCCATTTCTTTACAATACAATTTGCGATTTTTTTGTTGTTGTTGTTTATTGGAGGATTGATTGAAAAATTATGAGACTCGAAATTTTGTTCGATGGTAGTAGAATTATCGAGTTCTTGGGTTCGTAGAATAAAAAAACCAAACTTGAATTGATAAAATTTCACTTATTTTTCTGGTTTTCTTTTGTGATTTGTTTGGCAGGTGGTAATGGAAGCTGTAAATAAGCCAAGAAATATCACTTATAAAGGCCTCAGTGACTTGGTAACTGAGTAAGGGACTTAACACTTGAAGATCTTCCTTAGCTTGTGTAGATTGTGAGGTTTTATCTCTGTTCATGTTGATTTGATTGCTTGAAGCATTGAAAGTGTTTAGTATCTACTGAATTTGCAGTACTGATAAAGCAAGCGAGGCTGCGATTTTGGAAGTAGTGAAAAAGAATTTCAGTGATCATCTTATCCTTGGTGAGGAAGGAGGTATCATCGGCGATACGTCTTCTGATTACCTCTGGTGCATCGATCCTCTAGGTTTTACTCTCTTTAAAAACCTCATTGCTTTTTTTCTTCATGTATGGGACTTGCTTGAGAATTGAGTAACAATCTCTTCCTTTGATGCATAGATGGAACAACAAATTTTGCTCATGGATATCCCAGTTTTGCTGTTTCTGTTGGTGTTCTGTATCGGGGAAATCCCGCAGCTGCTTCTGTGGTAGATCCAATATATATACACATATACTTGCATCTGCTAAGTATTGCTTATTACGGTTCCTCTTTGCTGATTCTTTGATGTATTATTGTAGGTAGAGTTTGTTGGTGGTCCAATGTGCTGGAACACCCGAACCTTTTCTGCTACTGCAGGTACAAATGTGACAAGTTTATGTTTCTTATCTTCAGATTTTCTGTATTGAAGATTTGTCTATAACTAGTTCACTTCTTAGGTGGTGGAGCTTTGTGTAACGGGCAAAAAATTCATGTCAGTAACACCGATGCTGTAAGTAACGTAGTCTGGAAACCAGTTTAGTTTCGACATGGTGCGCATTGGTTTTTGGTGTTCTTACGCATCTATTTGGGTTTTGATTGTAGGTGGAGAGAGCACTTCTTATCACAGGCTTTGGGTATGAACATGATGATGCATGGAGTACTAACATGGAGCTGTTCAAAGAGTTCACCGATGTGAGTCGAGGAGTGAGAAGGCTCGGTGCTGCAGCAGTTGACATGTGTCACGTGGCTCTCGGGATTGCGGAATCGTATTGGGAGTACCGTTTAAAGCCATGGGACATGGCTGCTGGTGTTCTTGTAATCTTCTTTGTCCTTCTTGTTTTTTCTTCTTACCAAACTACATATGTTGTTGAGTTTGAATCCATGTCTGAAATTTGGACACAGATAGTTGAGGAAGCTGGAGGAGCTGTGACTCGAATGGACGGAGGGAAGTTTACAGTGTTCGATAGGTCTGTTTTGGTCTCCAACGGCGTTCTTCATTCCAAGGTTTCCATGAACTTTTAATGCTTTTTTGATCTGTCTGCTTTAGAGAATCAGTCTTGACATTTTTTCTGGTTTAAACCGTTGTAGCTTCTGGATAGAATCGCACCTGCTACTGAGAATTTGAAGACGAAAGGAATCGATTTCTCCTTATGGTTTAAGCCGGAAGATTATCATACAGAACTTTAAGACTTCTTGTCCTGAATTGTTTGTTCAAGTAAGGTATTATATTGCTTTATGGCTTTACTTCTTTTAGTTACATTATTATATGATCCAAAGATCGTTTATTTAGAACTTTAAGTTATAATAAGATTTGTGTTTCGAACTATGAAAGTGGACAATGATCTCTCTCCTTACACTTCTTGAACAAAGGCTTCATGGATCAACAAACCGGTCTTCCATCGTCCTGTCCACACTCATAAAGACCAAACTGAAGCTTGGTGTCTTGATTAAGCGATGTGGGACTAACCGAGATTTCGAACCGGCCATCTGATTCGTCAGGTATATTGACCGGTTCTGATCCGCCTTTGTTCTGGTTAACAGATTTGATTTTTTTCCATACCGTCTTGCCTTTCTTTCCGATTTTAGCAGACATGACGAGTGGGGCTCCGTCCCAACCGGTAGCCTCCAGTTTAAACGAGATTTTGAAACCGATTTGGTATGTTTTTCCGGGTTCAGTCTTCTCGAACGAACCGGTTACTTCTAACCAACTCACCATCTTCAGTTCAGCAGGCATCCTAAAACCAACAATCAAAATGAATCGGTTAAAACTTTTGGTATTAGTGACTCACAAAGTTGGTTTATTGGTTTAGTCGGTATGAATCGGAAGGTACCGTGGTTCTTTAGGGATGACCCAACATCTCGAGTCACCTCCCCAAACGAAATTAAGGCCACTCGGTTGAAAAATCCATGCTTTTCTATTGGTCTACACAATTTAACAAGAAAATCACAAGCAAGATAAACATATTTTAATGTATTATAGTCTTCCATTACTTAAAATCTTCATGAGAGAAGAAACGAAACAAAGGAACTCACATCAAGTTCCATTTTGGAGTCTGCCTTGTAATGAGAACTCTTTTGTGAGGACATTTCTTTGAAAAACTAACAATACCACATCTCTCGAATGAGATTTATAAAGGAAAAATAAAACACATTATTGTGACAGAAGAAGGAGAAACTAGTAAATTAGGCAAAATTCTGACTTTTCTTCAATTGGAGGGACAAAGTATTATAATGCCAACGAAAGGCAAAGCATATATCCACAGCTTGCTGCACTTAATCTCAAATGCTAATCTGAGAATCAAAACAATGTATGTCCCTGAAACTACTTGACACTGTTATTGATTCTGTAAAATATTAGATCTCAAGCCACTTTGAAATGTGTTGATGAGATATTTCAACAAAGTTTCTGTTTAATATGAGTTCAGAGATTTTTGTATTAATGAATTAAAACTGTGTTCGGCGATTATAATTAAGAGGTAAAATATGCTTTTAAAGAGTTTTAAAACCTATGTTAAGTTTAGCTAAACCAAGCCTATGTTATATTAATGGCTGATACCTATGTATTTACTTCTTAGATTGGTCACAAGACAAATGTTGTCAAAGCAGAAAAGCGTCCTTCTCAAGCAACATAATTAGCTATGTATTCTTATAGCAACATAAAGCTAATATTACTTATATAGAACTCTACCCAAGTCACAGGAGACGAGGATATAAGCTCAAACGCTTGCTGGGAAAGACTTGAAACACCCTGAAAGTCTATCCAAAACTAAAAAACGATAAATAACCTGAAGAGGACGAAAGCAAAAGCTAACTAAAACCGAGATAAAACAGAAATTCATAAGACGTTTCTTGAACAACATCCATTGCTTCACCCAGCTCCTTTTAAATGCATCAGTTTGTATATAGTCTTCAAACTATATCTAAGTCAAGATTTGTAACAGATCGATCTAATAGATTATATGTTGCCTTGTTCTTCAAAGATGCTTGACTTGAATTTGAGTAGCTTTCCATCGATGACATTAAGATCCTCCACATGGTCCATGAAGACTAAAACTGTACCACCATTCCCCAAACCTTGGATCTCAACAGTTTGGAGAGTGTTCCTCTCGGGATTTGTATGGGCCTCTTTGAGCACCAAGGTCCGGCCCATTAAGAGACTTCAACAAGCCCATCAATCAACCGCCCAGCCCGCCAAAATAAACAGTTATTTGACGAGCCCATTGACGCGTCGACGGCCCGGTGAGCGTGTACGGCTCGCACTGACGTCATTCGTTTATGGTTTTTGTCTCGCTCAACACGCACTATAAATAGGAGCCACTGTAGAGCTAAGAATCATCGGAAATTGACTTAGAGAGCGCTGGGCAAAGAACTTATAATTGCCAAGCACTGACTTTGTAAAAGACTTTAGTTATTTTTTCCACTCTTTCAATAAAAGACACGAACAAATCACTCTTTAATATTTGGACGACCCCTTTGAACCTTTACCGAGCGCGAGCACGTAAAGCTTGACGAGCGCGAGCGCGCAAAGCTTCACGAGCGCGAGCGCGTTTCCACCACTACAGGATTGAAGTAGCAAACATAATAATTATCATGAAAAACAATTTCACCTCTCGCGGTCATTCCAACGACGGAAACATCTTCATGACCAAATTCACTAACAGGCAAAGTATAGACATATTCCGACAAGTACTGTCTATCAATATTCTCTAGAACTCACATACGAAACTCCATGGCTTCATCACTAATAGTCTTCCAACAAATCACACATAATTTACAAGGACCACAATGGCAATTTTCAGTAGAAAGGCATTCTGTACCACCAAGGTGTTCGAAGCCATTAAAGTTGACAAACATGAATTTTTCAGACCTAACGTCAAAGCAAGCTATCACAAAACCGGGATAATCTTCAGCTAAGTAATACAGAACCCCATTGATGCATATCCCGTTACTCAAAGGCTCATGTCTTAAAGGACATTCGATCTTCCTCCAGGTCCTCCACGTCATTATTCCAGTTCGGAATGTCAGAATTCTATTATCATCACCACAACCTGGATAAGCCACGAACAATACTTTGACTTGTTTGTCAATCGGATCAAACCCTAAAAAGCTAAACGACTTTCTGTATCTCCTCAGTTTAGGTAACATCGCATACTGTCCCGTGATAGGGTTACATATCATCACAGGCACGAAATCCTTCTTCGTGGGCCACATATCAGAAAAATAGATCAAACCAGAGGCATAGCCATATGAAAAATGTCTGAGGTCACTACTATATAGGATTGTCACCTTGCCTCGAGGGAACTTGATATGAAAATCGGCGGCTACTACAAGAGATGACGACTTCTCGCACGGACTCTGAAGCTGAGGCAACGAGAAGAAGCTACAGTACTTGTTGTATCGTTCGACGACCGCAAGTAAGAGACGTGGACGAGCCAAAGAGTTGGTCAAGAACAACTCATTGAAATAAGGACGGTGAAGCCTACAACGCCATAGCCTCGACAAGAAACGGAACCTCATGGCTGACTTTGCAGGCAATCTGGAGAATATCTCGTTGATGAGATCAGGTGGTATGGGTTCCAAGATTTCCCCTGATCCGCGTTGATTGCCTTGGGACATGGCTGGCTTGTGTTGTAAGCAAGCTTGGTCTCACTGATTGATATGCGGCTGAGGAGAAGAACTAAAAAAAGAAAAGAAAAAGCTAGGGTTGAAGATGAATTATATATATATGGAAGATTAATCAAAGGATGATCAAGGGACGTGATAAGTTTATTACCATTACTAGGTGAATGCGCGGATAAATTTCATTATTAAAATTTGTAAAATTACATAATTTTTTTTTTTTTTTATAAATATTTTATTACCTTTTTATATTTGATTAGTTTCTTTGAATATATATTACTACCTTAAAAAAGATGAAGAAAAAAGAAAATCATCATGAGTTTAATTAATTGAATTATAATAGACAGAGAAAATAATTAATAGTTTCTGAATTTTTTTATTATTTTTTCAACTTCTCATTTTCCTACTCATTGTATAAATATCTTAAAATTTATATTTGATTAGTCTCTATGTATATATTGAGGATCGTTATATTTTAAGAATTTCATATATAAGGAAGTCGGAATGACGATAAAACACCATGGATTTAATAGTTGAGAAAAAGTTTATAAATAAAAATTAATTATTAATGATTGTTGTAGAAATAAGATAGTGTTTTTATTAATTTTTTTAATAAATAGATACATGTCAATCCCTGCATGACCCATGTGGCAAGCAGTTGGAGTTGGAGAAAGTTAATCAACAATTATATATAAGACTAGGGGTTAACCCGCCCTAAGGACGGATGAGCAGATAAATAAATAATCGCAAGATGATTTTAATTTAAACGCATATGTTAAATTTAATAAATATTTTAAAATATTTAATTTAATTTTAGTTTAAAGTAACACTAAATTTAATTTTTTGTTTTGTTATTCTTGCTATAAATTATAGAGTTATCTCATTGTTGAAAAATTCTCCTAAATATATAATTATTATGCATTTTTTCTTATTGTTTATATTATCATGATTCTAATAATACAATAGAACTTTTTATAAATCCAGTCAATTGATATTAATATGGATAATTAGAATGTTTTTCTCTCTTGTATATTTGTCTCTTTAATCCATTCATACCCTCTTACTTTCCAAAAAAATCAATTTTTGTCTTAATTTTTCTTTTACATTTTATGGTAAACCGCTGATTTAAAATAAGTATAAAAAAATAGTCGGTTTAGTATCATTCACAGAACGCCTTAAGCTATATAATCAACGCTACCATTTAGTTTCTTTAATCTCATGTGGCTATATTTAGAAACATAAATGCCATACATATTTGTTTTAATAAAATTGAAAGATATGATGAGTCAGATGACCTTAGAATGACTTTTGAATGATTTGGTGTGTTCTATTGTTTCTCAATAAATATTTCAGAATTTACTTTGTTTTTATGCGGGAAATAATTATTATATACTTTGAACTCTGAAACTTAATATGCTTATTAAATATTAAATTTTAGTAATCATAAACCATAATCTTCTGTATTAATGGCATCTTGTGTATTAATTTATTCATTAAAATTCTATAAGCTTCAAAATATTATTCTGAATTTCTACTATAAAGTTTGTATATTCATTTTTGTAATTTATAATTTTAATATTTTTGGTTAAGTTAAATTCAAGACCTTAATTTATTTTTCAGATGCAAATTTTAAATTTTAATTTTGAAGTACAAAATTTTAATTATAAATATTTGAATAATACATGCATGTTCATATTCTTTTTTAATGGATCATATATGTAGCAAATGGATTAATGGAACATAAAAAAGAATGTTGCAAATGGATTAAGTTTTATAAATGGGCTTAATGGATATTGTGATTAAAATAAAATATCATTTTTTCATAAAATAAAATATCAATTTTCGAAAATATAATTATAAATTTCTACTACATATTTTGTATATTGATTTTTTTCTATTTTCTAATTTTATGACTTTTGGCTAAATAAAATTCAGATATAAACTTTGAGTTTTATTTTTGGGTGTACAATAAAAATGACTTTTGAAATTCTTTTTAAAACTGTTATATTTAAATATGATAGTTATTATGGATATTAGAGTATAGATAACACAAATTATAATTAATCATGTATATAGTTTTTTATTAAAATAAATCAAATAATAATTATAGATAAATAGTTTTGATGAGGTGGCACTCTAAGAAGAAGAGAGAACATTTCACTTTATATATAGATTCCTTCTCACTGAGCGCTGTTCTTCTGTAAGAATAACGGCCCGCAGTAGATTAGAATTATAGCGAGACGACACGGTGTTTTACAAGAATGCCTTTTTTAGTTTTTTTTGTTAAAAAGCAAGACTTTAAAAACTTTCTAAGAACACTTTGTTCCGACTCTCCGCCTGTTACACCGTCGAACTTTAGTCTCCTTCACTATGGCATCACGGGTTTTGTTCTCGAGCCAATTCACCTTCTCGGCGAATCCGCCGCGGGAAACCTCGATTGCTCCGTTTTCGCCTTAACGGAATGCTCTCTCCTTCTCCTTTCGAAGTGCTGTAGACCGATTTGCGATGCGGATTCGACCGCTTGTAAAAGCTGCTTCATTTGCTCCAACTGTAGCGGAGGTGGATAGTTCGAGAGACGAACCGAGAAGGAGAAAGAAGCTTGCTGTGTTTGTGTCGGGAGGTGGTTCGAATTTCAAGAAGATTCATGAAGGATGCAGTGGTGGTTCTGTTAAAGGGGATGTTGTTTTGTTGGTCACTAACAAGAAAGGTATCGCCTTTCTTCTACTGCGCAATTGATTTTTGCTATTTCTCTAGTGATCTCTTTTGATGCTTCTGTTGAATTGATGATAAGTTTGAAGTCTAATTAATTGGAATAAAGTCTCCTCTTGAGTGTGATAATGTGCATTGATTTGGAGTTTTCGATTTGTGAATTTTGGGACGCTACAATACAGACTGTGGAGGTGCTGAGTATGCAAGAAGTAATGGGATCCCTGTTTTTGTATTCCCAAAACCGCAACGAGATTTAGCTGATGGACTCTCTCCTACAGAGCTTGTGGATGTTCTTAGGTTTTGCTCTCTTTACAAATCTCATTGCTTTTTTCTTCATGTATGAGTCTTGCTTGAGAATTGAGTAACAATCTCTCTTCCTTTGATGCATAGATGGAACAACAAATTTTGCTCATGGATATCCCAGTTTTGCTGTTTCTGTTGGTGTTCTGTATCGGGGAAATCCCGCAGCTGCTTCTGTGGTAGATCCAATATATATATATACATATAGTTGCATCAACTAACTATTGCTTATTACGGTTCCTCTTTACTGATTCTTTGATGTATTGTAGGTAGAGTTCGTTGGTGGTCCTATGTGTTGGAACACCCGAACCTTTTCTGCTACTGCAGGTACAATGTGACAGCTTTATGTTTTTTATCTTCATAGGTTCTTTATTGAAGATTTGTCTATAACTAGTTCACTTCTTAGGTGGTGGAGCCTTGTGTAACGGGCAAAAAATTCATGTCAGTAACACCGATGCTGTAAGTAACTTAGTCTTGAAACCAGTTTAGTTTCGACATGGTGTGTATTGGTTTTGGTGTTCTTATGCATCTATTCGGGGTTTTGACTGTAGGTGGAGAGAGCACTTCTTACCACAGGCTTTGGGTATGAACATGACGATGCATGGAGTACTAACATGGAGCTGTTCAAAGAGTTCACCGATGTGAGTCGAGGAGTGAGAAGGCTCGGTGCTGCAGCAGTGGACATGTGTCACGTGGCACTCGGAATTGCGGAATCGTACTGGGAGTACCGTTTAAAGCCATGGGACATGGCTGCTGGTGTTCTTGTAATCTTCTTTATCCTTCTTGTTTGTTTTTCTTCTTCTTACCAAACTACATATGTTTTGTGGAGTTTGAATCCATGTCTGAAATTTGGACACAGATAGTTGAGGAAGCTGGAGGAGCTGTGACTCGAATGGACGGAGGGAAGTTTACAGTGTTCGATAGGTCTGTTTTGGTCTCCAACGGCGTTCTTCATTCCAAGGTTTCATGAAACTCTAAATGCTTTTAATCTGTATGCTTTAGAGAATCAGTCTTGACAATTTTTCTGGTTTAACCGTTGTATAGCTTCTGGATAGAATCGCACCTGCTACAGAGAATTTGAAGACGAAAGGAATCGATTTCTCCTTATGGTTTAAGCCGGAAGATTATCATACAGAACTTTAAGACTTGTTGTCCTGAATTGTTTGTTCAAGTAAGGTATCATATTGCTTTATGGCTTACTTCTTTTAGTTACATTATTATATGATCCAAAGCTCGTTTACTTAGAACTTTAATCGATGGAACTTGAGTTATAATAAAGACTTGTGGTTCGAACTACGGAAATGGACAATGAGCTCTCCTTACACTGAAACTACTGAAACTACTTGACACTGTTATTGATTCTGTAAAGTATTAGATCTTAAGTCAATTCGAAATGTGTTGATGTGGGATTTCTAACTAAGTTTCTGTTTAATTATAACGAGTTCAGAGGTTTTCGTATTGGTGAATTAAAACTGTGTTCGGCGATTATAAGAGGTAAAATATGATATTAAAGAGTTTTAAAACCTATGATAGGTTTAGCTAAACCAAGACTATGTTATATTAATGGCTGATATCTATGTAATTACTTGTTAGATTGGTCACAAGACAATGGTAGAAAACAAATGTATATTCCACCAATTCTGTAACAAACTATCTTGAATCCACAATTCGGATTCAAGCCCAAAGAGTTTTCACTCACAACATCGATAAATCTCTCTCTCTCGATCTTGTCTCTTTTTATAGTCAACTGAATACAAGACTAACAAAAGAATATTAAGGCCCAATTACACAATTCAAGCCCACTTATAGCCCATTAGTATTCATTCCCTCTTCCTTTCTTGCCAACTCATTCCTCTGCCTTCGTGTATAGACACGCCAAGGCTTATCAATACCCCGGGCTTTGAGAACCAACTTGTCCTCAAGTGAGAAAGAAGGAAATTGCCTCTTCAAATCGATCATACGGATCCAACTATTCTCGTGACTTGGTAAGTTCTTCCAAGCAACCAATCCTTCAAGATGACCCAAAGCATCATAACGTGTGTCAAGCAAATCTTGAGGCTCGAGAACGAGTTCATCCAACAGAGATAGAGACTGCGGTAAAGGAGTAATCTCTACTCCGGCGCCTACAACAGGCTTAAGTTGAGAAATGTGAAAAACGGGATGTATGCGAGAATCCGCTGGTAATCTCAACTTATAAGCTACTTTCCCAATACGCTCCAATACTTCAAAAGGGCCGTAAAAACGAGCTGCCAGTTTCTGATTGAAGCGGCGACTCACAGAATGTTGGCGGTATGGTCTTAACTTCAAATACACCATAGACCCCACCAACAATTCGAGATCGCGTCTATGCTTATCCGCATTAGACTTCATAACTGCTTGAGCCCGTAATAAATGTTGCTTTACGTCAGCCAACATACTGTCACGTTCCTGCAGCATCAGTTCCAAATCACCATTAGCCGTAGAGCCAGACTCGTAAGCTAACAAAGCAGGAGGATCACGGCCATACACGATGTTGAACGGTGTAGTACGAGTGGCCGTGTGGTACGAAGTATTGTACCATAACTCAGCCCACGGCATGTACTTCGCCCACAGCTTCGGATGAGACGAAGCGAAGCATCGTAAGAACGTTTCCAAGCAACGATTAAGGACCTCGGTTTGGCCATCCGATTCTGGATGAAATGCTGTACTAAACCGGAGTTTGGTGCCCGACGCCTTGAAACACTCACGCCAAAAGTTGCTTAGGAAGATTTTATCGCGGTCAGAAATGATTGATTTCAGATATCCATGCAAACGGACTATCTCTTGAACAAACCGGTAGGCGACATCAGAAGCTGTAAACGGATGTCGCATGCCAATGAAGTGGCCGTACTTGCTCAAACGGTCAACAACAACAAACACCACGTTAAAGCCTTTTGACATTGGAAGTCCCTCAATGAAGTCCATCGAAATGTCCTCCCACACCTGAGTCGGTACTTCAATAGGTTGTAGTAACCCTGCTGGTGAAAGAGTCGAGTATTTGTGGGTCTGACAAACCGAACAGGCAGCAACATATCGCTGTATCTGAATACGCATCTTAGACCAGTAAAATGATCGTTGCACACGAGCTAGTGTTTTGAGTACTCCTGAATGGCCTCCCATAGCACTGTCATGGCACTCTGCCAAAATCAGAGGAATGAATATGGAATTGGCAGGCAACACAAGTCGGCGTTTATATAGTAACCTCCCATTCAACACTGTGTACCCCTCTTTGACTGTTTCTCCCGCATCACAAGACTTGATCAATTGCTGTATCTCAGCCGAAGCATCTAATTCTTTAAACAAGTCTTGTAGTTGTAAAGTTGCTGGCACCGTCAAAGCCAACAAGCTTGAAAACAACTCCATAGCCGAATATGAAACAATCCGAGATAAGCCATCCGCCACTCTATTTTCTGATCCCAACTTGTATTCAATATCAAAATCATTACCCATGATTCTTGTCAACCATCTCTGATAGTCCAATGTGACTTCACGCTGCTCAAGAAGATACTTCAGGCTATTCTGATCCGTGCGAACCACAAAACGTCTCCCCAACAGATAGTGTTTCCATTTCTGAATGGACAACACAATTGCCATTAACTCTCTTTCATAAACCGGTTTCAACTGTTCTCTAGCTGTGAGTGCATGACTGAAGTAAGATATTGGGTGACGATCTTGCATCAAAACAGCTCCCAATCCAAACCCGGATGCATCAGATTCAATGATGAAGACTTTGGAAAAATCTGGTAATGCCAAAACCGGTGCTGAAACCATAGCTGCCTTTAGGTTTTCAAACGCTGCCGGTGCCTCCTGAGACCAAACAAACTGCTCTTTCTTTAACAACTCGGTCAGTGGTTTTGCCAACATTCCGTAACCTTGCACAAACCTTCGGTAATAACCAGTTAGGCCGAGGAAGCCACGCAAGTCTTTCACAGTGCGTGGAGTTGGCCACTTAGAGACAGCCGAGATCTTCTCCGGATCAGTAGCAACACCTTGAGTTGAAATAATGTGTCCCAAATATTCCACTCGCTCTTGGCCAAACGAACACTTCTTTCTGTTTGCAAACAATGTCTGCTCCTCAAATACACGTAAGACAGCCTCTAGATGTTTCTCATGTTCGTCCAAGGAGTTGCTGTAGATGAGTATATCATCGAAAAACACCAACACAAAACGGCGTAAAAACTGTTTAAACACCGAATTCATCAAAGCTTGAAAAGTCGCTGGTGCATTCGTTAACCCAAATGGCATCACAAGAAACTCATAATGACCCTCATGTGTACGGAATGCCGTCTTCTCAATGTCTTGATCACGCATGCGTATCTGATGGTATCCGGAACGTAGATCAAGTTTGGAAAAGATAATAGCTCCATGCAACTCATCCAGCAATTGATCTATCATCGGAATAGGGTACTTGTCAGGAACTGTAACTCTATTCACTGCACGATAGTCCACACAAAACCTCCAAGAATTGTCCTTTTTTCTCACCAACAGAACCGGACTAGAAAAAGGACTGTGACTCGGTCTGATTACCCCCGTACTTAACATGTCCTGCACGGCCTTGTCCATAATGTCTTTGTGAGTGTGCGGGTAACGGTAAGGACGCACACTGACAGGACCGACACCAGGCTGCAGGATAATAGCATGTTCATACCCTCGTTTAGGAGGTAACTGCTTAGGCTCTTGAAAAACCGAACCATGCGTCAACTATAACCTCGCTAAAGATTCAGGTATGTCTTTTTCCGTTTGTAGAGTCTTGATAGAAGGCAATTTCTGATGTAAGGATTCATCACCACGCAACGTAATACGCTTGCCTTCATACCAAAAGGAATACTTGTGAGTTTCCCAATCCACTTCACACTTGCCTAAGGTTCTGAGCCATTGAATACCGAGGATAGCATCCACATTGCCCAACTCAAGTATTATGAAATCTGTAACAAACGTCATATCTTGTAAGGTCATCTGGACATTTTTGCAAACTCCGGCTCCTTGCACTGAAACGCCAGTGCCTAAAGTCATATCATAATATGTTTGTTCAGTTTTCAATCGCAGTCGGTTGACCAGTGCAGGAGCAATGAAATTGTGTGAAACTCCACTGTCCAGCATTATGATAACCGTATTCTTCTTTACCGCACCACGCATTTTCGTCGTATGAGGAGAGGATAACCCCATAAAGGAACGTAAGGACAAAGTCTTGAGCTGAGGTTCCCAAACAATCTCATCATCGGTTTCCTCCACCATATCCACTCTAGTGATTTCCATCTCCATACCATCAAACACTGTCAGAAGTTTCAAAGAAGCATTCGCACACTGATGTTGCTTCGACCACTTGCTATCACATTTAAAACAGAGGCCAAGTCTTCGTTTCTCAGCAATCTGAGATGGTGTTAACCGAAGCTGTGTTTTCTGCGCTGAACCATCAGTGATCAACTTAGGTTGTAATGAACTTGGTAACACCGAGTTATTAGTGGTTGGTGTTACGGGATAGACATTAGGCTGATGTCCCTTATACCCGAAACGCATCTCCTTCTTGACCAGCCGATGTACTGAAGTAGATTCCGCTTGATAAGCTGTGGCAATCATATCAGCAAGATCAATCGGCTTATGCATGTTTACCACCCCACACATTTCAGGTGTTAACCCGTTCATAAAGATCCCTTCAAGCTGTGTTTCTGACAAACCAGTCACTTGTGTCGATAAGTCTTCAAACAAGTGGATATACTCCGCGACTGTGCCAGTTTGTTTAACAGCGAAAAACGGCTGACTCGGATCCCAAAGTCGAACCTTGCTAAACCGAGCTATCAGCCTTACTTTGAACTGCGTCCAACTCAAGAATGGTATACGGTGAATCTCGCTATTAAACCAGCTGAGAACCTCTCCCTTAAGGCTTACCGAAACCAATTCCATCTTATCCGACTCGCTGTAACGACCGATACGAAAGAATCGTTCAGCCAACGCAATCCATGAGTACGCATCATCGCCGCTAAAGATCGGAAGCTCTACGCGTTTCAACATTTTATCTCGCGAAGCAATCAAAGCATTCCGACCATTACAATCCTCAATCCTAGTACTACAGCCAGGTTCCTGGTTAAGATTGTGTACCTGATGAACCGGATGAGGACTTGACTGTGCGGCGTCGCCGGAAGACGTCGATCGATTACGCAACAGACCGAAAAACTCGTCGAACTTCGCGTTCATCGTATTCTCCATTTTGTTGATACGATCGTGCAGTAATTGAGTCGTCTCGGTTTGAGCCGTGATACGATCGTGCAGTAATTGAGTCGTCTCGGCTTGAGCCGTGATATGCTCCTCCAGAGATCGAGCTAACACCTCCACCGGCGGCGAAGCTGTCGATCGTGTCTCCATGCCACCGCCTTGAACGTTCTTCGGCATCTTCAATCTCCGTTCGCGATCGTTCCGATCCAGATCGCCTCACCGCACCAATTTGGTAGAAAACAAATGTATATTCCACCAATTCTGTAACAAACTATCTTGAATCCACAATTCGGATTCAAGCCCAAAGAGTTTTCACTCACAACATCGATAAATCTCTCTCTCTCGATCTTGTCTCTTTTTATAGTCAACTGAATACAAGACTAACAAAAGAATACTAAGGCCCAATTACACAATTCAAGCCCACTTATAGCCCATTAGTATTCATTCCTCTTCCTTTCTCGCCAACTCCTTCCTCTGCCTTCGTGTATAGACACGCCAAGGCTTATCAGACAAATGTCGTCAAATCAGAAAAGCGTCCTTCTCAAGCAAGCAGTTACCACATCGAGCTGGTTGTTAAAGCTTAGCCACATCAATGAGATTTTTACTGTTCATGTTTGCAGAATAGCGCAGCGTCAAGAGTCGAATCAGCACAACCGATAGGTTCGAGGAATGTTTTGTAAGTTGATTCGATGTCTAGAGCAGGAGATCGAAGGGGTTTCAGAGGAAAATAATTGTATTTTTATTACTTCTAAAACTGTTTTATGAAATCAAGCATCATAATTTGAAGAGGACAAAATCAAAAGCTAACTAAAACTGATATAAAACAGAAATTCAAAAGACGTCTCTTGAAACATCCATTGCTTCACCCTCCTCCTTTTTAAATGCATCAGTTTAATTGTATATAGTCTTCAGACTAGCTATCTCTAAGTCGTGAATTGTAACATATCTAATAAATTATGTCGCCTTGTTCTTCACAGATGGAGGACTTGAGTAGTGTTCCATCGATGACATTAAGATCCTCCACATGGTCCATGAAGACTAAAACCGTACCACCATTCACCAAACCTTGGATTTCAACAGTTTGGAGAGTGTTCCTTTCGGGATTGAAGTAGAAAACATAATGATTGTCATACTCAAAAACAATTTCCCCTCTCGCGGTCATTCCAACGACGGAAACATCTTTATGACCAAATCCACTAACCAGCAAAGTATAGACATATTCCGACAAGTCCTGTCTACCAATATCCTCTAGAACCCACATACGAAACTCCATGGCTTCATCGCTAATAGTCTTCCAACAAATCACACATAATTTACCCTTATAGTTTATCACTGCTTTACTACAACTACAAGGACCACAAGGGCACTTTGATTTACGAAAAATGCATTCTGTACCACCAAGGTGTTCGAAGCCATTAAAGTTGACAAATATGAATTTTTCAGACCTAACGTCAAAGCAAACTATCACAAAAGCTCTATCAAATCCTTCAGCTAAGTAATACACAACCCCATTGATGCATATCCCGTTACTCAAAGGCAAAGGCTCATGGTTTAAAGGACATTCGATCTTCCTCCAGGACCTGCACCTCATTTTTCCAGCTCGGAATGTTAGGATTCTATGATCATCACTACAACCTGGATAAGCCACGAACAATACTTTGAGTTGTTTGTCAATCGGATCAAACCCTAAAAAGCTACACGACTTTCTGTATCTCCACAGTTTAGGTAACATCGCATACTGTCCCGTGATAGGGTTACATATCACAGGCACGTGATCCTTCTGTGTGGGCCACATAGTAGAGAAATAGATCAAACCAGAGGCATAGCCAGATGAAAAATATTTGAGGTCACTACAATATCTGATTTCCATCTTGCCTGGACGAAACTTGCTATGAAAATCGGCGGCTACTACAAGAGATGACGACTTCTCGCATGGACTCTGAAGCTGAGGCAACGAGAAGAAGCTACACTTGTTGGATGGTTCGATGACCGCAAGTAAGAGACGGGGACGAGCCAAAGACTTGGTAAAGAACAACTCGGTGAAATATACTGTGAAGCATGGAAACCCATAGCTTCGACAAGCAACGGAACCTCACGACTGACTTTGCAGGCAATCTCGAAAATATCTCGTTGATGAGATCAGTTGGTATGGGTTCCAAGATTTCCCCTGATCCGCGTTGATTGCCTTGGGACATGGCTGGCTTGTGTTGTAAGCAAGCTTGGTCTCACTGATTTATATGCGGCTGAGGAGAAGAGTTAAAAAAAAGAAAAGAAAAAGCTAGGGTTGAAGATGAATTATATATGGAAGATTAATCAAAGGATGATCAAGGGACGTGGTGTCATAGGGCTGGGCAAATTTCCCGAACCCGAAACCCGAATCCGGTCCCGACCCGGAAAAATCGATTCGGTACGAGAGTATAGGTTATAGTGAAATAACCGAATGGTACTTATGAGCTAGATCCAATGGGTTTCGGGTTTATCCGAACCGAACCCGATACCCAAACGGGTTAACCGAAGTTATTGAGTAAGGAGGACTCTGCAGAAACTTTCTTGAGTGTATATACGGGACTTAAGATTTTCTTCCCCAAATATTTTTTTTTCCAAAACGATAGTTTTGGATCTTTGATCTACGAGGATTTTAGAAACTAGAAAGATCAAATTATCACAAATTTTGATCTCTAATCTCCCAAATTATGTTATATACTCAAGATTTTCGCTCTATTATAAAAAGATAACCGAATCCGAACCGAACCCGAACCGAATCCGTATGGGGTTTAGGTTTTTAGCTTACAATCCGAACCAACCCGAACCCGACATAACCCGAACCGAACCCGACCCGATTTTTCGTAATAACCGAATGGGACCTCTAAGCCTAAACCCGAAAACCCGAAAACCCGAATTATCCGAACCGAATGGGACCGGGTTACCCGAACGCCCAACCCTACGTGGTGATACGTTTAATATCTGGATTTTTTGGTATCCGGATCCGGTGCTTCCGAATATCTAGATTTCGGATATCCGCCTAAATATCAAGATATCTACGTGTATCCAGATCCGGATCCATACAAAATCTATTAAAATAATATTAAATTAATATTTATATAGATTTACAAAAAAACAAATATATATATATATATATATATAACATAAGAAAATATATTTTTATGTATAAATCTTAATATACTTAGGCCATCTTTATCGCAAGGATCTTAGAAGGCTCTTAGATAGTTTTTATAATAAAAATAAACAAAAAATAAGATACAGTTTCACTTCCGCTTCTTATTTAGGAAGATTAAGATTCAGATCTTAATGGACATATCAGCTTTCATCAACTTTGCTTCGGTACTTTTTGAGGCCCACTTCAGTTTAATATTTAAATATTATGTAAGAATCTGATAAAAAGTTTTGGCGATAAAGATGCTCTTATATTGTCTATATCTAGTTCATTTCTTAGGTGGTGGAGCTTTGTGTAAGGGGCAAAAAATTCATGTCAGTAACACCGATGCTGTAAGTAACTTTGTCTCGAAACCAGTTTAGTTTCCACATGGTGGGCTTGGTTCTTGGTGTTCTTATGCATCTATTCGGGGTTTTAAATTTAGGTTGAGCGAGCACTTCTTATCACAGGCTCTGGGTATGATTTATGAACATGGATCTGTTCAAAGAGTTCACCGATGTGAGTCTAGGAGTGAGAAGGCTCGGTGCTGCAGCTGTTGACATGTGTCACGTGGCTCTCGGGATTGCGGAGTCGTACTGGGAGTACCGTTTAAAGCCATGGGACATGGCTGCTGGTGTTCTTGTAATCTTCTTTATCCTTCTTGTTTGTTTTTTTCTCTTCTTACCAAACTACGTATGTTGTTGAGTTTGAATCCATGTCTGAAATTTGGACACAGATAGTTGAGGAAGCTGGAGGAGCTGTGACTCGAATGGACGGAGGGAAGTTTACAGTGTTCGATAGGTCTGTCTTGGTCTCCAACGGCGTTCTTCATTCCAAGGTTTCCATGAACTTTAAATGCTTTTAAATTGTATGCTTTAGAGAATCAGTCTTGACATTTTTCTGGTTTAACCGTTGTATAGCTTCTGGATAGAATCGCACCTGCTACAGAGAATTTGAAGACGAAAGGAATCGATTTCTCCTTATGGTTTAAGCCGGAAGATTATCATACAGAACTTTAAGACTTGTTGTCCTCAATTGTTTGTTCAAGTAAGGTATCATATCGCTTTATGGCTTACTTCTTTCAGTTACATTATTATATGATCCAAAGCTCGTTTATTTAGAACTTTTAATCGATGGAACTTGAGTTATAATAAAGATTTGTGTTTCGAACTATGGAAATGGACAATGATATCTTCCTACACTTCTTGAACAAAGGCTTCATGGATCAACAAACCGGTCTTCCATCTTCCTGTCCACACTTCATAAAGACCAAACTGAAGCTTGGTGTCTTGGTTAACCGCTGTGGGGCTAACCGAGATTTCGAATCGGCCATCGGATTCGTCAGGTATATTGACCGGTTCTGATCCGCCTTTGTTCTGGTTAACAGATTTGATTTTTTTTCCATACCGTCTTGCCTTTCTTTCCGATTTTGGCGGATATGACGAGTGGGGCTCCGTCCCAACCGGTAGCCTCCGGTTTAAACGAGACTTTGAAACCGATTTGGTATGTTTTTCCGGGTTCAGTCTGCTCGAACGAACCGGTTACTTCTAACCAACTCACTATTGGGTTAATGACTATGTGTTCCTATAAGTTAGGGATAAACATGTATTTTAAATTAAACTCAAGTTGAGATAAGTGTTAAGGCTTAGAGATAAACTCATGTTGAGATTAGGATTCAATCTCTAAGCCGACATACTCTTGTATTTAAACTGCAGTTTGCAAAGTTGAACAAATCAAGTCAGTTCGATATCTAGTTCTACATGGTATCAGAGCTAAAACATTCTTAAAATTCTTTTCTTGTCTAAACTAAGCTTTTCTTCCAATCGTGAGTCACGATGGGAGACAAAGAAGATAGTTCTTCTCAAGTTCTCGTCAAAAGTGGTGAAGTCACCACGGCATCGCCATATACATTGTATAGCTCGGACAATCCCGGTGCCAAAATCACTTCGGTCATGTTGAGCGAAGCTAATTACAATCAGTGGGCCAACGAGATGCTCAACGCACTCCAAGCCAAGCGTAAAACCGGATTCATCAACGGCACTCTGCCAAAACCTCCGATTGATGATCCCAATTATGAAAGTTGGATCGCAGTCAATTCAATGATTATTGGCTGGATCCGTACTTCGATTGAACCAGCGGTGAAAACGTCTGTGTCTTTCATCTCGGATGCAAATCAGCTCTGGTCCGAGTTGAAACAGCGATTTTCTGTTGCAACAAAGTTCGTATACATCAACTCAAAGCTCAACTTGCTGCGTGTCGGCAAGATGGTCAGACAGTGCTCGTATATTACGGAAAGTTATGTGCTTTATGGGAGGAACTCTCAATCTATCAACCTTACCCATTGTACGTGTGGCGCGGCTAGCGATATCAGAAGCGAACGTGACGATGATAAAGTTCATCAATTTATTATGGGTCTTGATGATGCTCGTTTTGGAAGCCTCTGTACTTCCTTGATTGGCATGGATCCGCTTCCTACTATTGGAGAAGTCTACTCCAAGGTGATTCGAGAAGAGCAACGTCTAGCAGCTTCCCGTCTTCATGAACAACATCAAGATGCTGTAGGGTTTTTAACTCGTCAAACTGAGTCCTCATCAGACTCGTCTATTCTCAAAACAAAGGATCGGTCGGCTCTTTGTTCTCATTGTGGTCGCTCTGGTCACGAAAAGAAAGAATGCTGGCAAATTGTCGGTTTTCCGGATTGGTGGAACGAGCGAGCTGAACGTAATGGTGGTGGTCGTGGCAGAGGACGCGGTCGTGGAGGTCGTGGACGAGGTCAAGCTACTGCTGCACATGCTACCAGCTCCAATTCCTCTGTTTTTCCCGAGTTCAGCGAAAATCAGTGGAAAGTTCTTGAACAACTAATTCAAGACAAATCAGGCCAAAACTCATCCGATAAGTTATCCGGTAAGAGATTTGGTGAAGTAATTCTTGATACAGGCGCTTCTCATCATATGACAGGGGAGATGTCTTTATTAAACGATATTGTTCCTATCTCCCCATGCTCGATTGGGTTCGCTGACGGCAACAAAACGATTGCCTTGCACAAGGGCGTGTTCCATCTTTCTCCTAAGATAACATTGACAAATGTGTTATTTGTGCCAGCGCTCAATTGCACTCTTCTATCCGTTTCTAAACTCTTGAAACAACACATTGTCTTGCCCTGTTTTCTGATACAGTTTGTGTTTTACAGGACCGTTTTACGAGGACTCGGATTGGAAGAGGTGAGGAGCGTGATGGTGTATTATTTGACGGATGTTGCGACGGTCAAGGTTAACAAGGTTCAGGCGTCAGTTGATCGAGACTTGTGGCATCAACGTCTAGGTCATCCTAGTTTTTCGGTTTTATCAGATTTGCCTTCTTCTCAAATAATCAAGATTTGTAGCGTCTAGCCCTTGCGACATTTGTCTAAGAGCTAAACAAACTCGTGCAGTTTTTCCCGATAGTATTAATAAAACCTCAGAGTGTTTTCAATTAATCCATTGTGATGTCTGGGGTCCCTATCGTATTCCGTCTTCTTGCGGTGCTGTGTATTTTTTAACCATCGTTGACGACTTTTCTCGAGCTGTCTGGACATACCTGATGCTTGCCAAGTCAGAAGTACGTACGGTTCTTACTAACTTCTTGACATACACGGAAAAACAGTTCAACAAACCGGTTATGATGGTGAGGAGTGATAACGGCACTGAGTTCATGTGTCTCTCTTCTCATTTTCGTGAAAAAGGAATCGTTCATCAAACATCGTGTGTCAACACTCCTCAACAAAATGGACGTGTTGAGCGAAAGCATAGACATATTCTCAATGTAGCACGGGCGTTGTTGTTTCAGGCAAGTTTGCCAGTCCGTTTTTGGGGAGAAGCAGTCACAACAGCTGCGTATTTAATCAATCGCACACCATCTTCCATCCATAAGGGACGTTCTCCATATGAAATACTTCACGGCTCTGCTCCCGATTATTCACAATTGCGTGTTTTCGGATCGGCTTGTTACTCACATCAGGCACCTCGTACTAAGGACAAATTTGGTGAGCGAGGTCGCCTATGTATATTTTTGGGATATCCGTTTGGAAAGAAGGGCTGGAAAGTATTTGACATCGACAAAGAAGAGTTCTGTATTTCACGTGATGTTGTTTTTAGGGAAGATGTTTTTCCCTTTGCCTCCCATACACCGGTTATGTCTTCTCCGCCAGTCGAAGTCGAGCAGATTCTTATTGACGATGACTGGCTCATTCAACCGCTATCCGTAAACAGGGGGAGCATTGTTCATCAAACACCGGTGGTCTCCGGCACCGCTCCACCTTCTTCCGATAATCCAGTTGAGCAAAATCCTGTTGCTTCTACTGAAGTTCCGTCTTCTGTACCAGTCTCTGCAGTCGACACTACCGCTCCGCCTGAAACTGAACAGCAGATTAATGTGGAATCAACTCCACTTCCAAATCCAATTGTGTCGTCTCCGGACGAAACTGAACTTCAGTCAGCGGAAGTTCCGCTTGGGCGAGGGCTTCGCAACAAGCAACCATCAGTGTTACTTCCCGATTACATCACATATAACGCAAGTTGCGATCCAAATATACACACTTATCACGTTCTCTCCGCTTCTATATCCTCGTCTTCCTCTTCGGTCCAAGGTAATTCTCTGTATCCCTTAACCAACTATATCTCTGATGCTATTTTTCTCCCCAGCACAGAGCTTATTTGGCAGCTATAACGGCAGCAGATGAACCTAAAAATATAAAGGAGGCGTTTCAGCGCAAAGTTTGGCGAGACGCTGTAACTACTGAGGTTGTGGCACTTGAAACTCTTCGCACATGGGATATCTGTGATCTTCCCCCAAACAAAGTCGCGATTGGTTCTCAATGGGTGTTTCGAACCAAATACAAGGCTGATGGAGCCATTGAAAGACATAAAGCTCGACTAGTTATACAGGGCAATAAGCAAGTCGAGGGAGAAGATTATACAGATACCTTCGCTCCCGTAGTCAGATGACCACGGTTCGTACGCTGCTTCGTCTTGTTGCAGCTAACAAATGGGAAGTTTTCCAAATGGACGTTCATAATGCATTTCTTCATGGAGACTTGGAAGATGAAGTTTATATGCAGTTGCCACCAGGTTTTCGTCATACGCACCCCAACAAAGTCTGTCGTCTTCGGAAATCACTGTATGGCCTTAAGCAAGCTCCTCGGTGTTGGTTTAAAAAGTTGTCAGATGCTCTATTGCGTTTCGGCTTTCTTCAATCGTATGATGATTACTCTCTGTTCTCATACGCACGCAATGGCATTGAGCTTAAGGTACTCATTTACGTTGATGATCTTCTGATCTGTGGCAACGACAACTACATGGTTCAAAAGTTCAAGGACTACTTGGGAAAGTGTTTTTCCATGAAAGATTTGGGAAAGTTAAAATACTTCCTTGGCATCGAAGTCAGCAGAGGTCCGGAGGGTATATTTCTTTCTCAACGCAAGTATGCGTTAGATATTATTGCTGATACAGGATATCTCGGTTCCAAGCCAGTGGCGACTCCTATTGAACAAAACCATCAACTCGGAAAGAGTGAAAGTCCATTACTCGATGATCCGACTAAGTACAGGCGCCTTGTTGGTCGCCTCATTTATCTCAAGAACACACGTCCTGAGTTAAGTTATGCAGTTCATCTCTTATCTCAGTTTATGCAGACTCCACGGCAAGACCATTGGGATGCGGCATTGCGCGTTGTTCGTTTCTTAAAGGCTCTCCGGGTCAAGGTATTTTGCTCCGGTCTGATCAAGATCTCTCGCTCACTATTTATTGTGATGCGGATTGGTCGTCGTGTCCTTTGACTAGACGATCACTGAGTGCCTTTGTTGTGCTTCTGGAAGTTCTCCTATTGCGTGGAAGACAAAGAAACAGGATACAGTTGCCCATTCTTCCGCGGAGGCCGAGTACAGGTCTATGGCAGAAGCTCTTCGGGAAATTAAGTGGCTTCGTCGATTATTAAAAGATCTAGGTGTCGAACAAAAGGCTCCAACTCGCTTCTTCTGTGATAGCAAGGCGGCCATCCACATTGCAGCTAATCCGGTCTTTCACGAACGCACTAAACACATTGAAAATGATTGTCATTCGGTTCGTGATGCGGTCCGTGATGGTCTCATTGTCACACATCATATTCGGACAAAGGATCAAGTTGCGGACATCCTCACTAAGGCACTTGGGCGAGTTCAGTTTGAAAATCTACTATCCAAGTTGGGCGTTCAAAATCTACACGCTCCAACGTGAGGGGGAGTATTGGGTTAATGACTATGTGTTCCTATAAGTTAGGGATAAACATGTATTTTAAATTAAACTCAAGTTGAGATAAGTGTTAAGGCTTAGAGATAAACTCATGTTGAGATTAGGATTCAATCTCTAAGCCGACATACTCTTGTATTTAAACTGCAGTTTGCAAAGTTGAACAAATCAAGTCAGTTCGATATCTAGTTCTACACTCACCATCTTCAGTTCAGCAGGCATCCTAAAACCAACAATCAAATGAATCGGTTAAAACTTTTGGTATTAGTGACTCACGAAGTTGGTTTATTGGTTTAGTCTGTATGAACCGGAAGGTACCGTGGTTCTTTAGGGATAACCCAATATCTCGAGTCACCTCCCCAAACGAAATTAAGACCACTCGGTTGAAAAACCCATGCTTTTCTCTTGGTCTGCACAATTTAACAACAAAAATATCACAAGCAAGATAAAAGAAACGAAACAAAGAAACTCACATCAAGTTCCATTTTGGAGTCTGCCTTGTAAAGAGAACTCTTTTGTGAGGACATTTCTTTGAAAAACTAACAATACCACATCTCTCGAATGAGATTTATAAAGGAAAAATAAAAAAACAATATTGTGACAGAAGAAGGAGAAACTAGTAAATTAGGCAAAATTTTGACTTTTCTTCAATTGGAGGGCCCAAAGTATTATAATGCCAACGTATTAAGCATATATATCCACAGCTTGCTGCACTTAATCTCAAATGCTAATCTGAGAATCAAACAATGTATGTTTCTGAATCTGTAAAATATTAGATCTCAAGCCACTTTGAAATGTGTTGATGAGATATTTCAACTAAGTTTCTGTTTAATCAAAATGAGTTCAGAGATTTTTGTATTAATGAATTAAAACTGTGTTCGGCGATTATAAGATTTAAATATGATATTAAAGAGTTTTAAAACCTATGATAAGTTTAGCTAAACCAAGCCTATGTTATATTAATGGCTGATACCTATGTATTTACTTCTTAGATTGGTCACAAGACAAATGTTGTCAAAGCAGAAAAGCGTCCTTGTCAAGCAACATAATTAGCTATATATTCTTATAGCAACATAAAGCTAAATATTAGCTAAATAGAACTCTACCCAAGTCACAGGAGACGAGGAAGATATAAGCTCAAACGCTTTGCTGGGATAGACTTGAAACACCCTGAAAGTCTATCCAAAACTTAAAAAACGATAAATAACCTGAAGAGGACGAAAACAAAAGCTAACTAAAACCGAGATAAAACAGAAATTCATAAGACGTTTCTTGAACAACATCCATTGTAACAGATCTAATAAATTATGTTGCCTTGTTCTTAACAGATGGAGCAAAGATGCTTGACTTGAGTGGCGTTCCATCGATGACATTAAGATCCTCCACATGGTCCATGAAGACTAAAACTGTACCACCATTCCCTAAACCTTGGATCTCAACAGTTTGGAGAGTGTTCCTCTCGGGATTGAAGTAGAAAACATAACGATTATCATGAAAAGCAATTTCACCTCTCGCGGTCATTCCAACGACGGAAACATCTTCATGGCCAAATTCACTAACCGGAAAAGTGTAGACATATTCCGACAAGTCCTGTCTACCAATATCCTCTAGAACCCACATACGAAACTCAATGGCTTCAGCGCCAATAGTCTTCCAACAAATCACACATAATTTACCCTTATAGTTTACCACTGTTTTACCGCAACTACAAGGACCACAATGGCAATTTGATTTAGAATAATTGCATTTTGTACCACCATAGTGTTCGAAGCCATTAAAGTTGACAAACATGAATTTTTCAGACCTAACGTCAAAGCAAACTATCACAACAGCGGGAAAGTCTTCAGCTAAGTAATATAGAACCCCATTGATGCATATCCCGTTACTCAAAGGCTTATGTCTTAAAGGACATTTGATCTTCCTCCACCTCATTTTTCCAGTTCGGAATGTTAGAATTCTATGATCATCATTACAACCTAGATAAGCCACGAACCCTAAAAAACTAAACGACTTTCTGTATCTCCACAGTTTAGGTAACATCGCATACTGTCCCGTGATAGGGTTACATATCACAGGCACGAAATCCTTCTTTGTGGGCCACATATCAGAAAAATAGATCAAACCAGAGGCGTAGCCAAATGAAAAATATTTGAGGTCACTATGATAGCTGATTGTCATCTCGCCTGGAGGGAACTTGATATGAAAATCGGCGGCTACTACAAGAGATGACGACTTCTCGCATGGACTCTGAAGCTGAGGCAACGAGAAGAAGCTACACTTGTTGGATAGTTCGACGACCGCAAGTAAGAGACGTGGACGAGCCAAAGAGTTGGTCAAGAACAACTCGTTGAAATATTGACGGTGAAGCATGGAATCCCATAGCTTCGACAAGCAACGGAACCTCACGGCTGACTTTGCAGGCAATCTGGAGAATATCTCGTTGATGAGATCAGTTGGTATGGGTTCCAAGATTTCCCCTGATCCGCGTTGATTGCCTTGGGACATGGCTGGCTTGTGTTGTAAGCAAGCTTGGTCTCACTGATTGATATGCGGCTGAGGAGAAGAGTTAAAAAAGAAAAGAAAAAGCTAGGGTTGAAGTTGAATTAAATATGGAAGATTAATCAAAGGATGATCAAGGGACGTGATAATTTTACTATCCGAGGTATCCGGATCCTGTATATCCGCCTAAATATCAAGATATCGGATACCTAAAAAATATATTAAAATATTAAATAGCATTACGTTATTATTTTTATATAAATTTTCAAACAAACAAATATATATAATATAAGAAAACATAATATAATAGTAGAAAAATAAATTAGAATATTATAAAAATATTTTAAATTTATTTTTATGTATAAATTTTAATATATTTAAAATTGTCTATAACTGGTTCATTTCTTAGGTGGTGGAGCTTCGTGTAAGGGGCAAAAATTTATGTCAGTAACACCGACGCTGCAAGTAACTTTGTCTGGAAACCAGTTTAGTTTCGACATGGTGCGCATTACTTTTGGTGTTCTTATGCATTTATTCGGGGTTTTGGCTGTGGGTATAGGCTGATCAAGCATCAGTTTGGGGGCCGATGACTTTAAAAAATAACGAAAGGCCAATTTTGGTAACAATTAATTAGTTCACATGGTCAAAGATGATGACTTATGTGCAATAACTAATGAGTTCGAAACACAAACACGTTTTCGTTTTTCATCTTTTGTTTCTAATAATAGTATTATTTTCACTTTGGCTCTTTTTTGTTTTTCACTGTCAATATTTTTTCTCACTTGTTGTCTCGTATATTCTTTTTTTTTCTTAATCCTGTATTTTTATCTGATATTGGATTGGTTTTGGAAAAAGAAAATTAACCATTTTTTTTTACATAGGGCCAATTAATCAAATGTCAGGACCGGCCCTGGCTGTAGGAGGAGAGAGCACTTCTTATCACAGGCTTTGGGTATGAACATGATGATGCATGGAGTACTAACATGGAGCTGTTCAAAGAGTTCACCGATGTAAGTCGAGGAGTGAGAAGGCTTGCTGCAGCGGTTGACATAATGACATGTGTCACGTGGCTCTCGGGATTGCGGAATCTTACTGGGAGTACCGTTTGAAGCCATGGGACATGGCTGCTGGTGTTCTTGTAATCTTCTTTATCCTTCTTGTTTGTTTTTTTTTTCTTCTTACCAAACTACATATGTGTTGAGTTTGAACCCATGTCTGAAATTTGGACACAGATAGTTGAGGAAGCTGGAGGAGCTGTGACTCGAATGGACGGAGGGAAGTTTTCAGTGTTCGATAGGTCTGTTTTGGTCTCCAACGGCGTTCTTCATTCCAAGGTTTCATGAAACTTTAAATGCTTTTAATTTGTATGCTTTAGAGAATCAGTCTTGACATGTTTCTGGTTTAACCGTTGTATAGCTTCTGGATAGAATCGCAACTGCTACAGAGAATTTGAAGACGAAAGGAATCGATTTCTCCTTATGGTTTAAGACTTGTTGTCCTCAATTGTTTGTCCTCAATTGTTTGTTCAAGTAAGGTATCATATTGCTTTATAGCTTACTTCCTTTAGTTACATTATTGTATGATCCAAAGCTCGTTTATTTAGAACTTTAATCGATGGAATTTGAGTTATAATAAAGATTTGTGTTTCGAACTATGGAAATGGACAATGATATCTTCTTACACTTCTTGAACAAAGGCTTTCATGGATCAACAAACCGGTCTTCCATCGTCCTGTCCACACTTCATAAAGACCAAACTGAAGCTTGGTGTCTTGGTTAACCGCTGTGGGGCTAACCGAGATTTCGAACCGGCCATCGGATTCGTCAGGTATATTGACCGGTTCTGATCCGCCTTTGTTCTGGTTAACAGATTTGATTTTTTTCCATACCGTCTTGCCTTTCTTTCCGATTTTAGCGGACATGACGAGTGGGGCTCCGTCCCAACCGGTAGCCTCCAGTTTAAACGAGACTTTGAAACCGATTTGGTATGTTTTTCCGGGTTCAGTCTTCTCGAACGAACCGGTTACTTCTAACCAACTCACCATCTTCAGTTCAGCAGGCATCCTAAAACCAACAATCAAATGAATCGGTTGAAGACTTTTGGTATTAGTGACTCACAAAGTTGGTTTATCGGTTTAGTCGGTATGAATCGGAAGGTAACCGTGGTTCTTTAGGGATGACCCAATATCTCGAGTCACCTCCCCAAACGAAATTAAGACCACTCGGTTGAAAAATCCATGCTTTTCTATTGGTCTGCACAATTCAACAAGAAAATCACAAACAAGATCAACATATTTTTAATCAGACTTTCGTGTATTTTATAGTCTTATAAATATATAATACTACATTAGTTAAAAAATCTTCATGGGAAAAGAAACGAAACAAAGAAACTCACATCAAGTTCCATTTTGGAGTCTGCCCTGTAGTGCGAACTTTTTTGTGAGGACATTTCTTTGAGAAACTACAATACCACATCTCTCGAATGAGATTTATATAGGAAAAATAAAAAAAAATATTGTGACAGAAGAACGAGAAGCAAGTAAATTAGGCAAAATTCTGACCTTTCTTCAATTGGAGGGACAAAATATCATAATGCCAACGAAAGGCAAAGCATATATCCACAGCTTGCTGCACTTAATCTCAAATGCTAATCTGAGAATCAAACAATGTAATGTTTCTGAAACTACTTGACACTGTTATTGATTCTGTAAAATATTAGATCTCAAGTCACTTCGAAACTACTTGACACTGTTATTGATTCTGTTTAATCAAATATGAGTTCAGAGATTTTGGTATTAATGAATTAAAACTGTGTTCGGCGATTACAAGAGGTAAAATATGATATTAAAGAGTTTTAAAACTTATGATAAGTTTAGCTAAACCAAGCCTATGTTATATTAATGGCTGATACCTATGTATTTACTTCTTAGATTGGTCACAAGACAAATGTTGTCAAAGCAGAAAAGCGTCCTTCTCAAGCAACATAATTAGCTATATATTCTTATAGCAACATAAAGCTAAATATTACTTAAATAGAACTCTACCCAAGTCACAGGAGACGAGCTGAGGAAGATATAAGCTCAAACGCTTTGCTGGGATAGACTTGAAACACCCTGAAAGTCTATCCAAAACTTAAAAAACGATAAATAACCTGAAAACAAAAGCTAACTAAAACCGAGATAAAACAGAAATTCATAAGACGTTTCTTGAACAACATCCATTGTAACAGATCTAATAAATTATGTTGCCTTGTTCTTCACAGATGGAGCAAAGATGCTTGACTTGAGTGGCGTTCCATCGATGACATTAAGATCCTCCACATGGTCCATGAAGACTAAAACTGTACCACCATTCACCAAACCTTGGATCTCAACAGTTTGGAGAGTGTTCCTCTCGGGATTGAAGTAGAAAACATAACGATTATCATGAAAAACAATTTCACCTCTCGCGGTCATTCCAACGACGGAAACATCTTCATGACCAAATTCACTAACCGGCAAAGTATAGGCATATTCCGACAAGTCCTGTCTACCAATATCCTCTAGAACCCACATACGAAACTTCATGGCTTCAGCACCAATAGTCTTCCAACAAATCACACATAATTTACCCTTATAGTTTATCACTGCTTTACCACAACTACAAGGACCACAAGGGCAATATGATTCAGAATAATTGCATTCTGTACCACCATAGTGTTCGAAGCCATTAAAGTTAACAAACATGAATTTTTCAGACCTAACGTCAAAGCAAACTATCACAACAGCGGGAAAATCTTCAGCTAAGTAATACACAACCCCATTGATGCATATCCCGTTACTTAAAGGCTCATGGCTTAAAGGACATGCGATCTTCCTCCACCTCATTTTTCCAGTTCGGAATGTCAGAATTCTATGATCATCACTACAACCTGGATAAGCCACGAACAATACTTTGAGTTGTTTGTCAATCGGATCAAACCCTAAAAAGCTAAACGACTTTCTGTATCTCCTCAGTTTAGGTAACGTCGCATACTGTCCCGTGATAGGGTTACATATCACAGGCACGTAATCCTTCTTTGTGAGCCACATAGCAGAGAAATAGATCAAACCAGAGGCGTAGCCAAATGAAAAATATTTGAGGTCACTAAAATGTCTGAGGTTACTACTATATTCGATTGTCATCTTGCCTGGAGGGAACTTGATATGAAAATCGGCGGCTACTACAAGAGATGACGACTTCTCGCATGGACTCTGAAGCCGAGGCAACGAGAAGAAGCTACACTTGTCGGATTGTTCGACGACCGCAAGTAAGAGACGTGGACGAGCGAAAGAGTTGGTCAAGAACAACTCCTTGAAATATGGACGGTGAAGCATGGAACCCCATAGCTTCGACAAGCAACGGAACCTCACGGCTGACTTTGCAGGCAATCTCGAGAATATCTCGTTGATGAGATCAGTTGGTATGGGTTCCAAGATTTCCCCTCTTTTCATCGAATGATGTTTATTGCCTTGGGACATGGCTGGCTTGTGTTGTAAGCAAGCTTGGTCTCACTTATTGATATGCGGCTGAGAAGTTTAATATCATGTTTTTGCCTTTTGGAGTCCTTATTAGGGCCAGTTATTCCTTCTCATACTGAGTGCTGTTCTTCAGTAACAAAAACGGCACGCAGTACATTAGAATTATAGCTAGACGGCACGGTGTTCTACGAAAATACCCTTTTCTGAAGAAAAAAAAGCAGAACTTTAAAAACTTTATTAAGACCACTTTCCGAGACTTGTTCCGACAAAAGAACCTCCGGCTCTCCGCCTGTTACACCGTCGAACTTTAGTCTCTTCACAATGGCATCACGGGTTCTGTTCTCGAGCCAATTCACCTTCTCGGCGAATCCGCCGCGGGAAACTGCGATTGCTCTTTTTTCGCCTTCACGGAATGCTCTCTCCTTCTCTTTTCGAAGTGCTGTAGACCGATTTGCGATGCGGATTCGACCGCTTGTAAAAGCTGCTTCATTTGCTCCAACTGTAGCGGAGGTGGATAGTTCGAGAGACGAACCGAGAAGGAGGAAGAAGCTTGCTATGTTTGTGTCGGGAGGTGGTTCGAATTTCAAGAAGATTCATGAAGGATGCAGTGGTGGTTCTGTTAAAGGGGATGTTGTTTTGTTGGTCACTAACAAGAAAGGTATTGCCTTTCTTATTCTTCGTAATTGATTTTTGCTATTTGATGTTTCTGTTGAATTGATGATACGTTTGAAGTCTAATTAGTTGGAATAAAAGTCTCCTCTTGAGTGTGATAATGTGCATTGATTTGGAGTTTTCGATTTGTGAATTTTGGGACGCTACAATACAGATTGTGGAGGTGCTGAGTATGCAAGAAGTAATGGGATCCCTGTTTTAGTATTCCCAAAACCGCAACGAGAATCATCTGATGGACTCTCTCCTACAGAGCTCGTGGATGTTCTTAGGTTTGCGACTTCTCTCTCTCCACGTTTCTTTGTATCTTTGTCCTTGGAGTGAACCTTTGTCGAAATCTCAAACATTCAGCTTTAATGAACAGGAAGTATGGTGTAGACTTCGTTCTTCTAGCTGGATATTTGAAACTTATACCGGTCGAGCTAGTCCAAGCGTTTCCTAAACGGATTCTGAATATCCATCCTGCGTTACTTCCGGCTTTTGGAGGCAAAGGGCTTTATGGTATGAGAGTGCATAAAGCTGTTCTAGCATCAGGAGCTAGGTAAGTGTTCGCAAGCTCGACCAATGTTACGGTTTGTGTATTTTCTTTTTGTTTTTCTTATGGTTTTGCTTCCGTAGGTATTCAGGTCCGACTATTCACTTTGTCGATGAGGAGTACGACACAGGGCGGATACTTGCTCAAAGTGCAGTCCGTGTGATTGCTAATGATACACCAGAGGAGTTGGCTAAAAGGGTTCTTCGTGAGGTACTACTACTAAAGAATACGTTTGAGCATTGAATTTTACAATTTATAAGATTTTCATTTGCTTCTTTGGGCTTAGGAACACAAACTGTATGTGGAGGTGGTTGCTGCGATTTGCGAAGAGCGGATTAAATGGAGAGATGATGGTGTCCCTCTTATTCAAAGCAAAGAAAACCCTGACGAGTGTTATTAGATCCTCCACAAATGAGCTTAGGTTAAACCATATTGGTTCTTCCATTTTCGAAACAGGGTGTCTTGAGGCTGTAGAACAGTTCTTTTTACCGAAGGTATAGATTGAGAAATGTTTCTGAAGCTAAAATTTTGTTTTGGTTGGGTTGAAATGATATGGAAGGAGTGTTTGTGTTGTATTATAAAACCATCTTTTGTCTTTTTAATTCCAACCAAAAGCTCTTGTTCATTTTTTTTTTCTCCAAGGATGTTTAAATACTAAGAAGTTTGATTTCTTCTATAAGAATCAGAATCCCTGAAATCCAGATTACAGATTCTAGCTTATAAGAAACAAGGTTTGATCATTATAATTGTTCCTAGAAGAAACCAAAGTGTGCCTTACGACGGAGCGCCGAGATAGAATGCAAGGCGAAGAATATCACTGAAGATTCCACCGGCTGTGACTTGAGCACCAGCACCAGGTCCACGAACAATCAGAGGCTGTTCTTTGTACCGTTTGGTTGTGAAAGCGATGATGTTATCAGCTCCCGAGAGCTGAGCGAACGGATGATCTTTCTTGTACCGTTTCAACTCGACTGTTCCCTTTTTCTCTACAGCGTCTACAACTCCTACGTACCTCAACACCTGCAAAACAGACACAACACACCACAATCGGGATGGTGCACTTGGTGTTTTAAAATGAGTTTTGCTAAGTGGCACTACTTACTTCTCCTGCTGCTTCAGCTTCTTGTCTTTGTTTGGACAATTCTTCGTCAAACTCAGGTAGCTTCTGCATGAACTCTTCTGCTGATGCACAAGCCTGTGATCAACATGAAAAAAAAAATACTTGAATGTCAAAAGGATTATCTTTATTGGGGATGAAATTGATTGCGTGATTGTACAGAGACTTACTTGGAGGGGCTTTGGCACAAGATTCTGGATTGGGAGGCTATCGAGATCCAATTTTAAGCCTGATTCTCTGGCAAGAATTGTCACCTGGAGAAGTAGCATATACAAGAAGATTCCATATTATTCAATTGGTCCAATACAGGTGCGCATTGGCTTGATTTGAGGACAAGAAACCCTACTTTTCTGGCAACATCTGTTCCAGATAGATCATCGCGTGGATCTGGCTCTGTGAAACCTGCCTGCTTTGCTTCTGCTACAACATCACTGAAGCTTCTGGTGCCCACAAAATTGTTGAAAAGGTAACTCAAAGTCCCACTGCAGCAAGGCATCAAATAAAAATTTTAGTGTGCAGGTGCAAAGACGGCAAAGCAATCACATTCTTGTGTCGTTATCTGTGTAAGTTACAGCGAGACCAAGACAAACCGAAGATACCTGAAAATTCCCTCAATCCGCAGTATTTTATCCCCTGTTTCGAGAAGACCACGCAAAGTGCTGATAATTGGAAGACCAGCTCCAACGGTTGCTTCATAGAAGTAATGTGTGTACGATTTTCTTTGAAGATCTCTGATCTTTAGATACTGCATTCACAGGGAAGACTGTTACCAACTAGTCTCTCTGTTCATAGAAACATAGAACCTGAAACAGTTTTGAAGCGTTTCAACAGTCATTCAATCAAATATCAAAACACTTTACCTGATCAAGTGGTCCTGAGTTAGCCTTCTTGTTCGGGGTGACCACGTGAATTCCTCGCAGCAACCAGTCGTAATAACAGCTAGCGATATCAGCATCAGCCGTACAATCAACCATCACAGAGTTTGGAATGAAATGATTTCCCTTCACACATTGGGTGAACTTCTCCATGTTAGCCGACTCTCCCTCTTCTTTCATAAGTTCTCTCCATCTTGATAAGTCGATTCCCCTAAAAGATGATGATTGTGTAAGGAAAAGGTAGTAATGCAAATTTACCTACAAAGCACTCTATCAAGTTCGTTGACTCACGATTCACTCAGCAACATTTTACTTGACCCAGTGATCCCTATAACACGCAAGTCGATTTTAAACTCTTCTTTGAGCACTGCAGCCTGTGAAAAGTTATTGAAAGATGAGTTAGCTTGAACCTTGATACGCATGTCACTATAATCCCACAGATAAATATCAGCTACTCACCTGATCTCTAATCTGATCAAGTAAAGTTCCACCGATTAAACCCGGTCCTATGATTCCCATTGCCAAAGTGGTTCTCGAAAGGTAAAATCTTGAGTGCACTGCTCTTAATGCCCTAATGCAATCTTCACGCTTGATGACTACTGTAATATTGAACTCGGAGCAACCTTGAGCTATAGCACGGATGTTGATATTGGCCTGCAGGTATTTAGGTCAAGGTAATGTATGAACAGAGCTTCTTAGCAGAAAAGGATATGAGATGGATTACAAAACCTTCATCCAAATTTTTCTTAACAAATACCACACTTGATTTACCTTTGCTAACGCATTGAAAAAAGTGGCAGAAACGCCCGGAGTGCTCGCCATTTTCTGGCCAACTGCTGCTAATATGCTACAATTAGGGATGATCTCAATCTGAAAGAGAACAATAAAACCATTGTTTAGCAAAATAGCTGATGCATAAACAAGATTCCTGCTGTTTTCTAAACGGGTGCTGGACATGCGCGCATCTACAATGGAAGTTAACGGAAATTGCTAGTTGATTTCAAATAACTCAAAGAGATTTATGGGCACCTGGGAAAGGCGCCCACCAGTTAAAGCTTGACGAAAACGTGAGTTCAATGCTTCAGAAACGGCTTTAACTTCCTTCTCAGGTACAGCAAAGCACACAGAATGCTCGCTACTAGCCTGCATTTATGCAATCCTATTAAAACCACAGTTGACAAAGAAAAACATAACTGATAAAAGAAACCAGAAAGCTGAACTAGATGATCCAAATACCTGAGAGATCATAATCACATTAGCTCCAACTTCCTTGACAGCAGAAAAGATGGCACTGGCAGTACCAGGAACACCAGCCATTCCAGTTCTGAAAAGAGAATGGAAAGTTTGTATAAGACACACAATAAGCACTGGGTGTGTAACTCAACATCAACAATCAGCTCACCCTTCTACATTAACAAGAGCCAAATTGTCAATCGTCGCAAACCCTTTAACAGGAGCGTCTAATTTATATCCATCTTCATCTTCAATCTGCCGACATATCATTGTTCCAGGGGCAGAGAGGTTGAATATATTCCTTATAACAATTGGGATGTCATATTTCATAACTGGAATGATGGTCCGAGGATGTAAAACATTAGCCCCAAAGTAAGACTGCACAGGCACATCAACAAGAACGTTAGGGTGTACAACAATGATTATGGAGAATTAGGCATCAGTTTTATTCGCCTGACTAAAACTTGCAATCCTAACCAAAAACCAAGTGTAAGAGGTTGCAAATTTACCATTTCCCAGGCCTCTTGATAAGAAAGAGTCTTCAGTATAACAGCATCACTAACTGCATATAACAATATTCGTTAGCATGACAATCAAAAAGAAACTGGGTGAACACACCCCTGTCATGGCTTAAGAGCTAGTCTTTTTCTTGTTAATTGCAAGGCTTCCACCATAAATACCTTTTCTTGGATCTGCACTGTACACACCATCAACATCTGTCCAGATTGTGAGTTGGTGAGATCTAAACAGAGCACCCATTATAGCTGCAGAGAAGTCACTCCCATCCCTCTTGAGAGTCGTTGGAATGTTCTGTGGTGTACTGGCTATGAATCCAGTTGCGATAATAACCTTTGACGAGTTCTGAGTAAACCATTTTTCCAGTCTCTTTTCTGATTCCGCAAAGTCAGGATCGACTTGATTAGAGCTCGTAGGGATAACAACAAGCACATCCCTTGCATCCATCCATGTGCAGTCCACTCCGCTCTATGAGCGCAATAGACACAAGCATTTGAGAAATATTGAAAAAAAAAGAAAAAAACCAATTAATCATTCTTTTATAGAGTTTATCGTACCTTTCTCACAACAGCAGCTAACATCTGGGCAGACCATAACTCTCCATGACCGACAACGAAGTCTGAGAAAGATTCTGTTGCATGACCAGCTGCAAAGACAGAAGATTACATAACATGAGGAACAAGATTTCAGAAGAACATACACAAAATCCAATTCAATTACTTTATACATTCAGCACTGAGAAAAGAAAAAAAAAAAACAGTACCTATGTAAATGGCACGAAGCATTGCTTTGAGATTGTTCACATCATTATGCAACCGAGCCGAGAAAGTGGCGAGTTCTTCTCCATCAAGCAAGTCAAGAGCTGTGGCTCGGTGCTTTTCAAGAACAGCATCCAAAGCAGAGAGGTAGGAATCATCCCGAGACTGTGCTCTGTGAATGAGATCATACATCATATCGGTAACCTTCGCCATTGCTGACACAACCACCAACTTCCTCTCAGAGTCATCGTTAACTACAACATCGGCAACGTCTTTGATCCTCTCAGAGTTTCCAACACAAGTTCCTCCGAACTTATGTACAGCCCAAGAACCTCCCTTAGGAAGGTGACCATTCTCCACGGAGTTATCCAAAGATGAATCTATTTGTAATACAAAACAAAAACGCAAATCAACATCTACGCAAAACAATCACCAACTTTTCCAAGATAACAACAGAAGCAAACGTCGAGATTTCAAGAACCTGTGACGGAACCAAGGACACGAGGACTCTGCAATTCGCTTCTTACGCAATGACTTACGCAGCTCCGACGCCTCGAATTCCCGAAGGAAACACGACTCGACACGAGCCGTTTCCCGTAAATGCACGGAACGCGAACCGCGAAATCTCCCGACGCCACGGACGTTGAAGCAGCGACCTTAGCCAGAGAAACCACCGGCATATTCTGTACAAGTTTCCGATTATAAAAACACGAAGCTTAAGTCAAAACCAGTGGATTACTAAAATCATACAACAACGAAATGCCAAGAATAAGTAGTACAATCGTTACCGATGCCAATAAGCTCAGTCAATCACTACCGGAGGTTTCAGACGAGAATTTTTGCCGGAGAAGATGACACCACCGAGATCGGCGAAAAATGGAACTCGACGACAGTGGCAATTCAGTAAAATCTTGAGAAGGAGGGCGACTTGTTTTGTATTATTGTATATATATGAATCGTGGTGGGGTAACAAAAAGCTATGCCTCAAAACTCGATAGCCGAGTGGAACGCCACGCGTACGTCCTTCATTGCTTCTTCGATGAATCAACGGTCGTTATTTATTTTTGATCTTTAGGGAAATAATATTAAGAAAAAGACTGCGTAAATGTGTCTATCCAAGCCACACTAGAGTCGTCAAATAGCAAGTCATTAGAATAAAATCAATAAATACTTGTTATTTGGTGAAAAGAAGAAACACATGATATTTCTGTTTTTTTATATTTAGTTTTTGATTCACCAACCTATGGTTTATTATAAAAAGATGAAACATACAATTACATATCGTTTATTATATTTCTTGTGAACAACATTCTGTATATAGCGATGGACAACATAAGATAACTTGGAAGATCAAATTAGGCCAATTATATGAGGAAAAACCATCCAGTTTATGTTCTCAATATAATTTCCAAGAGAACCACAACTTCACCGTAAGAATTTTGGCATCTTATTATGGAATAATTAAATGTTTTGTTATGGTTTACTCACTAAGACACTAACCAAACTAACATTGGCCAAAGATCAAGTAAAAAGTTCAATTAAATCATAGGAGGTTCAACATTTTTCCTTTGTAATCCTGCATTTTTGACAAAACAATCTACTATATATTAAAAATGAAGCATTTGAGACAATTTTTGCTAATGTGGCATTTTTTAAATTATTTTTCATTATTTGTTGTCAAACACAAATAATACCCAATTATGAATATTTTAAATTCCTAAATGATTCTAAAAATATTTAATACCTAAATTAATTTTATTAAATCTAAAATATTCATATTAATTTGATTAAAAATAAATATCAATCATAAAATTAGTTATTAATAAAAATAACAAATAACATTCTTTTATTTAAAATTACATCTCTCGATTTCTCCCAAATCACAATAACCACTATTCATAGCGGACAGAATTAATGTAATTTCTTCCTTATTTTGGTAATTCCGTTTATAATTTCTATGTCTTCTTTTAATGTGGTTTGGTTGTAAAGTCAATTGAAAAAAAAAGGTTGTAAAGTCACATTAAACAATTTTTTGTTTTTGTTTTGTTAAATCGATGTTCAACAGCTTTCTCTTCGGTGTGAAAATGTCAAAGACGACACGAAGCTTCATTCACAAATTTCACAGTTTTTTTATACAATCAATTTCGTAATTGAGTTGTGTCAAACCATCAAGAGATTTATTTTGGAATTTGAAAGAGCTGTAGATGGTGGCTACGAGTGCCGGTGCAATGTATAAAGATCACAAAATGATAATAGTATAGAAAAAATATATTAAATTTTTATAAAGCAATCTAACTCTATAAACATTTTATAAAAAAGAGTAAAATGAAAAAATACTTATTATTGAAATACAGGTTTTTTGTATTTTTCCTCCAAAATCAATATAATAATTCAAAACTTCAAAGTACGAAGACATTTATATGCAAGAATTGTACAAAAACATCACTAAATATTGTCAATTATAAATTATCAAATGACAATAGTCAGAATAACATATAACTTTAGTGCTTGACTAAGATGATTAGAGTTGTCAAGAAAAAGACTTCGTAAATGTGTCTATCCAAACTACACTACAGTCATCAAGTAGCTTAAAATCATTAGAATAAATACTTGAGATTTGGTGAAAAGAAGAAGCACATGATATTTCTGTTTTTTTTATATTTTAGTTTTTGATTCACCTACCTATGGTTTATTATAAAAAGATGAAACATACAATTACATGGTTTATTAAATTTCTTGTAAACAACATTGTCTTATGTAAGTTTCAAAAAAACATTGTCTTATGTAATATCAGTGTCATTGCCTTTTTGAAGATACACATTCTCAAAAGAAGAGACATCTTATTATATAAAGTATGTTTTTCAAAGTTAGTAATTAACATGATGGTGACATGTGGCAATAACTTTTTAAAGATTTTGACATGTGTCAAATAGGGAAAAATATTATTAGACCAATTGAAAAAATAATTAACAAAGAGTTAAAAAGGAAAAAAGAAAGCAAGCAAAAACAATTGAAAAGGAAAAAAATAAGCAAAAAGGAAAAATATGAAGATGATTACAAAAATCATGTCTGAATCAAAAAAAATTAACAAGTAAAAAAGAACTTAAGCAAAAACCAATTGAAAAGGAAAAAATAAGCAAAAAAGAAAAATATGAAGGTGGTATAAATTTAAAGAGAATATACTCAGTAAAATGGATAGTTTTGCTAAAAAAAGGAAAAAAATAAATTAACCAAAACACATATTCACATAGTCACACGTGAATAGCAAAAGGTAATTAAATAGAGAAAAGTAATTAAAGATACCCATACAAAATATTTTTTGGGTTAATTTTAAAATTAACTAAAGGAAATAGACTTATTAATATTTTATTAAAAAGAAAAAGATTTTAATATTTCAACCAAAAAAGGAAACATAATCGATAAAAATGATAGATTAAGAAAAATATTATTGCTTTTTAAAAGAGTTTGCAAATATTTATGATGTCTATATAAAAAAACATAGTTTTTTCATAATTTAGATGATCATAAAAAATATTGAGTGAGTCGATCAAATTTTGACACATAATCATTTTCTGTAATTAAATTTTTGAAAAATTATAACAGTTTTTATCGATAAAGAAAAAAGTAGATTTCAAATATTTCATTTTATAGATTTAATCTAAACATTATAGATTTTAAATTGTCGATAATCAAATTTTAATCTCAAAAACTAAATATATAAATCATGTTATGCGGGTTATCAATTTTAGATTTCAAATATTTTATTTTCACCGCGTGATACGCGGGTCCTAATATAGTTAATAAATAAATAAAAAGGAAACTGGTTGCATATCATATAATTAAAATCCTTAATATTAGGGAACGATTTACCAGGTGTTATCCCTTTCTATTTGGGTCGATCAGTTTATACAAAATCTTATTATATTCCACAAGGAACTTAAATACATGCACATGTACCAAATACACTACATAAAAATAGGAGATACACTTGGTGAACACATGCATATGTACCAATTAAATCATTCTCTTTAACTGGATCTTTCCCAAAAGAGTTCCCTTTTAAGGCTGAACATTGACAATGTAATGCTCTTCCACTCAATGCTTCTGCCTTCTGCCATCGAACTCAAACTTATTTATCCCTCTTTCGTTGACAGCTCCTGTATCAGATCTCCACGTTTTCTCCCCCATACCTTGCACTGATGTTTTCTTTCGAGTTTCAGGTGCTAAGTGCAGTGTATGATGGCGGTATACTTCACTTTTTCTGGTTTATCATAAAAGCTATCAGTCCTTTTCGACACAGAAAATACAGATTTCTGAGAGAAGTGGTACGGCAACAAAATTCCTATACGTAGCAGGCTATAACCACGAAGCTGAAAAAAAAATCTGCAAGAGTTTCTTCGAACTTTCATTGCTCAACATCTCTCGTAGGTCAATATAACTTTCAGATGAAATTGGTGCTTGGTACCGAAACCAGAGTTCTCTATGATTGGTGATGCGAGCTATGCTTTAGAAAGTTTGATGGGGAAGCCAGTGAAATCTATCAATGAAATTTTCAAACTCGCATTTATAAAGCTAAAAAGGAATCAAAACTTGCAGCATCAAGTGTCAATTTGGTATTGAACTGCTAGCTTAGGAGCTGGATAAAATGTTTCAAAAAGAAAAGTCAACATCTTTCAAAAGCATCTTTTACCATTACAGAACGATTTGGTTGTTATCCCTTTCCATTTTGGTGGATCCGTTAAAGGCTCTTAGACAAAATTAATCATATTGTGTTGGGGGTTTCCTTCTTTAGGCACACCAAAATGTAAGTCTTTACTGTTCCAATTGTATGATATAACTCAGGTCAGGAACTTCGAAGTGTAACACTCAATATATCTTCACATATTTTGTTCAAATGGATTTTAGGTGATTCACATCCTGGAGTAAAATATTGATAAATCTTTGATTGATTCTAGAAAATTCACAAAGATAAGTGACAGTGCTTATTAATGAACTTATGAACACAAGCCTCTTAAATCAGATTATAAATAGGCAGTGTATGGACTTGTATCCAACACAATAATTGAGAGCTATAGCATTTGGGTTTAGGTTTCTTGTAGGAAAACTAGGATTAGAGAGCCAAAGATGAACAAGTGAGGTTAAAAACAACAAGTCGGGGTTTGTCTCGAGTTTGTTAGAGATTGTTTAAGTTATTCTTGTAAATTTAACTACTTCATTTATTTTAGTAGTATTTGCAAAGTATAGAAAACCCTTTTGTGTTGTGCACACACAAAAAAAAAAAACCCTCTGTGTCAAATTGTGATTTAGTTTTTATGTGATCCACATCCTGGAGTAAAATATGATAGACGTTTGATTGATAGATAATAAAATTCATAAAGATAGGTGATATAGTGAACACAAGCCCCTTAAATCATTGGAAGTTAAAACAGAAAATAGGTATTTTGATAGAAAAATGATTGAAAGTTGTCTCTTGAATCATTTTCTTTTTAACTGAATCTTCCGCGAAAGAGTTCCCGTTTAAGACCTGGAAGATGAACGTTGACAATGTAGTGCTCCCAGTCAATGCCTCTTCCATCGAAACCAAACATCTTTCTCTCTTCCATTGACAACTCTTGTAAAAGACCCCTTGTGTTGGTGTCACCAAACCTAGGATATTGACTAAGAGTCAGTAAACTGATAGTTTTTTTGCTAAATAAAAGAACAAGTCCAAGTACACTTACCGAGCTTGAAAGAACGTGTAAGGCTCATATGTTATTGCTAGGGACACAAGATGCTTTAGTTTCCTCTTCCCCTTCATGCTCAATGTTGTATATGACCCTCCTTGCTTTGCTATTGTATTGGATACAGAGGAGGTGAAATCCTCTAAGGAACTGTGGAACTTCATAAGCTCTAAGTCCATCCCTGTTTCTGTCAATGGAGAGTCACACAGATATTGACGAGAGAAGTCCATCAACTCGCCAAGTCGCAGGGGATTCGCATGAGAAGAAGAAGTAACATTGTAAACTTTCAGTTCCGAGACACCACAACCGTGCTTTGCCATGGCTGCTATTGACGCGTTTGCAACCATATCAACAGGTATAATGTCACAAGAAGATTGATAATCTCCCCACAAGTCCGAAATCTGATCTTTCCCGTAGGCCAATATTAATGGAGCAGTCATCCTGTAATTTTGTTTTTTTTAAAACCAAATAAAAATGTCGATTGTTAAAGAAGCTAATCTAGTACTTTTGTCTTTGAGAAAGTAAATCTTTTAACCTTATTCCTTGGAGCCACCCAGGGAAAGGCTCCTTGTACGAGCTTTCGATAACACTAGGCCTTATAATCACTACGGGCACATCTCCTCGCTGGTTATGAATTACAGACTCACCCATGGCTTTTGTGAATGTGTAAGTGTTTTCCCAGCCATAGTGTTGAGCTCTGTTTTTTCATAAGATATAAACAACATTTAGTTACAGATCTTGGTACATAAGAATGTTCACAAAGAAAATTGATCCTCACCTTTCCATACCAAGTTCTTTCAATTTTTTAATTTCTTCACTGCCATGGAACTTTCTTACAGCTTCTGAAGCTAGTTTCAGCTCAGATTCGATGTTCAAGTCAGAATTTATGTTTTCTCCAATTGAGAGAGTAGTCTCTGGTACTTTTCCTTCTTTCTTACCAGTGACAAAAGCTATATAAAAAAGAAAAGAAAAAAAAACAATCACAGTTTCTGAAACTTCCCTGAACAAAAACCTTTTTTCTTTTTGGCCAATATATAAACTAATACCAGTTGAAATATGGAGAAAAAGTTTCAGTTTCTTGCAGTCCTTGCCAAATCTCAAGAGCCGACCAGGTCCAAGTGCGTTAATGCTTAATGCAAAGTCGTATCTGTTTTTGTTTGCTTGCGTTAGAAGGAAGTGTTTATAAACAGAGCAAAAAAAAAAAGATATAGTGGAAACACCTGTCGTCAAATGTTGTGCGACCTCCACAGCTTATGATGACATCAATATCATCACTAATATTGGCTGCTATTTCAGAGTCGAACCCTAGATTGTCTTCTCCAATATCTCCACTTACTGGAATCAACTTGCTCTTCATGAAGGCTTCGTAAGAGCTACCGTGGATTTGCTTCAGAAGCTTGAACAGATCCGAGCTTATGATCTGTGTGGAACAGTTAAATGCAAAATTAAAGAAACAATAAAAAGGTTAAAAAAAACAAAATTTTGAGTAAAGGGAAAGGATGAAACTGAACACAAAACCTCATCATAGAGCCTCTTGTTAGCTGATTCTTGATCCTTAGATTTTATCAGGAGGAAGATCTTCCCAATCTCAGGACTTGCCCTCAACAATTTCTCAATCAGCACTGCAAACAAACAAAAAAGTTCCAATCCGAAAATCAGTTTACTTGGACAAGAAGAAAACTCGGTTTTACGTTTTGACTCATGACCTTTAGCAAGAAAACCCGTTGCACCAGTCACGAGATAGCTTTTCCCTTTTAAAAAACGGACGATTCCAACTCCGTCACTAACACTTGTTTCTGTCTCAGGCATCGTATATAGCGTCACAGCTTTCAACGACGAAGTCTCACGATAACCAGAAGAAGTTTGGACTCTACGAGTCGTCAGTGACAAACGACGAGCCAGGAAGTGGTTAGGTTTTCCGGAGAAAGAGGAGAAGATGCTGACGCCATCCAATCTGACGGCGTTTCCGGTAGCTAATATATTAGTGATAGCCATTTTTTAGTAATCAACGAGAGAGGAAAGAAAATAATGCTTTTAACTTTAGCTTTCTTTGGAGACTCAGGAGGATATATATAGGACTCAGGAGGATTTGTTAGGTGAGGTGCCAAAATGGTTAGACCATAAAATTATTTTACTGTTTCCTTTTCCTCCACTGTTCGTTCATGTTTGATCTAAACTAGTAATTTGACCTTGAGAAAAACGAGCTTTAGAAATGATGTGATATTTTTGGTTGAGATGATCAGTATTTGAGATATATCCATCTAAAAAAATATTTTTTTCTTTTTTTTGTGAAAATTTATGTTGAGAACCTTCCAATGATAGGATTTTATTATCTCAAATGAATTTATATATTTTTACTTTCTATACGAAATTCTAGATTCGATCGGAGGATGATAATCATGATGTCAATAAAACGTTTTTGTTGAGGGTTTTTGTGTGAGGATATATATAGATTTTTGTTAGGTCTCCGGTCAGGTACCAAATGGTTAGGCCGTAAAATTATTTTACTGTTTCCTTTTCCCCACTGTTCGTTCATGTTTGATCTCAACTAGTAATTTGGCCTTGAGAAAAACGAGCTTTAAAAATATACAGTTACTCTAAAATGATGTGATATTTTTGGAGATATCCATCTAATAAATACTTTTTTTTTATTTTTAATATGTACTTATGTTGAGAACCTTCTATAAATCAATAGTTATTAAAGTGATTTTATCTTATCGTCTCAAATCACTTTGTTTTTACTTTCTCTACAGGTAGGCCTCAGACTTCGATTTATTTTTCGGGTTCGGATCGGGTGGTTCGATTTTTTGGTTTTTCGGGTTTTAACGTATAGAAACCGATCGGTTTTTTCTATTTGTGTTTCAGGTTCAGTTCGGTTTATTTCGGGTTCGGGTCGGGTTTCGGGTTTTACTTCAGGTTCGGTTCGGTTTATTTCGGGTTCGGTTCAGTTTTTTTTCAAAACCAAAGTAACCAATGTAATGAAAAAATAAAAAAATAGGCTATTTACGATTCAGGTTCGGGTATTTCAGGTTCGGGTTCGGTTTATTTGGGTTTTTGTTTTTCGGGTTTAGACAAATGGAAACCGTTCGGGTTTTTTGAGTTTATTTTTCGGGTTCGGGTCGGGTTCGGTTCGATTTATTCGGGTTTCGATTTTTTGGGTTTGGACAAACTGAAACCGATCGGGTTTTCAATATATATTTTCGGTCTCGGGTTCGGGTTTTCGGGTCGGGTTCGATTTCGGGTTCGGGTTTTTCGGATAAAAGTCTCATACCTATCTACAGGTTTAAAATTATAGATACGACCAGGACGATAACCATGTCGTTGGAGAATACTCCGGCGAAACTTTTCATGTCCAAAATTAGAACGTTTATATTGAGAATCTCTAAAAAATCGACTTTTTGCGACTGGTTCACCGTCATTTTCTCGATTGATTCTTCACAATATATGGCATAATTGAAACCAGAACAAACAAATATCATCGAAGGTAATGGTAGAGGGATAAAGCGTGTAGTTGGCAGCGATTGGAGTGAAAGTGAACGGTGGCAGATTTAGGATAAATTTTAACTAGGTATACTATCATATATTTTGAATTATCTGATGGAATTACCATGAATTCTGAGCTAATTATTTAAAGAAAAACAAAATTGTGAACTAATTATTTAGAGAAAATCAAATGTTATCTGGTGGCACATGACCCCGTCGGACATAAGCTTTGTTGCCACTGAAAGTGAAAGAGATGCTAATAGGACAGTTTTTGCACTAGGATGAGTAGTGTTTGCCATTTGGGTGCGAAGTTTCTTCAAACCAATCCGGAAACCACAACTCGTAAAGCCAAAGCACCAGATCTAACCTTAATATAACCTAAAATTATTTTCTCTTTTTTAGTTATGTAAAACAATTATTAGTTAAAAATAAGAAACTTGTTATGCCAAGCATGGGGCAGAAGATATCTAGCTAGCCCATTATTAAATTCACATTGTCGTTTCTTTACACTGTCTAGTCGAAAACATGCTTTAGACATCGTTTGGTTCATATAATGGCATTGTGGAAAACATGGCTTAGCCAAATTAAGAATAACCATCACAGGAAGGACAATCACGAGATGGAAGGACAATCATATCACAGGAATATTTGTCTTTTTTAGTCGGTGAGAGAGAATAAATACAAAATTTATCCAAACTTTTTAGGGTTTTATTGGCAGTAACTTTGGTTTGTGTCATTAATAAACCGAAACCCTTTCATTCGGCTGAATGAGCCCAAGCCCATATATATGCAAAAGATTTCGTCGATCAAGTGTCTGAAAAAGAAAACTCAACTTCTTTCAAAAAGCACCCTTACTAACTCCAAGAACGATTTGGTTGATAAAGCTTCTTGGACTATATATTTATGTTTTGGGTTGCGGTCTGTTCCCACTAAACTTGAAGATGCATTTGTTTCTGGCCAGTCAAAAAGTGAAACAATAAGCTTAAAAATAATGTGAAAGGACGAGGTGTGACTTAAGGGTCTCAAAGGAATTGGACACTAGACTGGATATTATGCAGATAAAGACGAATCAAGCATTTGTATCTGAGTTAAACACAAGCAGTGGAGAATTTTTTATTTTAGTGACAATATGTCCATTGAAAGTGTAGTGCAAGTAAATCGTGAGACATATGTCCATTAACTTGTAAACCTGTAAATGTTATTTGTGTATATAATTAGTGTAACGTCCGGATGCAAATATTTTTGCAAGGAAATTATGATTGATTGTTGGTTAGTGTTTGGATGTAAACTTAGCAACATCCATATTTTATGTAATTTGAAGGAAATAAAAAGTTATTATCATATTTGCTAAATACAGTTATATAATACATTTGTAAAGTTTTGGTATAAGACTTAATTATGAAATGTGTAGTGTAATTGATAGAATTTTTTAGATCATTTATAAATTTATTATATATTTTCATAATAATACACTTGTATAAAATATACACTTCCCCACAACTTCAGCTACCACAAACACTACAATAAACAAATTTTGTAATTTGAAACGTTGTGTAGGATTTCATTTAACATTGGTTTTCAACAACATTTTCTTGTTTCCGTTTATTATTTTTTCTTTTTGCTTTTGGAAGAGTATAAATTAATGAAAAGGAGAAACGAGACAAGCAAGAGAATAAAGAAATATATATATTAGTAAAATGTTTATAGAAATTTATATATTAGTAATATGTTTATAGTACCTAAAATCGGAGAACAGAAACTTTCAGAGATGCAGCTCAGGCGGTATATACCAATTGTTCATTTGCACGAGTCCTCATACGTGTCGCAGGTTCGAATCCCTCTTTAAGCCGCCCAGTTTTTGAATTTTCCTTTGCTCCCAATCCACAGTAGTAGATGATGATGCTATATAGGCCACTCGCCGGAAGCAATATCGGCACTGTAAATGTATTCTTCTCCAAACTTCTTCTTTACCTCAAATTCACGGCCAGATTCGCCGTCGTTATTATCCCGCCACCGCTCCAATCTCGTATCGCCACTGTTGGAACCTCGTCCCACCTTGAATCTCACTCTCGCTCTCCTCTGCGGTAATCTTCCGCCGCTTCTACCTCTCGATCTCTCGGATTCGGAACTCTCCGGCAAAACCTCGCGGCCGATGACGGAATCGGAGTTCTCCCACAGGTGATCGGATCTATCCTTTGTGTACCGTTCGAGGTAGAGGTTAGAGTCCGGGAAAGGCGGAAGCCAGGCCGGAATGGATTTCATCTCCGGCGATCGAGGCAAACGTGTCAAATCTCCTCCGCGTGATTCGCCGGCTTCCGGCTTCGGCAACGGCTTCGCGAAAGGGATCTCGAGTGCGGAAGTGAGGAAATCGGAGAGGTTACGGAGAACAGCTGATCTGATCAGGCAGTGCGATTCGACGTCGTGCAACGTGGAGCCGCCGGGGAAACAGTCGGAAGTTGATAAGGCGATGTCTTGGAGACCGTTGACGACGTCGAAGAGGTTAGCCTCCGTGCGATTCGCTGCGTTTGAGAAGGACGCGGCGAGTTCGGCGATGGATTGCAAGAATTTGGTGGTGATTTGGGTAAGAGTATTGAGGGTGGTGGAGGTATCGGTTGATCTGTATCCAACGGATTGGCAAATTTGGCTGACGGCGACTCTGGTGAGAGAGAAGGAGAACTCTGCCGCTGATTCGTCGGCTACTTCGAGTTTTACTCTGGCTTTATTACGGCGTCGCTTCATTGGTGGTGGAGATTTTTGAGAGGATCGAGAGAGAGAAGGAGGCGAATTGAAATTTGTGTAAAGACTGATTTTTAAAAAAACCCTAAATTCGCAGGTCTCGAACCGGCGCCGCATAAGTAAATAGCCTTTTTTAATCAGCACGAACGAGCCACGAAACAAATATAGCTTCACGTTGGCTACGAATTTAATTAAAACTTAAAAGCATTGAATGGAAAAATGGGGAAAAAGGAAGTTTCACACTACGTACTAATTAGTAATTACAAAACATCATTCATCAAAACAGCATGTCCAATATTCATAAACCTTTGTAGTCTTAAATCATACCCAAGAAACCCATGAGATTAAAAGTTCTTGTGGCAATTCATATCCTAGAAAATTAGAAATCCTTAGCTAGTATATAAATTAATAGTCTATAAATTAGTAGTATATAAATTAATAGAATAGTTTTAAATTGATTTGAGTTTTTGATATAACCAATTCTTTGATAAAATAATATATTGTTAAACAAATAAAGTATTATAGTTTTGATAGATTATTAACCACCGATTTAGCTGTATGAATCGTTATAGGTTCTTCAGATTATTAATTAACAAACAAAGAAAGAATTAAATTAACAAAAAAATAAAAAATTAAATAATTTTTGAATCAATTAATTTGTGTATATAGAAAATCATAAACATTATCTATTCTGATAAATAAGGAGCAGTAGATGATAAATTTGTCTGGAGAACCCTTTAATCAGTTGACGAGTCTTAAAATAAACAAACACTAACCAGATTTTATAACTAGATTATGTGGATTCATTTATGTTTATCTCACAATATATGTATCTATAAAAGAGAAAGTAAAAAAATATATAAAAAAAAAGGTAAAGTACCGTGGAAACATTATCAAGTCCACTTAGCCAAGACGGCCATGCCACCGGCACCAAGAAAAACTGCGGCGTATGACTTTAACTGAAGCTTGATACTCCGTTGCATCACCTGACCCATAAAATCTACGGCTAAGAGGTCGACTAAAGCCATGTAGATGAGTAGTCCACCTGAGGCAGCGTTGAGCAGCCCAACCATAATGAGCGAGTCAGGGCTATTCTCTTTGTACGTTTTAGATAAGGCCATTCCTAGAACCACCCCAAAAGGCGTTGTGGCCGCGAAAAAGAAAGCCATCACTGCCTTTTTCATCTGCCCGTACTCTGCCTGTACGTGTTCTAAAGTTCTGATCATGATGCATCACATAATTGATTAATAATAAAAGTTCATAGTGTTTTTTTATTCTTTTTATCTATTTCTCTTGTTATTGATATTCTAAGAGGATGTATATATACTGACTGAATTCTCAAAGCTAACTTATATACTCATATTTGTCTCCGACATTCATAAAATCAGTGGATTTCTAACTTATCCCGCGACGACGGCTCAATCACACACCACCTGACTATATGAGTAAATTTATTCAAGAAGCACAAACATTAATGGAGAATTAAACCAAATAAAAATGAAACTGGTTTAGATATGACCGGGGTGGACATGACTACATCAGAACCAACTAATGGATTGAAAGGGAAGGGAGGGACTAACCTGGAGGATGCAGCCGCCGAGACCCATGCCTTCGAACATTTGGTGGAAGCAAAGAGCAGCCATAAGGCCTTCGATGGTGCAAGTATTGTTAGTGGCTCCTACTGATAGTCCTATCACTATAGAGTGCACCACTATTCCTAGCTCCAATACCTGTTTAATTTATTCATTCTTCCGCATTCAAACTATATAATATAAATTATAATATTCGTCAGCATAGATCGGTACATTCTGGTTTATTCTGTAATATATATTTTGCTGATAAACCGGAAATACGAATCTTTCCAATACCATTATACCAGCTTATTGTGTAGCATAGCCCAATTATTTTGATCTCACGCTGAGAGACGCACGTCCGTTTCAGCCTTTTTGCCTTGTATATAAAAATAACATATATATTTGTCGAATAATGGGCACAGCCGCACACTTAAGCCTTCGTATGCGAGTGTGAATAATAAAACTATATGTTTCTTATATGTCGACCTATTGTTGGCTAGCTTAAAATATATACACACACACATATATATATATATATACAGAACGTGACATAGTATTTTGTTATAGCAGAATTAGATATATATAGTTATAGCAGATTAGCACTCCTAAAAAAAACGAGAGTGAAGGAATAGTGGAATACTAACGATGGCAATAACACGATATCGTAGAAGCTGTAAATTAGAACCAGGTTCCTTGTCATTGCTATGATGAAGACCATGACCATGACCATGATGGGACACACTCCCCATCTCCTGGTCAGGAGTCTCTGTGGATGCCAGATCAGGCTGATCAGCACGTGGGTCCCTCCTACCGGACCTACTGAAGACGCTGGTGGTAATAGAGTCAACCATGAGAGTGAACACTGCGGAGATCATGGCGACGAAACCAGTGAAAGGAAACTTGTGCCAGGGGTCATCGTTAAGACACTGAGACGAGAGCATTTCGAAAGAGTCAGGCAAAACGTGGATGAAACCAGTGGCGAGGATGATTCCGGACGCGAAAGATTTGACGATGAGGAAGAGAGATCTCTCGGGTTGGAAAGCGGGAACTGAACGAGCAAAGAACGGGAGGCAAACGCCGATAAGGCTGGTGATGAGGATTGTGAAGATCGCTATGAGTTTGAGATCAAATGCTTTGTTTTTGTCGGTACATGTGTTGTCAAACTCGGGTTTGCACTCTTCATCGGACTCAGAAAAAGCTCCCGGGAAATGGGAGATGGAGAGGAGGAAGACGGTGATTGTGGAAGAGAAAATGATATGAGCTTTAGTCATCTTTCTCATTGTTTGTGTGGAAGGTTTTAAGTTTGGAACAGATAAGATATTGTGCTTGTCTTATATAATGGAAAAGATTTGAAGACTCAATCGGAGTGAAGTGTCGACATAAAGTAGTACTTACTAATTAATGTCCACATGTTCTGTTAGTGAACTACAACAAAGCCTTGACTAATTCTAACTTCTAGCTGCTAAGTCTTCACTCTGCAGATACATGCATTATGCATATAAGTGTACTGAGAAAGGGTAGAATTCTACTGTATAAAATAATAGCAAAACAATTGATATTCCGAAAAAGTCAACATCATGTCATGTTGTAATGTGCCAACTTTTGGTCTATGGGCTCATGATATTCCGAAAATTTTGAAAAATACAACAATTTTACAAACAAATCATCACAAGTATTTTGCCAAGGTTTTTCTTTAATCGCACGTTACTAAAGAAAACTTTCCACTAGATCATCCATGGTTATACATCCTCTAAATTGAGAATATAATTGACAGGCAACATGTATTTATGTTGTAAATAATCAATTTAATCTTAAGTTTTCCTAGAAAACACATAATTAATCGCAATTATTTGGATAGAAATATAATCTTATTAATTTCCTTCAAAAAAATTTCATTCGAAAAATTATGCACCCTAACTTTTATTTTAACTTATAACGTATTTTTAATATTAAGAAGAAATAAAATTCAATATACATATTTGATTAGTCATCCTAATTGATATAGGTTATGCTTCGGTTTAGGCAGTCTCTGAATTGGATTGCCGTTTTTTCCTTTTGATTAGTCATCTTAATGGTGATACAAAATGTCATAGTTAACTCTCATATTTGAGAACAAAGTAAAACAGAATTAAATAAGAATATAAAATCAGCGTCTATATAATTCATGATAAAGTTTAATCATGGAATAAATCGGGTAGGCCTCGGTATTTTAACCGGAACCGATTATCCGAACCGGAACCAAACTGATATATCGGTTCTGGATCGGTTCCGGTTCCATAAAAAAGAACCGATGGGTAATATATATAGAGAACCGTGGATCTAGATTCCTAACCGAACCGAACCAAGATCCAATAGATAACCCGAATACCTGAACATACATACTTTCATTATGTCCCCAACCTCTTTTTTCTTGTGCCTCCGTCGATTTTTTTTCTTTTATGTTTGGAATAGATTAGTATGAATTTAGTATTGAATCAATTGTTGTTTTCTTGGCTATTTCGGTTACACTTCAAATACATATCAGTAGTCTCGGTTACATTTTGGGTATGTTGGTCACATTTCGGTTATTTATGTTCCATTTACGGTATTTCAACGGATAATTTCGGTTCCATTTAGAAAACCAATGATTTCGGTTCTAATCGGTTCTATCCGGAACCGAATCGGAACCGATGGTACCGAACCGTGACCGAACCATGATACATTTGGTTCCTATATGGATAGTAAATCAGTAGAACCGAAAGAACCGGAACCGATGATTCCTACCCGTAACCGAACCATTTACCCGAATGCCCAGGGCTAAAATCGGGTATCGAATTGCATTTGTGAGTTTTAACAGATATTGAACTAATTCTAGAATATAAATATAGATCGCAAATGGTTAATATCGATAAAACAGAATGGATCACAAATATTTAGAAATTTACATATATATATATATATGCTCCGCACCACCCAATATTTAATCTCCATCATGAGTTAGCAAATGTTTTGATAAACTGATCTACACATGTTATGTGTCCATAATGATGTAGATCAAGCCCACTTAGACATGACGGACATGCCACCGGCACCAAGCAAAACCGCGACGTAGGACTTCAATTGAAGCTTGATGCTCCGTTGCATCTTCTGTCCCATAAAATCTGCGGCTAGAAGGTCCACTAGAGCCATGTAGATGAGTAGCCCAGACGAGGAAGCGTTGAGAAGTCCAACGGTAATGAGCGAGTCAGGACTATTCTCTTTATACGTGTTAGATAATGCCATCCCTAAAGCCACTCCGAATGGCGTTGTCACCGAAAAAAAGAAAGCCATCACCCCTTTTTTCACCCACCCATATTCTGCCTGCATGTGTTAATTCTCAAGTTCTCATCAATGATTTCAAGTCATCAGTTCATTCAAGAACCATGCACAACTTTTTGAAGAAACCAAACCATGTGGAACTTAGTTTAGAGAGACATAATGGATAGGACTAAAATGGACCAAACTAACAACTACGTGGATGTGAGGAATTCACCTGGAGGATGCAGCCGCCGAGACCCATGCCTTCGAACATTTGGTGGAAACAAAGAGCAGCGACGAGACCTTTGATGGTGCAAGTGTTGTTAGTGGCTCCTACTGAGAGTCCTATCACTATTGAGTGCACCACTATTCCTAGCTCCAATACCTGTTCCAGTTTTATTCACTTCAATGACTCACTTTTATATTAAATCATAATTAGTCGGCGGCTTGGTGAAGTCCATCTTCTCAACTATACTTAATAAAAACGTTTTTAGGCAGTTAAAAAATTGACTAAAAGTGTTCTTAAATTTACCGTCATTTAAATTGAGAAGAGCTCAGTCCGGTACAAACGACTTAGTTGTGTTAAACCAAAAACATAGAAACAGGTCGATTTGAAAATTGAATCAAAACAATAAACCGACTATGACTTCATTTTTCTGTTTTAAAAATGTCAAACTACAGAGTTATTTTGCTTAGATTTAAAAGATCGAATTCAAAGTGAAATAGCAGACCTAATTCATGTCACAATCGTATCAAAAATATGTATGTGTCTATATTTCATAAATAAAGTAAATAAACAAACTTGATAGTTGATACCGAAGATATTAAGCCGAATAAAAGTCACATAGTGATGCAGGCCATCTTATATGAATTAATCACCCTAATTTTGACTATTTTCTATAAAAAAAAATTATTGGTTATAACAGTTCATTTCATTAAAAACAATTAACACAATTTTTCCCAAGGGTCAAAAAACCGATTAAAATCAAGTCAAGAGGTTTACTTTGTAATTAAAACAGAAAAGGAAGAAGAAGACGAGATTGAAGAAATACTAACAATAGCAATAACACGATATCGCAGAAGCTGTAAAGAAGAACCAAGCTCCTTATCATTATCTCCATGAGGATTATGATGAAGACCATGACCATGGCCATGATGTACGTGAACCTGCACGCGCCCCATCTCTTGGTCAGGAGTCTCAGCTGGCGCCACCTCCGCTGTGTCGGTTGGAACCGCAGGGCGCAAGTCCCTCCTGCCCGACTTGGTGAAAACGCTGGTGGTGATGGAGTCAACCATGAGTGTGAATACGGAGGAGATCATGGCGACGAAACCAGTGAAAGGAAACTTGTGCCAGGGGTTATCGGTAAGACAAGGAGACGATAGCATGTCGAAAGAATCAGGCAAAACGTGCATAAAGCCAGTGGAGAGGATGATTCCGGAAGCGAAGGATTTGACGATGAGGAAGTGAGATTTCTCGGGTTGGAAAGCGGGAACAGAACGGGCAAAGAACGGGAGGCAAACGCCGATTAGGCTGGTGATGAGGATTGTAAAGATTGCTATGAGTTTTAGATCTAATGCTTTGTCTTTGTTGATACATGTGTTGTTGGACTCGGTTTGGCAATCATTTTGGGATTGAGAGAGAGCTCCGGGGAAATGGGAGATGGAGAGGAGGAAGAAGATGGTGATGGCGGCAGAGAAAGTGAAAGCACTTTTAGTCTCTCTCATTGTGTTTGTGGAGTTTGTGAGTTTGATAGAATAATTCTTGTTTGTCTTATATAAGGAAGACTTGAAGCATATCCCAATAAAAGTGAATGTCGACATTAATCACATAATTAGTTTAAGTAATGTCAACATGTTTTGTTTAGAAAATAACTAATTACTAGGCAACGGGGATGGCCTGTTCTTGACACACGCATGTCAAATATTTGAACAATTCATAACTTAAAAAGTAGCACCAGTCATGTGTTTTATTACTTCGGGTGAATAACGAGAACCTTTAGGCGAATAACTAAGAGAGAAAATGGAGGCGAATATCCTTTACTTTAGGGTTCCGTTTATTAAATTTGTGAATAAGCTTCCTTTGTATAAGCTTCAAAACGGTCCTAATTAATTAGGAAACCTAAAATCAATTTGCCTTTTCTTAGTAAGAAATTTACTAATAGAATTATCCCGGCCTGCGGCATTCCTACACTAGTTCTTCAAAACCACTTATGTTGACATTGACAACATGACTTGTTGTTGAGTTATATAAAATGAATTGTAATTATATGACATGGATGAAAAAGTATGTTGCACGACATAACATTGTTAAAGTAACACCAAAAGTAAATAAAGTAACATAAATTTATAGATTCATCATTAACAAACAGAAAATAAAAAAAAAATATTTCATAAATGCAAGCAAAACAATGTTTAGGAATCACAAAACATGAGCAAAAAAAGTCAGTTGTGGGCCTTGTGGCTTCTCGACCGTGTTTCTTAAGGTCTTCAGGCTTATTCTTGGTAAATTGGCTCCATAATTGGTTCCATTTTGGCCTCGCGGTCGATACGGTATTTTTTTATAAAAAAATTGGAAGATCTATTTTTGTCGGTTTGACGTTCTAATCATCAGAACTTTTTTTCGTGTTTTTATTAATTTCTATTGAATGCTATTGTAAATCACTTTTTAGTGGCCAAAAGGCCAATCATGTTTAAACTTGTTCCTTTGTAATAATAATAATAATAAAGTCAAACACGTAATTATATAGTTTTTTTTCAAGATAGACTATAATAATGCGATTTTTTCTGATTATATAAATGGTAAAATCAATTCCTTCAAGTTTTAACATATTATATAGGTTCAATATGCTTTAGCCAAATTAACTTTTGTAGTCAATTTTTAGATATCATAATTCTAACAGTTGTATATATTAGTTAATGATATGTCAATTATATTCATCGTATTATTTTTAATTTTCTATTTTAAATTAAGTTGGTTATATAACTCTTTTATAATTCTAAACTTACCATTAGTTTGTATAATTTAGAATCGCTTATTCTGTTGTTCTAAACATTTATTCTTTTTTTTTAATAATGAATATGTATATGTGAGACGTGTTATATGTAGAATGGTTTATGAAAAGAGAAAAATAGATAAAAGAATTGGTATATCTTTATTCCATGAATAATCGGTCTCTTATATAATGATACAATAATATAGTTTACTTTTTGTTTAAAGACTAACTAATAAAAACTTAAAAAACAAGGAAAATTTTCGATGTAAATATATATAGAATTTTCTATAAAATGAGTTCTATTTATTTATAACACTAATTTTTGGATGTCTGAGAAATTGGTTCGTAATTCATTTAAGACGTTGTCTCATTAAAAACTTTACCATGAAAAATCAATGGAAAAATATGGTTAAAGGAAAAAGACGGATTACTCAACCTATTGAAATATATCACTTGAGATCTTTAAGATAATGCAAACAATATGATGAAATACTTTTTTTCAAAATAGGGACTTCAAGTCCAATTTCCAAATTTTTTTCACACACAATCTTCTAAACATTCTTCTTGTGCATGTGAATTATTTGTGCTCTTGTTATAGAAAAAAATATTTTAGCTTTTTTTCTTTTCATATAGAAGCACATATTTCAATCATGAAAAACTAGTAACTTACTCAAGTAACATTTTAAATATAGTATTTCAGGACTAAATATATGTGTGGCACTTTCAACATCTCTTTTCTAAAATGCTGAATTTGGAATACATAAAAAATATATTATCTTTTCAATATTTTTTCTTCTAAACTAGGCTTTGCAATAACTATCTAGAGTTGTGATTATGTTCAAATCCAAAATCTTATATTAATTTTATCATACTACTTGCAGTAATTCTTCAGGAGGTTTAGTGATGTTTAAACTAAAGATCATCTAAGCTAAATATTTTGATAAATATACATGTGTATATTGCCATCCACTTTATTTGGAAATAAAACCAAATCAGAGAAGAGAGAGAACAGAGATAGCATCGATTAGGATTTTTTTTCAATTGTTAGAGTTTTACACTGATAACATATTATGAACAAAAAAAAAAAGAATTGATGTAAATCTCTTGTCTAAAAATAATAATAATAAGGTTTAATTAGTTTTACTATAGAGACCAAATAGATCGTAAGAAACAAATAAAGTTTAAGACCACCTCCATCAGCAAACCCCTACCAAAACTCTTAAAAAAACTTTTTTTTATTTTTTTCGTTTTTTTTTTCAAAAAAAAAATTGACGAATCACGTCACGCCACGTGTCAGAATAGTGCAAGAGACGTCTCTTAAACCTGAGACTTTTGGAGTAGGTTCATCAATAAATGAATGTGGCCCACTATTAAAAATTGTTTTTTTTTAAGGAGCGGGTTTATAAATGCTGTTCAAAAAATTAAAAGCTGGCGGTTTCTGGAAGGCAACAAGACTTGTCTTTCTGGGTTAAGGTTTCCTCATCTTGGAGAAGTGGAAAGATCAGGCACGTTTTATTCTCCGGCGAGTATTATTGGAATTTTTGACTGGGTTCTTACGGCATTAGACGGATTGGGAATGCGGGTTTGTTTTTGGTATCTCTATGACGATGCGCTACCCAACTCAATATATTTGGGAGCTAAAAGTAATTGGGTCAAGATAATGAACTTAAGCGATTTCGGTTCCGTAGCCTCTTCACGACATCTGTCTTTGTCACAGAGTTTGACTTTGTTGATTAGAATAGAATGTTTATATGGCTTTGTCGTCATCTCCTTTTTTACCGGTGGAAACATTACAATTACTATAATTTTTATTGTTCTCGATAGGAGCACTAACGGAGTTATTTTGCTACTCATGGTTTCGCATACAAGGAAATATGCTCACGAAGTTTTAGTTTTTCTAATTGGAATTTTTGGATTTCTGGTTGGGCACAAGGAACACAAGAAAAAATGGGCCACTATTTTAGGGCAGAGATAATTGGAGCTTTGTGGTTGGTAAAGATTTCTTTAAGGATTTGCAGTTATATATGGTTCTTCACAGCATTGGCCTCCGTGGACTCATGTTCCGGGAATCCGAATATGGTTATATTCGGATGATCCTATTTGTCATTCTATTTCTACGGATTAATATGAGGATTTTAAGTTGGAATTGCCAGGGTCTCGGTAGTAAATGGACAATAAGTTATCTCAGAGAATGTTGGCACAAACATAAACCAGAGTTCTTATTTCTGTCAGAAACAAAACAAACTTTGGGATTTGTGCAGCAATTTCAGGCACATTTTGGGTATAATAAATTATATACAGTGGAACCTCGCGGTGCAAGTGGAGGACTTGCACTATTTTACAATGACTATTTTAATGTTGACATTATTTATGCTGATAATAGACTAATTGATGTTGAGGCGGAATATCAAGGGAAAAAAGTCTTTCTATCGTTTGTCTATGGTGATCCAGTACAAAAGCTAAGAGATAGGGTTTGGGAGCGTATCACTCGTACTGGAATTCTTCGGTCCGAACCGTGGTTTGTAATTGGGGATTTAAATGAGATCTCAGGAAATCATGAAAAACAAGGGGGCCCATTGCGGCATGCATCTACGTTTATATCTTTTAATAATATGTTAGAAAACTGTGGTTTAATGGATTTTCCGTCTCTTGGAAATACTCTTTCCTGGCGGGGAAGGCGAGGTGGGCAACTTATTTATTGTCGATTGGATAGAGCCATTGCGAATGAGGAATGGCATTCGATGTTCTCATGTTCCTTTGTGGAATATTTAGGGATGGTGGGATCAGATCACAGGCCATTAGTGGCAACCATTGCGGATAAAGTTGTCCGAAAACATTCCACATTTCGGTTTGATAAACAATGGATTGGAAAAGAGGGGCTGATGGAGTCTGTCTCGAAAGGGTGGAAATCAACCGGAGGAAATCTGGGTTTTGTGGATAAGATCAGGGGATGTAGACATGAGATCTCTGTGTGGAGGAAACATAACTTACCTTATGGTAAGGATCACATTCATGAGCTACAACAAGCCTTGGAGGCGGTTCAGAATGATGCGAGTAGGTCTCAGGAGGAGGTTCTTGATATCACTCGGAAGTTAAAAGAAGCTTACAAGGATGAGGAAACATACTGGCAACAGAAAAGTCGGAATATGTGGCACACATTAGGTGATCGTAATACAAAATTCTATCATGCGCTGACAAAACAGCGACGGGTTCAAAATCGGATTATTGGATTACATAATTCAGGGGGAGAATGGGTGACTACAGATGCAGGGATCGAGGAAGTGGCAATTAATTATTTTGATGAACTCTTTACATCTTCTTCACCAATTACAGATATGGATCCTACGGTGGTGGAACCCTTTCTGCAGGAGGTTCCAGTCTCTATCACAGACAGTATGAATGCGGATTTAACTAAACTAGCTACAGAAGAGGAGGTCCGTCAAGCTCTTTTTATGATGTACCCGGAAAAAGCACCAGGTCCGGACGGGATGACAGCTTTATTTTTTCAACATACTTGGCCCCTTATAAAACAGGATGTTGTGGAGTTGGTTAATAATTTTTTACGGACTGGATTATTTGATTCACGACTAAATCAGACAAACATCTGTCTAATTCCGAAGACGAGCCGACCAAGTCGTATGTCCGAGTTGCGACCAATTAGCCTTTGTAATGTGGGTTACAAAATTATCTCGAAGGTGCTCTGTCAACGACTCAAGTGGTTACTCCCGGGACTTGTGTCTGAGACACAATCGGCATTTGTGGCAGGGCGTTTAATCTCGGATAATATTTTAATTGCACAAGAGATGTTTCATGGATTACGGACAAATCCCTCTTGTAAGGATAAATTTATGGCGATAAAAACAGATATGAGTAAGGCTTATGATAGGGTGGAATGGTCTTTCATAGAAAAGCTCCTTCTTCGCATGGGTTTCTCCTCGGTTTGGGTCTCTAGGATTATGTATTGCATTACATCTGTTCAATATAAGGTGCTCCTTAATGGCCAGCCTCGGGGACACATTGTTCCCCATCGTGGCTTACGTCAAGGAGACCCCTTATCTCCATATCTCTTCATTTTGTGTACGGAAGCTTTAATTGCAAATATTAGAAAGGCAGAATGCAACAAGCTGATTACAGGTTTGAAAGTTGCTAGAGCAAGTCCACCGATATCACACTTGCTTTTTGCAGATGATAGTCTCTTCTTCTGTCGAGCGACGAAGGAAGAATGTCACTTTTTTTTGCAGATATTGAAGGAATATGAGCAAATTTCAGGTCAACAGATAAATTTCGATAAATCCTCATTACAATTTGGACATAAGGTGGACCCATTGGTTAAAACGGAGTTGCAACAAATCCTTGGTATCTTTACAATTGGTGGTATGGGGTCCTATTTAGGAATTCCAGAGAGTTTAGGTGGCGCGAAAACACAGATATTTGGCTTCCTTCAGGATAGACTTCATAATAGGGTGAATGGATGGACAGCAAAATTATTGTCTAAAGGAGGAAAAGAAGTATTAATCAAGTCGGTGGCTACAGCCTTGCCAACACATGTAATGTCATGCTTCAGGCTACCGAAGGGGGTAACAAAGAAATTGACAGGGGTGATTTCGCGGTTCTGGTGGAGCACTGGAAATACTCAAGCTGGTATGCATTGGATGGCTTGGGAAAAGTTGTGTCGGGATAAATGTGACGGAGGACTTGGATTTCGAGTAATCAAGGACTTCAACACAGCCTTGTTGGCAAAGCAGTTATGGAGACTCATTGATAACTCGGATTCTTTATTCGCCAAAGTTTTTAAGGGTCGTTATTATCGTCATTCGGATCCTATGGATCCTATTAGATCATACTCCCCATCTTATGGATGGAGGAGTATTGTATCTGCTAGATCTCTGGTTAGCAAAGGACTAATCAAAAGGGTAGAATCTGGATCATCTATCTCAGTATGGCATGATCCCTGGTTACCTGCCCCTCGCCCGAGACCAGCAACCTGTAATTTTAGAACTTATCCTAATATGATGGTCAAAGATTTGATTGATTCATCAACGCGTTCGTGGAATCTGCCGCTAATTGATGCTGTGATTTCCCCTGAGGATGCAAATATTATCAGGCAAATTCCGATAAGCCGGATTCAGAAACCTGATTCAACAGGGTGGCACTTCACCAAAACGGGAAGATATACGGTAAAATCTGGTTATTCGATTGAGAGATTATTTCCGGACACAGGGATCCCTGCGGTTTATTACGGGCCAAATATCCAGCCTCTTCTGTCTCAAGCTTGGCGGGTGAAATGCCCTCCCAAACTCAAACATTTCTTATGGCAAGTGCTTTCGGGATGTATTTCAGTTAATAAGAATTTACGTTCAAGGGGGATTTTATGCGACACGCAATGCATGAGGTGTGGCGCAGGGGAGGAATCAATTAATCATGTTCTGTTCGAATGCCCCCCAGCGGTACAGACATGGGCCCTTTCTGTAGTACCGACTAATCAGATCGTGTTCCCGGGGCAATCGATTTTTGCTAATATGGATTATCTATTTTGGAGACTTCCAAAGGATGTCACGGATTCCTATTTTCCTTGGATTCTTTGGTACCTTTGGAAGAGTAGGAATGATTTTGTTTTTAGCAATAAAGATCGCAGTCCAAAGGACATTTTGGAGATGGCAACAACAGAAGGACGTCTCTGGCAAGGAGCGCAGGTAGGGGAAGATGGGACAGTAAGACGAGCCACAGATTTATTGACGAACGTCGATAGGCTGAGAGAGTCGGAGTTGACTGATGCATGGGTTTGTTATGTGGATGGCGCCTGGAAAAATACAGATATTTATTCTGGACAAGGATGGTATTGTAACAAAAATGGTCATCAAGACCAAATGCTGGGCATGCGTAATATACGTTGCAGTCTCTCACCATTACATGCAGAATTTGAAGCTTTGATTTGGGCAATGGAATGTATGATTCATCTTCAATATACACCGCTTGTTTTTGCGACTGATTGCTCTGACCTGGTTAAGATAGTGTCCTCTCCTGTGGAGTGGCCAGCATTCTCAACTCATTTGGAATTCTTCCAGATTTGGAAAGAGCGGCTACAAGATTTTCAGATCAAGCTTATTCCAAGGACGAAAAATGGAAAAGCAGACAAGTTGGCGAGAAGTGCGCGGAGTCATCCTTCGGAGCTGGTCTACATTGACTCAGTTGCTCCACGATGGCTTGATTTAGTGATGTAGTAGTTTGATTTTGGTCTTTGATGTTGACAAAAAAAAAAAAAAGATATACACTTTTAAAATCTTCTGAAATATGGGTTTGAATGGACATTCATATTCAATTATATATAATATAACAAGATGCTTTTTTTCCTCCTTCAATTATTGTACTAGTTAATGTACTTAAGGATAAGCCTCACTCCGTACTCCGTACTATATATACATACTAATGTATGTATGTTCTCAAGTACACGAACTCGTACGATACTTGTAGTCTAAGTTGACTTCTAACCTTCTTTTGTTTTTAAAGTTCCACCTGGATGAGGAACATTTAAACAAAAAACGTACGTTAATATGATTGGATTACAAAAACATTGAGGTAGTTAAACTGTACAACATGTATTTGCTCGGACCCAAATATGTGAAATATTCCTTTCAAAAAAAAAAAATATGTGAAATATGATCTGTATACCAAGACCGTCAATACATGAGCTCAAGATATTAATTAGGAGAAGAAAGAGAAATAAAGCTGTCAAGAAACTCATCATGAACGCAGAAGCCCGAAATATTAAGGGAGAACATGAACACCGTAAACGAATATATTAGAAATTTAGAAGAAAGGTGTCTAAATGTTTTCATCATAGTGTTTTCAGTAAGGACTATGTTAGTTTTGATATCTTTTTAATTTGAGCAAAGTAATCTTTCATGATCCTCTATCAATTTCATAAAATATACGACCTCTGTTTCTTATTGATACATGTTTTAAAGCTTTCACATATATGAAGAAAAGAAATTAAAACATGGTAATATTGCGATTAACAACTTTCTATAATCTTTAACCAATAGTAATTAATTCAAAAAATTCAATTAATTTTTTTTAAATGTACAATTCATCATCAATAATCGTTAAAAAAATATTGAAAAATGAAAATAATCAATCTTTTTTTTAAAAAATATTTTTTTTCCAGAACATCTAACAATTAGAAACAGAGGGAGTACTATACAGTTTGAAAAACAACCTTTTATGGCATTGAGTTGTAATTGACAAAAAAGCTTTTTTGTCAATATAAATATATATATAACTGATAAAATTCAAATTTAGATAAAAAAGTTTTAAGAGAAAGAACTTAAAGTTAAGTAGTTACCAAACTTGTTAAACAATTTTAAAGATTATCAGTTCTAACTCTAATGACTAATGACAGAAGTCATTAGACTTTCCGTGTAAATAAAGATTTGTTTGTAAATCTAAACATACCCTCGATTGTATAGTACATCCAACTAGCGCCATATATAAATTTATCGGTGTCTAAACCTAAATATATATATATATATATATGTATTTTAACGTAGAACTGCTTAAGTTTGGAAAAAAATGTTTATATGTTTTCTGTATACAAACAAGTTTAAAAGTTTTACATATACACACACATTAATTAATAGCACATGCACATTGTTATTTGTCAACGCTTACACATAATGTTTACGTAAAAGAAGAAAATGACATTCCAACGTCAAGATAGAATAATTAATTAACTCTCTTAGCTATGGACCTATGGTTGGTAGAAAAAAGGACTTAAAAACGGTGTCTTTAAGTCTGTTTAATACTTCAAAATTTAATTCAATTTGGGGTTTAACTAGGTGATGTTGTCGTAATTGATTGGATTGGAGAACAGGGTGGGGGGGGATAGAATCAAGAGATATAGATAACATAATAAAATGCAAATGGGATATATTGAATTGTGTAGAAGGGGAATGCAGAAATATTCGAGTTGATAAAAAATTAGAATAATTCGAATGCATTAGCATCTTGCTATTTGGGGCACTATGGTTTTTTCCTTTTTAATTCGGTTTTGGGGGTTCCGAACTTTATTTTTGGTTTGGTCGATTTTAATAGACTTTTTAGCTGTTTTCAATCTCTATGGTTTTCCCTGTCCGGTCGCATGACTTACAAATAGAGTTTTATCTTGAGGGTTGTCATGTACTATTCTTTGTTTTTTTTGCTCCCACCAGCTCTCTTAAATGCAGGCCTCACTTAACTATATCGAAAGCCCTAGAGCAAAAAAAAGATTTTGAAACCTTCTTTTAATTTAGAGAAAAAAATTAATGGGATGTAATCAAAATTTGGAGCCTATTCTATTTGTTTTCGAAAAAAGTATACATTACTTACATGCAAAATAGATGTTTGGAAATTTTTCTAATTTTTTTGTTTAGAATTGACTGTTCTTTCAAAAATTGTATAAAAAATGGTAATAATTATTTGGGCGGGTGCATGCACCTTTGTCTTATTCCTAGACCTGGGCGTTCGGGTACCCGTTCGGGTTCGGGTCGGGTCCATTCGGGTTTCAGATTTTTGGGTTTGGAGATTTAGGACCCATTCGGGTATTTTAGAATTTCGGTTCGGGTTCGGGTCGGTTTTATTCGGGTCGGGTACCCGAAATTTTTTTAAAAAAATAAAATTTAATTAATTTTAAGTTTAAATCAATTAAATTTGTCAAATATAGCTAAAAATTTCATATATTTTGTTTATCATTGATATTTTAGTTATTTTTGTCTAAAAGTTATACATATATTTGGATTTATAAATATAATTTAGGATAAATAAGCTATATCAAATCTAAATATTATGAATATTTTAGGAATATAACTGTATTTCGGTTATTTCGGATACCCATTCGGTTCCCGGTTCGGATCGGGTTCGGGTTCGGGTTTTCGGATATTGAAATTTAGGACCCGTTCGGGTATTTTAAAAATTTTGGTTCGGATTCGATTCTACTTTTTTCGGTTCGGTTTTTCGGATTCGGGTTTTTTGCCCAGGCCTACTTATTCCTTTGGCCCGGTAATAAACGTCACCCACAATATACGATAATATGTTTAAACCAACGTTACGACGGCGTTATTGTCTTTACTGGCGACACTTGTCCAGTTCGAGAACGTTCACCAACCGTTAATTAAAGGATTAAACCAATATTATCCAAAACGATAGTCGCTGTAATTAAAACTATCAGGGGAAATAGCAATTAAAAATGTGATTAGTCAAGTGGCCTTGCATGACATGAAATTATAATACTAGCTTTAGAAACGTACACACTACGGTTAGTACATATATATACTGGAGTTTTTGGGCTTTTAGGTCAAAGTTAACCAAAAAAAAGAAGTTGAAGAATGAAGTATGAGATATTGTCGAAAGAGTCACAACAACAAAAAAGGTCAATGAAACTCTTGGGAGACAAGATGGGGATATTGCTGATTTTTCTAGTATAATTTTCTACCAAACGAGTGAATATTAAAAGCTATGAATCAAAAATAAAAATTCATTACATCAACTACAAAAATTTAGAAAATAAAAAATCAATAGAACTTTACGTTTGTTGATGCTAAAAAAATGTCAACTTAATAATTTGTAAATAATTAAAGTCTTAGGGATCGGATTGGTTCTAACAAATTAATCAAGGACCGAGAGTTTGAAAAGGTTCCATGCTATAAACAGAATACGAATTAATATAGTAAGTTCGGGGTGAAATACAAAGTAAGAAAGATAGAGAGAATTGCCTTTAGTTTTATCTATTTCCCTGATATGTGGTTCTCAAAGGAGCATGTCTTTAACTGTGTGATATGTAACCCTCTTACGGAACAGTATATGGCTATACCTAAACCGATATGGCATACAACTTCGTCTAGCTTTGTAGGTTTTGGTCCGATTGACAAGCAAGTCAAGGTATTGGCTATGACTGATCGTAGAACTTTGACATTAGGAACTGGAAAAGTTAGGTGGAGGAAGATCCAATGTTCCTTAACATATAAGCTTTAGCTTGAAAATATATCCATTAATGGGATTCTGTATTACTTAGCTCACGAAAGTTGTGAACAGCCTTTTGATAGTTCGCTTTGATGTTAGGTCTGAGAAATTCAAGTCTACCAACACAAAACGCTCTTGTGACCCATTTGCTACTAGGTTGATAAACAATTAAATTAAAGTAGGTAGGATTTATTGTAGGTTTGTTGGCTATATATATATCATTGAGCTCTATGTGTGAGTTTTAGAAGATGTTGAGAAAGAGCTGTGGACAAAATGTGTCTACACTTTGTAGGACAATAAACTCGTTAACTGCCATGTTTCTGTCGCTGGAGTAACAACAAAACATCATTTAAATCTCACGTGGAAAAAGATTGTGGTACGTTGATAGCATTAACAAAGTAGATGCTCTGTGTCTTTCCGATAACGATGATGAATTTTGTGACGACACAATTCTGGAGCTCGTAAAAATCCCCTAGCCCACTTTGCAAGAAAGTTTACTAAGCCTTTGTTAGTGGTTCAAGACGTGAAATTAAATTAGGCCGAAGAAGATTAAGTAAAGCCCATAAATTTTAATTAAGGCCGAACCTAGGTACTATAAATTAAGTTTAAATTTTAGTTGTCGTCAAAATTAATAAAGGAAAAACGCCCGTTAAATTGTTTAAGTCTCTGTTTCCTCTTTTGACAAAAAGGAAGAGCTTGTCCTGAAGACGACTATTTCCACGAACCCATTAATTAACGTCGACCCAAATGTCTCAATTCCTAAGCCAAATCGACCCAAGTGTCTCAATTCCTTTTAATACTCGACTTAAACCATCTCCAACACCGATTTATGGCTTCTTTGATGACTTGTAGACTGTATTGGATCATTCTCTAACCGTATTTTTTAATTCACGTAAGAAAATATCTAATGTCACTTGTTCTGTTTACGTTGAAGCTGGGCTAGATGTTCGGCCGCGAGTTTTTTCAGGTCCACGTGCCTCTATCCTTTCCTTTATCAACTCCACGTGCATCTTCTCTTTCGTTGGTATAATGACTCATAATATGTGCAAGTTACACTATAAAATGGCACTAAGTGTGAGTGTTGAAATCAGTCCTTGCTTCTTCTCTTCTCTCTACATCATTTTGTTATCTATCTTCTAATTAGATTTTTCTGCCAACAAGAAACAATGGCAAACCATCCCCAAAAGCCTTTAACCACTTACCCTAAACCTGCTCAAACCAATGAAGACCACCAGCTTGATGAAGAAAAGGTGTGGTTTCAAGCGGAGAGCATCGTGCACGCATCAACCTTCCCCATGGTTCTCAAAGCCGCCTTAGAGCTTAATCGACACAATTGCTACCGTAGGCAACGATGTGTGGCTCTCACCTTCCGAGATAACGCTTCGTCTCCCAACTAAGCCCACCAACCCGGATGCTCCGGTTTTGCTAGACCGGATGCTACAGTTACTTGCTAGCCACTCCATCCTGAAGTCTCGCGTGGCTGAAACTGGAGAGAGCGGTCCGACCAGAAAAACCGAAAGGGTATATGCAGCCGAACCAGTTTGCAATTTTTTTCTAAAAGAGTACAGTGACGGTTCGGGTTCTCTCGTGTCTATCTTCTTGTTATTCCAAACCCATTTCTATTTCAATACTTGGTACGTACTTTATCACTTCAGCAAGGTGAATCAGTAGCTGATGTTCAGCTACGTACATCAAACGGGTTAATACCAGATCAGTAGTGGATCAATATTTAAATGTTTTTCTATTATTATAGGACACATCTCAAAGATGTGATGCTAGAAGGAAAAGATGCATACATCTCTGCTTATGGCATGGAACTTTTTGAATACATTAGTCAGGACAAATCATTTGCTGAGTTGTTTAATCAAGCAATGACGGGATCTTCTACGATAATAGTAAGAAAGGTTCTAGAAGTTTACAAAGGATTTGAAGACGTAAATATTCTGGTGGATGTGGGTGGAGGTATTGGCACTGTTATAGGTCTAATCACTTCCAAATATCATCATATAAAGGGTATTAATTTTGATTTAGCCTCGGTTTTAGCCGATGCTCCTTCTTATCCAGGTACATAATTATTCTTTGATAAATTTGATCATTTGTATATTCTAATATTGTTTATCGTAATGCTTTTGTTTATTTTTTTACTTGAAATTAATTCAAGAAGTGGAGCATGTATCCGGAGATATGTTTATAGAAGTTCCGAAAGGAGATGCCATTTTCATGAAAGTAAGTTATATGTGCATTAAATAAGAAATATATATATATATATATATATGTTTAACAGCTATTATTTACAAATAAAATGATGATGAAATACTTGCAGCGGATACTACATAATTGGAAGGACGAAGATTGTATTAAGATTCTAAAGAATTGTTGGAAGAGTCTACCGGGAAAAGGGAAAGTGATAATTGTAGATATGCTTACGCCAACAGAACCAAAAGATAATGAACGTTTTTCAAATATTGTGTTTAGCATGGACATGTTAATGTTAACACTACTTGGTGGTAAAGAGAGATCTTTTTCAGAATTTGAAATTTTAGCGTCTTTTTTTTTTTTTGTGCACCAACTTATATTTCTTGAGAAAAAGGGCTCAGCCCAAGCGGGGGTTCAGATTACAAAGGGCTTTTTTGGCAAGTGCATCAGCACAAGTATTTTGGGCCCTGGGAATGAACTTAAATGAAACGTAATCGAAATACGAGGATAGAATTTTTATGTCCGATAAGACTCCATGGATGTCGGTGAGCGAGGCACCGGAATCAATGGTCTGGACAAGTTGAAGAGAGTCCGATTGAACTTTGAGTCTTCTAATATCGCGATCAAGAGCCAGCTGAAGGGCTGTTCTGACGGCGAGTGCCTCGGCTACTAACGCCGAACCGACGAAAGTTAAAGACGAGGCGAAGGTGGAGATAGTGACCGAATTTTGTATGAAAATCCCTCCTACTCCGGCAGTGAGCTGATCTTTTTTCCACGCTCCATCTGTAAAACAAAAGGTAATGTTTTCTTCCTCAATGAAACGATCTGGATGAGCGGGAATTGCAATTGGTGACTGTGGGGGTTTTTTGGCCTGTGCTTGATTCCACTCTCTAGCATCAGTTATTGCTTTTGCCACTGTTTCCATTGCTGAGAAATTACGATTATTAAAGAGCTTTTGGTTTCTGGTCAGCCATAAGTTCCAGCAAACCCATGGGAAGAGGCGTCCTTGGTCAAGCCCTACTGGAGGCAGTGAGACTCGTTGCTTGATTCGCCTTAATCCGTCCTCCAGATTAGCGATACCAGAGCAAGAGAATTGGCGATCAAAGGGGACCAAAGACCACACAGATTGGGCAAAGGGGCATTCGAAGAGCAAATGTAGCGTCGTTTCTAAAGCATTGCAGTGCTTGCAGGTTGGGTCAACAGGTATGTTTCTTACATTCAGGTTAGCGCCCACTGGTAAAGCATTTCTTAAGCACTTCCAGAGAAATGTTTTGATTTTTGGTGCAGTTGGACAGTTCCACACCAGGTCATACCATTTGTTTTGTTGCGGTTGAGCACTTAGGTTAGGATTCGGCGAAGATACTGCCAATGTATACCCTGACTTGGTGGAGTAAGCACCTGAGGGATGATGAGCCCAAATCAGTCTGTCTGGTGCACCCTGAGAGCTGGGTTTAATGGTTAGGATATTATTCTTGTAGTTTGGTAGGATCTTATCAATGAGAGCTTCATCCCAATCACACGTCCCTGGTTTGAATAGGTCAGCCACTTTCAAATTTTGGTCGGCAAAAGAGGGAGGTCCAACTGGCTGGAGGGAGGACCGGGTGGAGAGCCAGGGATCACTCCAAACCCTTGCAGTACGGCCATCTCCGATACAGAATCCTAACCCTTTTACTAGCAGGTCTCTCCCTGCTAGAATACTTCTCCAGCCATGAGAGGCAGCTGAGGGGGTCGTGCAGTTTAAGAAGGAAGAGTTTTGGCAATATTTACCCAAGAGGACTTTGGCTAACAGGCAGGAGGGGGATTGGATAAGCCTCCAGCTTAATTTGGCCAGCAAAGCCACATTGAAGGTTTGGATCTCTTTAATGCCTAAACCGCCCTCTCCTTTAGGTTTAGCTATTTTTTCCCATGCTACCCAAGCAATTTTTTTCTTTTCTGCAGAGTCCCACCAAAACCTAGTTAAAGCTGATTGTATCCGCTTATGGAGAGATAGGGGAAGAAGGAAACACATCATAGCATATGTTGGCATAGCTGAAAGCACACTCTTGAGTAAAGTGAGTTTCCCTGCCGATGATAGCAGTTTAGAGGACCAGCTAACTGCTTTTTGGCGGATTTTGTCAACTATAGATGTGAAAAGATCCTTTTTCTTTCTTCCAAAATGTTCAGGTAGACCTAAGTACTTGCCCACACCCCCTTCCTTTGAGATTCTCACAATCCGTTTGACTTCTAGTCGCATGTGAGCTGGGGTTTTCCTTGAGAATGAGATGGATGATTTTTGGTAATTTATAGTTTGGCCTGAGGCTCTCTCATAACGCATGAAAATTTGATGCAGGGTATTTGCAGCAAGGGGATTTGCTCTGCAGAAGAACATAGTATCATCTGCAAAGAGTAGATGATTGATGGCTGGGCTACCTAATGAAACCCGGATTCCTTCAAGGCTCTTGTCAGCTGCAGCACGATGGCACAGACCAGAGAGGACTTCACTGCACAAGATGAAAAGGTAAGGTGATAGAGGATCCCCTTGTCTAATGCCTCTGGAGGGATTGACTCTTCCTTTTGCTTCACCATTTATAATATATGAATAGCTCACAGTCTTAATGCTTTGCATAACCCAGTTCACCCACTTTGAATGGAAGCCCAAACGGACCAGCACTGCATGAATGAAAGACCATTCCATCCTGTCATAGGCCTTGCTCATGTCAGTCTTTACTGCCATGGAGCATTTGATCTTCGCTGAAGAATTTTTAAGGTAGTGGAGTACTTCATGGGTAATCATAACATTATCAGAAATTGCTCTTTGTGGTACAAATGCTGATTGATTTTCTGATATAATGTGAGCAAGTATAGGTTGGAGGCGCTTTGTGAGGAGTTTGGAGATAACTTTGTAATGCACATTACAAAGGGCGATGGGTCTATAATCAGAAACAAGTTTTGGGCTGGTCACTTTGGGAATCAACCTCACATAGGTTTCATTACTCGATCTTGGAAGATTTCCTGAGGTAAAAAACTTGGAAACTTCACTTATTATATCTTTTCCCAATACATTCCAGTTTGTTTGGAAAAAACTTGCAGAGAAGCCATCAGGGCCAGGAGCTTTATCAGGGTTGATTGAGAAAAGGGCCTCCTTAATCTCTTGGGGTGTTGGGTCGTTTATGAGCAGGCGGTTTGTTTCTTCAGAGATGATGGGGTTTATGGCATAATTCACTGTATTCACCGACTCTGTAGTGTCTTCATCCTGGGATTTAAAAAGATCTTTGTAGAAATTTACCACTAACTCAGCTATCTTCTCCTCGTCAAAAACAGGGATTCCATCATTGTCTTCCAAGACAGTGAGCTTATCAATAGTAAATCTCCCTCTGGTGGCAGCATGGAAGTAGTTGGAGTTCATATCCCCCAGTTGAAGCCACAATTGACGACTACGCTGTTTCCAATACTCTTCTTCGGCCTTGTAAGTCTCTTTAAGCTCTTCTGATATTTGTTGGATGAGACCCTCATTAGGGTTTGGGTTGGTCAAAGCGTCTTCCAGCTTCTCCTTCAGTCCATTTATTTGCTCCTGGCTGCTTAATTGTTTCTGTTTATTCCACCGAACCAGGGCTCCCCTCACTGCAGATATTTTTCCTTTGAGAGGTAAGTTTTCGGATGACTGCCAGACTTCTTCTATTAGTTTCGAGACTTCCTCAACATGTCTCAGTCTTCTATCATACCGAAAGATCCTTTGCTTCTTCTTTTTTGTAGGATCCAGGTGTGTAATAATTGGGCGATGGTCCGATGCTTCAAAAGCTAGGTATTCACATCTGGCTGATGGATACAAGTCCGCCCAAAGACTATTGGAGAGTGCCCTATCAAGTCGGCATCTTACTAGGTGAGTATTTCTCCATCCTCGCCATGAATACATGTCCCCTGTGTGCTGAAGATCATAAAGATCTCCTTCTGATAAGAATGCCCTGAAGTCTCCAAAAGAACCTTCACATCGAACAGCACCACCAGCTTTTTCTGAGTTATCCAAAATATCATTAAAATCGCCTGAGATAAACCAAGGGGAATCCCGTGTAAGATTGAGGCTGAGTAGTTCGTTCCATAGATCCTTTCGATTGGATTTATCTGTATCTGCATACACAAATGTAGCAAAGAACACTTTTCCTGCAAAGGTTATACGGGTATCAAGGTAGTTAATAGTTGAATTCAGGACCTCCAAATTGATTTCCTTTTTCCATAGGAGAGCTAGACCACCACTTGCTGGGCTTAGGGGTGGGATGAGGGTATGAGAGGTGAATCCCAGATCATTTATCTTCTTAAGTACCACCTCATTGGGATTTTTTGTTTCAGAGAGGAACATAATATCAGGGTCTTGCCGCTTAGTAATCTCTCTGAGTCTGTGAACTGTCCAGGGATTCCCCAACCCTTGACAGTTCCAGCAAGCTAGTTTTAAGGAAGAGGACAAGATGGATCCCGAAAATCCATCTTCTTCTGCTTTGTGATTGCCGGTATGATTGTGATAGGAGGGTTAGAAGGTCCAGCCGAATCTATGTTTGACTTCTGAGTCGAGTTGTTTGGGCGTGTAGGGTTATCATGTTTGGTGGCTCTCGAGTTCCTGCGGAGTCCACTGTTGAGCACCCTTTTGCGAGGGGAAGGTAACGCACTCGGTACCTTTCTTTTTCGAATACTACTTCCTGCTGGATTAACCTTGGTTTTAGCCTTGCTTTGAGCCCCTGGAGGTCTTCCTAATCTCTTTTTGGCAGGGATTTTGGCAGATGGTGGGGCTGAGAGGTTCTCTTGAGGGGCTTCGCGACTCAAACGCTGGGTTGCAGGAATTCTAGGGGGTGGAGGAGGAAGAGTTTCTAAGGTAAGATTTGTATTTTGGTGTGGTCTCGCCGAAAGCACCATCTGGGTAGCTGTTTCTTCTACTTCCCCAAGCTCCTCTGCTAGTCTAAAGCGCTCTTTTCTTGCAGCACTTTCGGTTGGATCAGCGCAGTTGGCGTATTGAACCATAACATCTCTTAGTTCGCCCAATGCCTCATTGAGGGCATCTTGCGGGACCAACTCTTCTTCTGGGGTACCTGGGGAGGGGTCTCTATCAAGAGGGGGTCTCCGGTGGCGAGACGAGGCCGAGTGGGATTCGGAAATGAGATGGGTGGACCGGGTTTGAACAGGAGGACGGTCTTTCTCTACCCAAATCTGTCGTCGGGGTTCAGATGGAGATTTGGAGCGATGGTGATGGGAAGCAGATCTGGAAGATTCATGTCTTCCAGTATGTCGGGGAGAGGTTCTTTTGGTTGCAGGCTGGTTTCGGAGACCTAAGAGTGAGGACCCGGAGTGGTTTTTCTGGTCCATGGGAATACGTGCAGAAAGGTTACGGGAAGGATAAAATAGCTGTTCCGGGCGGAGATAATTCGCCCTGGCTGGGGTAGCATGGCGAGTGGATGTGAGGCTGAAAACAGATCTCTCAGGGGAAAGTCGAGAGTGAGAGCCTCTAGGTGGGGTTAAACGAGATCTTGGCTGTTCCTCCTCTACAGAGACCTTGTTTAGGGGACAATCCCGACGTTCATGATCCAGTTTGCAGCATAAGGTACAATGATTCTCCAACTTCTCGTAAACTAGATGTGCTGTCACCACTTCACCAGTTTCAAACTCGACTTCAGTTGATTTTATTAGTGGTAGTAAGCCATCCAACATAACCCGAATTCTTGCGGCCTTCATAGTAATGTCAAGCTTCTCAAACGAACCGATGTTCTGAGCGATGCTAACTAATGTTGCTTCTGACCACAGGTGTAGAGGGATACCTTGCACGTTTATCCAGAAAGGTAAAGCCGAAGGGAAGTTGCTAGCCATGGAGGGTTCCCACCTTTGAAGAATAAGCATCCAGTGACCGTAGTGGTAAGGTCTGTTTTCCAAGACTCTTAAAAGATCTTCTTCATTTGAGAACTGGAATTGGAAACGCCCTTGGCCTAGATCTGAGCCCAGAGGGGGTGTTGAGCACTTCCACAAATCAGAGAGAAATGGTATGAGTGCCCAAATGCGTTGGAACTTCGGGTTAGTTACCCTTCCAATTAGGGTGAGCTGATGCTTCCGTTGCAGTTCAGTAGTGTCAAAATATGGAACTCGAACCCTCAGAGCTCTTGGAGGGTCAGCTGCAGAAGCAACACCTTTGCCTTTTTCAGCAGAAGACAGACGACGGTGCATCGTTGAAACGGAAAGAGGTAGACCGAGGGTCAGGGGTATCTAAGGGGAGATGGAGGTTCTAGCACCGGTGAGCAACAAAGGGCCAAGGATCTAAGCACCGAGGGTCAAGAGTCAGGATGGAACAAGAAGAAAGAAGCAACAGAAAATTTGGGGTTTCTATCGGGTTAAAAGAGCTCAAGAAAAGGTTTTTTTTTTACCAGAGTCTGATGATACTGAGGTTCGAAGAGACAAAGAAATCCACAGCTAACAAAAGGAAGAGGAAGCGGAGAAGAACCAGAGGACCAAAGGCGGTTTTCTGGTGAGGGGAAGAGGACTTACCGGGCAAAGAAAAACGGACCCACCGACTAAAGTCGGGGGTGGAACCGCGGTTTACACAAGGACAGAGGTGGGAAAGTTTAGTCAACTTTCTACTTTGGGGAAAATTTTGAATCTAAGAGAGTGACTTGTCCTAGCTACCCGGAAATAACAAAACTCTCTAGAGACCCGTGCCTGGGAGAGAAAAAAGAGCTCGGATTTATTTGTAGACCATTCACAAATTTTAGCGTCTAAATCGGGGTTTTCACATTGTGAAATTATATGTCGTGCCTATTCATATTTTGTAATCGAGTTCCACAAATAGAATTGGGATTTGCAGAAATTAAAGCAACATTATGCATTTGTAGACTCTTTTGAGTTTTTGACCCAAAAAAGAGTTTTTTTCTTTACCATATTGGATGTAATATAGTTTTATGGTTGTTGATTTCCCGTTACTTCACAACACTGTGGTGATTATTTTATACCTCTTTGACAGAGTTTAATAACCAATATATCAAAAGTAAAATAGGTGTTTTCATAGAACGATACACCAGTTTATGTATGTATGTATGAACAGTAGTGAGCATTGACAAGTCTATCATTTGATCGACCTCTCTTTGTCCACAAATTAAACCCAGTTCTCCCTTGAAACTTTGATTTCATAACTGTTACACTTCATTTTGTAATGAAATTAGATGGAAATTAGCAAACTGTGTTTGAGCCCACAACATACACCTTCCGAAGAACTCGAGGAATATTTAATCATGCAGAAAAATTGTACTATAACTGTAAAAAATGTTTACTGAAAAAATAGAACACTCAAGTTGTGTTGCTTAAATATTTATTGGAATAAGTTAACAGAAACAAAAGAAGAAAACCAAAATTCTTGATAGAAAGAAAGGAGAAAATTTCTGTTTTCAAAGATAACCAAACCTGTAAGTTTCTTTTCTTTATTGTGTTGACAAAAAAAAAAAAAAAAAAACCCAAAAATTAATTTTAATTACTGTATTTAATAGTATTTATCGGTAGAGTTATATTCTAAAAACAAAAAGTTAAAAGACGGTTGTACTACCCTAACTTTTTGGGTTTTTGGAGGAACATTCTCGAACGTAAGTCTTTGATCCTTACGAGCTAAGCTTCTCTCACATGGTTTTTCTTCTTCCTTTTAAAAACCTCTGATTCGTTACTTGACAAGTAAAAAAAGCAAATCTAATACTTTCCTCTAATTAATCGTAAGAGACTATCTTCCCGATCAGATCCAATCAAATTCCGAATGGAGAGAGGTGGTTACCGAGGAGGCCGTGGCAGAGGCGGCGGAGGTCGCGGTGACGGCGGCGGTGGAGGCCGCGGTGACGGAGGAGACCGGGGTCGAGGTTATGGCGGAGACCGCGGTCGTGGTTATGGAGGTCGTGGTCGTGGCTCTGAGCGAGGCGGCGGCGATTTTGGAACTCATGGGCGGAGTTCCGGTGGCCGTGGTGGTCCCGATCGGGATCAGCAGGATTTCCGAAGCCAGAGTCAGTGGGGACCACCGCCTGGTCACGGCGGCCGTGGGACGCAGTTGCAGCAGCAACCGCAGCCGGTTCAACCTCGACCACAGCCGGTTCAACCTCGTCCGCAGGTTCAACAGCCCCCCCAGGCTCAGGTTCAAGTGAGTCAATCCGTCCCGGCAGGAGGCGGAGGTAGAGGCGCGTGGGGTCGTAAGCTACAGGTTTCTTCTGATACGGCGGCGGTTTCTTCTTCATCGCCGTCAACCGCCGCGGTTTCTGAAACGGCTCGTGGTATGCACTATTAAACCTTTTTTTTTTTCGAAAGTTTAGCTGATTCAGTGTGATTATTCCGCGGATTTGTTCGACGGTTAATAGAAACCGAATTTGAGACAGACAGAAGGCATGCAATAATTGTTGATGTTTCCCTTAGGGAATTGAAATTAGGGAGAAAATTCACGGATTTTAATTCCATTAGTAAAGACCATCATATGATTGGAATTGATAAACATTGGAACTTATTCTAAATCGAATTTATGTGACTTAAAAAAAATAGCTTTTGTTTTCCGTTGATGAATGTTTCTTTGATTGTTTTTTACAATTGTTTATCTTTTTTTTAATGTGCAGGTTCTGAAATTACGAATCCGAGGCCGTCTGTACAACCTCAAGCTGCTTCTTCTTCTGAGAGGAAAGTTCAAGTTGCTTCATCTTCTTCTGCTAAGAAAGAACCGATGAAGCGTCCTGATAAAGGCGGTGTTGTAGCTGTGCGGCGTGTGAATCTCTTCGTCAATCATTTCCGGGTCAACATTGATCCGGAAAGTGTCATAAGACATTACGATGTTGAGATCAAAGGAGATAATTCCACGAAGAAGATTTCAAGATTTGAGCTTTCTATGGTCAGGAACAAAGTGTTCACGGACAATCCCAATGAGTTTCCGTTCGCCATGACAGCATATGATGGCCAGAAGAACATTTTCAGCGCTGCTGAACTGCCGACCGGGTCATATAAGGTGGATTTCCCGAAAACGGAAGAGTCGAGAGCTCGGAGCTATACGTTCACCATCAAGCAGGTGAATGAGCTTAAGCTCCGTGACTTGAAAGAGTACATGACAGGGCGTTCGTCTTTTAATCCTCGTGATGTGTTGCAAGGAATGGATGTTGTGATGAAGGAGCATCCTTCGAAGTGTATGATAACCGTTGGTAAAAGCTTTTTCACCCGTGAAACTGAGCGTGATGAGGATTTTGGCTTTGGTGTTGCAGCTGCCAAAGGCTACAGACACACTCTGAAGCCCACAGCACAAGGCTTATCCTTGTGCTTGGACTACTCTGTGCTGGCGTTCCGGAAGTCAATGTCAGTCATCGAGTATCTGAAGCTGTACTTTGGCTGGCCTGATATGCGCCAGTTTAGGAATGCTAGACGTAATGTTGAAAAGGAACTGACTGGGTTGAAAGTTACTGTCATTCATCGGAAGAACAAGCAGAAGCTCACCATTGTAGGACTGAGTATGGAAGACACAAAAGATATCAAGTTCGATCTTATAGATCAGGAGGGCAATGAGCCGCCGAGGAAAACGTCCATTGTTGAGTATTTCAGGATTAAGTACGGAATAGACCTTGTTCACAAGGATATTCCTTGCTTGGATTTGGGTAAAAACGGACGGCAAAATCTGGTGCCCATGGAGCTCTGCGTTTTGATTGAAGGACAGATTTATCCTAAGGACGACCTGGATAAAGATTCAGCCTTGTGGTTGAAAAAGTTGTCACTAGTCAATCCGCAACAAAGGCAGAAAAATATACTCAAGATGATACAATCTGGTGATGGACCTAGCGGGTATGTGTACCTCTTATCTTTTCCCTTAGCTTGTGTGTGAATCTTTATAATTTTGTAATTTTGTCTATGACAGTGGAGAAATCATTGGGAACTTTGGAATGAAAGTTGACACGAAGATGACCCCTGTAGAAGGTCGTGTTCTCAAGGCTCCGGCGTTGAAGTTGGCAGAGAGAGGCAGAGCTGTCCGTGAGGAACCCAACGCGAGACAGAACAATCAATGGAACCTTATGAGGAAGGGAGTCACGAGGGGTTCACTAATCAAACACTGGGCAGTTCTTGACTTCACTGCGTCTGAGAGGTTCAACAAGATGCCTCATGACTTTGTGGACAACCTTATCAAACGTTGCTGGACACTTGGGATGCAGCTGGAGGCTCCCATCGTATACAAATCAACGAGAATGGATACGCTTTCTAACGCTAGGGCTCTTGAGGAATTGCTTCGCAACGTGATTGACGAGGCAAATCATAAGCATGGTGGGGCTCGACCAACTCTTATTCTGTGTGCAATGTCTGGGAGACACGATGGCTACAAGACTCTGAAATGGATAGCCGAGACCAAACTTGGTCTGGTGACTCAGTGTTTCTTAACCGGTTCCGCCACCAGAGGAGGTGACCAGTATCGGGCAAATCTTGCCCTCAAGATCAATGCAAAGGTTGGTGGAAGCAACGTTGAGCTGATGGATACTTTCTCTTTCTTCAGTAAAGAGGATCAGGTCATGTTCATTGGCGCTGATGTCAACCATCCAGCTGCTCGCGACAAGATGAGCCCGTCCATTGTTGCTGTTGTGGGTACTCTGAACTGGCCCGAAGCTAACCGTTACGCAGCGAGAGTGATCGCACAGCCTCACCGCAAAGAGGAGATACAAGGATTCGGCGATACTTGCCTTGAGCTCGTTAAAGCTCATGTTCAGGCCACAGGAAGACGGCCTAACAAGATTGTGATCTTCCGTGATGGTGTCAGCGATGGTCAGTTCGATATGGTTCTCAATGTGGAGTTGCTTGATGTGAAGCTCACATTCGAGAAAAATAATTACAATCCCAAGATAACTGTGATCGTGGCACAGAAGCGTCACCAGACCCGTTTCTTCCCTGCTACAAGCAATGATGGAAGTGACAAGGGCAATGTGCCTTCCGGTACAGTGGTCGATACCAAAGTCATTCACCCGTTTGAGTACGATTTCTACCTGTGCAGTCACCATGGAGGCATTGGGACAAGCAAGCCGACGCATTACTATACTCTCTGGGACGAACTCGGATTCACTTCAGACCAGATTCAGAAGCTCATCTTCGAGATGTGCTTTACTTTCACACGTTGCACCAAACCGGTCTCTCTCGTTCCTCCGGTCTATTATGCTGACATGGTCGCCTACAGAGGAAGAATGTATCACGAGGCTAGTTCACGGGAGAAGAACATTAGGCAGCCACGAGGAGCGTCTCCCTCTCTTTCTGCTTCGCTCTCGTCTCTGACTCTGGAGGACAAAGCGATTTTCAAGCTGCACAAAGAGCTTGAGAACGTTATGTTCTTCGTATGAACAAAAAAAAAGGTTTGGGGTTGTTTTTTGTGTTTTGGGTCCCTAAGCTGAACTTAAAAATCTATTATTGAATATCGGAAAAGCCCCAATAACGCAGTTTTACTCCTTTTTCTGGTAGAAAGGAGTTTGTGCGTGAATCTAATTGGGTTTTAAGCAGTGTGTTTCTTTTTTTTCTTTCTTTGTTTTGGTCTTTGTGTTGAAATCAGTTTGTGTTTGGTATTGTATTGCTCTTTGGAGCAGAGACTACGTTATGTCATGGTATTTTATTATAATCAAGAATCTGCGTTTTGTGTAATTCGTTCATATTTTGCTATCGTCTTTGCAATTTTGTTTTTGAGTTCTATTAAAAGCTTGAGATCTCAGAGATGAAAGAGTGAGGGTGATAGCTCTGTTTTGTTCGTGTCTGAATTTCCTGCGTTGATTGGCTTTCTGCATTTTCTAAATTATAATTTCTGAATAATCAGAAACAATTATCTCTGGTTATTTCTGGCGGGTAATGATAATGCATCTGAAAATGCGATTGCTATCACAAAAGCTGGGGAATGAGTCTATAAGACATAAGTATATGACAAAATAACATAATGGGGGTTTTTGTTGCCTCTATTTTATTCCGTTATGGGCTCTCTGCTTTTCTGAGTGGAGCCTACTAATATAAATTGGGATCACGAACCAATGAGATGTTAAGGTTGATTTTGCGCCATTCCAAAGTTTGTAGAACTGAAACTAGAATTTGGTAAAAGATTGTTTTTCTGCTATTGGATTTATCTAAGTAAACAGTTTATTTCAACTCTTAACAATTTTCATCTTATCTTTTTATACATAAACTTTGATATTATTATGTTATTTTGTTTACACAAGTTGAAGTCGGTTGTGCTACTCTACTTTTTCTTGGGAAACGGTCAATTAGTACCTGAACTTTTGGTAAAAATGCGAATTAGTACCTGAATAATTTTGGTATGCTAATCAGTACCCAAACTATCACATATCGGATTTTACATACCTGAACTATGTGTAAAAATGCCAATTAGTACCTGAACAATTTTGTTGTGCTAATTAGTACACAAATTCTCACATATCGGATTTTAAATACATGAACTATGTGTAGTTGGCCAAAATATGCATTGACCCGAATTTCATTAGTCAACATTGTAATAATTCATAAAAAATAAAAATCAAAATCAAAATAAATTCATAAAAAACACATAAACAATTCGAAAAAATTCATAAAAATTCAGAAAATACATAAAATTTCATAATAATTCATAAAAACAAAAAAAATCAAAAAAAATCAAAAAAAATCTTAAAAATCAACAAATTCAAAAAATATAAAAATTCAAAAAAATTCAGAAAAATTCAAACAAATTCAGAAAATTCAAAAAAAACTCAGAAAAATTCAGAAAATTAAAAAAACTCAGAAAATTCTAAAAAACTAAAAAATATCCAAAAATTTGACAATAATCAAAAATTCAAACATATAGTATGTTCAAACATATAGTATATTTGTATGATATCGTGTGTTTGTTTTTGTATCATAGTTTAGCATCACCTAATTCTTTCTAAAAAAAACATATAGTCTGTTTGTATGATATTGTATGCTTGTTTGGTACCATAGAATAAATATAGTATGCTTGTTTTTGTATGATATAGTATATAGTATATAGTATGTAAAAATTAACACTTGAAAATATTGTTTTCTTTAGAAAAAAAAACAAAAAAGCATACTATATACTATATAAAATTGTATTCTTTTTTTTATAATGCATGATCTCTTATTGACGGATAAAGTATAACCAATGTCTGATGAAGATGCCAAAATGTATAAAAGAAAAGTAATGATCTCACCACAAGTGGATCCGGGCTATGCAATGGCGATGGAGCGCATTTGAAGAGACAGAGGAAAGGGTTTGGTTACAGATTTAAGCTTTTGTAATTAGCTAACCTATTTGAGCCACGACAAACACTTACCAGAGAACGTAACATAACTGTATATGTTTTTATTAGAAAAGTTACCTCTTGATATACAATAGTTATTGGAAAATATTATTAGAAAAGAGAAAAAGTATAACCAAGTTTTGTTTTCATGGCTCAAAGAAAAACCCAAAATTTTATTTACTGATTTTATCAATAGATTGTTTGTCAACCACAAAAGCTAAAGACGTTTGTCCTATCCTCATTTTTGGCAATTTACACTTTTCAAAAGAACATTCGTGAACGTTACAGACTCTTCTTACTCCTTGCGCACTGAGCTTCTCTCACACTTTTAGTTTTTCCTATAAAAACCTGTGGCCTCGTTTAGATCACAAGCAAGAAGCAAACTCACAAACATTCTGTATTAATCGTACGAGTCTAGCTTCTTCTCTTTTCACTCATAGTCTTTCCCGTTCATATCCAATCAAATTCCAATGGAGGGTCGTGGTGATCGCCATGGCAAAGGCGGCAGAGACCGAGGTCGTGGTCGTGGCTCCGAGCAAGACCAGAGTTCCGGCTGTCTTGGTCGTGGCTACGAGCAAGGCAAGAGTTACGGTGGTCGTGGTCGTGGTGGCTACGAGCGAGGCCAGAGTTCCGGTGGTTGTGGTGGTATGAACTGTGAACTAATTTACTCTGTTTCTCCAAGTCACTGCAGTGTTTTTTTACCAGTGAGAACGAGTTTGTGAACAAAACAAAACATCTTTATTTAAATTACTTTTGCATAATAATTTTGTTTCCTCTTGGTAATTGAAATTAAGTAGAAAAATTCACAGACGCATCATTTCACCTACACATTAGAACTTCGTCTGAATTATTAATTCGTTATACAAATTTGCATATTATTACCTTTTTGTTTCCGTTGATTTAATTAACAATAATATAAAACAATTTACTTGACAGGTCCCTTAATTACGAGTCCGTGGCCACGTGTTCAAGTTGCTTCGTCCGATCAACAGATTTTACGTAGCCAGAGTCAGTGGGGATCACCGCCGGGTCACGGTGGCCGTGGGACGCAGCTGCAGCATGCTCGACCAAAGGCGGTTCAACAGCCGCCACTGGCTCGAGTGAGTCACACCGTTCCGGCAGGAGGCGCGTGGGGACGTAGTACACAGGTTCCTTCCGATGCGGCGGCTTCACCTTCTTCTCCGTCCACCGCCGTGGTTTCTCGTGGTATGAACAGTAACATACCTTATTCTTTTTTCATGTCTCTCTGAATCTTGTCATTTACTGCTTGCATTTGCTAATGGAAGAACAAATTTGAGAAAGACAAGAAACACTTTCATTGAAAATAGGGAGAACAATCAAATTAGTCTAACACATTCAATGATTTAATTATTCTGAATCATTAAACAGATTAACAACTCAACAAGCAAGCTTATTGCCACGACCCAATTTTAGTCCAAAGTTTACTTGATGGATTGGGCCGGTCCAAGGAAGTTTTCTAGAAGCTTGTAGATTAACCTAGAGATGTGTAGAGAAGTGTAGAGAAGTGTGGAAAGATCTAGAGAGTTAATATTAGCCGTTAGATCTCCACCGTTGATTTGTGGAGACACTTGTATAAATAGGGGTGAACCCCTCACTTGTAAATCCATCCAGACATTTGCAATATACAAGTCTTCTTCTTTAAGTTCTCGAGAGTTTCCCTCTTCAGGACTAAGGTCCGAATTGAGATAGGCTGACTTAGGTATCCGAAAGGGGCGGAAAGCACCTAAGGCCGCGCGGTTCGATTCAAGAGGAATCAGTCCGTGACAAGTGGTATCAGAGCGAAGTTATTGACCGAGGGATTGTGGGAAGAACGATGGCAGGATCGCACGATGACAACATCCCGACTGTCACCGAGGAACGCGGAAGGGAGTCCGGATCTGGTCAGGTGCAGAGGCGCCGTGACAAGAGCGTTTCTCGGGAGATGCTGAATCTCGCTGTTGGGGAGTTGGAGGAACGTGTGGAACGACTCGAACATAACTCGTTGTCGCTGGAGGAACACATGATGACGGAGTTGGAGGACATCAAGAAGAATGTCGCCGACACCGACTCACGGTTCGTCCAGTTGGAGGAGTTAGTTCGATCCATCCGAGAGGAGCTCATTTCAAGCCTACGTGATGAGATCATGGGCAGGCTGGAAGGTATGGAGGCGGACATCACTCTATGCAGAAGGGCTACGGCCAACGGCGGTCAAGGTGGACCGATAGGTGTTGGCAAGATTGATGTCCCGAAACCAACGAAGTTTAATGGGGCTCGCGATGCTAAGGAAGTTGATAACTTCTTGTGGCAGTTGGAGCATTACTTCGATAACGTCAATATGACGGATGAAAGGACCAAAGTCAAGACGGCCACAGCGTACTTGACTGACACGGCGATGTTGTGGTGGCGAAGGAAGCTCGCCGACATCGAGAGGGGTACCGTGCAGGTCGAAACTTGGGTAGAGTTCAAGAGAGAACTCAAGCGGCAGTTCTATCCCGAGAATGTCGTGTATGAGGCCCGGAGGAAGCTGAGGGAGCTTCGGCAAAAAGGTACGGTTCGCGACTATGTTAAGGAATTCACTAACATTATGCTGCAAATTCCTAGCATGTCCAACGAGGATCTTGTTTTCCATTTCACCGATGGATTACAAAACTGGGCCAAGCAAGAGCTACAACGGAGGAATGTTCAGACTCTTGACGAAGCAGTGGCGGTAGCCGAGTCGTTGCTAGATTTCCGTGCCCAAAGTTCGACCGAGTCTCATAAGAAGAAAGATAAGGAGAAGGTCGGTGCTAAGGGTGGGGGAGAGAAGCGCGACAACCGACCACGATCTAGTGGAAGTGACAAATCCTCAAGGCGTGATGATTATGAAGCGAAAAAGAAGTCCTTCGTACCTAAAGGCGGATGCTTTGTGTGCAAGGGACCGCATCAAATGAAGGAATGTCCGAAGCTGGGTTCACTCTCAGCGATCGTCGAACAACACGATGCTGAGCAAGAAGAGGAAATAGCTGCGAAGGTGGGGTCCTTACAACTCCTGAATGCGCTGAAAGCTAATCCGGAAGCCAAAACGTCGAGTAAGGGATTGATGTACGTGGAGGCTCGGATCAACGGGAAAACAGCCCGAGCAATGGTGGATACGGGAGCCACACATAACTTCATCGCTGATGATGAAGCTAAGAGACTTGGGCTGCGATGGAACAAGCGGGAGGGCTGGATGAAGACGATCAACACCAAAGCCTAACCGGTTCAAGGGTCGGCTCGAGGAGTAGAGGTGAAGCTGGGCAAATGGGTTGGTCCAGTGAACTTCTCGGTAGTGCCGATGGATGATTTCAAAGTTGTCCTAGGGCAGGACTTCATGAGGCAGGTTCATGCTATACCAATACCTGCATTAAACACGGTTTGCATCTTTGAGAAGGGTTCTCAATGCATGATTCCGACCGTGGGTGAGGATTATGATGGGCCGAAACAGTTGTCGGCCATACAGCTTAGCAGGGGCGTAAAGAAGGGAGAACCAACGTTCTTGGCTGTGATGAGGGTGGAGGGCGAGGAAAAAGGCGTTAAGCCTATTCCCCCGGAGATTGAAGCTGTCCTTGAAGAATATAAAGATGTGATGCCTGCTAAGTTGCCCGATAAGCTTCCACCTAGGAGGGAGGTGGATCATCGGATTGAGTTGGAGCCGGGTGCTAAACCCCCAGCGATGGCACCTTACCGCATGGCTCCCTCCGAACTTGAGGAATTGAGGAAACAGCTCGATGAGTTGTTAGCTACGGGGAAGCTTAGACCATCGAAAGCTCCTTATGGTGCTCCGGTGCTGTTTCAAAAGAAACAAGATGGCTCGCTGCGGATGTGTGTGGACTACCGAGCACTCAATAAGGTAACCATCAAGAACCGTTACCCAATTCCTTTGATCGCTGATCTGTTTGACAGGCTGGGTGGGGCAAAGGTATACACTAAGATGGACTTGCAGAAGGGGTACTACCAGGTCCGGATTACCGAAGGTGATGAGCCAAAGACCGCATGCATCACCCGATACGGATCTTTCGAATGGTTGGTGATGCCCTTCGGTCTCACAAACGCCCCAGCCACGTTCTGCACCCTGATGAATCAGATCTTGCAACCTTACTTGGATCGGTTCGTGGTAGCCTACTTAGATGACATTGTCATCTATAGTAATTCGATGGCCGAACATGTCGAGCACCTGCGGACAGTCTTCAAAGTGCTGCGGGAACATGAACTGTTCGTGAAGAGAGAAAAATGCACCTTTGCCACCAAAGAAGTCCAGTTCTTGGGGCATGTTATTGGACATGGACGCCTTAAGATGGATGAACCGAAGGTGAAGGCGATTAAGGAGTGGGAGGCTCCGACGAAGGTGACCGAGCTAAGGTCGTTTCTTGGCCTTGTGAACTATTATCGCCGGTTCATCGAGGGATATTCGAAGAAGGCTGCGCCCTTGACCGATCTGCTGAAGAAGAAGCAAACGTGGGAATGGTCGGAGCGTTGTCAAGAAGCCTTTGAGGAGGTGAAGGCTGCGGTGAGTTCAGAACCTGTTCTGGCCTTACCTAACTTCCAGTTGCCTTTCGAGTTACACACGGATGCCTCTGATTTTGCGATCGGAGGGGTGTTGATGCAAGAAGGTCATCCGATTGCCTTTGAGAGCCGGAAGTTGAATGAGACGGAACGGCGGTACACGGTCCAGGAGAAGGAAATGACTGCCATAGTCCATTGTCTGCGAGTGTGGAGACATTACCTACTGGGATCACACTTTGTGGTGAAGACAGACAATGTGGCCACGAGTTATTTTCAGACTCAGAAGAAGCTGTCGCCAAAACAGGCTCGTTGGCAAGATTTCCTGGCCGAGTTCGACTACACGCTGGAGTACAAGCCAGGAAAGGCAAATGTGGTGGCTGATGCGCTGAGTAGAAAGGCAGAACTGGCGGCGATAAGTATGGCCGAAGGAAGTATCTTGGGGCGGATTCGTGAAGGTTTGGAACGGGATCCGGTCGCTCAAGAACTGATGAAGCTGGCCAGAGAAGGAAAAACCCACCGGTTTTGGGTGGAAAACGGACTACTCTTCACTAAAGGTCGGAGGATCTATGTGCCAAAGTGGGAGAGTCTTCGTCGAGACATAATCCGGGAGTGCCATGACACTCGATGGGCTGGACATCCGGGGCAAAAGCGGACGTTAGCGCTTGTTGAGGCCGCTTACTTTTGGCCACGGATGCGAGACACGGTTGAACTATACGTGAAGACTTGTCTTGTTTGCCAACAGGACAAGACCGAGAACAAGCAGTCGGCGGGTTTGCTGGAACCTTTGCCGATCCCAGAACGACCGTGGGAGTCCGTTTCCTTGGATTTCATAAGTGCCTTGCCGAAGTCTGAAGGGTTTGGGTCCATTCTGGTGATCGTGGACCGATTCTCTAAGTATGGGACGTTCGTGCCTTGTAGTCGGGACTGCACGGCGGAAGAGGCGGCAAGAGCATTCTTCAAGAATGTTGTGAAATATTGGGAATTACCGAAGAACATTGTGAGTGATCGGGATCCCCGCTTTACTGGGCGGTTATGGACCGAGCTATTCAAGATGCTCGGAACAGATTTAAGCTTCTCGACAAGCTTTCACCCCCAGACAGATGGACAGACGGAAAGAGTGAACTCGCTGTTGGAGTGCTATCTTCGACACTTTGTGAGTGCAAACCAGAAGGATTGGGCTAAGTTGCTTGACATTGCTCAGTTCTCGTATAACTTGCAGCGGAATGAGTCGACTGGACGGAGTCCCTTTGAGCTGGCAACGGGGCAACAACCTTTGACCCCGAATACCTTGGTGAATCCAGTTACTGAAGGGAAGAGTCCGGGAGCGTTAAAGATGGCCAAAGGATGGGAGGAGCATGCTGATCTGGCGCGAGTTTGCTTGGAAAAGTCCCGAAAGCGGATGAAGAAGTGGGCGGATGAGAAGAGACGCCCTTCTGAGTATTCGGTGGGAGACTTAGTCTTTGTGAAGCTTCTTCCTCAACAGTTCAAGGCATTCCGAAGCTTGCACAAGGGCTTAGTCCGCAGATATGAGGGACCGTTCGAAGTGACGGCGAAGGTCGGGAAGGTGTCCTACCGACTGGAGTTGCCGGACACACTTAAGATCCACCCGGTGTTTCACGTAAGCATGCTGAAACCTTACCACCGGAACGAGGAAGATCAAAGCCGGAGAATATCGAGCCGAGCACCGCCTGTTGTGACCAAGTCATATGATAAGGAGATTGGAGAAGTGCTCGGAAAGAAGGAAGTGAGGAAGCGAGGCGTGCCGCGACAAATTCAGTTTCTGATCAAGTGGAAGGGATTGCCGGAGTCGGAAGCAACATGGGAGCCCGAGGAAGATCTGTGGCAGTTCCGTGAGAAGCTGAAGGAGTACTCGGCGACGAGGACGTCTCCGCAATAGGTGGGGGAGGATGTCACGGCCCAATTTTAGCCCAAAGTTTACTTGATGGATTGGGCCGGTCCAAGGAAGTTTTCTAGAAGCTTGTAGATTAACCTAGAGATGTGTAGAGAAGTGTAGAGAAGTGTGGAAAGATCTAGAGAGTTAATATTAGTCGTTAGATCGAATTAATCTCCACCGTTGATTTGTGGAGGCACTTGTATAAATAGGGGTGAACCTCTCACTTGTAAATCCATCCAGACATTTGCAATATACAAGTCTTCTTCTCTAAGTTCTCGAGAGTTTCCCTCTTCAGGACTAAGGTCCGAATTGAGATAGGCTGACTTAGGTATCCGAAAGGGGCGGAAAGCACCTAAGGCCGCGCGGTTCGATTCAAGAGGAATCAGTCCGTGACATTATGCTTTTTTTTTAACTTGACAGGTTCTGTAAGAACGAACTCAGGGACATATGTTGCTTCCTCTTCGTCTGATAAGAAAGTTCAAGTTGCTTCTTCTTCTTCTTCCAATAGGAAAGAACCGATGAAACGTCCTGATAACGGCGGTGTTGTGGCGGTGCGGCGTGTAAATCTCTTTGTCAACCATTTTCGAGTAACGTTTGATGCCGATAGTGTCATAAGACATTATGATGTCGAGATCAAAGGAGAGGATCCCACAAAGAAGATATCAAGATTTGATCTATCTATGGTCAAGGACAAGGTGTTCACCGACAATCCCGATGAGTTTCCGCTAGCCATGACAGCATATGATGGTCAGAAGAACATTTTCAGCGCAGCTGAACTGCCTACCGGGTCACGTAAGATTGATTTCCCTAAAACCGAAGAGACGAGAGCTCGAAGCTACACGTTCACCATCAAGCAGGTGAACGAGCTCAAGCTCCGTGACTTGGAAGAGTACATGAGAGGAGGTTCGTGTATTAATCCTCGTCATGTGTTGCAAGGAATGGATGTTGTGATGAAGGAGCATCCTTCGAAGCGTATGATAAACGTTGGTAAAAGCTTTTTCACTCGTGAAACTGAGCCGCAAGAGGATTTTGGCTTTGGTATTGTAGCTGCCAAAGGCTATAGACACACTCTGAAGCCTACAGCACAAGGCTTATCCTTGTGCTTGGACTACTCTGTGTTGGCGTTCCGGAAGTCAATGTCAGTCATCGAGTATCTGAAGTCGTACTTTGGCTGGTCTGTTTTGCCTCAGTTTAGCAACTTTAAACGTGATGTGGAGAAGGAATTGACTGGGTTGAAAGTTATTGTCACTCATCGAAAGAGCAAGCAGAAACTCACCATCGTAGGACTGAGAGATAAAGACACAAAGGACATCGAATTCAATATTGTAGATCAAGAGGGCAAAGAGATGAAAACGTACCTTGTTGAGTACTTCAAGAAAAAATACGGAAGAGACATTGTTTACACGGATATTCCTTGCTTGAATGTTGGTAAAAACGGGGGGAAAATTTATGTGCCTATGGAGTTTTGCAATTTGGTTGAGGGACAAATTTATCCAAAGGAGTATTTGGGTACCGATGAAGCTTGGCTGAGAGATTTGTCCATAGTCAGTCCAAAACAAAGAAGGGAGAATATACTCAAGATGATAAAGGGCGTTGATGGACCTAGCGGGTATATCTCTTATTCTCGTTTCATTTTTCCTTTCTTTACAAGGCACTTTGATAGTTAATAAACCTAAAGCTTTTGTCTGTGACAGTGGAGATATAATTGGGAACTTTGGAGTGGATGTGGGTCTAGAGATGACATCTGTGGATGCTCGTGTACTCAAGGCTCCATCTTTGAAGTTGGCGAAGAGTGGCAGAGCTTTCTGTGAAGAACCCGACCCGAGACGGAACAACCAATGGAACCTTGTGGGGAAGGGAGTCACGAGGGGTTCAGTCGTCAAACACTGGGCTGTTCTTGACTTCACTGGGTCTGGGAGGTTCAGCAAGATGCCTTACCAGTTTATGGATAACCTTATAGAACGATGCCGGACACTTGGGATGCAGCTGGAGGCTCCCATCGTATCCAAATCATCAAGAATGGATACGCTTTCTAATGCTAGTGCTCTTGAGGAACTGCTTCGAAACGTGATTGACGAGGCCAATCGTAAGCATGGAGTGCATGGAGTGGCTCGACCGACTCTTATACTGTGTGCTATGTCTGGGAGGCACGATGGCTACAAGACTCTGAAATGGATAGCCGAGACCAAACTTGGTCTGCTGACTCAGTGTTTCTTAACCGGTTCCGCCACTAAAGGACGTGACCAATATCTTGCAAACCTTGCCCTCAAGATCAATGCAAAGGTTGGTGGAAGCAACGTCGAACTGATGGACACTTTCCCTTTTTTCAAAAAAGATGATGATGTCATGTTTATTGGCGCTGATGTTAATCATCCTGCTGCTCGGGACATGACGAGCCCGTCTATTTCTGCTGTTGTGGGTACGTTAAACTGGCCTGGAGCTAATCGTTACGCAGCGAGAGTGATCGCCCAGCCTCACGGCAAAGAGGAGATTCAAGGGTTTGGTGATACTTGCTTTGAGCTCGTTGAAGCTCATGCTCAGGCCACTGGGAAACGCCCTAACAAGATTGTGATCTTTCGTGATGGTGTCAGCGATGGTCAGTTCGATATGGTTCTCAATGTGGAGTTGCTTGACGTGAAGCTCACTTTTGAGAAGAATGGCTACAATCCTAAGATAACTGTAATCGTGGCACAGAAACGTCATCAAACCCGTTTCTTCCTCACTGTCACAAGGAATGATAGTGAGAACGTGCCTTCTGTTGGACCAAATTAAATTTAAGCAATGGGCTTAAGCAATTTGGTGTGTGTGTGTGAAAAGAAATTATTAAGTGTGGGCTTAAGTGATAAGTGTTGCACTTAATTAAGGGAAGGGGAATTTTGTCCCACATTGGTTAGAGGAGGAAAATTCCTTATGTTTATATAAGGTCTCACTCTTTTGTTAGTTCAAAGAGCTCACACTATGGAGTGTGAGAGAGAGGTTGGAAACCCACACGCGCGCGCTCGCTCGGCTCGGCTTGGGCTTGGGCTTGGGCTTGGGCTTGGGCTTGGGCTTGGGCTTGGGCTTGGGCTTGGGCTTGGGTTTGGGTTTGGGTTTGGGTTTGGGTTTGGGAATAGGCCCTTCAGGGCCAAACGCGCGGATTTATTTTTTGGGGAAAATTCGTATGAATTTTTGGTTCAATTAAACGAGCCAATCGATCGATCTATTTTGAGATCGATCGTTCCGGATGCGAAATAAGATCGATCGGTCTACTTTTAGAACGATCGTTCCATATACGTTTCTAGATGACAAGGACGTTTGCCACAAAGTCATAGCCATCCACCCAAAAACTTTTTTCCGAAAGTCTTCCACTCTTCCCTTGATTTGCGGATTGACTGGACCGACACCTCCTCTTCATATCGTCTTCCTCCTCTCTCATTTTTGCCAACCTGCGAAAATAGAAAGAAAAAGAGATTCACACAAAAACGTAAACAAGAAAACAAGTTTTCTTCATTCCAACGATCTCCTATGGTAAGTCTCGAGAGTATATCGTAGTTATGAGTTCGTAGATTCCGTTTTGAGTGTAGCAAAACGGTCTCAAACCAGTTGTATCCTGGGACTCGAGAATCGCAACAGAAACCGTCTCACATGCGGGCGATTCATTTGAGTTAAGGAAAGAGATATCATATCTCGCCTCTGCGTTTTTCTTTCTTAAAACGGTTTTTCCTTATACTCGTTTTTTCAATTCGTTTCAAAACATTTCTTATATCAAAAAACGTTTTGATCCAAATAACTCTGTCTTAAAAAGATTTGGATTCGGTTTTCTCAATCGATTTTGGTGGAAATACAGTCTTAACTCAAATGAATCCGCTTCTAGCCTATAGCTAAAATCGGATTGGGAAAATTTTTGGGGTTTTTCATGACGAATTTCAACCGAACGATCGTTCTGTTTTCAGATCGATCGTTCTCCTTCAAAAACCGAACGATCGTTTACTATTTAGATCGATCGTTCTTCTTGAAAAACCGAACCATCGTTCTGTTTTTAGATCGATCGTTCTCTTCATAAAACGATATCTAAACGTTTTATTTCAAACGTTTTTTTTGGGATTTGCGAATCGCTTAAACGCTTTTCCGCGAATCGTGTATTGAAACGATACAAAACTGTTTTTAAATAGAGGGTAAACGTTTATGCGAAAAAGTTTGCAAAACGCTTTCACCGTTTTAAACGTTTATGCGAACACTTTTAAGTGAGTTTGCAAACGGTTTAACCGCTTCAAACGTTTCTGCGAAAAAGTTTGCAAAACGCTTTGACCGTTTCATCAAACGTTTATGCGAATAGGTTTGCAAAACGCTTTGACCGTTTTAAAAGAAAATGTTTATGCGAAAATGTTTTGCAAAACATTCTTCTGATAAAAAGTATTAGAAACGCTTTCACTGTTTTTAAAACGTTTTCTGCAAAAGCTTTATGATGAAAGTTTGCAAAACGTTTTTTACAAACGCTTTTGGTTTATTCGAGATAAATCAATTTTGAACTTGTTCAATTATCAATGTACTGATAATCGTTTTTACTTATGATCAGATGGAAAATCCGATGGACATTGATTTTGACACACCAAATGAGGCTGGTGCTGGTGCTGCTGCTGCTGCTGCAACCCCCACTGAAGTCAACAATGAAATTCCGTCTGCAGTCACTCGGGGACTCATGCCGGAAAAGTTTGACGGAAAGGGCTTCAAGAATTGGCAACAAAAAATGCTATTCGCCCTGACCAACTTGAAGTTTGACAAGTACCTGACTGAGGACAAACCAACCATCCCGGATGGAAACACTGATGTCCGCACACTTGCAAGCGTTGAATCATGGATTCATGGTGACTTCCTATGCAGAGGATGGATCTTGGGTCGTCTTGCTGACAAGCTGTATGGTGTTTACAGTCAGGCCAAATCCTCTAAGGCACTCTGGATGTCCCTGGAGAAGCAGTACCGAACTGAAGATGCTGGTTGTCAGAAGTTTGCAACTGCGAAGTTTCTGGACTTCAAAATGGTGGATTCCAAACCGATCATGGAACAAGTGGAGGCACTTCAAATGATCTGCTATGAGATAGCTGAGGAAGGAATGTCTCTCTGTGAGATCTTCAAAACCAATGCCTTCATTGAGAAGTTACCTCCGAGCTGGGTGGACTTCAAGACCTACCTCAAACACAAGAGGAAGGCAATGACTCTGGAAGACCTCATCACAAGGTTGCGAATGGAGGACAGAAACCGCATCCAGAACAACCCTCAGTTTCGCGAGCACAACGCGAATGTGGCTACCCACAAGGGAAAAGGCAAGGCCAAGGGTAACGAGAAATCTTCTCTGAAACCATCGTCCTCAACGAACTTCAAGAAAATTGGAGAGAAGAAGTTCAAAGGCAAATGCCACAACTGCAACAAAGTCGGTCATAAGGCAGATGTTTGTCGCAGTAAGCCCAAGAATAATGGGAATGGGAAAGATCAAGCCAACTTGACTCAAGATGACCTTTGTGCTGTGGTCTCGGAGGTCAACATGGTTGAAGATAACCAGAAGGAGTGGTGGTATGACACTGGTGCAACGACCCACATCTGTACTGATAAGGAAATGTTCAGCTCCTATCAGAAATCCAGGTCTCAGGAGCAGCTATTCATGGGAAACTCTGCGTTTTCCCAGATTGTTGGTCGTGGAAAGGTTGTGCTCAAGATGACCTCAGGAAAAGAAGTCACTCTCCAGAATGTCAAGCATGTTCCTGACATGAGGAAGAATCTGATCTCCGGTACTCTCATGAGCAAGGCCGGATTTGGAGCTCACCTTGAGGCTGATAAGCTCGTGCTCAAGAAGTTCGGGGTGTTTGTAGGCAGGGGATACGTGAAGAATGGACTTGTCAAGATGTGTGTTACGGCAGTCTTTCGTGGCGACAATGTTGCAAATGTTGTTGTTACTGATGTTTCTAATGTTGCTTCTACTTCCACTGTTGTAGCATCTGATGCAAATGTTGTAGCATCTGATGCAAATGTTCCAATTAATAATGGAAATAACCCCGTTGCCTATTTGCTTGAGTCTTTTAATATTTGGCATGAACGATTAGGTCATGTGAATTATAAGTCTATACAGAGGTTAATGAACTTGAACCTAATTCCGAAATGCAAGACAAGCAAAGAGAAATGTGAAGTTTGTGTCCAAGCTAAACTCACTAAAACTCCATCACCCAAAGTTGAGAGAACAACCGAACCTTTGGGTTTAATACACACAGACTTGTGCGATTTAAAATTCGTACAATCCCGAGGTGGAAAGAAATATTTTGTGACATTTATAGATGATCACACAAAATACTGTTATGTATATCTACTACACAGCAAAGATGAAACTTTGGAAAAGTTCAAAGAATACAAAACAGAAGTTGAAAACCAACTCAACAGAACTATCAAAATAGTTCGCAGTGATAGAGGAGGTGAATATGATGGACGTTTTAATGCCTTCTGTCAAGAGCAAGGGATTATTCATCAGACAACTGCCCCATATTCACCAGAGTCGAATGGAGTTGCAGAACGCAAAAACCGAACTCTAAAAGAAATGATGAATGCAATGTTGCAGGAATCTGGGTTACCCCAGAACATGTGGGGGGAAGCTTTGCTTACAACAAACTACATCCTCAACAAAATACCGCACAAGGTCACGGGAAAGACTCCTTACGAACTTTGGAAAGGTAACGCACCATCATACAAATACTTGAAAGTGTGGGGGTGCCTAGCAAAGGTCGCAGTACCACCTCCCAAGAAGGTCACGATCGGACCAAAAACCGTGGACTGTATTTTCATCGGATATGCACACAACAGCAGTGCTTATCGGTTTCTGGTACATAAGTCAGAAGTACCAGATATTCATGTCAATACAATAATGGAGTCAAGAAATGCATCGTTTTTCGAAAATGTTTTCCCATGCAAGGATAAACAATCTCAAAAGAGAACTTTCGACCAAACACAAGCAAGCACTTCCGCAAATGAAGCAAGCACTTCTGGAACTGTTGAAAACCTAGAAGATCAACCTAGACGAAGCAAACGAGCTCGCAAGGAAAAATCTTATGGGGATGATTTCTTAATGGTTCTTCTTTTAGAAAACGAACCAAGAACATATGCTGAAGCAATGTCTACACCAGATGCACCTTTTTGGAAGGAGGCTGTCAATAGCGAGATTGACTCAATTAAACAAACCCATACATATTACATCACCGACTTACCTGAAGGGTTTAAAGCACTCGGATGTAAATGGATTTTCAAGACAAAGTTGAAAGTTGATGGAACGATTGATAAGTACAAGGCCAGGCTTGTGGTGCAAGGATTCCGACAAAAAGAAGGATTGGATTTCTTTGACACCTACTCTCCAGTGACGAGAATAACTTCGATAAGAATGCTACTTGGAATAGCAGCTTTAAGAAACCTAGAGATTCATCAAATGGACGTCAAAACTGCTTTTCTAAATGGAGAGTTAGAAGAGGAGATTTATATGAAACAACCCGAGGGGTTTGTCATACCTGGACAAGAACACAAAGTTTGCCGACTTGTGAAATCATTGTACGGACTTAAACAAGCTCCAAAACAATGGCACGAAAAATTTGACAGTGTGATGATGTCAAATGGATTCAGCATTAACGAATGTGATAAGTGCCTCTATATCAAAAATACCAACCACGGGTATGTTTTGTTATGTCTATATGTCGATGATATGCTCATTCTTGGAAGTAACAACGACATTATCAATCAAACTAAAAACATGCTGAAAAGCAAGTTTGATATGAAAGACATGGGTCTTGCGGATGTAATCTTAGGAATTAAAATCCTCAGAAACTCTGAAGGATACATCCTGACTCAATCTCATTATGCTGAAAAGATACTTGAGAGATTCAAGGCATATTCAACGGGTACAGCCAAAACCCCTGTAGATGCTCTTCTTCACTTGACGAAAAACAAGGGTGAATCAGTGTCACAGCTGGAGTATGCTAGAGTGATTGGAAGTCTGATGTACTTAACTAATTGCACTCGTCCTGATTTGGCACACGCGGTCAATGTACTGAGTCGTTATACAAGTAATCCAGGACATACACATTGGAAAGCTATAACAAGAGTGTTGAACTACCTCCGTTATACCAAAGAGTATGGTCTGCACTATGGTAGAGAACCAGCAGTTCTAGAAGGATACAGTGACGCCAACTGGATCTCTGACTCAAAGAACTCAAAATCCACAAGTGGATACGTCTTTATGCTAGCAGGTGCAGCAATCTCCTGGAGATCTGGTAAACAAACTCTATTAGCTCGATCAACGATGGAATCTGAGTTTATAGCGCTTGATAAAGCCGGAGAGGAAGCAGAATGGCTTCGAAATTGGATGGAAGACATTCCAATGATGGAGAAACCAGTGTCAGCAATACGTGTACACTGTGATAACCAAGCGGCTATCGCGCGGGCACTGAATAATCTCTATAATGGAAAATCTCGTCATATCAGAAGGCGACATAAGACCATTAGACATTTGATCTCAACTGGTGTGATCACCATGGATTATGTAAAGTCAGCCGACAACCTTTCGGATCCGTTTACAAAAGGTTTGACTCGAGATCAAGTGTTAAAATCATCAAGAGGAATGGGTTTAAAGCCTGTGAATTAAGATGACGTTTGGTGGAAACCCTACTTATGTGACTGGAGATCCCAAGATCTAAGTTCAAGGGGACAACTAAATCAAACTGATTCTGCTCAAAGCACTGTGAGACTTATGTCTCTACCCAGCTCCTAAGATGATACAACAGTGCTACCTGTATGTGATAAGGATAAGCAATGGCTTTTAATGATTTCATAGCTATGTAAGATTTGTGGAGTATGACAGGATACTTCTTAAAATACATGCTAAACGCAGATCACCTAGTGAGTGTGAAATAAGGCCGTTTCTAGGAGAATGAAAGTTAGGCTATATTCTCCAAGTTCACTCATGAATAACCAGGCAAGTTCAAGGCCAAAATGAACACAATAGAGAACTTAGTTCTACGAGAAATGAAGCTGGGTTATAGCTGTTGTCTCGGTTTACATCAAAATCTGGGTGGTTCAAGACATCATGTTCACCTCCCGGCCAAGTAAACCCGACAGATATTAACAATGAGTGGTTCAAGGCTGAAAAATGCTACTTACTCAGACACAGTTAATTTCGTTTATACTCTCGAAAAGTCAGTCTGTCTAGGCTAGTATGAGTCTAGTCAGATGTCCGTCGAGTCTGCATAATCGAGTCTGCATAAGTTTAGAGTCATTTCTATTCATGTGGGGGATTGTTGGACCAAATTAAATTTAAGCAATGGGCTTAAGCAATTTGGTGTGTGTGTGTGAAAAGAAATTATTAAGTGTGGGCTTAAGTGATAAGTGTTGCACTTAATTAAGGGAAGGGGAATTTTGTCCCACATTGGTTAGAGGAGGAAAATTCCTTATGTTTATATAAGGTCTCACTCTTTTGTTAGTTCAAAGAGCTCACACTATGGAGTGTGAGAGAGAGGTTGGAAACCCACACGCGCGCGCTCGCTCGGCTCGGCTTGGGCTTGGGCTTGGGCTTGGGCTTGGGCTTGGGCTTGGGTTTGGGTTTGGGTTTGGGTTTGGGTTTGGGTTTGGGAATAGGCCCTTCAGGGCCAAACGCGCGGATTTATTTTTTGGGGAAAATTCGTATGAATTTTTGGTTCAATTAAACGAGCCAATCGATCGATCTATTTTGAGATCGATCGTTCCGGATGCGAAATAAGATCGATCGGTCTACTTTTAGAACGATCGTTCCATATACGTTTCTAGATGACAAGGACGTTTGCCACAAAGTCATAGCCATCCACCCAAAAACTTTTTTCCGAAAGTCTTCCACTCTTCCCTTGATTTGCGGATTGACTGGACCGACACCTCCTCTTCATATCGTCTTCCTCCTCTCTCATTTTTGCCAACCTGCGAAAATAGAAAGAAAAAGAGATTCACACAAAAACGTAAACAAGAAAACAAGTTTTCTTCATTCCAACGATCTCCTATGGTAAGTCTCGAGAGTATATCGTAGTTATGAGTTCGTAGATTCCGTTTTGAGTGTAGCAAAACGGTCTCAAACCAGTTGTATCCTGGGACTCGAGAATCGCAACAGAAACCGTCTCACATGCGGGCGATTCATTTGAGTTAAGGAAAGAGATATCATATCTCGCCTCTGCGTTTTTCTTTCTTAAAACGGTTTTTCCTTATACTCGTTTTTTCAATTCGTTTCAAAACATTTCTTATATCAAAAAACGTTTTGATCCAAATAACTCTGTCTTAAAAAGATTTGGATTCGGTTTTCTCAATCGATTTTGGTGGAAATACACCTTCGGGTACGGTTGTTGATACCAGAGTCATACACCCTTTTGAGTATGACTTCTACATGTGCAGTCACCATGGAGGGCTAGGGACAAGCAAGCCAGTTCATTATTACATCCTTTGGGACGAACTCGGATTCACTTCAGATCAGATTCAGAAGCTCATCTTCGAGATGTGCTTTACTTTCACTCGATGCACAAAACCTGTCTCTCTCGTTCCCCCGGTCTGTTATGCCGACATGGTCGCCTATAGAGGAAGAATGTACCACGAAGCAAGTTTAGGGCAGCAGAACTTGAGGTCATCACGTGGAGCTTCTTCCTCTGCTGCTTCGGTTGCTTCTTCGTCTTCCTCTATGACTCTGGAGGACAAGGCCATCTACAAGCTGCACCAAGAGATTGAGAACGTTATGTTCTGTCTGAAAAAAAACAAAAGGTTTGTGCGTGAATCTAATTTGGTTTTCTTTTCGCAGTGTGTTTTCTTTCTTTTTCTTTGTTTGTGTTTGTATTTCGTATTGTATGCTCTTTAGAGCAAGAGACTACGTCATGTCATGGTATCTTCTTTATCATATGATTAAGACTCTGGATTTGATAAGTTATTCTATCTTTTGCTATCGTTTTTGCAATTTAGTTTCTGAGTTTTGTTAAATTTTTTTGAGATCTCGGAGCGAAAGAATGAGTTAGAGGTAGATTCTTATCAATATGGATACTTGTGGCAGTGATCATGGCATCATCCATATGATCAAGCAATGTCTATCACAAAATGTTGAGGATGAGTCTATGAGAAACATACATATGCATCCAAAACAACATAATGGAGCGTCTTGTTACTTTCGATTTTATTCGGTCATGGGCTCTCTGTTTTTTTCTGATATTTCATGGGACCATAAACCATGGATGTTGACTTAATATATTCATCATTGAAGGTGGATTTTGGACGACTCCAAAAGTTTTAGTACTGAAAATTAGAATGGGCTAAAAAAGAAAAAAATCTCATTGATTGGTTGGTTTGTTGCTTTTCATTTACTACATCGACTCTCAAATTTCATCAATGTACTTTTATAACTTTTTTTTATTCTTCTTAACATGTTATCTTTTCAGTGTAATGTATGGTAGATTCGTAATATGCTTTTATAAAAATGTCACATGCCATTTCTGTCACCTTCTTCTTTATTTGTTTTTTACATTTCCTATCTTAGTATATTTTTAAAAAAAAAAAGATGTACAAAAAGGTTATAAGAGAGTATACCAAACCAAATGAAAAAGACATGGTAGTGGAAGTGATTCACACGAATCGAACTATAATAATCTCTAATTCTTATTTTGTTTTCGTTCATGGTTTTTCCCCAGTTACATACATTATTTAACGTATATTCGTTTCTTTTCTTTGTTGATTTTTGTTTTTCTCAACTAAGTAATATAAAGTTTGGGATATATATAAAAATTAATAGAAGAACCTACTTGAAATTAAATACCTAATTCTAGCCTTTTAATTTAAAAAATTTCGTTTGTTATTTAATTATTGTTTGCTGTTGTTTCTTTTTATTTTCGTGCACCAGCTGTAGTTTTTAATATAATTTTTTGTTTTTTATTTTCTTCTCCTCGAGATCGAGTGTTCTGTGTTGTTCTCTTCTCCTTCACATTCACATTCACATTGATTAAAGCTAAAGGTTTCGTTGATGCTACTTCCGATTTACCCTTTCTCTGCTTCCTTTTTCTCACTCTCACAGTTTTCTCGCCGATTCTGAAAAACCTTCCCTTTCCTTTGCGTTCAACAAAATTTCTCCGGGATTTTATTCAGATTTACAAGGTTCCAAATCTTCTCCTTTCGCTTCGTTTCTTCGCGATTCGTCGATCAGATTTGACTTGGATTGAATCCGAGTTTTCGTTATTTCCGTTGCTTTTACTCATTGTTCAGGATCGAATCTGCATTTTGTTAGATTAGGGTTCATACGTGTTGGTTTTAGATTGCGAATGACTTTATTATTTGTTGAAATGATGAGAAGTAGAATGAATCAATTAAACATTATATTCCTAAAATAAGATTTTTCAAAGAGTAATCTCACATATATTACAGAGTTCTTGATTCGGTGGATTCACATTGATTGATTTCTCTTTTTATCTGTTTCTTTTGGTGTAGATGAGAAATCGATAGATAAAGTTGAAGAGAGTCGTCCTCCAAAGAATCTGTGTTGTACTATCTTATCTGCAATGTCGACTTCTTTGCAAACGATTGGTGCAATTAAGTCTTATCATCATCAAGCTCAGCATTTGGTTAAGAACTATCTTTTGGCTGATCCGTTTATCCCTTACACTTCTGTTCTCACCGGCATTTTCCTTTGCAAAGTGGTGAGATCCGTTTTCTTCATGACTCTGTTGATGTTACGGACTATAAAGCTAGATCCTTTGTGGTTGATTGGTGATTTTTTTTTGCAGGTCTATGATCTTTGTCACTTTCTCAGCAACTCTCATTCTAAGACTTATATCATCCTTACGAAAATTCAAAGAATTGAATGGAATAACCGGTTTGTGTTGATGGATTATTTAACTCTTTCGAGTGTTGTGTGTGTGTGTGTGTGTGTGTGTGTGTTTGTTTAGGATCTTTGGGTTTGTTGGGTTTTTGATGTTGTTTCATTGTCTTTTGGCAGTGGTATCTCAACAGTTCATGCTATTTTCATCTCGGCTCTGTCGCTGTACTTTGTCTTCTGGTCCGATCTCTTTTCCGATAGGTGGCATAATGATCTTGTTGTTTTCCGGAGCTCACGGCTTTCCTCTCTTGGTTTAGGGGTAAGCACTAGTTTAACTGTGACCAAAAGCTAATGGAGAGAAAAAAATTTAACGTTGACACATGTATAAATGATTTGCAGTTATCCATTGGTTACTTCATTGCTGATCTTGGGATGATCTTCTGGAAATATCCTTCTCTGGGTGGAATTGAGTATGTAAGTAACTGTTCTTTACCAAACACTTTGCACTATCTAGTGGTTTCTCTTCAAATTTCTCTTACATCGCTCAGCAGTATGATAATGAATGCATGAAGATAAACTAATGCTAAAAGAGAGAATTTGCATTTGGTTTCAGATTGTGCATCACTCGCTATCTGGGGTAGCAGTTGCCTACTCGTTGTTTTCTGGGGAAGGGCAGTTGTATACCTACATGGTCCTCATCTCCGAGATCACAACCCCAGAGATCAACTTGAGATGGTACTTCCCCTCTTTGTTTCCATATACCATACAAGATATTTCACCTTAGCAATTTTTCTTCTGACAAAAAGATCGTGGGGGTCTCTTAAAGGTACCTGGACACAGCTGGTATGAAGAAGTCAATGGCATATGTTGTCAATGGCGTTTTCATCTTCTTGGCTTGGCTGGTACATAAGAAATAATCAACACTTATTATGATGCAAAGCGTTTAATGTCTACTGATCACTCTTGAAACTTCCATGTCAGGTTGCTAGAATTCTACTATTCATATACATGTTTTATCATGTCTATCTCCATTACAACCAGGTAAAACTCATAATCCCTTTCCCGGCATTCTAATACCCGATTGCATCAAAACCTTCACCCATTGACCTCAATACACATCCCAATCGTGTCAGATTTTCAGGTTATTGTTTTTGTTTTTGTTTATGTGATTAGATTTGCATTGTGTTGTGGTATAGGTCATGAGGATGCACATCTTCGGATACGCTCTGGTATTTGGGGTACCAGCTGCGCTCGGTGTCATGAACTTGGTATGGTTCGGTAAAATCGTGAGAGGGGTAAAGAAAACACTAGCAAAGAGATGTGAATGTTGAGATTGGTGTGACGAGTCTTCCTCACAATGTTTCATCAGATCATCTTCTTCCTCTACTTCTTTACTCTGACATATGTCTGTCTCTCTAGTGTAAGTAGTTTTTGTCTGATGGAGAAACGAGAAGAAAACAGAAAAAAAAAAACCAAAAATGATACGATCCTCTGACGTCTCTGTAAATGATCAAAATTCAAGCCTCTTTTACTTTTTTTCATTATTATACGATGTAACTCTGTTTTCATTCTAATAGTTTTGGCCCTAGGGTTTATTGTCTCACTCTCATGCATCAGTTGTTTAATCAGAATATCGATACATTAACTACCAAAATGATGAACAATTCCGGTTTACAGTTACGTAGGGTGAAAAAACTAGACCAAAATCATTTGGTTTACTATGATATATCTCGTGATATGCATAGCAGATTAGCAGGCTTAGCAGCATAGACAAGGCAACTATTATTATAAAAAAAATTGAAATTACGAATGTCACACACACATGAAGTAACTTCATAACGAAAAAGAAACGTAGTTTGCTGGAAGATTGTATTTAAGTGGGGAACGTGGCTTCTGAGGCCCATTATATGTCTAGCTGTAGTTATCGGCCCATAGGCCCATCAATGAACGAAAGCAAAAAATAGAATAGTACAATTTTTATAATATGAAATTATAAATTCTGCGATGTCACAAGAATTGCGTATTCGTATGTCGACATCACAGAGTTCTCTTTCTTTTGAAAGAAAAATTAGGACAATGTACTATAGATAAATTTACACTTTTAATGAAACCTAGAAAATTGCACCAAAAAAAAAAAAAATGAAACCTAGAAAAAAGTTCATCAAATAAAATCATAAATCACGTTCCTAAATTCAAAAACAAATTTGTTCAAATCAAACATTTATTTAAATTTTTTACATAAGTGAGTAAATCTCTGAAATCAATGGAAGTTTGTCTTTTTTTTTTAAATATCAATGGAAGTTTGTCAACGGATCTTTGACAGAATTTGTGGTTTTTAAATCTGTATGATGAAGTCAGAGTCAAATACATTTTGTGATTGCGATAATATGTTTAAGCTCGATCCTTAGAAAAAACTTTGAGATAAACAACATAATTCAAATCATCAAAACATGGAATTGCGATTGATCTCAAAATTTTGTTATATGTTACTAAGCACGAATCAAATCAATCCAGTTGCAAGAAAATAAAAATCTAATCTAATTTGATTTACCTATCTCAAATTTGGTTCAATTTTGCTTTCCTACCACAACCAATTGAGAGAAGCTTAATATATAAGTAGGCGTCTATTATAATATGAAAATTAGTTAGAAAGAATCTATTATTTTCTTAGCTTAAGTTTTTTTTTTAGATTATTCAGTAGTTAAAAAAGAAGACATAGGGGGGCTTATTGAATCAAGAAATTGAGAGAATCCAGAGAATGGTTCAAATCCTCCCTTATTGGATCTAGTATTCATAAAAACTGTTTCAAATCCAAGCTTATTGGATCAATCATTTATACAAATTCCCTTAAATCTCCTCTTATTGGAAAACAAGGATTTCATAAATAAAATAACTCAAGAATTGTTCTGAGAAATTTTAATAGTGATTTATAGTGTAAATTTAGGAGATCAAAATACCACCTCCTGAGATGGTATTTGAAAAATTTTGAACGATTTTTTTTCCCTTCAAACAGTCGTGCAAAAAAAAATTGAAGAACCAATCCATCTCTAGCTCCTCTTCTCATTCCTTCTCTTCTTCTTCTTCTTCACATCACTGTGTGAGTCTCTCTCTCTCTTCTTTTTCTCTTCTCTCTATTCTCTATCCTTTCAAACTCTCCTCTACGAAAGAGTTCTCTCTTGTGAAATTAATCAGATCTGGGATTTCAAAATCTGGATATCTGAATTCTTGTTTGATCAAATGGTGGATCGATTTAGTATGATTGTTTTGCCTCATTAGCAACGGCATCTGCTTCTCCATGTCTGGTGCGTCTTCTTCGCCTATAGAAGAAGGGTCACGCTCTCAGAGGAAAAGAACTCCATAAAAATATATGCAATTCAGGTCTGATTTCTCGGATATCTCACCAAATGATTATGGTTCCATCTCGCCAAAATGGGAGCAAGACATATGTGATTCATGTCTGATTTCTCACCTACTCAAACAAAGCTTGTAATGTCTGAGATAAATAAAGAAATTGGCCAATTTTTTCATTTTTTTATCTCCCATTTACAGACCAGCCGCTAAAAACGAAGAAAGTGGCATAAAAGGAAGCAAGTAAAAACGAGAAACCATGTTTGATGAGAGGAGTCTACTACAAGAACATGAAATGGCAAGCTGCCATTAAAGTTGACAAGCGACAGATCCATTTGGAAACTTTCTCTTCTCAAGAAAAGGCTGCTCGTTTATACGATAGGTAACTAAACTTATTTTTTTTCTCAGATTCTTGAATGTTTGAATCAACTACATATATCACTGCCATTGACAATTGTTGCCTCTATTAAGGCTGCTTTCATGTGTGGAAGGGAACCAAACTTTGAGCTCTCAGAAGAGGATAAACAAGATCCCAAACGACAAAGCTGGGAAGGGTTCTTGGCTTGCACACGCCGAAATTTTACTAACAAAAGTATGGTTTTACTATTAAAGCAAACCATAACTGTATGTTTTTGCTGACCAACTTTTGCTCTGCTATATGGAAACTGCAGAAACTAAGAGAAGGATTGAGCATGAGGAATTTGATGCAGGAGGTGTTATTGACGATAAGGAGATCAGTACACTTTCTACCTGAAGACGAAGAAGGGCTAGATTCACAAATGTGACTATTGGTTCAGAAGATACAACCTCTCTATAAGAACTTCCGGAGACAGTCACCAAACATTAGGACTCCACAACACAGAGATAACAATTGAATTTCTTCGCCAGGTTTTTTGTTTGTTTTCCATTTTCACGTTCGAGTCAATTAGCTTCTATCTTCGTTGAACAAACTTGGCTTGTCTCTCTGCTCTTTGTTGCTGCTCCTCGTCAGAACTGCTGGATTGTTGCTGGTTTTTTGGATGTTTTGTGATGAATATCCCATCCGGCCATAGTATCTGAGAGGTTATTACCAAAAGTCTCTTTCAAATCTCAACATGGATTATTCGTCAAGTTGAACAAGAAAAAAAAAGTGGTAAAGTTTATAGAGAGGAGGGTGAGTTTTTATAAAGCTTCTGCAATGGAAAATTTACAGATCGCTACACATAAACGCTTCCACTGTTCCACACCACAACACAGCGCTTCTCAAATTCAAAATTCATGGCAGCATGGACAAAGAAACAATAAGATTAAAGTTAATCTTTCCTTTTTAAGCTCTCTACAATTCCAATTTCTATTACCTGGAACAACACCCACCTTTCTTGGACTCGCCCTGTGCATCGGATGGAATCACAACTTTCTTGCCATTGCTGAGTGAGGTAGGATCTTGCTTGTTCAGCTCCTATGAGCTCATCACTTTCCTGCTCAGTATTTTATATATCTCCTTCACAACTGTCTCGAATGCAGCTGCCACATTTGATGAGTCCAGAGCCGATGTCTCCATAAAGAAAAGTCCATGCGCTTTTGCCAACGCCTTCCCTTCCGCTGTTGACATTTCTCTTATGTCCTTCAGATCCGACTCAGTTGCCCACTAGGATCGTTACAACGTTTATATCAGAGTGTGGTGCAACAATTTTCATCGAGAGATTGTTTAGTACAATATAAGAAAGAAAGATGGAGCTTTTTTGTGTGTGTGATGTTTCTTACTGTGCAGCTCGTTGAGCCATCTACCAATGATGTGAAAAGTCTGTCGTATGCTGATGTCGTAAACCGGAAGGGCTCCAACCGCACCTCTGTAATACGCACAAGTGACTTCTCAGAAACGTTCTTGACCTGCCGTGTCCCATGTGCTTACTAAAATTTTATAATATGGAAAATTGTTGAAATGATTAATTTTTTTTTCAATTCCCCTAAAATCCCTTCAAATCTCCATAAATGTTTGTAACAGAAATTTATAAAATTTCCTCAAATCCCAGATTTTATAAAATTCCACTATGATTTGATAAATATTAAATTCTCTCAATTCCCTGATCCAATAAACCCCCCATAGTTTTTCAGTTTTTTTCTATCGGCAATTTATTTTTACTTTTTCAAAAATTGTATTTAAAAAAATAGCATTCATTTAGTTGTATTTTAAAAAGCTGTATCTAGAAAATTGTCTCTACCAGAATTATGTAGCTGTAGTGTTTCTTCCTTTTTTCACCAAAAAGAATTGATGTTTCTTATTTAAATTAAAACTACTGATTCATTAGAGGACAAACATGAAAATTGAAATTCGAAATTAAATCCATTCTTAATAATAAAACGTTTTCGAATTCGAAATTAAGAGTAAATGTCTAGACCGAGTACTGAATAGTTGTAACCACATATATCAACTTGTCATCTAACAATGTTTTGTCTTTTTCTGTATATCAGTCTCAATAATCCCTTTTAAACCACAAACCTAGATTCTTTTATATTTGATTTCAGGTACAGTTTGGTGTATCGGTAACGCACAGGTCTCTATCTAAATAATAATTATTTCAACACAGCTCACTTTCTCTGTAGAAAAGCTGCATCTGAAGGGTGTGGGGGATAGAAAGAGAAGCACTTTTGGCCATAGAGTACACATTACATTCATCACTTTCTAATTCAACATTTTTAAGATTTATTATATCGCTCCCCCGAAAATTGGCCCATTGTGATTTAATATTAATGTGACCCCTCATGGGTTCCTTTTATTTCCCCTTTTTCACTAGCAAATAAAATATTGAACTATCGTGTTCATAAGATGGACCTTACGTGTGTTTATAGGATCTGCATTGTCTCTATTATCTATATGAAGCAATGGTCATTCAAGTCCAACTTTCGACCTACTGTTTTCCACTTTCCTTAAGTACATTCTTAGATATTGAAATCTTATTAAGAAAACTACAAAACTCAAACCCTACCAAAACCCACTAAGCTATGGATTTTTAACTGTGCCTGGAGGAGTATACGTGTGGTTTCTGTCCAGAAACAGTTTTTTTAACTGTATTTTTTATTTTCTTACAATTTGGAATATTGAAACTGGCCTTAATAGTAAAAGGAAAATATAAGTTTTTGTCACAACTCATGACACTGAGCTTTGGTGCATTGAAGAGAGAGAGAGAAGAATGAGAAAGGGAACCAATAATACTCACAAGAATGGCCTCCACACTCTTCCCCTTCCTTTGACTGCTCTCTCTGCCCCCTTTGACCACTTTCTCTCTCACTTAAATGCTTCCCCCACGCGCCTCTCTCTTGCGCGTTCCCTCTCACGCTCCCCATTTACATACACCTTAAGCTTCTCTTTTTAATTGCATGATTAGGTCCATAATTAGGTATCTGCTTACGTCGATCTATGCTAAGTTTGAGTAGTCACTACAATTGTTTGTATAAGTATTAAGCTAAACATTTTTGAATTCTTATCTCAAACGGTAATGTAGTTTACATTATGGTTCTAAAACTCATACATATTTCAAAAGATTAATAAGATACGTCTTGACCTAATTAAACAAGTAAGTTACTAAGCATGTTAGCTTGGGGTATTCATTTTATAGCAACGTAAAATACTCATAACCATAAATAGAAATCTAAACTCATCTCAAAACATATCGCATTCTTGTGGTACGAGAGTTCACATTTTGACCATGTATAGAGTAATCAACAATCACATTTCAATTAATATTGCATGGAATCACCAATACATTTAATTGAAAACAAAAGTAAAACTTCAATATCAATTTATGTACTTAAATCACCAGTCTTCTCGACTAATCACGTCCCTAATCAAATTAACTACAATAATAATAACAATTTAACATATTATGATGGACCTCCTTGGTGCTGATTATTATGGCGAGAAGATGTAGAAGAAGAAGCCAAAGTGAAAATGGAGCTCGCGAGCTTATTAATGGCTTCCACTAATCCATTCATCCCTTCTCTGTTCATCTCAACATTTGATTCTTCGATCTTCAACCTCCTCTCTTGTAAGTTCATCACTTCTTTATGTCTCTGATCTTGTCTCTCCTCACTCTCCCTAATCGCGTTTGCGATCACAGTCGCACTTCTCGATAGCGCAGCCGCCACTGCGGTCTCACCTTCCTCCGTTTCTGCGTTACCTCCTTCGCTTGGACCGGCGGTTGTGGCCGGCATTGTTCTCCTTCGCTTCGCCGGTGATGTGTCTGAATACTCACTCGAATCAGAATCTGAGCTAGTATCCTTCTTCAAAAATATTTATCCAGTTTAATCCCAACCAAAAACACTTGTCAATATAAGTTATTAATAATGTAACGTTACTATTTTTTTTACTGAAAACAATAAAGAGATTACTTTTGAGTTGTGAAAATAAAAGAACAAGAACACTAACTTTATACACTCGAAAAGAGTTGAATTTTAATTGTATATGATAATTTTGAGTTGATCTGACTGCTTATGGTAAATTACAATATGTGGGTTTGAGATTAATGAAAGCTTTGAAAGTCGACGTTTTAATGCTTTCTAATTTAGTAAAAATGCAAACTTTAATTAGAGCAATATTGCTAGAAGTTAAGAAGAGAGAGAAAGAAGGTACCTACTGTGGGCAGTATTGGCTGCGCATGAAAAGAAGGCGGTGGAGGCGGTGGCAGAAGTAGCGGTCGTGGTTGCAGCGGTTGGGACGGTGGAGGCGGCGGCGGCGGATGAGGTAATAGAACAGGAGGATGCTGAATCATTTGATGCGTCGGAACAAATCCTAAACCTTGTTGTTGTTGTTGTTGTATCATTTTTTGGATACCGCCCGAACCGTTTCCGCTTCCAGTAGCAGCAGCAGCAGCGGAAGCGGCAGCAGCGACTGCTGCGGTTACAGCGGTTGCGGCGGTGGAAGAAGGGTGCGTTTTAGTCTCCACCACATCAAACAGCGCTTGGTATGTCTGAGGCGACATGTTACTCGGCAAGTTCCTCTCTTTCCTCTCACTCTTCTCCATCTTCCAGTACGACGCCGTTTCCGCAGCTGAAGATGAAGACTCCGAGGCGAAAGACGATTCTATCCTCCGTCTCTCATACTCTCTAACCTTTTTGTAATCCCTCATGAGATTGTCCCACTTGTCATTACACTGATTCTGACTCCTCATACAACCTTTCCTCCAACAGTAATCTTCTATCCATTTCCACCGTAGCTCCGCCGGTTTATTACCACTACTACTCCGGCTATCATGTGACTGCTCCGGCGCCGGAAGGCCGATGGACCGCCGCATCCGCCTCTCATCATCCATCTTCTTGGCTTCAATGAGCACCATCGTCTCATTCAATGTCCAATTCCCTTTTCTGTACTCTCTCATCATAACTAACCCACCACTTTGGTCAGCCATGTGTTTCTTGAAATCTTGAAAAAATTCAAGAACTAGAGAGAGAAAGAGAGATTAGTGTTGAGAGAGAGAGAGAGAGAGAGAGAGAGACTTTTGGTAGGTGTTGGAGAAAGGGGAGAAGAAAGGGATTGTCTTGGGGTGGGGATAGGTGTAGTAGTGTTGTTATGTGAGTGTTTAAGTTTTGGGGCATACTTTGATTTTATTTTATTTATCTTCATGTGAGTGAGAAGACTGGTCAAAATCTTTTTGTTGTAGTACTAAGATTGTCACCAAGTGCAATAAAAGGACAATGCTTGCGAAATTGGTAGCCAAGTGAAAAGGAAAATATAGAAAATCTAAGTAGACGTATCCCATTCATTCATTCATTTAATTTAATTGGCTCTTTTTTTCTTTTCGTCTTTTTTTTAATAAAATTTTCAGTTATTCATTTTTTCATTTATTCATTCATTCATTCATGTCTCTCTTAATTTCTTTGGGGACAGGAAAATCTTAGGTGAATCTAGCGTTTCTAATTATGTACACAATTTCAAGTAGAGGAGTAAATGGGTCAATGTTTCACAGAATCTACACTTCCTTGTCTTTTTTCAATATTGTACCATAAAGTTTTTTCACGGTAAAATGTGAATAGGACATATAATATGATGATTTGTAATTTTGTATTAGTATGATCCATAGAATGTAGGTTGCCGATGAAAAAAAAAAAAGATGCAGTAAATGAATGCTTAGAAAGTCAAATTAAGAAAAAAAGAGAGTAAATAAAAATCAAGGAGATCGAACATATATCGAATTTTCCCTTGTCATTAGGTTTTCACATCATCACTTTTTGTGTGTTATATTCTCTTATCTAAAAGGTATGTAGACCGAGTTAGAACTATGAATAAGATAAAATTTGTCTAGAAACGACAAATGAGAACAATGCGATTCGATATTTTAAATTAGTTTAGGACCACATAATATTTCATAAACGGTCTTATTCAACAAGGCAAATGCATGAGTGATGTATCTGTTTTCAAACCTATAAGAAATTGGAAGATTTTGGAGGCATCCAATGTAGATCTCGTTTCCATTTTAATAAAACAAAAATAAGGGATATATACTTTTTTCAAACTTCGAAAAGCTATTGGCTTTGTATGATTGCTTCTCATACTTTCTTTTCAAAAAGATTGATTTATCTCTAACTCATGTGCACGAGCTATAAGTAGAGTAATTACCTTTTTAATGTCATTGGCTACAACACTCGAGCCTTATGCGATGTTTATAGAGTACGTGAACGCTTAATTTTCGTATTTACATAATTGCAGTATTGTATATATTTTCCACACAAAAAAAAACAGGGGAATAGTTTTGATTAGGTTATATTACACAAATTTTAGAAATGCCAGCTGTCCTAGTATTGAAAGATCGCATCATAAAATGGATAGAGTTTCACCAATTTTCAATGGAAATACATATGAATAATAGTTCAATCTATCCTTTATCTAATGGAAAATCCTCGTTTTCTACCGATCTTGAGGTGCATGCAGCCATAACATAAATTTTGCAGTGATTAGTTAAGAATATATCTAATTCAAATCGATTCCTGATCTCCGATTTCTAGTACCAAAAATCTCATATATGTTGATTAAAAATATAAAATTGTATATCGTAGCGACATAAAATCAAAGGAAGTCGCCCAAATTTTTTTTTCCCAGAAATCTATGATAAATATATGCTTTTGTTAGACGCATATAACCGTTGTCATAATTTTTTTCAAAGTAAGTAGATGTCACAATTAATGTGTTGCATGGTGCACTACTGCACTCTATCATATTTTTTCTCTCTAAAGTAAACATTTTAATGAAAAAACGAAAAAGTTATCATTATCTCAAAAGCGACTTTCTCGGCCCAAAAAAATCGATAATCTAATCTATAGATACTAATTTGTGTACATCACGTAACTTGCATTGCATGGCGATGGATATTATTGCATCCCATATGGACAAACCGTTCATCATTGTCTGCAAAATAAGACATAAACAATCAAGCTCCCACGTTACAAATCTACGATACAGAGTTGTAAATCATTCCCAAAAAAAAAAGGGGTAAAAATGTTTTCTTAGGGATATGTACAATGAATGCAATTATAGCATTAAGCAAAATGAATAAATGTATGCAATAGGAAAAATGTATTGTATACGAAATTACTTGAACTGCCAATATTTTTGGTGTCGGTATATTAGTAGCTATTTATCTTGATAAAACTTTGGATGATCTATGCTAAAATCAAAATTGTAGCTAAAATTCCATATACGTTGTACATCGTACGGGAAACAAGTGTATCAAATAATTAATTAAGATATGTCGATTGTTAAATTCCAATCAATTGTGTGAAAACATTTAATTAATACTTGGAAAGAAAAGCAGTGAGTTGATACTAATTGGTATTACTGATACGGAATTAATGGTAAAACTCTTTTGTACATTAGAAGAAACTTTCGATTATTTATGGTTACCCTAATATAGTTTAAGGCGATTATATGTTCGGAACAAAAATTCCAAAGGATTTAGTAATATTTTTTAAATAGTTTAAGGTGATTTTCATGAGAATATATATAATTATATAAATATATACAGAACTGTGATTTATATCTACATAATCTTAAGTCGATGATAGATCTATCAAATTAATAAAGAAATGGAAAGTGGAATGAAATTAAAGAAGCATGGATCTATCGAAACTTGCATGGAGGTAGTGGATTGAATCATATGCACTTCTGCATGCATGGATCGTATGCTTTCTGTAAAGAGATCATATCTCTTGAACCTCCAAAGTTTATTTAGTTAATTTAAATTAAAAATCCAATCTAGTATCAAAAGCCTACATGAATCAATAACAAGACCGACGTTACAACCTTAACACTCATTAAAATGCTAAGTCTCCCTTTCTCTCTCTTTTTATTTATATTTGTTTGATGGTTGACATGCATGCCACTATAATTAGTCACGTCAAAACAATGAAACCCTAGGGTAGAAATATATTCATTAAAAAACTTAAAGTGAATACTTTCATGATAAGCTTTTTTTTTTTTGTCAAAACACTTTCATGATAAGCTATTGGTATTAATTTTGTTCTTTCAAATGTAAGTACTTAATACGAAATTGAAAGTATACATACTGTATATTTTGCAAGGAATTGATGGTTCTAAGCTTTCCAAGCGTCCCGACTCACGACCATACTAATGACTAATGAGTATACATCAAAATATACAGTAGATATGGTATAATTTCTAATATTAGAATTATGGTATATTTTAAGTGTATGCTATAAAATTTTCACTTTAACTATTTATATCAACCTTGGTTTTAAATGGTGCAAAGTATTCGATATCCCGGGACGAATAGAGAGAACATGTAAGTGGAGCATGTGCAATTAGTGTAAAACAAACGCATCGAAACAGTAAAGTTAATCTTGACGGACGCATAATTAAACTTTTATTTGTGTCAAATTCATTTTTGTTTACCCAATAATTTATCCGCGCGATATTAAGTGCTGCCGAGAATAAGGTTATTCGCTCCACACGTTATACTTCTTTTCTCGTTGAAATAACTTTTCGTTTAATACCATTTAATTCATTTCAACATGTATAGAAACAAAGTCTGTATGAGATAAAAAAAAAAAGTCTGTATGAGATGAGTATTCGAATTGCATGTTTTGGGTAATTTAAGTTTTCAACGTTATAAACAAATATTCAAAACTTTTTATATTGTAATTATCAAGAACTACGTAAGTTAATTTTTATCCAAGTTATTCATAGTGGAAAACACATTTAGCAATTTGAAGAATTTGCTAGTTTCAAAGATTTCTCATACGGTTTGGATAACTTGATGCTGGGTGCTGGCTAGCTAAAGAAACAAGTTAAAATAGGTTTATAAAGTGGCGAGATAGGTGACAGTAAAAAGAACAACGTCGAACTTGACGCTCTTGATATTTCAGAACAAATTAAAGTTGACCAAGACAGTGAAAAACTACAGTAAAAAGAACAATATGAAGAATGGTATATACTAGTAGTATTTTTTTTTGGTATTTTGATTCTTGTAGCCAACAAAGAAAAAAAAAAGAGAGATTATTTTGAGAAAATAATGAACGGGAAAAAATAAAAGTCCATTTCGTCCTTTAAGACAGGACACTGAAAAGCCTGCGTCGCCACGTCAGCGTCTTCCTTTCTAGTAATTTAATAGTGAGGCAGCCTAGGACCCCAAAGTATATTGCTTTGACCAATCACTTTTCACTGTTACTTATTTGAGTTTTTAATTTTGCAATAGCTTGTATTTTGCAGCAACGTAAATAATGGAGTAATATATGTTTTCCTGTTTCTTTGACGGCAAAAGTGATATCATATTTTTTAATAAGTTAAGTGATAGCAGAAGAATTTGTTTGTTTTTAATAACATAAGAAATTTTGGTGCACAAAAAATAAAATAACATAAGAAATCTCGAAGATTAGACAATATTATAGATTCACCCCTTAAATTAGGAATTTATATTACAGTGATTTTCTCGAATTATGGGCTTGTAGGCCCATCAAGTAATTTTTGAGCCAACAGCCAATCAAGGATTAGTGGTAAGTGGTAACTGGTAAAGTACCTAAAATATGAATGTCTCTGAATACGATTTTCAATCTGTTTTTCCTATTTCAAAATTTCGCTGATTTATCAAATACATAATTGAACCAACGTCAATTTTTGTTTTGTTTTCTTTGGATTTATATTTTTGGCAAATATATGTTTAAGTTTGGCAGCATATAAAACTAAAAAAAGCTCGAGCAAAATATAAAGTTCTGACTGTGAAACTTTATATTTTCCAGACGTGGTCTCTTATCAGTCCAGCTTCTCCTTATGAAAATATGCAGGCCCAGTGGAAACGAATTCTAAACCAGTTTGATTCAATTGACTTTCCGAATTAATGGCGTGAAGGCCATAAATACTTTTTTTTAAAGCTTTTTGGGCCTTAAAACTTAAAATCCTCCTCGACGCCGGTGTGACCAGGAAACATCCCTATAGAGAAGACACCAAGAGAGATTTATGCCACATGTCTCACTAATTAACATATGAAAATTGATCCAATGAAATATTTTTATTTAGCCATGTCATCACTAACTATTTAACTAATTAAAATTTTAGTAGCCCATTAATAGCCCATTAGCTATAAAGACTGGAGCGAAGCCAAATACCCGGATTTTTTAGGTATTCATATCTGGATATGGATCCGGATCCGGGCTTCCGGATTTTGGATATCAGCCTAAAAATCAAGATATCTGCTGCGGGATGCGTAAAATATATATTAAAATATACAAAATAATATTAATAATAAAATATAATATACTATTAGCAAAAAATAAAAAAAGAATATTATATAAATAATTTTTAAGTTCGTTTTATGTATAATTCTTAATATATTTAAAAATTTATTAATAAAATAGATTAATATAGTATATTTAAAGGATCCGGATCTGGCTCCGGATATCCGGACTTAAAAAATCAGATATTGGAATCCTAAGTTTTATTATCCGGATCCGGCCCTCCGGATATCCGGATATTAAGATAGGATACGGAGCGGATTTCGGATACGGATCCGGATCCCGAATAATATTTACAAACCTACAGATCATTTAAAATTCGGAACCCTTTTCCTTTTGAAAATAAAGAATATGTAATATGTTAATAATTAGTGTATTTTGGATAAATAGATATATATATATATATTTAAAATGTTATACTATCAAAACAACTATATTGTTTTTAAAAAAAATAATTTTAAGTAGATTTTTGTTTTTAACAAAAAATTTAAGTAGATTATATTATGAATATATAATACCCGAACCGGACTCGGGTTATAATCTAGTTTGAGTTGATAGTCAAATAACATTTTGCTCCTCTACGTTTTAATAACAAAAAGTCAAAAACTAGACTGGAATCCCCATTATAATAATCGCTAATATTGCTAGTTTAATACTTTAATCTATTTTATTTTAATTTTAAATTTATAATTCTTTTTACGGAACACAGACGTTTATATACTGAAGAATATATTTTTTGTTTTTAATATAATCAAATTTATTATTATTTCTAATATACGTATAACTATAACTAATAAAAAGTAAATATATAATCCGTTCTATTTAAACTATTTGCATTGGTTTATGCTTTTTAAGTACTTTTATAATCAAAATATGTTAATTTGTTCTTTAATTTTGTCAGTGTAAAATAGTTTTCATGTATATATTTAATCTAAATTACTCATAATAAAATAATTAAAGTATCATCAATTCTAATAGTATGTTCAATAATATAAATATAGTTAAATGCTATTTTTAATAATGATCATGAGTAAATAGTGTAGATTAATATTAGTACAAATTTAGTTATTATTTCCAAATTTTATAATTTTTTTTACTTTTGATATATTATACATATTTATTTATGGTGATGTATTTTAAAATAATTAAAAATAACTAAAAATTATATACATTTATTATTGTTATTCCACAAAAATAAAAACATTAATGTATGTATGCAATAATTTCTAAAGCTAAAAAAATTGCCCCATTTAATTTGGACATTAGGTCCCCAAATGTTGGGCATGCCTTTATTTGTTTTTTACTTTTAATGACCAAAAAGTGTGATAAACCCTCATGGGTCCCGAACTTCCTTAAACAATATTCATATGTTGAGGTTATAGATAAAAAAGAAAATTTTCTTCTTCTCTTTGTAAATTTTCTACTAGTTAGTATGTTATTTCATGAATGTATACAATCTAAATGTTACATATGACCATGTTTAACTAACTCCATATAGAAATTTATGATTTGTTTACTACCAAGTAATAACTATTGTAATTTGTAAACATGTAAATTTGTACCCAAAAAAGTAATAACCATTGAAAATTTGTCTCCCGAAAAAGAGAAAAAACCATTGTAAACGGCGTGTCACATATTCTAACGAGATAAAGTAATACGTACGGTCATACCGTCGTACAAAAAGATGAGTATATACTTTTCTTCGTCTTCAAGTAAATAAAAGCTTTTTTCAAAAAAAAAAAAAAGTAAATAAAAGCTAGCATATAGTTGATTAGTAACTTAATTGTGCATAATTAAACGGTTGTTTACACGGATGTATATATTGTGGAAATTAGATACTTTAAATATAATGTACTATTTTAATGAATCAATGAAGTAAATGTAGTGGCGTTTTAGTCTAATTGTTTGATGCGCTTCCAACTAAACTCGGCCAATACATGATTCACTATTTTTAGAAAATTTCAGAAGCATCGCCCATTAATCTTTTTTTTTTCTTTGTAACTTTCAGATAAACACTCAGATTCATGGTAAACTTTATTATGATCCGAATGATACGTGGATATGATAAACTAGATGTTTTTTTTTTTCGTCAACATTACAATATAGTCGAGTAAAGACCCTACAATATTCAATAAACCAAGTCGATAATAAACTAGATTATAATCTAAATTTGATAATATTTATAAGTATGATTTATTTTAAAATATAAGTATGATCTGTATTACTGTATATTGACTTTTAAGATTAATATTCATGTTAAGTTATATTTCTTTTTGTTATGTCGGGTTAAAATTACATAAAATTATAGTTTTAAAACTAATTAAAAATTCAAAAAAATTGAAATGCAAAATTGATTGAAATTACCAAAAATATTTTAAATGATATATTACTTAAAATACACAGAAAAAGTTAATTTTACTTAAAACATAAATTTTCTAAACATAACCAATTGGAAAAACAAAGTATTATCAAATAAATAATATCAACACAATAAAATACACCATATGATTACATTAACTATAATTAAAAATCAACATCAACACATCTTATTCTGTACAGTCACAAAAATAGGTATACATAAATATTATTATTCTTCAAGTTTTATACATCAGAAATATATACATAAATATTATTATTTTCTACATAGTAACACATCTTGTAATTTATAGTAATTTTAATATAGAGTTTCCTTTTTATATGTGTCAAAGATATTAACCACATATCTAGACTTGGGCTGAAAATATTAAGTAAATATGTATGATGTTTCATTGCACCATAAAACAAACACAATAAAATAAAGTAAATACATTACAGTAAAATAAAATAATTAAATCATAAAACCTAGTTATTAACAGATGCATCTACAGTTTTAGTGACCAATTAGATCAAATTGCATTAAGATTAGTTAATTAAAACTCGACAAGACGTGAAAGCAAAGAAGGATAAGTACATGCATTGTCGTTGATCTTATCGTATCTTCTTTAATTTCTTGCTCAAGATTACATGATATTTGTCGGCTCAACCACAATAATTTTTCAAAAAAATAATTACTTTCTTGTGACATTTTAGAAGGCCAATGATGGGCACTGTTTGAATAGTAATGATTTGGTAAAATGGCCCAAGTTTGAGTAACAGATCATTTCGAAATTCACCCAGCAAATAGTTGTTTTATTGTTTATTAAAAAATAATAGTAGTAGCTGTATTATGATTCCATGCTTACAGCTTATAATATATACATATTAACATATATATATAAACACATATATATATATATACCAAAAATTTGCAATTATCTATTCCAGCATATTAATAGTATATTTATATAACTTAGAAAACATTTGATGGTTCATAATTTTATTTAGCAACATGTTTTTAAGAAACTGACATATATAATGGAATATCCATGATCTAGTTTTATTAGTAAATGGGATACCGAACTTAATATTGTACTAATTACTTTATTGAATTTGGTTGATGTTGGAAAACCCAAATTTTGATAAGTTCATTTCATTATTGTCAGTAACACTCTTAAGTACGCTTGAACGACAATGCACTAAACTCTAATTAAAATGTCTATTGCGGACACCAAAAGCTAACTTTTCTTCATGCATTCTTTTAAATAGTTTAAACAAAACAAAAGGGTCCGAAAGGGTCCATTACTCTTCAGCACGTACATATCTACGGTAATACTAAGCGTAAATACATTATAAGCAGCATTCAAGATATTGGGTTTTTGACCAGTTAAATTATATAGTGAGCTTTTTTTCTGGTAAAATGTTAAGATATATAGTGAGTTTTATTGATAGATATGTCCAAACAAAGCTGTGAAAGATAATTAAACGACTATAAACATTTCTACTTGGCCAGCTTTCAAGTACTATTCTTCGGATATCTTTGAGCTTTTGTCAAATGTGCTGAAATGGAGAATGGTCCATGAACATAAAGAAGCAAACGTGGGGACTTCAAAAATTGTAAGAAGTATTACGTTTGAGAGGATCAGAAGCAATGATATGTGGTCTCGGAGTTTTCTTTTTGGTTTAAGGATTTGTTCGTAAGTGAACATATATAGTATAACCTCTATGTAATGTTCATGGTGGAGCCTTATTTTGATTACGTTGGACCCTTAGTTTTTTTGTTAAACTATGTACAAAACTCTCTCTTAAATCAATGAAGACTAAGACGAAAAAGAAAAAAAGTGTTATATGGGTAATCCTATATGGCTTTTACATTCGAAAACAGATTTATTAATCCGTCCACTCATATATAACACTCCAGTTTGAATGAAAATCATCTTAAAACAAAAAAAAAAGATAGCCAGAGTAAGTATTCGATCTCAATCAAACCCAACATATACTAGAAGCATTAATGTTGCCGAGGAAAATTTCATTGTTAGGTAGGGGCCATAATGATATGGAAGTGATCTTCTTGTTAATTAATTGTATTTTAAAGTCCATGACAGTTTCCTTTCACTGAGAAATAAACTGCTCTCCAATCTAGTTTTTTAGATTTTGTGTATTTATTTAAATTTCCATCAACCGAAAGAGCTTTACTTTTGGATGGCTTTATTTCATTGTCATGCTCTTCCAACCGTCAAACTAACGTCTCTAGTCTCAAGCTATTTGTCTACTTCAATCAATAGTTTTCTACTCTCTCGTTTTTTTCTTCTTTTCTCATTTTTTTAAATACCCAGACTTTATGCTGAACCAAATAATACCCAGACTATATTTGACTTTTACAAAAACCCAAAAACTTGTCATTGACCTGGCAAAAAAAAACTCCGTTAAACACATTACCAGAATTAACTTAAGGTGTTAGCAACCGTTTAGTATACTGTTAAATAGAACTCAGGTTAATGGGAGAAGATGATGGGTATAATGCCACTGGGAGAGCGCGTATCAATTGTTTATTGTTACATCGTAATAATATTTAACCCTATTCGTTTCATTTTAAAAATATACTAAACGCGCTCTCCCAGTGGCATTATACCCATCATCTTCTCCCATTAACCTGAATTCTATTTAAAAGTATACTAAACGACTGGGTAACACCTTAAGTTAATTCTGTTAATGTGTTTAACAGAGTTTTCTTTTGGCCAGGTCAATGACAAGTTTATGGATTTTTGTAAAAGTCAAATATAGTCTGGGTATTATTTGGCTCACCATAAAATCTGGGTATTTTTTGGCCATTTTCAAAGAGTTCAGGCTTTTTTTGGCCATTTTCCTTTTTTTAAATACATAGCTATGGTTTATGGAAAATTATATGGCCAATTTTCTAGAATTCACATTAATTTTAAGTGTTTGGATTATCCGAAATTTATGAGTGGAAGCTCATAATCCATCCATATCCAAAAGTACAACATATAATATTAATTTTAGTTTATTATATATCGAAGATTTATTGTGAATTTATATGCAAAGTTGCAAACTACTAAATTTCAAAATGTCTAGACGTCTAGTGAGAACTTATAAGAATTTTATCATCAGTCCATAATTTTTTTTAATTTAGTAGTTGTTACAATGGTGAATGAATGTTTGAAGTGAATAAAATAGAATGATTGTAGATTATAAAAATTTGCATATACGAAATGACAAAGAGTCCACATTTGTGATGATTAATTAAAACAAACTATTTTATAATAGTGTGTGGTTTCTAAAAACAATATATATATATATATGTATAATTATTTCTATTAAATTTAATAGATAATTTGATTGATTAAAGGGGAAGAGCTAATGATCAATCTCATGCTGAATACTTTTTGATCATGAGAGTTGCTTTTTTGACTCTATGTATAACTACCTTCTTGGGATGAATTAAACAATGAAATTTCAATTAAAAGAATGGTTTAGTTAGAAAAAATATTTACTCAAATGTTTGGGTTTTAGGGAATTAGAAAGGAACATTAAGTCAGGGAGAGGTTACAAAAAGAAGGAACAATAATAGGTAATCAAATAAGGTTGTTGTGGAGGACATTCTTAATTTGACTAAGTAACTACCACTGATAATTTTTTTTTCATTTAAACAAGAGTTGACCTGTGGTAATAATAACGATCATGATGGATGTTCAAATTATACATTGCATAAGCATTTTGCATATGAGATTTCTTAAGAATGACTTATTCAGGGACCCCGCCCTATATTAACATACTTAAGCATATGATTAGCAATAACTATATGTCGATTAGAAGAGGACTATTTAATTAGGCTATGTTTGCTCGATCCCCATTTGATTTACTATAATTTATATTAAAGAAAACATATAGTTTTATAAATTTGCCTCATAATATGTATGTTTCATTTGTAACATAAGAAACTATAAATCTTATTTTTTAGACAATGAACATATATATGTGTATATATATATAAATTTAATTGCATCGTTTGATAAATTCGTATGCATCTGATCCATAAATTTTCATTGGCTTTATAAACAAAAATACAGTAAAAATCGTAGAAGTATTAAAACGGTTGCAAAAAAAAAAAACTAAGATGTTTACAAAAAAAAAATCTTTTCTTTTTAAAATGTTAAATTGTATTTCTCATAAATTTGTAGATTGTTCAATATATAAGGCTTTAATAGAAGACCATTTACTAATATAAGATAATAGATAATAATATAATTTAACAGTTGCAAAGAAAACGAGTAGCTACCTGCCTATGCATTTTATTTATTTTTTCAATTAGAGAAAAATCAAAGATTCGGGATTGGAGAGGAAGAGATCTTTTGAAACCGACAGATTCGGTCCAAAATATTTGCTTAATGAAATACTAAAATACATAAGATCAAAGCTTTTTTTTTTTGGTCCGGTCATTGCATCTGAGATCATCAAATATTGGAAAATCTTTAAATTTATCTAATAATGCTGAAAATACTAATTTTATTTCATGAGTAAACTTTATTTTTCCATGACCAATAAGAATGATGGAAAACGGCAAAGGCTATAAGTGGTTAATTGAAAAGAGTCGACTGTTATAGTTTTTGTCGGAAAGATACTCCACCATATAAATACAAATCTTATCACTAGTGGAAACTGTCGAGTGTGGAGTTCTTTTTCCTTCTTATAAAATATAAACAATATTATCTTTCTGAATTCTTCCAAAATAATTTTGGATTTTTCTATTGCCAATTAAAGTTCACAGTGACTATAATCTGCTCCAGCGTAATTCGAAAGAAATTCTTGATTAAAAATGAACATAAAATATATATATATATAATATATATCCTGTGAAATACTCAGTTTATTGTTTGTAGACTTAACAATATAAATCTCAGGAAAATAAGATGTTCTCTACAAGATTACTTTTCTACAATGCTCGCCACGATTCTACGTTCTTTCGAAAGCTGTGGGCGTCTTCTTTTTTATTTCTTTTAATATTTTTCAATCTTTTTTTGTCTTTTTCTACGAAAATAGCGTGCACTGTATTGTTTCTTTCAACTTTGTTTTTTTTTGACTAGTGATGACGAAGTTATACTGTTGCGTTGCCCCTACTATATTTTTGTGTTTATTTTAAGGTAATGAATGTTCCGTAAAAAAAGTATAGCATCCTTGATAGTATATTAATATGTAAATATTTTTACAAAACGTTGGTATGGAAAACTTTTTGAAAAGAGAGTAAATAATTTCATTTAGATCATTAACAGAACAAAAAAATTAGTTACTTAACCAACAATTGTTAAATTGTTATAAATTAATAAATGATAAAAGAATACTAGCAAATAATTTATGCATAAAATTAAAAATTTATAATTTTATTGAATATATATTATATAATATCATGGAGATAAAATATCTTAATAATTACACGTTCATTAATACGTTAAACTTCATATGTTGGAAAACAAAATTATATATCAAATTCCAAACTAAACAGTAATTCTGTATATATTGTTAAAATGTTTTTTTTTGAAAATTTAATATTTAAATTTTGTATCCTGGTTAACTAAATCGCTTTACTAATTAACTATATATATTGTTACGATAAAAAGATAGTATTTTATGTTATTAAAATTATTTAATTATATATAAAAAGTAGTTTGCTATTACTTATTTCACTGTAAATACAATAATATCTTTGTCATTTTTTATTTTCTTTCACTGAATTTGATTCCAAGATATAATATAAACAATATTGTACGACTTGTTGGTGGAATACAAAAACTTCCAAAAACAAAACTCCAAACATGAGAAATGGAAACTTATTTAAAATATAAATCTACACTACATTGAAAATTAAAAACAACCGAACACTGAAAACTAAACCAAAATTAGCTGGTGAAAATAGAAATGGAGAATAAGTCGAAGAAAAAAACATAATCGTTGTTCAATCTAATGACGAAAAAAGGACTGAAAGTCTTTTATTATATTGTTACAAGCCTACAACCACAATTTTCAAGATATAGTACAAACTACAAGGAAAAGAACCAACCAAAAAACAAACCTCGTTCATGCATCTAGAATAATACTCCATCGAAAAATCCAGATTAGAGTTTACATGCACAAGCACGAGTGAGAGACGAAAAATCCAGATTAGAGTTTTCCACCACTAAAACGTCGGACAAACACCCAAGACAAACATCAAAATGGAACAAACTCATCCTCTTTCAAACACCACCACTAAACTCTTGAACAAACCATATCTCAGACGAATTACTTCAAAACCAAAAAAACACAAATATATAAAAGATTTAGAGATGAAAATTTGAAAATATCAAAGGTTTATCATAAATATATCTCAACCAAAAGTCAAATGCAGTCATACAATTTAAAAGTCTCAGCCATTGATGTAACAAATTAACAACTCAAAGTCACAGCGAGAAATGGAAGACATATTTGCTTCTTCACTATATAACAACGGAAGATGATAATGATTTTAACAGTGAAGTTGAATCATATTTAAGCGTTTTGATTTGGGGAAGAAGAGAAGAAAGAAAAATCATTTGGGAAAGAAAATGAAACCAGTCCGGATGAGGTAGTCCAAGCGGTTTGAGGGACAAGGGTGAAGGGTGCAATTCCCAAATCTGAGTTTGAGCGTCCTTGGAAACAAACTTACCTCTTCTGGACACCACACGGGTATGAGCCCTTGCTTACGGCCCATTTACAAACCCAGTGCACGAGCCTATCCGTAGATCACGTGCCCTCTGGGGATTAGTCTGAGCTAAGCTCGGAATACCCAAGGTTAATAAAAAAAAAAGAAACGAAATAAGAAACAGAACAAATGTCATTAAATTGTTTAGTATTGACTTTTCTTAAACTCAATTCTATACCGTCAGTGTAAATTTAGATATTAACCAATTTATACACTCAAGAGTTTAGAAATACATATGCCACTTGAATGACCATTACAGTTTCCCACTATCAACCAACTATTAGAGTTTTTTCAAGAAATTCGTCATTTTACCCTTCTACAAGTTTTCCTAAACAATGAAATTTTTAGTTTTTTTATTAAAAAGTTTGATTTTGATTTTCGTTTAATATTCCCTCCTATGCGTATTGGGGGACCCACGTGGAAAGCTGTGAGAATATCAGTATACAAAAGAAATGAAAACAATGATTACATGCACAAGCACGAGGCCACAAATTTCCTTATCCTATTACGTATATAATATACACATTTTTATAAACCATCCCAGAAACCAAAATACTCCTTTAGCTTCTATGAAAAAAACCAAAAAAAAAAAAGACACAAAAGTTAGTATTTAGCAGAGACTTTCATGTCAAGTTTTTTAAGTTTCAGAGTTAAACCCAACTGCAGTCAATCGAAAACTTTATGTATGATATTAAACTATTTCTTATTTTTGGTTTTGGATTCCTAATGTTTCACGATGTTGTTAAATTTCATTTTTAAAATCAATTTTCTGTCGGTACAACTTTTAATATCCATAATAATAATAATTTTTGTCGGTATTATTTTAAAAACCCATTATAATACATAATACATAATTAGAGTAGAAAGTAATATAGAAAGTAAGAGACAACAAATATAATTTAAATTTTAAAATATAGAAAGTAATATAATATTCTGACTAATTAGAGTAGATACTAAGTAAAAGACAAAAAGAAGATAAATAAAAACAAATAGCATTTGGCGCCAAAAAGCTTAATGGTCGTGTCACGTGATGTAATTTTGCTCTATGACCAGAAAAATCTAAGTGTTTTCCAAATCTCCGGGTCCCACTCTCAGATGTGCTGACTTTTTTTTGTTCTTTTGTATTAATTTTTTACACTTTAAAAATTTAATCAATTTAATTAATTTCCTCCCTCTATAAATCTCCCACAGATTCATCACTCTTCAACTGGAGTCTCCACAGCTTCTCGATAATTGAAGATTAAGTTTCAATATCATAAACAATTCACAAATCGAAGTACACGTGGCGTGGAGAGGGATGAAAGAAAGTAGCCGAAAGCAAGGAGCGGCTTCGCCGTGCGCGGCGTGCAAGCTTTTGCGGCGGCGGTGCGCTCAAGATTGCGTTTTCTCGCCGTATTTTCCGGCGGATGAGCCTCAGAAATTCGCTAATGTTCATAGAGTCTTCGGAGCTAGCAACGTCAACAAGATGCTTCAGGTATTCATCCTTCTTTTTTTCATGGTAATTAAAACGTGATTAATTTAACTTTTGGTTAGTTAGGACATTTTGTTCTTATTTCTTTGTTTTTGAATTTAATTTTAGATTCAGACAAGACATTACAATCATTTCCATTACTTTTATTGGCAAGTACTACATGGTCCGACCCATATATATATTATTATAAACTAGTTTAGGGATTTTAAAACAAAATTTGTGAATTTCATTTCTTCTGTTACTTTTGTACATACATATCAATGACATTTACAGTTGTTAGCTAGCTAATGTAGAATCTACAATCACTTGAGTCTGGTTAGTCTAATTGCTAACAGGATGTTTCTAAACTCAACAGGAGTTACCGATCCATCAGCGTGGAGACGCAGTGAGCAGCATGGTCTACGAGGCTAATGCAAGAGTGCGAGATCCGGTTTACGGTTGCGTAGGGGCAATTTCCTCCCTCCAGCAACAAATTGATGTGTTGCAAGCCCAACTAGCTCTGGCTCAAGCTGAGGTGGTGCACCTACGTGTACGCCATTCGACTAACTTCACGGGCCACGGACTATGCCCGGATAGCCCCAGCAGCAGCGGTTCACCGTCGTCCAAGCAAGTGAGTCCACAGGACAACAAGGGCATGTTTAGCCATATGGACATGGTGGATGAAGCCAGTTTGGGAGAGTCTATGTGGTCTTGCTAATTAATGTTCTTTTTTTTTTTTTTGCCTAATGCATTTCCTCTTCTTTTTCTTTTGGGAAATTTTCGGGATTATATATTTAAATTAGGGGGTAGGAAACGAAAAAAATACTCTGTTTTGATTACAGAGTGAAACTATTAACATGATATAGACACAATATATATAATACTAAAGTATATTTTTATGTATTATAATTCTACTATCTTTGTATTTCGGGGTATTTGGGATTTTGGACCATGATCCACGAGGGTCATATCCATCCGAGGAGAGAACTTTGTTATTGACGTGTAATGTAAACTTGTGAAATACTATATACTAGTATTTATCTTATGACTTCTATATTTATACACTTACATATATATGGACTTTGTGTGTGTGTTTTGTGCAAAAATTAATATTGATCATGCAATATATATCCAATTTTTCTTACGAGATCTGTTTAAGTTACGGATTAACAAAAAGCGGTTATTTCTGGTATCATCTAATAATTTCGTACAGTTTAACAAAGTTAGAGAAAAAACAAGAATAGTATTAGAGGTCTAAAACGAACTTTTGATATGATGTGTTACTATTATTTAATAGAAAATTCGGTTTTAATCTAAACCGAACCAAAAGGCATAACACATACCGGGTTCTTTTCGTTTTGTCTTTTTTTTTTTTTTGTCTTTCCTCTCACAAAGCGCTTTTGTCGTCACCGTTTTGTATTTCTATACGTATTTTCGCTACTGACACCGCAATTAAATTCTCGCGTGCCTGAAGTGATCCTTGTATCAAAAGCAAAGCCAATGTCTTTTTCATCTCACTGCAATATTTAATTCTCTGATGTTGATTTTTCTTTTTTTGGCAGTGTAAACGAGAATTGCATTATTATTCAGATGGTGATGGTTTCTGCTTCCCACCAAGATGAATTGACATGAATTTGTATTGGCTTCCAAGATCAGATTAGCCAAAAACAAACCGACACCTGTCCTCACTCTAGGTTGGCTAATAAATTCTACGTTCTTCAAAGATGGAGCAGAGTTGGTAGTTTAAGCCTTCACTTGACTTGAGGAACTTTGCATCGTCAAGTAACATTAAGATCCTTTTAGAAAGTCTACAAAGACAGAAACGCTATGACGACTCTCATCATATATAGTTATCCTCCAAAACCTTGTGTTTCTTAGATCTTGAAATCTTTTTTGTGTCATGTAGTTGCAGATAGTTGTAGTCTTGTAGAGATAAGGGTGCGTGTTACTACTCTTTTTGAGGTAAACGAAGAGAAATCTACGTTTGATATGGTGGGTTGTCAACTTGTATCCGTTTTATGATAATGTTACTTCCTCCGATGGTATTTGCTTCGAAGATGGGATTGAGAACATCGACATTGATAACTTCATTCATTCTTAATCCGTTTTTGTGGTTGAAATGAATGTATGGACAAGCGATTAGATGCCTCGTTCTTGTTGTTCTGTGACTTCCAACATTTTCCAATGATTGCAAGTTATAGACTCAGACTTTTCAGCAATTCTGTTTACGTAAATTCTTCACAATAAATCATCACTTTGGGTGCGATTACGTACTGTCCTGTGGTAGGTTTACACACTGCATCATTATGCTTTGCTTGTTTGCTGCAACAAGTTTGTAGACTCTCTTCTCTTCACCAATGTCAGACATTTCTTCCATTAGATTTATATGATGAATACTAGATGTAATATTTATAAAATAGTGGCTTAAGAGCATTTAGATATTCAGTACTAAATATTTTTTAAGAATCTACAAGATATGAAGAGTGGTGGATGGTGTTTTTAACATTGAAACCTTATGAGATATGACTCTGAATCTCTGAAGAACTGTCCTTAACCTTACAAAACGCTAAGATCTCTCTATCTCTCTAAGGAAGATTTAATTAAGTTATTTTATATAAACCAAATCAGATGGCAAAACAACCAGGAAATATACAAAGAATACCTTTTGAATTAAATTATCATTACGAAAAGGAGCTATATGAAAAAAAATCCAATTACGATAAGCCAACAACAAGACAGAGCTCACAATGAAACTTGTAGATAAAAAGTTACATCCACAGTCAAACTAGCTAGACACTATCTTATAAATATTATGAAGACAACTTCAGCCACGCTTTTGATACCATAGGGCTCTTTTCACAGAGAAAATACATTTGGTAGAGCATTTAGTCGCGTTGCGAAGTAAGGGAAACAATCAGTTTTTTTTTGACACCTATAACATCATTATCATTTTAAATGACACAGAGCATCAAACTTGTTAATGCTCTCAAACGTATGACGATCTTGTTGCAAGTGAGCTTTAGTTGATGTTGCAGCATACAATATCTTCATAATATCAAACCTAAGATCCTCCACATGGTCTACAGAGGCATGAACTAGATATTTGTGAAAATAATTGCTAACCACCGCTTTCTCAAGGTATTCTCACAGTCTGGATTCAAATTCATTAGCCTTCATAAAACCGTCATAACAATTAAGCTTCCGCAGAGCAAATCAAACCAGTGTCTCTTTATCAATAACATTTGGCTTCTTGTTCTCATTTCCAATGTAGGATTCTCAACATTCAATCCACAAACTAACAGTTTTCGATATTGCAGAGATATTCTTTGATAGGAAGAGTTCACGAATACATACAAAAGGAAAACATAAGAGAAATTAAGAAGGGGAGGCAAAGAAAAGAAAAGAGCAATATAAGAGGATGATTTGTTTATTGTCTAGACATCCTTGGCAATGAGATCGCCATTGAGGAACTCTCTGTAAGCAGCAACGGGCCAGATGAAACCACGGAAGATGATACCACTAGCCAAAGGAACATCGATGATGATCTCTTTCATGGCTGGCTTCTTCTCGCCGCTGATAGCTCTCAAGTAGCTTCTCCCGACCCACCCGATCCATCCAGCAATGTAGAGGAAGAGAATCCCTGGTGTTATGAACTCTCCCCAATGCCGCTGGTCTCCGTTCACTATCAAGTGTGGTAGACCGTCCGCACCACAGAGAAGCCCGTACTTCCCGTAGTTGTCGAACCTAACAAACACTTACATGTCAGAGAAACAAAACAAAAAACATAACAAAAAAAATATGACATTAAACGGGTCTAAAAAGGTTCGAAGAAGCCCGTAATCTCCCAAGTCTGAAACTACTAATTACTTCGGTTCCAAGCGTCACTCGAACTAGCTACCTCTAAGCATTTGCCTAAAAATCTTTACTAGTTGAGATCACGACACTTGGTTTAACCATTTTAATGTCTCTAAGCATATGAAAATGGAGCAAAATCATCATCTCTAAGATCTAACAACGATTCAAAGTGTGCGATAATTTCGAAAGTTCTGAGAGGAGATGAACCTGCGCTTGGTTTTCTCGATCTGAGCGTTAAGAGCAAGAGCGGGAGCACTTTCAGGAGCGTAGAGCTTAAGAGATGATTGGAGCTTCTTGACCTGTTGCTTCTCCCTCTTGGCGAACTGTTTCGACTCCTTGCAAGGTGTCAAGCCAGAGATATCGGCGACGGCTGGCATCGGAGCTGAGAGGAGGATGGAAGAGAGAGCCACCGCCGCGGAGAAGGCCTTCATGGACTGTTGCTGCGTCGCGGGTTTGTCATCGGAGCAGACGAATCTCGCGGCGGATTTAGGTACGGATTGGGTGAGAGATTTGTTGGATCTCGGGTTGAGGACGAGGTTCGTCGGGATCGTGAGCGACATCGCTCTTCGGATTTTCGAAACTCTTGATCTCTGGATTGAGAGGATACGGAGAAGCGGAGAGATGAGCTTTAGATTCTTTGTAGAGCGTGGAGAAGACAAGTAGATTAAGTGGATGGAGTGAAAGATAAGAGAAGAGGTCTGGTCGTGATGATGTGGTGTGTTTCTAGTGGTTGGAAAGTCACACGTCATGGATAAGAGATTTTCCCGCGGATTTTGTATTTTTCTCATCTCATGTTTTAAGATATGTGGACTACACACGACTTTTTATTTTATTTTATATACCAGACTATTATATACACAAAAGAAGGAAATGTATATACACAAAAACAACAAAAATACATATTTAAACAGAAAAACAAAGAAGGAAATGTATTGTTATAGTTCTTAATATTCTGATTAATGACACTGCAAAATTTGAGTTTTGATTGGTCAACCACATAATATGAAAATGGGCTATTTATTTAGCACAAAAAAAAAAATTGAAGTGGGAAAAATAAATACCGTATGTTTTTTCTACACTGGAGATGGTCTAACGAAATCAAAACTTTTGTTAATCAAAGTCTACTTGTCAAATGTTACAAATCAGACCATACATATGTGATACGATCTTTTGCAATTGACTTATTACCGTTTGTTTGAATTGTTACAAAGTACCTTTCTTTTACCAAGATCTCTTGAACTGGAGATACAAATTTATATTGGAGCCTATGAACACCATATTAAGTGCATATATGTTTGTTGTTCTTTAGAGTTCACCCATCTTCGAAATGTATTAAGACTTTGGTTCTGTTAAACCGTCATATGTTTAAATCGTTGAATTATCAACAGTAAGTTCCTTTTGAGCGGTTTCTCTTAATACTCGTTTATAAACAAATCCTTGTGAGATAGTCTTCTTGAAATGGTAAAGAAAGAATAAAGAAATAGATGTTCTCTTTCTTCTCTTTGGTCATTATTTGACAAGCATTTCCTCTTTTTCGTGAAACTTGCTGCGAGTGACAGAAGGAACTGAGCTTGATTGATGCGAAAATCCAAACCAAAGCCTTCTCTGGTTTGTTGATCTAGCTGGCAGCGAAATGGAAGGTGACCTTGGTTTTTAAGATCGTTAACTCTGTTTTTAAGAATTGGTTTTTTATGTCCAACTATAACCACAGTACATGAGGTCGCATCTGGGTTCTGTGGCGCAATACGGTTCGGATGACTCCGGTTTTCTTCAGTGATCAACTAATAACTTGTTCAGTTTTATTGGATGGGGCGACGGAGGAATTCTACTGCTCGTTTGTTTACGCATTGAATACTGTACAAGGGCGTAAAACCTTATGGGAAGATATCAAATGTCACCATGATGCACCATCGTTTCACAACAAAGCTTGGATGATTAAGGGAGACTTCAATGAAATACTTGATCCGGAGGAGCATTCAAAGTTGGTGTCCTCTTCCTCTATCTCACCAGGTATGACTGCTTTCCAAGAAGTTGTTCGGTACTGCCAACTGATGGATATGGCCTATCAAGGGCCACTGTATACATGGTCAGATAAAAGACGCACTGGTGCTATTTGCAAAAAACTGGACCGGGTCCTAGTAAATAATCACTGGAACCAGGTTTTTGATCAGTCATACAGCATCTTTGAGGCAGGTGGGTGCTCTGACCACCTAAGATGCAAAGTTCGCCTGCTACCTGAAAAACCAAAGCCCCATAAACCCTTCAAGTATGTAAGCGCAGTTGGACTTCTCCCCGAATTCATCCCAACAATAGAATCCTACTGGAACTTGACAGAGAAGTTGTTTCACTCAACGTCTGCCCTATTTCGCTTCTCCAAGAAACTAAAGAACCTGAAACCTTTGCTTCGGAAACTTGGTAAAGAGAGACTGGGTGATTTGCCAAAGCGAGCGAAGCAGGCATATCAAGATTTATGTGAAAAGCAAATGATCTCTATGCAATCGCCAACTGAGGAAGCAGTGACGGAAGAAGCAGAGGCATATGCCCGCTGGTTACATGTGTCCACGTTAGAAGAGGAATTTTATAAGCAAAGATCAAAACTCCACTGGCTCCAAGTTGGAGACCAAAATAACAAAACTTTTCACAATGCTATCAAGTCTCGAGAAGCTCAGAATTCGATCAGGGAAATTAAGTGTCCGGATGGTTCAATAGCTACATCTCAGGAGAATATCAAACAAGAAGCTGAAAGATTCTTCTAAACATTCTTACAACAAGTCCCTGCTGACTTCAATGGTTCTCATCGGAGGATATACAAGAGTTGGTCGATTTCAGATGTACTGCAGCGGAGTGTTCAACGTTAAAAAGGGATGTTACGGATGAAGAGGTTCGAGAAACTCTTTTCGCTATGCCATCTTCTAAGTCCCCAGGTCCAGATGGTTACCCTGCAGAGTTTTTCAAAGTTGCGTGGCCAATTCTAGGGAGCGACTTCACAGTCTCTGTTCAATCTTTTTTTATGAAGGGGTTCTTGCCAAAAGGAGTAAACTCGACAATTTTGGCTTTAATTCCAAAGAAAACAAATGCAGGGGAAATGAAAGACTACCGTCCAATTGCCTGCTGTAACGTCATCTACAAGGTGGTCTCAAAAATAATTGCCAACCGTCTCAAGTTACTCTTACCTCGTATGATCCTTCCAAATCAATCAGCTTTTATCCAAGGGAGATTACTAATGGAAAATGTGTTGTTGGCAACTGAAATAGTTAAGGATTATCACAGCGACTCGGTCACTCCACGTTGTGCCATGAAGATTGATATTTCGAAGGCATTTGATTCGGTTCAGTGGTCTTTTTTACTGAACACGTTGATAGGAATGGGACTGCCCGAGGAATTTATTCACTGGATCCGTTTATGTATTACATCCGCTTCTTTCTCTATTCAGGTGAATGGAGAACTCGCTGGCTACTTTCAGAGTGCAAGGGGATTACGACAGGGATGTTCATTGTCCCCATATCTTTTTGTGATATGTATGAATGTACTATCCCATATGATTAACAAGGCTGCAGCAGATAAGAAGATTGGCTACCATCCTCGCTGTAGTAAACTTTTACTAACACACTTATGCTTCGCAGATGATATCTTGGTGTTCGTAGAAGGGAACCATAACTCGATACAGGGAATTATTCAAGTTTTTGATGACTTCGCTCACTCTTCGGGTTTGCAAATAAGTCTGGAAAAGTCTACACTGTATATGGGCGGGGTTTTACCTTCAGCTCGTTCAGAGATCCTCTCTAATTTCCCTTTCGAAGCTGGAAGTCTACCAGTGCGCTATCTTGGACTGCCTTTGTTAACCAAAGGAATGTCTAGACAGGATTATGCTCCCCTAATAGAGAAGATCCGCGCTCGAATTAGCACCTGGACTACGTCTTTTCTGTCATTTGCTGGCAGGCTACAACTGATAAGGTCAGTTTTGATGAGTATTATAAATTTCTGGTCTTCCGCATACTGCCTCCCAGGTTCGTGTCTAAAGGAGATAGAGAGTATATGTTCAGCTTTCCTCTGGTCTGGTCCTAAATTAACTGCTAGGAAAACAAAAGTTGCTTGGGATGTGGTCTGTCAACCTATTACTGCAGGCGGTCTTGGGCTGAGAAGACTAAAGGGTATAAACAAAGTAAGTGGACTAAAGCTAATATGGAGAATCCTCAATTCGAACTCGCTATGGAGTCAATGGATTCGACTGAACATCACAAACAAGAACCCTTTCTGGACTCTTCCGAATTCTAGCTCCCTAGGATCTTGGATGTGGAGAAAAGTGTTAAAGCTCAGAGATGTTGCCAAAGGTTTTTATAAAAAAGAAATAGGGAATGGAGAAGGAACATCCTTTTGGTACGAGAACTGGTCTGACATGGGCATTTTATCGGAGTCTACTGGTACTAGGGGTTGTATTGACCTAGGTATCAGAGCTAACTCATCAGTGGGAGAGGTAATACGCCCTCATCGCCAGCGGCGTCACAGGTATACTATTCTAAATGACATTGAATCGCTCATTGGTGCTAAGAGAATTGTAACTCGCCACGAACTGGAGGACATTGCTCTGTGGAAACGAGCATCAGGTTTCAAGGACAACTTCTCAACAAAAGAAACATGGCGTCTACTTCAGGGGGAGGTTAATGAATTACACTGGACTAGGGCTATTTGGTTTTCTCATTATACTCCGAAGTTTGCTTTCGTTACTTGGCTGGCTATGCACAACAAACTGAGCACGGGAGACAGAATAAGTAAGTGGAACAAGGATGCAGACACCACTTGCGCCTTCTGCTCGGGTACACGGGAAACGATCAACCACATCTTCTTCGCTTGCCCTTACTCATCTCACATATGGAGCAGGCTTGTACAGGGTATTCTGAATCAACATTTCACAAACGATTGGTCCCAGCTGCAACAAATCATTTCCGGAATTCAACTTGACAAATCAGCTCTGTTTCTGACAAGGTATGCACTTCAAGCTGCTATCCATACCATATGGATTAAGCGTAACAAACGACGACACGGGGATGGCTCCTCTCCTTCTTCACTCCTCCTCAAACGAATAGACAAAACAATCAGGAATCGCCTTAGTCTTCTACGCAATTCGGGTGATCCAAAATTTGCAGAGATCCTAATGCTCTGGTTTGCAACAAGGATTTAGCTTCTTCTTTCGTGCTCTTTAATATGAGTTTTTATCTATGGTTTTTTACAATTGTGATCTCTACATACGCTGCTCTGTTTTAGAGTTCCAACAGTTTTTTTTTTAAGTGAATAATAATTTAACATTCATTAAAAAAAAAAAAAAAGGTGACCTTGGAGTGAGCAAGTCCCTCACGGCGCTGGGTAATGTCTTCTCTACCATCACATCCAACAGCACATGCGATATTCCATACAGATTTGTCTCTCTCTTTCAATCGTGCTCTCATTTTCACATGTGTTAAAAACTTGCATAGTAACTGCAGTTCATTTTTCATCATGTCATTGTCTTTTGTACTTCTCATACCATCTATATATCCATAAATTTTTTTGTTCCTTTTCTTGTCAATTCAGAAGCTCACAGCTAACTCACGTGGTTCAAAACTCTTTGGGTAAAAGTACTCATTTATCAAAGTTGAGCAACCTATATTTTGGCTGAGTTTTCATTTCCACTTCTATTTTGAATGCTACTTTTGCATAGGTGGAGATTCAAAGATTGTGATGTTTGTCCACGCTAGTTCAAGCTACTCCGATTTCGGTCACACTCTTTACTCTATCAAATTTGTTAAGAGAATCATGGAAATGAGGCAAAGAAAGAAGAATTACCCATTCGACCAACGATTCCAGCCTTCTGAGAACCCTCAAGATCCATTGGGCTATGCATACGACGGGTTTGTCACTGCATTAACGCAGGCTTCCTTCAGAGAGCTGGAGTACTTGACGAGTGGAAGTCTGAGGCTGAGTAATGGAACCAATGCCATTGCAAGCTTCGTCCACAATGGAGTCGCTCAGCTTGCCGATGTTGCTATAAATAAAAAATATTCCTATAGCAACCGGAGATTTGACAGAAGAGTTACTAATTTTGAGAAACTAAAATTCCCCAAATTATGTACGGTAACACTTTTTGCTCTTTCAACTTTGCTAAGAGAATCGTGGAACATAGTTTCAGATCCAGTCTTTCAAAATTACTAATTAACTTTGAAAACCAAACTTTATATAATAAGATAAGATATTTTTAGCCAACTCCAAATTGATTTCTTTAACTACATGCAAAAAAAGATTGATTATTGAAAAAAGAAATAAAAGTAAAAATATATAAGCATGCAAAAATATATTTAAAATACAGTATAAACTTTATAATTTAAAGATTCAAAAAATTATGATATTTAGTAATCTATTGAGTTAGTAATTTATGATAAATGTTTTAAAATAATATCAAAAAATAAAATTTGAAGTGGGCAAAATAATACCGTATGTTTTTTCTACACTGGAGATGGTCTAAGGAAATCAACACTTTTGTTAATCAAAGTCTACTTGTCAAATGTGACAAATGAGACCATACATATGTGATACGATCTTTTGCAATTGACTTATTACCGTTTGTTTGAATTGTTACAAAGTACCTTTCTTTTACCAAGATCTCTTGAACTGGAGATACGAATTAATATTGGAGCCTATGAACACCATAATAAGTGCATGTTTGTTGTTCTTTAGAGTTCACCCATCTTCGAAATGTATTAAGACTTTGGTTCTGTTAAACCGTCATATGTTTAAATCGTTGAATTATCAACAATAAGTTCCTTTTGAGCGGTTTCTTTTAATACACGTTTTTTTTTTTTTTTGCCATCAATGATTACTTTATTGACTTAAGCAAGCCAAATACTCAGTGTGTAGCTGAGTTGTTATTACACGAGGGATATACGTATGATAAATATAAGACTCGTTTCCAGGAATGTTTGAATGAGCAAGAATGTCTGCAATTTGGTTCGCCTGTCGTGGAGTCCATTTGAAATAAGCTTCGTTAAACTTGTTCTTCCAATGCCAAATATCACGAATCCAATTGTGAGTTGCAAAGTGGAGAGACGTTTTGTTGATTGTGTCAACTAGGATTTTGCAATCTCCTTCAAAAATAATTTGCCGATGGCCTCTGCTCCAGCAGTTCTGCATTGCTGTCAACAGTGCTTGACATTCCGCTTCTAATGCTGAGGCGGCTTGCTTGTTTATGGTTTGTTTGTCCCGCGCCTTTATATCTTCCGTGTTCGTCACGTAATATCCATCCTGATGAAGTTGGGTTTTGTAGTCTATGAAAGGAGCCATCGTAATTACATTTGAGGTATCCTGGTGGTGGTGACTTCCATTGCGCCTGTTGTTGGCTACTGGTATTGGTAAGATTGTTGTATGAGATCGATCCATCTGATTGTAGTGAAAGTTGTGCTTGGGACCTGTCCAGGGCACATCTTGTTTTGCTTCTCGTAGAAGGCGTTGCCAGTGTATATGTTTCCGTTGATGGACTAAACTATTTCTGCTTTTCCAGAGTCTCCGAAGGATCCATGTTTGGTGCTGGATTTAGTATGGCCTCCATTTGATCATGAAATTTAGCATTGGCATTGTAGACAACAGGATTAGGGAATGACGAAGCTCTCCAGATGTGTTGTGCATATACACAGCCAAAAAAGAGATGTTGAGTTAGATTCATTTGCTATCTGGCACCTGGGACATAACACAGTGGGAGAGATATGCCTTTGATTAAGAATTTCACCAGTTGGAAGACCCATGACTTATCATACGCCAAAGGAAGTGCTTGATTTTTGGTGCAAATTGTACATTGTACTCGTTTATAAACAAATTATTGTGATTCTTGAAATGGTAAAGAAAGAATTAAGCCTGGAACCTCTGAGCAACTTAATTTGAAGAGCATGTTTTTCTCTAGAGTTCGTCCGTTTTCGAAATTCATTATTTCGTTGAGACTGTCAGCTTATTTTAAGCTAAACTTGAATTTATTTTTCTCAAATCCCCAAATAATTTTTTATTTTATTTTTAATATAGAAGTGTTTGCCATTTTGGTCTACATCTAAAATGATACTCTGCTTTGAGCGGTCTCTTTTTAAGATCAGGTGTGAACAAATTCTCGAAACCATCATACCACTCCTTTCTTAATGACATCAAAGGCTCTAATTTACATAAGAAAATACATAAATCAAGAAAGGAACATATATATTCTCAAGAATACTAGAATAAAAGAAAACACACATCAATTCACAATAAATCAAACAAAAGCATCATCTTCCAACAGAGAGGGAGATGGAAAATCAGACGTTGTGTGAGTTGTCAGGCTTGGTGCGAGGAGACAATGGCGGAGAGGACGCGGCAGAGATGGTTGCACCGGGAGGCGGAGCAGGAGTTCCATAGACCTGAGGATTTGTATGAATCTCACGACGGCCGCGAGATTTGCCGAGGAAATAGCAGCCGAATCCAAGAAGAAGACAGAAGAGAATTAGAGGAAGAGATATGACCACCACCAAACCCATCGATCTTGAGATCTAGTTTTCTAACTTCTTTCTCTGATTGATTTTGTTTCTTGGAGTCTTGGTTGTGTTTGATTCTATAAATATATATTTATATGTGATTCTGTAGGGAGGCTCTGGAAGAATCCGATTCTTTCCGCAACGTTTATGTCTTGTAAAGCTTTAACGTTCGAATATCAACGGTCACTTTTTTGTGGGGTCCTTTTATACGTTCTTTCTTTTAGTTCTTTTACGAAAAGTACGATTAGGTTTATCAATAAGTGTTAATGGCTTCGAGCTTATAAGATGAATAAATATACTTCCCTAGTAATGATGACAGGCTTATTCATTGTAATGCAATTTAATATATAGGACTAATGCAATATATTCTAGTCAAAAGACTTGTGTAATCAATAATTTGATTAGTTCTGTCAATTTTAAAATTCTGGTATTGTTTTATCAAACTTTAACTCCCCAGCAAATCAGCAATCTCAATGGGCCTGGTCCGACCCAACTCATAGCTTTGGTCTCATTTATTAGGACCTATAAGTATGTCTACGGGACTTTTTCTTGAAACGAAAGGGATTCATCAAAAATAACCAAACCCAAATTAATGATTAATATGTAATTATGTATCATCCGATATGGAACAAATTATTGGTAAATTGAACCAAACCCACTGAAACAGCATAGTAACCAAAGCATCAAATCCAAATTGCATTCACTTTTTTTATCATAGAAAAGAAAATCTGGAGAAAATAGACAGAGAGATAAGAGAAAGAGCTAACTTCTCAGAGAAGACCAAAACCACCCCTAAGAGCAAGAACCAGATGAAGAACAGAACCCCCCTCGATGTTGTAGTCTTTTGCCGTCTTGTCATCAGCTAGCTGTTTTCCCGCGTAGATGAGCCTGCAAAAACATCCATGAGATTTATAAGCATGAATCAATGTTAACTTTAACAGCTTAGATTATCAGATTGCACGCAGAGTATAATCAACTAATGGCAAGAAAATAAAGCAACACACATTACAAAAGAAAGATGCAATTTTCACAAGTGCACCAGAGAGATGTTTTATGTCCTTAAAACATGAATTATCAAGTTCCATACTGCAGTAAACCCAATGAAACAAGAACAACATAGGAGCTACAAATACGTGGAAAAGAGTTGATCATTGTTCAAGAGACTTCCCTAAACTCAATCTTTCCATTAGAGATAACTTTTTAAAATAACTTCCTTCTTTTGAAGTAAAGTTTCTACCTTTGTTGGACAGGAGGGATGCCTTCTTTCTCCTCAACACGTTCCTTGATCCGATCAATAGTGTCGGTAGGTTCGATATCAATCTCAATCTCTTTACCAGTGAGAGTCTTCACCTTGATCATGGTCCCACCCCTAAGCCTCAAGACCAAGTGAAGAGTCGACTCTTTCTGGATGTTGTAGTCAGCAAGCGTTCGACCATCCTCTAGTTGCTTCCCAGCGAATATCAGCCTCTGTTGATCAGGTGGTATCCCTTCTTTGTCCTGCAATCACAACAATCACCATCATAATCACTGATTAGCTCAAGATTATGCGTTCATCTGATTACCTCAATGATCTATAATCAGTTAAAAAACAAGAACCATGATCCAATTTTTTTCTCAATCTCACAAATAGTAAGCTATTCTCAAGCAAATTCAAAATCGAAGTTATTCATCCACAAACACAACAGATCGATCGAGAATCCGAGAAGATAAACCCTAAATTTTTGTATCAAACTACGGAGGCAGCGAAAAACAATTAGGGTTCGTCTATCTGTGTGTTCAATCAACGAATTAATTCTCCTCTAGTTTGGAAAAATCAATCCAAAACCCTACGAAATACTACAGAGAAAGAGAAAAAAAAAAGGCACGACGAATTGGGAAGTCGGAGAAGAGAATCTAAGTGACCTGGATTTTGGCTTTGACATTGTCGATGGTGTCGCTGCTTTCAACCTCTAGGGTTATGGTTTTTCCGGTCAAGGTTTTGACGAAGATCTGCATTTTTTTTTATTTTTCTTTGTTTTTCTCCGGTGAAAGTTTATTTGATTTCTCTTTAGCCTTGTGAATATATATACGCGAAAGTACTCGGGAAAAAAATAAAAATAAAAATTATATGAAAGTGGAATAGTTTGAAAAGGATTTGGAATAAATCCACTTCGACAGGTTTCGTGATGAGCGTTTGGTCTACGCTATTTCTTCTTACGAAAACATTAAGTTTTTCACCCATGGTAACGCGCAGAAAACTTTTAATATAATTTTCAAAAAATATATAATTAATAATATTTGTTGAAATATTATTTTTATATTCATAATAGTAACAAAGTAATATATATAATAACTAAATTTACATATTATCAATGAATAAACAATTTAATAAAAAAATTATAGTAACTTAGGTGAAAAATATGTTAAATAAAAATAATATATAAATTGTTTATCATTGATAATATGCAAATTTAGTTATTGATAATTTAATAAAAAATTATAATTTGTCTTTTTAGTATATTTAACATCATTATTTTTTAAATTTGTATTTAAATTTATTAATTTATGTATATAAATTTTAGTATGTCTTTGAAAAGTTACTGATTATTATTAGTAGATCATATAATGCTTAAACTAAATGTAAACTTTCTAAAACATAATCCAATAACTTCTTTTATTTTTTTCTCTTAAGGTATAAATGAACTCTCGTTATTTTTATCTTCTTTAGAAATCCATCAAATCTCTTAATTAAAATCGTAACTTCAATTTTTTTTGTTAAGTGGCTCTAAAGTCTAATCCTGAAAATACAATTAACTTACTCAATTCAAGTCATTAGAATCATCGTCATTCTTGTCTTATAACTTTTAATATAAAGTTAAAAAGCTACTAATATATTGGTAATATATCAAAGATTATTATAGATTATAATTAAATAATAAAAAATAAAGAATAACTAAATACTTTGAGTTCATTGTTACATTTAATCCAATATTAAATGAAAGAAATGATAACTAAATCAGTTTAACAAACAAGAAAAGTGAAACTAATATTTTAAATTAGAATCTTTCCTAATCTAATATTAAGTTGATTTTAGTTTTTTACAAATTTATAGATAATTTTATTATGTATTTTTGTATTAAATTAAATTATAAAATTTAGAAATTTTCTTAATTTTAAACGTTGATGTAAAATGATACTATTGTTGTTTTAAAATTTAAATCCTATGTGGACACTTTCAATAGCATGGCGTCAACTTTTATATTTCAAATACTGAAAAGCTAAAATATATGATATTTATTTCTAAATTATAGAAAACAAAAATCAACTAAAGCTCCAAAAAACGAAACTTCTATAATTTAGAGATATAGATTTTCTTTGCAAAATTACAATCTCATATCAATTAATGAAATTTCTTACTTTTTTTATCATCTTTAATGTTTATAATATTGTTTCAGAATTTAAAATTTTTATAATAAGTAAAATAAAGAGTCAATTAGCTGTATATACATAGAAATTTAGTAAATTAGAGATACAGAGAAAAATTTCTTAAATTAGGGATATAGAGATTTCTGTAGCATGTGGAGGAGTAAAAAGACGAAACACCCTCTCTATTGCGAAATAAAACAATTATAGAAATCATAAAATGAAAATCAAGTAAATATAAAATAGTTTATATGACGACACATGACTAATAGTTTAGTTAAAATGGGCCGCATGATATCTGTCAGGTAGCCAACAATTCAGATGATATCTTCCATTTATCATGAGTTAAGTAAGTTATTAGTCGGCTAATATATTTGGTAGCGGTTACTGAAAATGTTAACAAATTAAACCGGCTAAATTTAGTATCCAGAGAAATCTAACAAAGTGAATATCGTATGGTCAACACTTCGCCGGAGTGATTTTCAGTTTGGCTCTAGAAGACGAGAACAAGACGGCGATAGGAGTTATCAGAGTGTTATAGCCTCTGCTTCACCTGATCTGAGTCCAGACTGAGTGGGTTCTGATTCTTTGTAACACGGCTTCGTATCTCCGGATTAATGGTTGACGGTGGAAAAAGAGAGAGAGGATTAATGGTCGTCGGTGGAGAAGAAGAGAGAGAGAAATATAGAGAGGACCAGAGAGAAAAAGATAGAGAACCACAAAGAGAGAAAGATGGAGAACATTTATTGCAATATCTATGAAGATTTTCAATGTTAGCGGTTAATATCATAAATAAATGTCTAACACTAAGATTGGAGCATATAAGTAGGTTGTTAACGAGGTAATAAAGTTTATTATCTTCCAATGTTATCGGCTAACATCGTATAATACTATAATTAACAAGTGTGACCATATAAACAGATTATTAACCGGCTAATAATTTTAGTATCTGGATCTCGATCGTCCGTCGTTCGTTGCTCCACCATGCTTTTCCCCGACGAGATTTCTCTATGCAACACAATCTCCGATCACGATCATACTCAGATTCGTAAACGCCTTTTCATCGGTTTGGTCTCTGCCTTGACAATCCGGTTCCTATATTTCTTCGATGTTACTAGTTTAGATTGAAATTTCATGTAGAGAAAGAGAAGAAATTAGTGTACCTGTAACTAAAGTGTTGAATCAGAAAGGAAGGATTCCTTAGGCATGATGATGAAGACAAGTAAGCAAATACAAAGCTTCTCTCTTGGATTAATGGTCGCCGGTGGAAGAAAAGAAAGAGAGGATTAATGGTCGCCGGTGGAAAAGAAAAGAGAGAGATGTGTAAAACTGCAAATATTATTTACATCGATATGTATTAGAAAACATGTATCTAAATTCCGAGGGTGATTTCGTATTAAAAATTTGTGCACAGTGCCCGTAACAGTGTTTCGTTATATCGCCAATTAGTAAAGTTTTCTTGTATAGACGCTGCAAATACTCTAAAATAAATATACAAAATATAATTAGATAATTTTAAATATTTAATTGGTCATTTGAAAGCTAATATAGACAATTTTAAAGGTATATAAAATAAATTTTATTAGTAATATTTAATTGGTAAATTTAGTAAACTTAAAAGGTATATAATTTCAATCTTATTAGTATAAGATTTAAATATAACTATTATTTTAACTAAGAAATAACCCTATCACAATTTTTAGTTATTATATTTGATATATTTTTTTTTGGTCGTCGATATTTAAGATAATTCCCAATTCCTAATAGAAATTTATTGATATCTTTCTTACTTTCACTATTTACTTTTAATAGTCTTATATGTAATTAAATTTATCAGATTAGTTAACTATATATAACTATACAAATAAGACAATTATTTTGAATTATAAGAGTTTTCTAATCCAATACTATGTTGATTTTTTATTTAATATAAATTTATAGATAATTTCTTTATCTTATATTTTATATTAGAAAGTTTCATAATTTAACATTAAGTTGGTTTTCTTAATTTAAATTTATATATGTTTTCTTATATTATATTTTACATTGGAACGTTTCCTAATCTAATATTTACTTGATTTTTTGTTTAATATAAATTATAGATAATTTCCTTATCATATGGATTTTTTTATTAACAATACAATTATAAAATTTAGAAACTTTTTTCAATTTAAATGTTAATGTAGAATGATACTATTGGTTGTTATAAACTATAAATCCTAGGTGGGCACTAAAATACTTTTATAATTTTATATTTGTTTTCGATATTCTTACATGTAGTTTTTTTTATTAAATTTAATTTATTTTTTTGTCACCATTGTAGATTATATAGAGTTAATTATACAAATGAAATAATTATTTTAAATTAAAAAGTTTCCTAATCTAATATAAGTTGATTTTTTACCAATAAAAATTATAGATAATTTCCTTAACTTATATTTCAAATTAGAAAGTTTCTTAATCTAATATTACTTAATTTTTTGTTTAATATAAATTTATAGATAATTTCCTTATCATATGGATTTTTTTATTAACAATACAATTATAAAATTGAGAAATGTTTTCCAATTGAAATGTTGATGTGGAATGATATTATTGGTTATTTTAAAATTAAAATCCTATGTGGACACTCATAGAGCACTATAGGTTCAACTTTTATATATTAATAGATTATACAAATGAGATAATTATATTTAAATTAAAAAATTCTAATCTAATATTAAGTTGATTTTTTATTTAATAGAAATTTATAGATAATTTCTTTATCTTATAATTTAAATTAGAAAGTCTCTTAATATAATATTAAGTTGATTTTTTGTTTACTCTAAATTTATAGATAATTTTCTTATCTTATAAATTTTTCTATTAACAGTACAATTATAAAATTTAGAAACTTTTTTCAATTTAAATGTTAATGTAGAATGATACTATTGGTTGTTTTAAAATTAAAATCCTATGTGGACAGTTTTAGAGCACTATAACTTCAACTTTTATATATTAATAGATTTTTTCTAAATTTAGTATATTTTATTTTTTTGTAAAATAATTTTTAACAAAATTTTCTAAGGTTTTTTTTTTTTAATTCTCTGAGACGGATAGCCAAAAATAAAGACATAGGATCTTGAGGTATGTGACACATATGGAGATTTTGTAGTCTTCTAACATTTGAGAATTTCGTTTTAACATTATAGTTATTTTTATATACCAAACATTATATAGTTTATAGATTTCATGTTAAAAAGAGAATAAAATTTTGAAAAATTTGATTGGATGCAATGCTAAATTTTTTTCTTTTCTATTTGATATCAACTATTTAATAGATGATAACTCTTCTAATAGATAAGAACTCTCTTTCAAAAGATTTAAATATTGAATCATACTTTTTTTTAGTATTTGGTTACTTGATACGTACTTGCATTTAGATTTAATTTGTAACAAAGCAAGTATTTAAATTATGATGTTATTTGTATCAGAGTGTTTTTCCGTGCCATGCACAACAAAAATAAAATTTTAAATTTGATATTGTTTTTTTTAGGAAGCAAATCTAGTCTACAATTTGATATATTTTCAGTTGTTTTTTTTTCCAATTTTTTGTCACTGAAATCATGAAAAAATATATAACATTTTGGTTTGGTTTGGTTGAACATAATTAGCAGGTTCAGTTATTCCTCAGTTCTTCTACCATATCCTTTGACATAACCTTGAGCGCCTCCGGCGAGGCGAGATCCCGGTGAGATGAAGCCGGTGAAAGTAGAAGAAGAATTGAATTGTTAGAGTTATTTTGTCATTAGCCATTAGTAAAACTGAAAATGTCTGTCTACAGTGTATTTTTGAAATTCCTCCAAACCGCATTGGGTTGAGCTTTATTTGCCTGGGGCAGCCTATTTAGGAAGAATTTTTTTTTATATTTCAAAGTTTTTCCTTTTTAATATGATTTTAAAATTTTTTTTCCTTTTTTGTAATTTTCGTTTTTATATCTATACAAATATTATTTTATGTTTTAAAATTATTTCCTTTTATTAATGTCATTTTGAGAAAAAAATCATTAAACAAAAAAAAATTAAAGGTTTTAGTAATGACAATCAAATATAATAATTGAAATTCATTAAGAGTATATCTGTAATCGACTTTGGTGAGAATTGACGTAAGCGTGACACTTAGGAAACTGACTTTTCAAATAACATTATAGAGATTGGGACTGGCCAATGGCCATGCTGTTTATCTTGTTTATTCGGTTCGATTTAGTTGGTTCTCGTGTTGTTCGAGTTGGGAAAAATGTTTCCGCGATAAATGGAATAAATGTTTGGTTTAGTTCGGAAATTGGTTCTGTTTCATTCCATAACATCTATGCCGATTTGAACCGGAAACTTTTGTTACTCGGTTAGTTTGGTTCGATTTCTGAATTATTTTTAAGTCAAATGTGCCAAATTTTCAAATAAAATTTTAAGCCCAATTGGTGTTCAAATCTTGCTTTCAAACCCAATTCAAAAAGTAAAATTTAACCCATTTCAAACAATTTACAGCTTTCGACTTTTAACAAGTCCTATGAAAAGTCATATCAAGTTATGAAATAGTAGTAGTGGTGGTCGCTTGTGGTGTGAACAAGGAGATACAAACGCTGTGTTCAAATCTTGCTTTCAAACTATATACCCAATTCAAAAAAGTAAAATTGAACCCATCTAAACAATTTACGGCTTTCGACTATTAAAAAGTCCTATGAAAAGTCATATCAAGTTATGAATTAGTAGTAGTGGTGGTCGCTTGTGGTATGAACAAGGAGAGACAAACATGGAGAAAGAACAAGACGTGGTGGCCGCTTGTGGTGTGAGCAAGGACAGACAAAAGTGGAGAGAACAAGACGAACAAATGAAAAAGAACAAACCCATAAAAACCGTTTGGTTTAGAGGAGCCGAACAGAACCGAAATCATTTTGCAAAGTCGCTGTTCAGATTTGGCTTTGATTTGGGTTCAATTTGTGGGGTTCAATTAATGACCACCTAAGGTGAATAAGTGGAGAGAAAGCGACCAAAAATGAAAAGATTTCTGTTTTTAACAACTCTCAATTCTCAATCTTAAAATGTGCATGAAGAAGTTTAAGTACCTAAAAACATGTACCAAAAAGTCTTAGAATGAGAGAGCTTTACAGTTGACAAAAAAAAAAAAAAAAGAGAGCGCTTTACAAAACAACTTGTCATAAGTCAGTGCAAGGAAATTCAATTTGAGCCGTAACTAGCTTGAGTGGTCAACCATCAATCTCCAAATCTTTCTTGAAATCTCCAAGTCCACAGAGGATCCTGAAAAACATAACACACAAACATTAAACACACATAAATATTAGGAAAGTTGTATCAAAAAAAACTTTTACACTCACCTCCTTTCTTTATCATAGAAAATCTGAGGTTTATCATCTCCCTGAGGTTTGCCACAGATTTTTCTATCTTATCCATCCTATCCATGCCTTTAAAAAGAGAAGAAGATCTCAAGGTAATGTTCAAAAAATCGGTCTAGTCCCCGCCTAGGTGGACTTAAACATACATGTCTGAAACGATTTTCTAAAATCGCCGAGTTAAATAAAAAAACCGGTCTTAACAGTCCGTTTTAGCCAAAATTGAACAAAATTGCTGAGATTTTGGTTTAATATTCAGTTAGAATATTTTTAATTATGGAAAATCGCTGAGTTATATAATGATTGTATGTATGTTTATAGAAAATAATTTAGTTTTTCTTTATAATTTACACTTATTAAGTTGATTTTTTAGAAACTTTTATTTAGAAATATGTAATATGAAACATATAAAATCTAAATGTATAGTAAATCAGTGTACTATTTTTGTACGTCTAGGCTCTGATTAGTCGTTCTTGACGCTATGCCCCTATTGGACGTCTAGTGACCGACTATCGATATTTTCAACATTGGTATTATATATTTCAGATTTTCGATAGAAAAACCTTCATTATAATGAAAATAAGAACCATATGGGAATTTGAAGAAGGTATCTTAGAACAAGGGTATAAACCATAAACCACAATTAATCAACAAACCAAGTATAAACCACCACAAACCACTAAACCATATATATGTACTCTAATGAAGGGTATAAACCATAAACCACAATTAATCAACAAACCAAGTATAAACACCACAGACCACTAAACCATATATCTATACTCAGAATAGGTTAATGGGTAAGCAAGTTATTACCTTGTTTATGTCGAGCCATCTATTTTATGGATCGTGTGAGAGTATTTTTTATATTGCCTGAGACAAGTATATTGTAAACTCTTCTTAAGTTATATTGTAAACTCTTCCTTCTTGCAGTTTCTACAGATTTCGCTCTCTTCTGGATGCTTCAAGCCGTGAGCGTTTAGTTTACGCTATTTCTTCTTATGCAAACATTTTTTCCTAAATTATATAGGGGCAGCGAAAAACACTTAGGGTTCGTCTATCTGTGTACTCAATCAACGAATTATTCTCCTACAGTATGGAAAAAATCAATCCAAAACCCTACAAAATACCACAGAGAAAGAGAAAAAAAGCACGAGCAGGTAGAATTCGGAAGTCGGAGAAGAGAATCTAAGTGACCTGGATTTTGGCTTTGAAATTGTCGATGGTGTCGCTGCTTTCAACCTCTAGGGTAATGGTTTTTCCGGTCAAGGTTTTGACGAAGATCTGCATTTTTTTTTTTTCTTTGTTTTTCTCGGGTGAAAAATATGTAGAGCATAATATCATAGTTTTTTTCTTTTCAATTTTGTTGTATCGGTTTAAGAAAAGGATTTGTTCGATAGTTCTTATCTTCAAATTCAAGGAACCAAAACAGAAAGAGATGGTGATCTCATACAGAGTTTATATGTGGACGATTTTCGATGGAGACAATAAAAAAGAAGGAGAAGGCAAAGGGCTGAGATTAAAAAAAAACTGTAAAAGTGTAAATAGTAAGAGTCGTTTTAACTTGTGTCGATGCTAGTTAACAATGAACCTAAGAGCATGATTATTCGAAACTCTTGAATGAGGTTCTACAAAAAAAAAAGAAACATTAAAATATAATAAAACAAGTAATGATTGTAAAAACATGTTATATAACAAGAGGTTTTAGAACCTGTCTCTAAAATAATATGACATTTTATTGGTTGAAAAAAACAAAATTAACTAAATCAAAACTAATCAATTAAATAATACTTCAGAGCTTTCAGTGGGGTTCTCCCAATAATCATGCTCAAACAACCAAAGAGAGCATCTCCCTTCCCAATTTTCTTAAACATCTTATAAGCAGTGGTAATAAACTAAGTATTTTTCAAATCTAAAATAAAAAAACAAATAATAATAAAAATGTTAGAAGAAAAACTGTTTAGAGCTTTTTCAATTCATGGTATTTTCGAATAATAGAACATGTCTATTCAATTTTATATGAACTCTACACTAGATTAGGTTCCATGTGATACGCGGATGAAAATGAAATTCAAAATCTAAATTCGAAAACCCGCATAACATATTTTACAAATTAAGATTTAGATTTAAATTTGTGTTAAATTATCCAAAAGTTATGTTTATAACTCGCTATTGAGAAACTCGAGAAATCTAGAGAAACGATCTTTTTAAATAAACTCGAGAATTATTCTCCTACAGTTTAGAACTATTTAATTTTCTTATAATTCTTTTTGTATTGTTTTCCAGTGGAGGACTTTCGCGTATATATTTACAAGGCTTAATAAACTCTCACCGACGAATAAGAAAGAAAAAGCAAAAAAATGCAATATCTGACTAGTGGAAGTCCAAGGTTCCTCAATGGAACCAACGCCATTGCAAGGTTGGCCCACAACCGAGTCGCTCAGCTGGCCGATCTTGCTATAAGTAAAAAATCTTCCGATAGCAACAGGAGAGTTGACAGAAGAGTTACTAATTTTGAGAAACTAAAATTGACCAAATTATGTACGGTGACACTTTTTGCTCTTTCAACTTTGCTAAGAGAATCTTGGAACATAGATTCAGATCCAATCTTTCAAAGTTACTAATTAACTTTGAAAACCAAACATTATATAATAAGATAAGATAACTTTAAAAAAATTGACTTTTCTTTCGAAAACGATTATATTTAGCATTAGTCTGTTAGTGTTTTGTTTAAATTTGGTAAGTATATATAAATGGCATATGATTGTCCACAAAGCCTAACCAAAGCTTTCTTTGTTTGAGGTCATATAAAATGTTTGTCGAGAGGATGTAATACCTCTTATGTTTTTAGACTCTTCTTTCTTGTTATATCTACAGAATATGGCTACATCATTTGTTAAAGTTGAGGTTCGGAATATGGCTACATCATTTGTTAAAGTTGAGGTTCGGAATGGTGGATCCACCTCGTTCTGGTTTGATGTTTGGACGCCTCTGGGCCGTTTGATTGATGCAGTCGGGGCTAGAGGGCAAAATGACATGGGTATTCTTGCTTCTGCAACCGTGAGACATATATTTCTGCATCATCGGCGACGATGTCATCATACCAACATACTTAATAGTATAGAGGATATGCTTGACCAACAACGCTACAAGGTGCAGTCAGATGAGGATGATGTGGTACTCTGGAAATTTTCAGAAACAGAATTTAAACCCAGTTTTAACTCGAAGAGAACATGGCAGTTAATCCGTACAGTTTTCGCTGAAGGAGATTGGCGCCACACTGTCTGGTTTTCTCACTCAGCACCAAAATTTGCTTTTCACACATGGTTGTCTATCAAGAATAGATTATCTACGGGAGATCGAATGCTGCAGTGGAATATTGGAGCCACAGGTATGTGTGTATTCTGTCGCTCCAACACGGAAACTAGAGACCATCTCTACTTTGCATGTGTTTACACTGAGGAAATCTGGATTAAGCTCGTGAAAAACATGCTGGGACGGAGTTACACAGCTAATTGGGACCAGATACTCACGCTTTTGGTAGACAAATCATGGGATAAAGTAACTAGTTACCTCCTGCGATACGTCTTCCAAGCTACTCTACATTCTATATGGCGGGAACGCAACAACGTCATTCATGGCGAAACTCCAATGGGTCCTATTAAGGTCTACAAACAGATTGACAAGGTGATGAGGAACAGGCTCCTATCGCTAAGGGAGATGGGTGTCACCAAAATGGAGGAAGGCCTTCAAACTTGGTTTGCCACAAGATGATTTCTTTATTCTTTCATTCTTTCTAATCACGTTCCTAGATTAACAAGCAATTGTAGCACTTGATGCAAACAAGGTTTTTTTGGTTTGAATAAATTTAACATTCATTTCAAAATAAAAAACAATTATAAATCAGCTAATATCCGATCGGCTCATTCTTAAGCGGATTAAACTATTATAAAATGGTTGACAAAAAAAATGCCTATTATAAAATGAATAATGTTGAGAAAAATAATTATGGTGGTACACTTATCTGATCTATTTATAGAATAGATCTTTATGATATACACACTATATTCTAAGACAAGAACAAAGCTTTTTATTTTTGTGAGAGAAGAGACTTATAAGAGAGAGGAAAAGACTTATGGAATTCTTATTAGATTCATCGATTCACATTCAACAACAATACAAGTACCCTATTTATAGGGGTTAAGAAGAGATGAGAGGATGAAACCTAAGGAGGTGACTAGTCTCCTTTACAACATGACACATGTAGTATACATGCAACTTAGGTGACACTTGGTGATATAAGTGATGAATAATCACATATTTTATAACACTCCTCCTTAAGTATTCATCACCCCTCATTTTGCTTGCTGCGTGCTGCCTCGTTAAAAACCTTTTCATGTAAAAACCCAGTGAGATAAAAACCATGATAAAGAGAAAACGAGTACAGCGACGCAAGCTCCCCCTGAAAATATATGACATCTTTCTTATTCACAAATCTCGTAGATGATGCATCCCAATATTTTGAACATGCTTTCGAAATGTTGATGTAGGAAGCGCCTTTGTGAAAAGATCTGCGGCATTGTCACTCGAGCGGATGTACTGAATATCGACTTCTTGATTCTTCTCGAGTTCTTTAGCATAGGAGAAAAACTTCGGAGGGATATGTTTCGTCCTATCGCTCTTAATGTAACCTTGCTTCAGTTGAGCAACACATGCCGCATTATCTTCATAGATTCTCGTAGGCTCTTTTCTGGTGTCTAGCTCGATAGCTTCTTGTATATGGTGTATCATCGATCTAAGCGACACACATTCTCTACATGCTTCATGGAGTGCAATGACTTCTGCATGATTTGAAGAAGTGGCAACCAAAGTCTGCTTTTGAGAACGCCACGAGATCACAGTACCTCCCATTGTGAAAACGTATCCGGTTTGTGACCGAGCTTTATGGGGGTCTGATAAGTATCCTGCATGTGCAAAACTAACTAGACCACACGCAGAGTTTCTAGGAATATAATCCCAGGTCTAACGTACCTTGAAGATATCGAAAGATTTGCTTTATTCCAGTCCAGTGCCTTCACGTAGGTGCTGAGCTATACCTTGCAAGTAGGTTAGTAGCAAAAGCTATATCTGGTCTAGTACAATTTGCAAGATACATTAACACACCAATAGCACTCATATATGGTACTTCAGGACCTAATATTTCCTCATTATCTTCACAAGGTCGAAATGGATCCTTGTCAACATTAAGTGATCTATTGACCATTGGGGTACTCAAAGGATTTGCCTTATCCATTTAAAAACGCTTTAGCACCTTTGTGGTGTAATTTGATTGATGCACAAAAATACCATCTTTAAGATGTTCTATTTGAAGCCCGAGACAAAACTTTGTCTTTCCAAGGTCTTTCATTTCAAACTCTTTTTTCATATGAGTTCTTGCATCATCAACTTCCTTTTGGGTCCCAATGATGTTCAGGTCATCAACATAAATAACAATGATCACAAATCCTGATGATGATTTCTTTATAAACACGCAAGGGCATATCGCATTATTGATCCTTCGAGGATTTTGAATCCTTCCAGAATTTTCATGTATATGTCACTATCAAGTGATCCATATAGGTATGCAGTCACAACATCCATAAGGTACATTTCCAAATTCATAGATACCGTTAGGCTCATTAAGTACCTGAATGTGATTGCATCCATTACCGGGGAATATGTTTCATCATAATCAATTCCCGGTCTTTGAGAAAAACGTTGCGCTACAAGGCGAGCTTTATATCTCGTGATCTCATTTTTCTCATTTCTTTTTCTCACAAAGACCCATTTACATCTGACTGGCCTTACATCACCAGGTGTAATAACAACAGGTCCAAACACATTTTTCTTATTGAGGGAGATTAATTCATTTCTCATGGCCATTTGCCATTTCTTCCAATCGGGCCTTCTCTGGCACTCCGATACGGACCTTGGATCTGGATCATTTTCATCATTAATTTCTTTAGACATAGAAAAGGAGAATATTCCATTATCATCATCTATTTCATTTATCACCCATATATTCCCATCTTGGGCGTAATTAATGGAAATGTCACACTTTTCTATCTCATTTTCATTCTCTTTATCTGGTTCACCAGGAGCTATTTCATATATGTCATCTTGACATTTCTCATCATTTAGCTCTACTGGAACCTTTTCATTTATTTTTCTTTCTCTTTCTTTTTCTCTTTCTCCAAAATTCTTTTTCTTTCCGGGATTTTTATCTTTCGAGCCCATAGGCCTCCCCCTTTTCATTTGAACCTTGGGTTCGCTTGCATTGCTTCCATTTATATTTTCCTTTGGGATTTCTACCCTTGATGGAGCATTTGCAGCGGGTACACAATGATTAGTCACTCTTTTTGTATCAGTGAACACATCCAGTAACTGGTTTGCCAAACTTTGCATGTGTATTATTTTCTGGACTTCCACTTCCCGTTGATTAGTAGAGATAAGCCAAAGAATGTATATACCAGGTGAAATCTTTTGGTGATTCTCTCAATCCTCCCCCCTAACGCTGGGAATTCATTTTCATTAAAATGGCAATCGGTAAAACGTGCCATGAACATATCACCAGTCCGTGGTTCAAGATATCTAATTATACTCGGTGAAGTATACCCAACATATATCCCTAATCTCCTCTGGGGTCCCATTTTCATTCTTTGTGGTGGCGCTATCGGAACATAGACCGCACACCCAAATACACGGAGATGAGATATATTAGGTTCATGTCCAGATACCAATTGTAATGGAGAATATGTATTATATGCACTTGGTATGAGCATGACCAATGCAGCCGCATGCAACACATCATGTCTCCATACTGAAATTGGGAGTTTTGTTCTCATCATCAGTGGCCTTGCAATCAATTGCAACCTCTTTATTAAGCTCTCAGCCATGCCATTTTGCGTATGCACATGGGGAACTGGGTGCTCAACATCAAACCCCATTGCCATGCAATAATCATCAAAGGTTTTTGAAGTGAATTCACCAGCGTTATCAAGTCTCACTTTCTTTATTGGATTATCAGGGAATTGTGCTCTCAACCTGATTATTTGGGCAATGAATCTTGTGAAAGCCGTATTTCTTGTGGTTAAAAGATACACATGTGACCATCTACTAGATGCGTCAATTAATACCATGAAATATCTAAAGGGCCCGCACAGTGGATTTATTGGTCCACATATATCACCATGTATTCTCTCTAAGAATAATGGAGATTCATTCCCTACTTTGGCTGGTGATAGCCGAGCAATGAGTTTCTCTTGAGAACATGAATTACAGGAAAACTCCCCCGATTGAAAAATCCTCTCGTTTTTCAATGGGTGGCCACTGGAATTTTGCACAATTTTTCTCATCATAATTGATCCAGGATGACCAAGTCTCTCATGCCAGACTTTGAATGTATTAACATCCTTTTCATTCATTGTAACATATGACTCAATCATATTTATTTTTTTGCAATATAGTCCAGAGGACAACATGGGTAATTCTTCCACATGTTCTTTATTTTCCGTTGTAATGCAAAGATATTCAGTGCCATTCTTATTCATAGTCTCAATATGATATCCATTCTTTCGAATGTCTTTAAAGCTCAACAAATTTCTTTGAGACTTTGGCATTACAAAATTTGCTTTTCCAAAGCCAATTATGATCTTTGCATTACCGGATATGGTACTTACGCTACTCGCGGAGCCATTCATTTCGAGACAGGAGAAATATTTTATTTCTTTAATTATAGTGTGTGATGTAGCACTGTCTGCTAGACATAAATCTCCATCCTCAATCTCGATTTGTGACATCTTCTGTGTCAATATAATTAACACACTTTATTAATAGACTGATGTAAGTTATTTCACATTAAAACCTGATTATAACAATTATTTCATAAAAGCCAGAAAAACATATTATACATACTTATTATCAAAACATGCCATTAGTTTAATATTATACAATCAAAAATATCTTGGCAGTTTATAACATTTCATCGACCTTAATCGTTTTGTTTTTCTGCGGCATTTCTGATTTCAAAATAATCCGCAATGTCGAGATGAGTATCATCAGCTAAGCCATTATAGGAAGGTCCGACCTCATCATTGACAAAGTTGGTTTCAACATTTCTTGCCTTAGCCTTTTGTCACTCTTGATATAGATCGACAAAATGCCTTGGCGTACGACATATACGTTCATAATGTCCTTTCAAGCCACATCTATAACAAGCATTTTCAGTCGACTTTTTCATTATACGGCCATTTTCATTTGTTTGGAGACTCTTGTTCCTTCCATTGTTGGAATCTCTTCCTCTTCCACGTCCACGACCTCGTCCACGGCCTCGACCACGGTCTCTACCGCGTCCTTGCCTTTGATCATTATCTTTATTATTACTGGATACTACAACATACGCTTCAGGGTATGGAGCCGATCCAGGTGGACGAGCTTGATGGTTCAACATCACAAGTTCATTATTCTGCTCTGCCACAAGGAGGACTCACATCAACTCCAAGTAGCGAGTGTATCCTTTTACGCGATAATGTTCCTGCAACATCACGTTTCCTGGATGAAATGTGGAGAGCGTTTTCTCAATCATATCATAATCGCTCACATTTTCACCACATAACATCATCTTGGAGGTGATTCCGAACAGAGCAGAGTTATATTCACCAACACTTTTGTAGTCCAGGAAACGGAGATTTAGCCATTCATGTTTGGCTTTTGGCAAAATCACATACTTTTGATGATCAAATCTATCTTTGAGTGATTGCTAGAGATATGCAGGATCCTCTTTTGTGATGTATTCATTTTTCAAGTTGTCGTGGAGGTGATGGCGTAAAAACCCCATAGCCTTGGCTTTAGCCTCATCCGACGTCGTTTCCGACTGATCGATGGTTTTAAGAAGGCCATTCGATTTCAAATGCATTCTTGCATGTGATGCCCATGTCATATAATTATTTCCGCTTATATCGAGGGCAACGATATCAAGCTTTGCCAAGTTTGACATGATCTCTCTATAAATAAATAAGATCAAATATCATTCATATGATTTCGAGAAGGCGGAGCCTATCACTCGTTTAAGGAGGAGGATTAACCTTCCACTCCATATAAACTATTATGAATTTAACAAAAAAAAAAAATTGACACAAAATGTAAATGTTACCTCTTTATGGTATGGGGATAGATGATTCGGCAGAGCATCAGTACTGAGACGATCGTGCTGATAACGTGTTGTGAAAAAATGATTATGGTGGTACACATATCTGATCTATTGATAGAATAGATCTTTATGATATACCACACTATATTCTAAAACAAGAACAAAGCTTTTTGTTTTTGTGAGAGGAGAGACTTATGAGAGAGAGGAAAAGACTTATGGATTTCTTATTAGATTCATCGATTCACATTCAACAACAATACTAGTACCCTATTTATAGGGGTTAAGAAGAGATGAGAAGATGACACATAAGGAGGTGACTAATCTTCTTTACAACATGACACATGTAGTATACATGCAACTTATGTGACACTTGGCACATATTTTATAACCGATAATTCAAATTTGCAATATAGAAAACATTAAATTGAAATCTTCGAAAAATTTGTAGTACCAATAAAAGAAAAAATATCGCATACTTCAGAAAATAAAACAGAAAGGGGACAAAGAGAAACAAACCCTAATTGGAGAGCGACGCGAAGAGGCAAAGACACCAGAGAAGAAATGTCGAATCCGATGATTCCTCAGGTAATCGAGACTGCTCTTTCATCTAGTTTTGATTGGTTATGTTTCTGATCGATATCAAAATTCAAAATATAATGGGAAATATTGATTGATTATGTTTCTGATCGAAAATTGCAGAGTCATGGCCACCCTCAACCTGCGTACCGCTCTAAGGGACCTGGCATATTATTCCCTGTTGGAATTTTCGGCTACTTATGTTGGCGTAATTGTCTATTTGGTTTTATCAATTATTCTTTTTTTTTATCTTAGAAGAAAATACTGATGGATCCCTGTGATTACCTCAGGAGCTATTGAGCTTAGAGGAATCGATAAGAGGTACCGTACGAGGAAAGAAAGAAAGAAGTCATGCGCAGGGAGCGGCTTATTGAAGAAGGTTATAAAGAGGTATTGAGATTACAGAAGCCTTTTTTTTTTCTTTTTTCTCAATTTGCTTTTAGGGAGAGATAGAGAAGAAGCTTCTTTGAATTGCTATATCATCTTTTGATATGCTAGAAAAGAAAACCGACTCTGGCTCGCTCGTGTTACAGGTTTCCAGGCTCAAATCTGAAGCTGAATCTAAGAGACGAGGAAGTGTGTTTTTCTAGCTTTAGCTTGTTTATGCTATTATTATTATTATCTATCCTATTATGTGTGTTTTTGAGGGAAAAATTGTCATATACGATCAAAATGATTCCTCAGATTCAGTATTTGAGCTCTAATAACATCCCCTACTAGACTTGTGCTTTCTCCTCTCGCAACACTTGTCGTTTCTTTCTCTGCCCTGTTTCACTAACCTGTTAGTGCGTTAGCAAACTACTTGCCATTTTCGAAACAGGACCTTTCTTTGCTAGGGTATCTTGTTAACAAGAAGGTTGTTGTTGGGATGAATCTTACAACTCAAATTCTGATCAAGTTTTAGGACTGATTAACTACAATCGTAGATATATTTCAAGATAGGATAAAGTCATTGTTTTTTTTTTTTTTAACACAAAAGTCATTGTTTATTAGTTACACAAATTTGTGTATAAAACAACTACACCATCAAATCAATAATGGTGTACCGTTTACTCGTTTTAATTAAAATATTTCTGGCCTAAGTTTAAGTTCATTTTGTAATATAGTGTTTAAAATAAACGAATAACCGGTAAAACAAACCGGATACTATATTGAATCATACTCTTTTCTTACAAAAAAAGAGTATTTGTTGTAAAAAAGAGTATTTGTTATATAAGTACTTGCACTTAAGATTTAATTTGTAACAAGGCAAGTATTTACATTATGATGTTATTTGTACCAGAATATTTTTTTTCCGTGCCATGCACAACAAAAATAAAATTTTAAATTTGATATTGTTTATTTTTTTTAAGAAGCAAATCTAAAAAAAAAAGCAAATCTAGTCTACAATTTGATTTATTTTCAGTTTTTTTTCCCAATTTTTTTAACTGGAATCATAGAAGATTACATAACATTTTGGTTTGGTTTGTTCGAACATAATTTTTTTTTTTTTTGTCATCGCTCGAACATAATTATATTTAAAAAAAAAACATGATTATAAAATACGTATGGATTTTATTTTGTAAAAACCACGAAAAGAAAACCGGGAAAAAGCCCAATAAGATAGGCCCATAAAGCAGACGTTAGGGATCAAGACGAAAGGAGGAGGAGACACACAATTCGGTGTATCGAGGAGAAAGAAGAAGAAGCGTCGAGTAACCCTAAATTTGCGATCATGCGGTTTGTGAGATCCATCGTTACGCAGGCAAGGAAATTAACCGTTTTATCTGTGATTCTTCGTTGTATTTATATTTTTTGTTCGATCGATTAAAAAAGAAAAGAAGCAATATTGCAGTATTATCGCCGAGGGAAATCACTTGGTGCAGATGCCATGAAGGCAGGAATCTCTGTGGTGGAGAGTATTGTTCCCCTGTGTCTTGGAACTGGTATAGGTCATCTTATGATAGGCGACAATGCAGAACGGGCTCAGCGACACGAAGAGGTAAAGCAAGCACCTTTGACTGCCTCCTCTGAAATGATAGATCACTGCAAGTGTCTGACCATGTTGTATTTCAGCTTTGGGCGAGACAGCAGCAGGAGCTCGAGGAAAAGGAAGCAAGGTTGGAGCAGTTGCGAAAAATTTATGGAGCCAAACGAACCCAGGAGATGGATACCTAAGGAACATTGCTGTATGCTTTGAAATTTGAAACCTTTGTTGTTGATAACTCTTTATGAAATATGTATTGTATGCTTGAAACATAATATTTTTGTAGTTTTATTTACAAACGCATACATATTTTTCTTTTTTATAATGTGTGTTTTTTTTTATAATGTTGTGTTACTTGCATGCATGATCATCATGCCTATCTGGGGCTTGAGGCAAGTTTTAAAAAGAGGTTTAATATTTTTTAAACAATAATCATAATATAATTTTAAGTGATATAAAATATTAAAAAACATCTAAAACAATAATAATTGCATCTGTGGGATTCTATTTTTTTTTTTTGCCTTTTTCTGTTTATGAATCATATGTATTTGTAGAGAAATTTTTGTGAACTTTTTTTTAACAAATTCAGTAACTCATAAAAAATAATCAATATTCATATAGTAAGAGAACAACAAGTATGATCTTTCATATATGTCATAAATAAAATCAAATTTTAGTAGTTAACGATTTACATTCGTACCATTAACATGAAAATGAATTAATTACTAAAGGCAATTATAAGAAGTTTTGTGGAAAAAAATTTGAGAAAACAAAAATAACTAAATCTTTAGAACTTGAATAAATAAAAATAGATAGTGAAATTTTCTATTTTCTTGTTATTGCTTAGTTTTGAACTCAAGTGAAAAACATAGATTGAAGTATTCTTAAACCATTACCATTAAGCAATTAAAAAATTAGAAATTGGGGCTCCAAATTTTGAATATTATGTGGGGGCCTGAGGCTAATGCCTCTTTTCTAACACTATATGCACGGCTCATGCATCCAACTGTAGTGTTTCAGAAACAAAAAACCATTAAACATGTTGGCACTTAGCCCTGGGCGTTTGGTTTTCGGTTCGGTTCGGTTCGGTTTTTTCGGTTTTCGGTTTTTTCGGTTATAGATATTTAGTAACCGTTCGGTTAATCATAAAATTCGGTTCGGTTTCGGTTCGGTTTTTTCGGTTTTCGGTTTTTTCGGTTATAGAGATTTAGTAACCGTTCGGTTAATCATAAAATTCGGTTCGGTTTCGGTTCGGTTTCGGTTCGGTTATTTCGGTTTCGGTTCCGGTTTTTTTATATTTTTTGCATAATTTGGATAAAAAAACGGATAACTTCGGATAATATCGGATAATTTGGATAAAATATTTGGATAATTTTGGATAATTCGGTTTTTTACTAATATTTGGTTAATTTTAATTATTTTAAATATAAATATAAATAATATTTTTAAATATATGGATCGTATTTCGGATATTCGGTTATCCGTTCGGTTATCCATTCGGTTTCGGTTCGGTTCGGTTTCGGTTCGGTTTTTTCGGTTATAGAAATTTAGTAACCGTTCGGTTAATCATAAAATTCGGTTCGGTTCGGTTTCGGTTATTTCGGTTCGGTTTCGGTTCGGTTTTCGGTTTTCGGTTAAAATGCCCAGGGCTATTGGCACTAATGTAGGGATTTAACACATCGAAGATATAATTCTTGTGAAACCTTAGAATCTCAATAAGGATGTCTTTGTTTATATATACGAGGATATGGATATATGAAGTCAGGTCTGAATGCAAGACATGGCAAGTAGCTAGAGACAGAAAATGAGAAAGAAAGAAGATAAACACACCAAATATTTACGCAAGCCAGAATAATCAAAACTAAAGGTACGAGTTATGAACACAGTTTATGAGCAGGTGAGGTGTGAACTAATTAATCTTTTCGAGCTAAATTAAATGGTTTAGTTTTTTCGTTATATATTATAAATATTTAATACTTTTTGTAGTTTTTTAGAAACCGGTTGAGAAAACCTTCGTCTCTCTTCGAGGCGATTCCCAATCAAACCACTTCTGCAACTTCCGATCGTCGCTTTCATCTCAGGGCTGCCGGCAATTGTCGGCGGCTCTTCCCCTTTCTTCTTCTTAATTGTTTCCTTCACATCTCTCTTTTAATTGTTTCTAGAAATTCTTAATACAGCATAATTAGTGGTTTATGAATAGAGACAAGGATTACATGGAGAAGTTCCAATGGTGATTTCAGAGAGTTTGTCTAGGAATTCTGATTTCAATGTTTGCTATTCCTTTCTTTTCCATTGAAATTTACATCTTAACTCCTCAGTTTATCAAAGTATCTATTCAATTACCCGATTATACATTATATTTTTGGCAATCTCTTTTCTATTTTTGTTGCCGGCGTTTGTCTCTTTTCTCAGAACAACTTAAGTTAGTGCAATTTGGGCAACTCTTCGATAAATCCATATCTGCCGTTGATTGTTTCTGTACTTGTGAGTTGTATTTGAGTGGATTGTGTATGTCTTCTCCCCGAGGTTTCTTCCCTCCGATCACAAGTCAGAGATTATGTGTTACAGTTCGTCTAATATGGGATCCGAGAATAGGAATTTGGATAAGAGAAGCGCTGCAAGCCAATCACATAAGGCTTTTAGTTATGCTTGGAACAAGGTTCAGGCTCCGATTGGTAACGTGGCTGTTAGGGCTTTAGGCTTTAGCTTTTGACTGTAGAGATTTTGGCTTTAGAGACTTTTGGTTGTAGAAATTTTGGCTTTAGAAATCTGATTGGTATCAAAAGCTGTTGGGACTTTGGCTGTTAATAAGTTTTTTGTAAAAAAATTTTTTTGTTAAATTTATTTATTATCTAAAAAGTAATTAAAATTGCAAACACAAATTTATTTGTATATCTTTTCACTTTATTTGTAATGTTTTAGAGATTTTCTAAAAAATAGTATTTTGTTTTCTTTTTGTTTTGGGTACCTCTTAAATATTTTTCAATATAATATTTTAGAGATTTTCTAAAAATATTATTTGATTTTTATTAAAAAATGCAATATAATGTTTAAGAGATTTTCTAAAAATAGTACTAGATTTATTTTTATTAAATAATTTTCAATATAATGTTTTAGAAATTTTCTAAATGTAGTATTATATTTTTTTCTTAAATACTTTTTAAATAATTTTAAATTATCCAATTCATACTACAAATTTTTTATTCTAAATTATTAAAACTAAAAATAGAAACTTTGACTTTTTATTAATAATAAATTTTGAAGAAAAATATTTTTTACTTATTATATTTTGAACATATAAATGTAAATTTGAGAGTTTAATTTATTATTATACAATTTTTTTTTGAAAAAGTGGCTTTGAAGGCTTTAAGATTTTCTAAAGTCTCAAAAGTTTGATAGGATAAATTTTGGCTTTGATGACTTTAGAAAATTCTAAAGCTCTCAAAGTCTGTTTACCAATCACTACCTCAATCGATCTACCCAATATCAACATTTATGGCTTTTGTTTACAACCAAAGATGATACTATCTCCTGGGGTAGGAGATGTTTATGTGGTTCGTAACGGATGGATCGCAACCAATGATCTTTTGCAAAGTTATTGGAATCTCATCGAAAAGATATTAGCCAGCAAAGAAGATCTGAAGACAATGATGAACAAGGAAAATACCAGATTTCATAATATGTTAGCACAGTGTAAGCCTTACCTATATACGGAAGCAATGTGTCAATTCCTTATTCGTTACTTGTCTCGTTTACATTGATAATGGTTTGGTATATGTTTGTATCCATAATATTCTGTAAATTGTGTAACATCGGTTTCAAGTTAATAAAGAAATTTAGCCGTCAAAAAAAAATACTTTTTGTAGTTGATTGATGTAAAAACCCTAAATCTCTAATAATATGTAGATCATAGACTCATACAGTATAATCGAAACGACGTAATTACGAAGCATTTTCATTTCCTTTATGGCTTCGGCCTCTTGTCATTACTTCTTGTAAATTGGTTTCTATTGCTTTGTTTGGCCTCTTGGCTTTTGTTTCTGTCTTTATTTAAGCCACTTCTCGAGGGATTCATTTTTGTTTAACGCGTAGATGACTAGATGTACTGATTTTCAATGGTTTCTTCAATAAAAAAATAAAAAATTTAGCTGAGCTGAGACAGAAAAAAAAAAACTCATTTTTCTATAGCTTATTATTTTAAGAGCTATATTGTCTATTCCGGAATCAGACATATATATATATATACACACATATGGTATTGCATATATTCGTACTTTTACATGCATGTATGATAAAACTAAGTGATACATCTGAAATTATAAATATTGCGAAAGCGCTTTATTTAGAGATTTCAAGTGCAAACACCTTGAAACTGAATTTTTAAAGATCGGACAAGAAGAAATCTTTTGTATCATGTATGCAATCCAAACTCATACGAGAAAGCACTTTGATAAATTTTCAAATGAACCAAACAACGTCATATACAAACAAAATGTTACACGAAACTGAAAATGTAAGGAAAAAACATTATCGGTGATTGTCGAGAAAGAAAAGATGAACATATTAGTAAAGCATGCTGAAGATCGCTGAGCTTAACCATCAACACCAAGCTCAACGATCCTCCAATGAGAATAGGCCAAAATTTGACTAGCAACATTGCTGGGTCTTTCCTTTTTAAAAAGCCAAATCACTACAAAAAGTCACTATAGAAAGGTATCACATATAGTTAAAAATTTATAAAACAGGACTCATCAATATTTTTGTTTATTTAAATAGGATTTTCTGGTCTAGTCTGGCTATTTTTATTTGGAGTTCGACTATTTTTAAGCCCTAACTTTTTTCAAGCCTTTAATATTTATAAAACATGACTCAATCTTTTTAAGTCCTATTAAAACCTTTCTAATTCTACAGTTTTCTTTTTTTTGCATTAGAATAAAAGAATTTTTTTAATCAAATCTTAATAAGTTTATAACAAAAATATTTTAAAGTTACAAAAAGAAACATAGTTATTCATAATAAATGATGTTTTCCGTCACAATCGCAAAGTCACAACCGCAAAGGCAGGAGTCTCTGTTGTGGAGAAATTTATTCCCTACTGTGTGGGACTGGCTCTTGGAACTGGTTCAGCTCATCTTATCATAGGCAACAATGCAGCACTGGCATAGCTAAGCGAAGAGGTAAAGCACCTTTGATTGCCTCCATTGAAATGATAGATCATTGCAAGTGTCTAACCATGTTGTGTTTCAGATTTGGGAGAGACAGCAGCGGGAGCTCAAGGAAAAGGAAGCAAGGTTGGAGCAGTTGCTGAAAATCTATGGAGCCAAACGAACCCAGGAGATGGATACCTAAGAAATATTGCTGTATGCTTGAAAGTTGAAACCTTTTATTGGTGATAACTCTTTATGAAATATGTATTGTATGCTGAAACCTTTTTAAACCTTTCTATCTATTTATGTGGTTGAAATGAAAGCGCACAGCTTTGGTTTGATTCATATCATGTTCTGTGCTAATCCGGTAACAATGGCCTGTGCATGTTAAATCTTTCTACTTGTACGATTCCTCTAGTGTATAGTAGTTAAGTTGCGCACTCTAGGTGGAATAAGCGGGTTCACTGTCATTATCTTCTGTATAATCAAGTCTTACAAAGCTGGCAGTACTTATTTTCATGAATGGTCTGAGAGATTTTTGCGAGCATATTGGTTTAGCTTCGTCGGGTACATGAGCATGCGTAGCATTGCCTTGTTCAAGGCAGATTAGCTCGACGAATGTTCTTTGTCCTGTAATTTTGGTTTAGAAGGGGTTTTTGTTCAATACTTGTGGCCGGAATTGTTTTTTCCCGTTTCGTTATATTGTAAACTCTTCCTTCTTGCAGTTTCTACAGATTTGAAGAGCCCGCTCTCTCTGGATGCTTCAGGCCGTGGCTGTATCCCCTTTAATGAAATGCTTGTCATGTTACCGTGTTCTGGACCTTCTGGTGTTACGTCTTAGATTACTGTTCCATAAATCTCTACATTCTCATATTCGTTCGGCTGTGTTGTCAATCCTTTTACTGTGCTTACCTTTCCAAGTGTTCGGTTTAGAGGAATTGCACGGTGCTGCTCAAAGAAGAAACAAGCCTCTTGCAACGGTGTCAGGTGACTTCCGTTGTAAAAGTGTTGTATATCTGTGGTTGGGATTTCATATGAACCTGGCTTATTTTGCTCTTCTTGTAATAGCTGCTTTTTGTAGCCTAGCTTTGTTGATTGTTGCCTGCTGTTTTATCTGGCTTTAAAATCACCGAGGGGATATCAATTCAAAGTGATCTCCATGTGGAACTGAGTTATATCATCTCTGAAGTGAATACTTATTGGATCACTAGTGATATTCAGGCAGAGTTTGCGATATTTGTCTCTCTTACCTGCCTGATGCTTTGCGAGGTGTTTTTTTATTTTCTTCGCTTGCCCCAGTGAAACTAGAGATTAGTGATCTTCGAAATAGTTGCTTTAAAAATCTCGTAGGAGTTCTGAAATCTGAACATGTTTGAGTTGAGAACGTGTCCCAAGAGCTTTGAGTGTCTTGGTAGTGTGCCTTTTTCTTCGCTAGAGAGTTCTCATGAACTTGCGACTGATGTATTAAGTAACATGAAACATTTGTTTGTTGGCTACCGTTGATCAACATATGTCCTGCGTCTCCTTTTTCTTGTTTATTATGAATGGTTTTGGAATACCATTTTGAAATAAAGGGCAATGAATGTGGAGTGATCTACAGTGTTTTTTTTTTTTACCTTGCAGTTTAATTATATGTTGAAAATGTTGTTTGTTTCCATTGCAGATATGCTCTTGATGCTGAAATCCAGAGATACATTAGTGACTCTTACCCGAAATGTGTGTGGCCGTTATATCAAACCTTCGTATGTTGTATATGTCTTAATTGGGGCTGGCCATCCGATTTATCTTGTTTGTTCGGTTCGGTTTAGTTGGTTCTCGGGTTATTCGAGTTGGGCAAAATGTCTCCGCAATAAATGGAATAAATGTTCGTTTTAGTTCGGAAATCGTTTTTTGTTTTTTTTTGGTTCTGTTTCACTCCATAACATCTATGCTGATTTGAATCGGAAATTTTTGTTACTTGGTTAGTTCGGTTCGATTTCTGAATTGTATTTTAGTCAAACTGTGCCAAATTTTAAAATAAAATTATAAGCCCAATTGGTGTTCAAATCTGTGGGGTTCAATTAATGGCCATCTATGGTTTGTGAACAAGAGGGTGAATATGTGGAGACCAAAAATGAAAAGATTTATGTTTCTAACAACTCTCGATTCTCAAACTCAATCATAAAATGTGCATGAAGAAAGGTTGTACCCAAAAACATGTACCAAAAGTATTGGAACGAGAGAGCTTGACAAAACAATAAGTAGAAGTGGAAACTCAATTTGATCCGTAACTGTCGTCAATCTCCAAATCTTTCTTGAAGTCTCCAAGTCCACAGAAGATCCTGAAAAACATAACAAATCTTAATAATATTATTTGAGAAGTCACTTGCATATGTGTCGCGCACATGTTGATTCTTACAGTGGTTGATTACAAGCATACCCTTAATGAGATAAAATAAAAGAAAGTCTTAATTTCTATTTTTAATAAACTTTTGAAAACATATTCATATTTATATAAATAAAGGGAAGTTTTACTTTCTTAATTTTTAAAATTATTTTAAAGTTTTTTCTTTTTAGTATGACTTCAAAAAGACTTTCCTTTTTGTAATTTTCCTTTTTTATATATGCAAAAATTATTTCCCTTTATTAAATACTTTCCTTTTTGTATTTTTCGTTTTTTATATATGCAAAAATTATTTTATGTTTTAAAATTATTTCCTTTTATTAATGTGATTTTGAAAAAGAAAAATAATTAAACTAAAAAATAAACTAAAATTTTACAATAATAGCTTTACAAATCTAAGATAAAAAAATTGAGCTAACTTTAGCCTAAACAGAACAAAATAATAATTGTATTTCAATTCAAAGGAATATATGTCATATAATAAATATAAAAATGAATAACAGTGCCTATCTAAATTTTTATACAAAAAAATGTTTAATAAGATATATAACATCTTAAAATTATTTAAAACAATCTTCTATTTACATGAATTCATATAGTTGACAAAACAAATAGAAACTTATAAATAAATAAAAGATAATATTAACCAATAATTTTAAGTGAGTTACTTTATAAATATTCATACCCGTGCATGAGCACGGGAGAATCACCTAGTAGACATTAAAGCGCAGAAAGTATTAAGTAAGTTGTATCAACAAAACTTTTAGTTTTACACTCACCTCCTTTCTTCATCACAGCAAATCTGACGATCATCATCTCCCTGAGTTCTGCCACAGACTTTTCAATCTTATCCATCCGATCCATATCTTTAAAAAAATAAGAAGATGTTAAGGTATTATATATTTCAGATTTAAAAGCCATCATTTCAGATTAGATAGTTATTACCTTCTTTGTGGCGAGCCTTCTTTTCCCTTTCCTCTGCACCTTGTGTATTTGCCAAAATCTTAGCCTCTTTCTGAGATTCATGCCTCTTGTACTCACTAAATCCAAGAGCAATCAAAGCAGGCACTTAGAATCTTGAAATTGCATAGATTCCAGCTGCTCCTGTATAAACCTTCCTCTTGCTATACTGAGATTTTTCCCTTATGGCGAGATCGGCAAGCTGAGCGACTCCGTTGTGGACGAAGCTTGCAACGGCGTTGGTTCCATTAATGAGCCTTGGACTTCCACTAGTCAAAAACTCCAGTTCTTGGAAGCCTTCAGCCTGTATTTTGTAAAGAATTAAAGAAAATCAGTAGGTTTTTATTCGGTTTTTCTTTTAGAATTGAAGAAAAAACCGAGCCGCTCAGCTTGCCGATCTTGCTATAAGTAAAAATCTCCCTATAGCAACATGACAGTTGACAGAAGAGTTACTAATTTTGAGAAACTAAAATTGCTCAAATTATGTACGGTGACACTTTTTGCTCTTTTAACTTTGTTAAGAGAATCCTTGAATATAGCTTCAGATCCAGTCTTTCAAAGTTACTAATTAACTTTGAAAATCAATCTTTATATAATAAGATAAGATATTTTTATCAACTGCAAATTGATTTCCTTAATTACATACCAAAAAAGATTAATCATTGAAAAAAGAACTAAAAATAAAAATATATTAGCACTCAAAAATGTATTTAAAATACAGTATAAAATTTATAATTTAAAGATTCTAAAATTATGATATATCTTATATATAATGAGGGACTTTCTTTCGCCTTCAAGCCTCCACGTCAGCATCTTTTGTCTTGACACGTGTTTTTTTTTGCTTCACGAAAATCAAATACTGGGTCACTCAATTTTGTTAACAAACTCAGTCATTGAAGCCCATCATTATTGCTGTCGACTCAATAGAGTATATAACTTTCTTTTTGTTTCCCAACAATTCACAATTCCTCCAACCGATCTGGTGCTTTCAAATCGGCCATATGGTATTTTTTTTCATTTCATCAATGAAAAGCCCAATAGGCTACAAATGATGACCAAGATTAGAACCCAATTCAACAACACCATTTACAACTTGATAAAATTAATCCAGCTTAAGCCTTCTCAATTATAAAGAAGGGAAAGCAATCAAAGTGCCACGTCGCACACTACGTGTAACGACATGAGGTGAAGAGAAAGGAGCAAAACGGTGCCTGTCGGTGTTCTTTTCGAACTAGATAAGCGCCGCCGTCGGAGTTCAGTGCAAGAGGGGTTAAGCTGACAAGAGAACGGGGAGAGTAAACAGCTGCAAATTGGGATATCACTTGCAAATCCTACAGAAAGAAAGAAAAACAAATAAAAACACTAAATCTGAACTTAGTTTAAGAGAACAAAACTTAGAATTTTATTTATGGATTGAATCAGAAACAACCCGATTCAATCAGAAGAAACAAAAAACAAAAAAGATACAAGATCGGAAAATCAATTCCGATACATCGGAAATCACTCTCTCTCTCAAAGATAAAGAAGAGAGAAGAGAGAAGAGAGATAGAGAGAGAGAGAGCGGCATATGGTATCAATAATCGCACTTTGATAAAATGGTTTAGACATTACGAATTCATATTACTTAAAAATATATACTCTTTTGTAAGTGTGACTGTTTTAGACAAACTTGAGTGTAAATTTACTAAAAAGTGTTCTGACACATGTGAAAACAAGAGTAAATGCTCTATCTATCAAGAAAAACACAGCACATACTCTGTTTGCTCAATGACCTAACTCACGAATGAAAATATATTGCAACATAAAAAAAAAAAAGGAGAAGAAAACAAATGACTCACGTTGTAACTGATGAGGAAAGGCCTCTGAATAAATTAGCTACCCCAAAGGCCAGAACGTTGACTACAAGCAAAGACAGTATTAATACGAATTGAGATGTCTGAAAAAGTCCATGTCACTGTTTGTGTTTTCATCATGTTCATGTGTACTTACGAGACGAAGTTCCGGATGCAACACCAAAATTTGTGATGAACTCCTTTACACCTCCGTACACAAAACTCTCCACGATGTCTAGCTCTATTTGTAAGATAGTTTGGACTCCAACTATATGCAACAAAAAATAGGCAAAAAGTATATATAATGTAAATTAAAAACTACACACCACAAACAAACAAAAATAAAATAAATGATTAAAATATATCAAAAAATTATCTTCTGAAAAACCACAAACAAAACATAATGTAAAACACATACAAAGAAATATTGGAACAAATTTTAGAAAACTGGAGGAAAATAAAATATTATGCAAAAATAAATACAATAAAAAAAAACACATCCCCGCGCGGGGGAACAAACAGTAAAATTATGATATTTAGTAAATATATCTAAAGATTATATATTAGCTAGGCACGTATGTGTTCAAGGAAGTAAATATCTTCATGAGAAAAGGTAAAGATCTTAAAAACTGATATTTGAAGTTTACGATTGGACCAATCACTACAAAAAAGTCCATATTGTTACAAAAAATTGTGACTAATTGTTTTGTCACAATATTGTGACGATTTACATATCAAATCGTGACAAAATTATTTAGTCATAAAAGTGTCACAACTTCGTCATAATATTATAACCAAATTGAAAATTGAAAGTAACAAATTTTTGTCACTAATAGTGACTTAAGTGTTACAAAATATATAGTAATAAATACTGTTACGAATTTGCTACCAAATCTAGTAACTAAATGATATTATTTTGTTACTATATTAAATCATTCACAGTTACAAATATTTTGTTAGTATGTTAACAGAATTATTCACTATGTTATTCACTATTTTAGTGACTTTTAAAATTGCTCATAGATTATGATATTATTATTACTACTTTCTAATAAAGATTAAAATCACAAGTAAATCATAAAATAAATAAAAAGTTCAATTCTATAAAAGAAAGACTTGAAAGTATATAATAGCTAGAATAGGTTCAAATTTTCAGGTATAGTTATTTTAGAATTTGTAAACTCTCCTCAATCCCAAACCCTAAACTTTAAACATGTAACCATTAATCATAAATTCTAAGTCCTAAACTATAAACTCTTAAAACATAAACATCAATAATATACAAAATATAACATTTATACACATTTCCAAAATTTAAAGTATAATCAACTTTTAAATCCTAAACAAACATAAACTCTTAAAACATAAACATCAATAATATACAAAATATAACATTTATACACATTTCCAAAATTTAAAGTATAATCAACTTTTAAATCCTAAACAAACATAAACTCTAAGGAAAACTAATATATTATATATACATATAAATTTGAAAATCCAAGATTTATATAAAACAAAAAAAAAAGTCCAGAAGATATTCAAATCTGATCATTTCTAGATCCTCAATCCCAAAATCCAAAATGTTAACTTGAATTCAAAACTCTAAATTATGAACTATATTGCTTAAATTTATATTCAAACATAAAAAGTAAATTGAAAAAGAAAAACCAAAATACAACTATTCTCCAAATAAAATTTATTATAAGTGAGCCATGTCATCACATAACTTCTCGAAAAATGTTTAAAATATATAATTTGTGTACTATTAATTTACCATTCATTAAAAAGTTAATCTACTAAACAACCAAAATTAATAAACGTGTGTAACTGTATTCCTATTAGAATGCAGATAAAAACGAACTGGTGTTTCATTGGTTGATTAATAAAAATAAGGATCACATTATCATACTATCTACCGTTGATAAGAATGAATCTAACGGACAAAGATTAAATGATTTTTTTTTCTCTTCTCTTTCCTCTTGGGCTCCTCTTCCCCTCTTCCCCTCTTCGTCTCTTTCCTTCTTCTCTCCTTCAGATCTCAGTTTAATTTCTTCTTTTCTCAACACTTCAACAAACCATCTGACAGAAAAAACGATAGATATTGTCAAATCCCTTGATCTGTTGTGAATCACAAACAACGATGTCAGTGATTCCCACAGCCGGTGGAGGCTTAATTGTCACTACCACAGCGATTAACACCAGCGGGTCAAGTCCCTCCTTCGTCGGCTCAACCATTGTCGTCTATTTTGCATGCCCTCTAACTCATTCAGCCGCATTACCCTGCAACTGATTTTAGCATTGGCTTATAAATTAAGTTTTTCTTAGGTGTTAGGAAAAGTTGATGCTCTGAGGAAGAAGGTGTTATCAGTTGGAAAGGAACATGATTCTCTGTGTGCTAAGGTCAGACTCCTCATTTCAGTTAAAAGATACGCCTTTAGTGTGTTTTACACTTCTTCTAGTCTCAATCCTTCCTCTCGCTATCTCTTTCGTAACTTTCGTTGGTGAGTTTTGCTGAGAGTTTTTGTTTTTCTCTGCCCGTTGAAATGTATTAGTGTCTGTTTCATAATTGGTGGATTGCCTCGCAAATTTTTGTTGGTAGAACATTTAATTCTAGTTCATCTTGGAATGATCGCTACTCTTCTCCTTACTTTGTAATTTGTGACACTGAAGTCTCCTCTTTTTTTGTTTTTTGTGTAGATGAGATAACATCTATTGAATCTGTTCCTGACCTTCAGAAGCTAATGTATGTTGCTGTTGATGGGTATCCTTGTGTACGCCTACCCAGAAAGATTGGATGTTCAAGTAAGCTTCTTTTGGGCCTATCTTAGCTGCAATTGCTATTTGTCGTACGTTCTTCTAATTCTTATGTTTATAATTACTTAGATCCTGTATTGAAAAATATGGCGACTCCAATCATAAAATTAAAGGACGTTCAAATATTGGTTTAGCCACGCACGAAGTCACTTCTGTTTTTAGTGCATCAGGAATAAATGCATTATGTATTCACTAGAATCTTGTACTTCATAGAATTTTTATGCTTCTCTCTGTGCTAAGGTTAGACTTTTGAAGGATTTTTCATCTTATTCTATCATATATCACTTGAGAAAAAGTTAATTGAGATTTTTTGCCTTTTTCTTTTGTTTGCAAGCATTGTCTTAGCGAGAACTAGAGGACATAATGAACGAAGGTATGAAGAAGCTGGAGTTAGTTTTCCAGAAAGGAGGAAGAGCTGTTGATCACTGGCTATAAAATCTAGTATTCTAATTTTCATTTATCTTTAGTATTGTTAAAGTTTGTATTTATTAGGACTTGTGTTTTTATAAATTATGTTTGTATTTTTTTTTTGGGATGATTTTGTTTTGTTATGGATGTTTACTTCTACATTTGAATGTTTACTTCTACATTTGAATGTTTCCTTCTATTTTTAATTTTTTTTATAATAATATATAATAATTATAACTAATTAACAAAATTTAGTAATAGTTTGTCAATAAGATTTTTGCTAGTAACAAAACTATTGATTCTGGAAAAAAACTGTCACGGTTAAAATTATACAATTGTGACTATAATTCAGTCACAAACTGTGACATATTTGTAGCATTTTTTTCAAAGAACTTAAGTAGGAATAAAACCTGAATTTCTTTGCCTAAGAACTATCATGTGAATATGTTTGTACAAAACTCAAGAGGTTAGAATCACTTACTTGGTGGATTCATGTTGCAAGAAGATGAGTGAAGATGGTCTTCTAACTCTATGCATCTGAATACTATTTACCAAAGGATGGAGATTTGTGTAGAGAGTAGTGAGCAATTCCTTATGAGAGAAAGAGAGAGAGATCCAGAACCAAAAGAATCCAACCCCTCATTATCTCTTTATCTCCACCTTTATATATTATCTCACATTTAACCATACATGAGTTAGGGATCATAACCAAACCAGTAAACCGTAACTTAACCAGTCCTGTATTTTTGTCATCTAATTCAGTCCATCATAGAAAATAAATGACATCCAAATTAGTTTCTATGCATATAACCTCCATACTCATAAATTAATACCAAAGTTCAAATTATCAAACCAAATTTGATCACACCTTATTTTGAACAAAACAGCAAATGATAATGCTTAAACCATAATTACCACATTTGGTTCACACATCTCCAACAATCTTCCACTTGTGGACCTAAATGTGACCAAGTTTAATTATGGATTAATCAAAATGAACGTTCTTTATGATTATCATTGATATCCTGGCATTAATACAGTCTCGTCCCTTTTGTTATACAAATACATGACCAAAGTGGTGTAACTATTATAAGGCATAATTAGACCCCAATGATCACATGCACCAATATAACAAACGACATTAGACTAAGTATGGATGTATAGCATGGAAATTACACGCAAATGTGATCATCGTGTCTATTTCCAACTGGTCCTCCTAATCGAGATCAACCTTATGAACAAACAACACAGAGTGATGTTCCAAACACTGAACCGAATAGTGTTCGAACCTTAATACATTAACCGAATATGTATATATAACCAAAATAGAGCATTTCTTACACAAACTCCCACTAAACCGATATATCATCTAATCTCATATGAGCAACATGCTCCTTAAAGACTTTAGGTGGAACACCTTTAGTCAGCGGATCCGCTATCATGGAGTTTGTACCTATATGCTCAACTGAAATTACATCACTATGGATCCTTTAACGCACAACCTGATACTTTATGTCTATATACTTTGACTTAGTTGTGCTTTTGTTGTTGTTCGAATATAACACTGCTGAACGATTGTCACAATATATTTTCAAGGGTCTCTCAACACCCGGAACTATATGCAGACTTGTGACAAAGTTCCGCAGCCAAATCGCCTGATTGGATGCCTCATAACATGCTATGTATTATGCTTCCATAGTGGACGAAGCCACAAGCTTTTGCTTGGCACTTCTCCATGTTATGGCTCCTCCGGCAAGCAGAAATACATTTCCCAAAGTGGACGAAGACTATCAAGGCATTCAGCATAATCAGAATCAGAATAGCCAGTGATCTCGAGCTGGCTACCTCGTCTATAGACAAGCATGAGATTCTTAGTTTTCTGCAGATATCGCATCACCCGCTTGACTGCTTTCCAATGGTCGATCCCCGGGTCACTCAAATATCTTCCTAACATACCAACAACAAATGCCAAGTCTGGACGTGTGCACACTTGAGCATACATCAGACTTCCAATCGTTGAAGCATAAGGAATTTTCTGCATTTCCTCAGTTTCTAACTCGGTCTTAGGACATTTTTTTAGACTGAACTTATCAACTTAAGAAATTGGGGTATCTGTCGATTTACAATTCTTCGTGCCAAAACGATCCAATACCTTATCGATGTAGCTCTTTTGCGATAAACCTAATATTCCCCGAGGACGGTCTCGGTGTATTTTTATACCTAAAACAAAAGAGGCTTCACCAAGATCTTTCATTTCGAATTGCTCTGATAAAAATTTCTTGGTGTCGTGCAACAAGTCTACATCGTTGGTGGCAATCAGAATGTCATCAACATACAGGAGCAAGATAAAAAATCTTATCCCACTGATCTTATGGTATACACAATCCTCTACTTTATTAACTTCAAAACCAAATGAAGTGATTACTTGATGGAACTTGTGATACCATTGATGAGACGCTTGCTTTAAGCCATAGATGAATTTCTTTAATTTACATACAATTTTCTTTGGGTCACCGACCACAAAATTTTCCAGCTGTTGCATGTAAATAGTTTCTTCATTGTCACCATTGAGAAACGCTGTCTTTACATCCATCTGATGGAGCTCTAAATCTAAATGAGCTGTTAGTGCCATTATTATCCTCAATGAGTCTTTCGATGAAACCGGAGAGAAAGTCGCTTTGTAATCAATACCTTCCTTTTGAGTAAATCCTTTAGCGACAAGTCGTGCTTTATATCTTTCCACGTTACCATTTGCATCCCGTTTGATTTTAAAAATCCATTTACAACTAATGGGTTTTGCACCTTCTGCTAACTGGACAAGATCCCAAACGCCGTTATCCATCATGGATTTAATCTCTTCCATCATGGCATCAATCCACTTTTGAAAGTCAACACTTTGGATAGCTTGACAAACACTTAGTGGTTCATCTGTCAACTCAATGTTATCCTCAAGTTCCTGAAGAAAGACCATATAATCATCTGAAATGCCACTTTTTCTTTCTCTAGTGGATCTTCTTAATGGCACCGAAATTTGAGATTCCTCAGGGAACTGTTCTTGAGGCTGAATCACTTATTCCTCATGAAAATTAGGAATCCCATCTTCATTAGCAGTTGAGTCAATATTTATCATATCAACTCCACCGGCAATGGGAGGAATCAAAACCACTTTATTTTGGCATCCTGATTTTTGTTTCTCTTCTTCCTCAACGAAAAGATCCTTATTTCCTTTTTCCTTTTCACTAGATTCAATATCCTCAAAGAACTTTGATGTTCCAGTCTCAAATAGCGTCCGTCTAGTTGGATCATAAAACTTATACCCCTTAGATTTCTCAGCATAACCAACAAAGTAACAACTAACCGTCCCGGGATCCAGTTTTCCTTCATCTGGATTATATTGTCTAGCTTCCGCTGGACAACCCCATACGTGCAAATGCCTCAAGCTTGGACGTTTTCCTGTCCATAACTCAAAAGGCATTTTAGTTGTTGATTTAGTTGGTACTCTGTTTAGGATATAAGCCGATGTTTTGATTGCTTCACCCCATAAGGATCTTCGGAGAGCAGAGAACTGTATCATGCTTCTCACCATGTCCTGGAGTGTTTGGTTTCGTCTCTCCGCAACACCATTCATACTTGGAGTACCTGGCATCGTATATTTCTGGATGATTCCACACTCTTCAAGGTAACGAGCAAACGGTCCTGGACGTTGTTCACCTGATTTGTCATATCGACCGTAGTATTCACCACCACGATCAGATTTGACAGCCTTATCGTGTTTACCTAATTGAAGTTCAACTTCAGTCTTAAACACTTTGAAAACATCCAAAACCTGTGACTTCTCGTATAACAGGTAAAAATAACCATATTGACTATAATCGTCTATGAATGATACAAAATAGCGTTATCTATTCCATGATGCTGTAGGGAATGGTCCACACACATCTGTATGTATCAATTCTAAGACACCTGAAGTTCGATATGTATCTTTTCTTCTTTGGTTTGTTTGTTTTCCCTTGATACAATTTACGCATTGGTTAATATCCGAACAATCAAGGGTTTCCAAAATTCCTTATGAAACAAGACGCTTAATTCTCTTTTCAGAGATATGGCCCAAACGCTTATGCCATAGAGCAGCGGAAGTCTCGTCTGTTAATTTGCGTTTCGTACCTCGATTGTCAATGTGAAAATTTGTAGGATAGGAAGCAATAGAATCTAGTATATAAAGATTATCAACACATGTTAAACGACCAGTGCCTATTATATCCGAATGATTTGAAAGGGTAACTTTATTGTTTCCAAAACTACAAGAGTATCCTAACTTGTCCAACGTGGATACTGATATAAGGTTACGTCTAAAAGACGGTACAAAAAAAACCCCTTCCAAATCCAAAAAACAGCCAGTCTTTAACAAGATTCTAAAACTTCCTCTTGCTTCCACCTTAACTCCATTACCATTACCAACATAAATCAGCTTCTCATCTTCATTTGGTTTCCGGTAATGGAGGCAACCCTGCATTCACACACTTATGTGAGTTGTAGCACCTGAATCAACCCACCAAGTATTCTTAGGTACAGAAACTAAATTAACTTCAGAACAAACCAAAGCAGAAGTCATACCCTTCTTAACACGCCAAGCGTGATATTTGGTACAAGCCCTCTTTATGTGACCTTGATTGTGACAAAAGAAGCATTTTTTACTTTTGGCATCACCTAATGCGTGTTTCTTTTGCCCTAATTCAGATCCTGGATCAGCGACTCTTTTCCTCATCCTAGACTTAGGTGATTTTCCCTTTGAGGTGGTGGCAACAAGAGCACTTTCTGTCTTTTCTTTCTTCAGCCTATCTTCTTCCTGAACACAGTGAGCTATAAGCTCATTTAAGCTCCACTTGTCCTTTTGACAGTTATAGCTCACTTTAAAATGAGCAAAATATGCAGGAAGAGATATCAGAACTAAGCACACGAGGACATCATCAGCCAAATGAAGTCCAAGTGCCTTTAGCTTAGAAGCTGAATTAGACATTTTCAAAATGTACTCTCGTATATTTCTTGTGCCACAAGATCCGCCAAAAGCGTAATCGTTTCAGCTTTGTCATTCTTGGCAAAGCTCTTCTCCAAAGAAACAAGGTAATCCTTAGCCAGAACCAACTCATCGGACACATAACCCCTAAAGAACGATGGAATAGAATTCTTGATAAACATAAGACACGTGCGGTTTGAGCTCTCCCAACGTTCAAGTTTACTGTTGTCCTGATCAGTATTCGAATCAGTTATTGTGGGACGATCCTCCCTGAACGCAAGGTTATGGCCCATTAACGCAAGGGCTATCATCAAGCTATCTTTCCATTCCGAGTAGTTAGATCCATTTAGAATTGTAACATACGGCAAGTGGGAAGATATATTCGATGCATTCTGCATAACTGAAAATTAAAGAAAAATAAACCGTGTTAACTTCATCACAGTATCATAATCGAATGCAGAAAATAAAATTTTCTTAACAAGGCATCAGTGCAACATCATTTTCAATGTCTTTGGACACTCATCATGACTTGCAATAGACGACTCAATGCAATAAAAAACAAATGATAATCAAACCTGTCATACAATTGATTATCCTTTAGGATAATCATTGTATACATGGCACCTAATGAATTGTCATTCATTTATCATTGCTCCCATAAATTTAATTTTGCCAAATGATGAATGTCCTTTGGGCTTATCATCACCCGTATAAATTAAACTTATGACCTTCAATTGATTTAATTCATTGATGAAATTATTTCAAGAGAGCCCACTTTGGTAGGATATTGAAAATAATTAACAACTTAAATCAATGAAGATCATTCGATTAATTATTTTCTTTAATTTAAACCTTATTTGTGATAATACTTTAATCAACACAAAAATTGTGTTTCATATCACAAAGCTAAACCTTATTTTCGGAGTCAGAAGTGATTACTATAAACTTTCACCAATTTTATACAGAAAGATAAGTTAGCACAAATTGCTTAAGAGTTAGGAGAATTCTTGGGCGACCAGAGATCAATCCCACATGTAACCACTTTATTTTTCTATTTAAAGAAATTGAAGATGAACCTATAAAATAAACAAGTCTTTATATTTAAATTCTTATAATAAATAGACCCAAAAAAATTTATATAAGTAAACGGCTCATTACCGAATGGCCCAAAAGACTTGTATTTAATAAACAAATGAAAACAAATAATAAATAAATGACATGTGTCCATGTGTCTTAACCAAATGACACATGACCACCAAGTGTCTTAACTAAATGACAAATGGCTCATGCAAAACTTAATATTTATTTATTTATTTTCTTAAATTCATTTTCACTTAATTACTAAAATGCCATTGTCTTCAACATTTGGCCAAAACACCATTTTATGGTAAAACATGGTTTCTTATGATTATAAATCCGAAAAACATGCATAATAAACTTTATAAATCATGATATTTAAATACTTTAAATCAAAATCATGAGTTTCATGCATGTTTTATAAAATCTCAAAACTTTAAAACCAAGAAATTGGTGTAAAGTAACCAAATCACACCAATCTTGAAAACCCAGAAAAATACAAACATATCCACATAATAGGATGGCTCTGATACTAATTGAAAGAACTTAAGTAGGAATAAAATCTGAATTCCTTTGCCCAAGAAATATCATGTGAATATGTTTGTACAAAACTCAAGAGGTTAGAATCACTTACTTGGTGGATTCATCTTGCAAGAAGATGAGTGGAGATGGTCTTCTAACTCTATGTATCTAATTATTTTTTACTAAAGGATGGAGATTTGTGTAGAGAGTAGTGAGAAATTCCTTATGAGAGAAAGAGAGAGAGATCCAGAACCAAAAGAATCCCACCCCTCATTATCTCTTTCTCTCCACCTTTATATATTGTCTCACATTTAACCATACATGAGTTAGGGACCCTAACCAAACCAGTAAACCGTAACTTAACCGGTCTTGTATTTTTGTCATCTAATTCAGTCCATCATAGAATATAAATGACATCCAAATTAGTTTTTATGCATATAACCTCCATACTCATAAATTAATACCAAAGTTCAAATTATCAAACCAAATTTGATCACACCTTATTTTGAACAAAACCGTAAATGATAATCTTAATTTAAACCATAATTACCACATTTGGTTCACACATCTCCAACATTTTTGTCACAATTTTGTATTATGTAGGTGACTAAAATATGGTAATAATATGTGACAAATATGTGACATTTTTTGTTACAATTTGTGACCTATTTGTAACTATTATACGTCACGAATTGTGTCATTTTTGTATAGTTAAATTGCGTCACAAATTGTGACATCAATTGTTACTATAATTGATGGTCACAAAATTTTGTTATGTTTTGAGACTAAAATAGGTTTGTGACCATTATTTTGTGACGTTTTACATTTCGTATCAATTTCGTCACAATAGCTTTGTTGTGATCAAATATGGAGATATTGTGACAAAAAAAATAGTAACAATAGACAGTTTTTTTGGTAGTGAAGATATTCTATTTTACTGTAAATTATAGATGTACATTACGAAAATATATATAGAAAAAAAAAAAGAAATTCAATAAATAGTCACTTTAATATAACACAATAGCAGTAAATTTTTGTTACTTGGTTAGTTCGATTCGATTTCTCTGAATTATGTTTTAGTCAACTATGCCAAATTTTAAAATAAAATTATGAGCCCAATTGGTGTTCAAATCTTGCTTTCAAACTATATGCCCAATTCAAAAGGTAAAATTTAAACCATTCCAACAATTTACGGTTTTCAACTTTTAACAAGTCCTATGAAATATCAAAGTTATGAACTAGTAGTAGCGGTGGCTGCTTGTGGTGTGAACAAGGAGACACACGTGGAGAAAGAACAAGATGCGATGGCCGCTTGTGGTGTGACCAAGGAGAGTCAAACGTGGAGAAAGAATAAAGACAAACCAATGAAAAAGAACAAACCCATAAAAACTGTTTGGTTTAGAGGAGCCGAACCGAACCGAACCGAAATCATTTTGCAAAGTCACCGTTAGGATTGGTTTTGATTTGGGTTTAATCTGTGGGTTTCAATTAATGGCCATCTAGGGTTTGTGAACAAGAGGGTGAATAAGTGGAGACTGATATTACGTGTTTTTAACGTATTTTGATTCGTTTTTAGTATTCGGTTTGAGTTTTGATTTGCATCTTTCGTTAGTTTTTCGAGTCTTTTCTTTTGTTTTGAGTCTTTTACAGATTTTATGGAGTTCCGAAGGAGTTTGGCGTTTACGGACATGTTCGAGTCAAATTAAGACGGAAAAACGAGAAAAGGACCAAACACAAGAGAGCTAAGCAAAGGAACGACCGTTCCTTTCCATGGAACGACCATGGAGAACGATCGTTCCCTCCAAGGAACGGTAGTTCCCTCACTCACCAACCCTGCCGACAACAATAGGAGATCGACCGTTCTCTCCTATGCAGGTCGTTCCCAACCTCACCAACTCTGCCGACAAAATACCACGGAACGATAGTTCTACACAGCCGAACGATCGTTCCCCTCTCACGCATCTCACCTACTTCGATCGACCATTGGGAACGATCGTTCTACACCAAGAACGACCGTTCCCCGCTTCACCTACTCCCCTTCACCTTGGCCTATATAATGGACTCACAACATCACTCTCAAAACGCACCTTCTTCTTCCTCCTCTCTTCTCTAGCTTCAAAGCATAGCTTCTTCTTCAGTTTTAAGTTTTATGTTTATGTTTTTATTAAGTTTTATTTAGTTTCTTTTAAGCTTTATACATTTATGCTTTAATTAAGTTTTACTTTCAGTTCTTATATTTATGCTTTACTTTCAGTTCTTATATTTATGCTTTACTTTCAGTCTTTATATTTATGCTTTACTTTCAGTCTTTATATTTATGCTTTACTTTCAGTCTTTATGTTTATGCTTTAATTAAGTTCTTATAAGTTTATATTCAGCTTTCATTATCTATTCAAGCTTTTATGATGAACTTTATAATCTCTTTGTTTTCTTCTTTAATCATGTCTGAGTAGACCTCTTAGTTAGGTTAAGGTTTGTCAAAGGAATTCATGAGCTTTAGGGTTAAACACAAATAGGCTATTCAAATCAATATCTTCACCCTTGTTGTTCTTAATGCTTAGATCGAATTGATCACTTGATCTTATGAAATTTGGTTTAACTTAGACAGCGAGAGTTGCTAGGTTGCTAGAAAGAACATTGGTGAGCAATTTAACCATTACCTGCGAGAGTAGATGTATTGAGAATTGTGAACATATTAAACCTATCATTAATGCTTGTCTACGATTTCTAGTACCAGCGAGAGTTAGGATTTCTAGGTTGATAGACAAAGATATTGGTACCACGAGAGTGGATTGATATTATCTTAGTGTTTAAGTTCTAGATTTATGCTTAATCATTGCCTGAATAGTTGTTTGATCCGTTGCTCTGAATCTCCTGCGATATTCCTTGACCTAACGCTTGTTTAATATTATCTTACAACCGATTTCGCTTTCATTACTTACTATTTACAAAAACCAAAAACATATTGAATTGTCTTAGCTTTTGATTTAGCTCAATATATCAAAGTGTGAAAACTGGTCTTCGTGGGATCGACCCCTAAATACTACTTCGTATGCTGTGCACTTGCAGTAGGAAATAAGGGTTTAAAACTCGTGTATCAAGTTTTTGGCGCCGTTGCCGGGGACCAAATGTTCACCTTTGGTTTACAGCTGAATTATTAGTCTAAAGACACTAACTTTTACTAACTTTGATGGCCATGGACTACAATGATTGGCCACAAGAAGAGGAGGACACATTTGAAGAATACATTCAAGATGAGTCTTTTAATGAGAACATACTTACGCCAGAACAAAGAGTGGAGTTGGATAAGCTTTGCGTGGAAAATACAATGCTGACAAGGAGTGACCTAGCAATAATGATCCGGTTGAACCTCATGTCACATCGGGCAGTACTAGAAGGAAGAGAGCTTACGTTTGATAAGATAATGGTAGCCAACTCACTTAAGGAGGTAATATATTGGGTTCCACCATCCCAATTACAAGGTACATCCGATTTAACCTTTGAATTTCAAGATTTTGAGGATAGTCACATGCCTTCTATTGAAGATATAGCTTATGATTCACCTTCCTCCACACTCATTGATGAATGCTATGATTTGATATGTGAGACTCAAAGACTAGATGCTTTAAGAGTAGAAAAATTTGCTAGAGATTATCATGAAATATGTTTTGATACTAGTTATCTTTGTGCTTTGAATGATCATAATCTCGAGCTTAACTCTTTAATGCTAGAGGAATCTAGATCGCTTCTTGAAAAATCTGACCTAGGGGATGAATTTGATTTAGATAAGATCTTGGATGAGATAGAGAACCCTAATGTTGAGAATGATGATGAGAATGAGAATTTGGTATTTTATAAGATTGATGGAGATAAAGTTGACTATTTTGTGACAAACTCGTTTGAAGCTAAAGTTGATTATATCTTTCCATCAAATGCATTTGATTCTCAACAACATCTCACTGTCAAGGAATATTTTAAGATACACGCTACATTTGTAGTAAACTTCCTTGATAAGAATATTGTCTATTTCCTTTGGACAATTGTATACCTTTTTGCGCACTTTGTTTCTTGTCCCAATAAGAGAAGGACCAAAGGTGCACTGGCACAGCCTTTTGATTCTCATGATTAGCACTTGTGCTCAGAAGTCAAGCTAACGACTTAAACCAAGCGCTTGGTGGGAGGCAACCCACTGGTAAGTGTTTTTCTTTTATTTTCTTTTACTATTGATATTTGGTTTTGTTTTTATTTGTTTCAGTTAAAAAAATAAAAAATAATAAAAAAAAAATAAAAAAGAAAAAAAAAATATAGAAGGGGGTGCACGTCTTCAGGTAAGTTTACTTATCCCTACACCACTGTCAAATCCATTTAGGACATTTTTTTTATTTATGAGTTTGCGGGTTTCTCTTTCAGTTTTATTTTAACCGGGACGGTTAAAAACAAGTCTGGGGGAGGGATTCATTTGTGTACTAACAGTGTGTTTTTATGAATGTTTATTTCTTATGTTTTATTTTGGTCTGTTTTTATAAAAAAAAAATAATAATAAATAAATATTTTGTTGTGTTTATAAAAAAAAAAAAAAAAAAAAATTCGAGTCAAAACAGTGTGTGATTTTGTTAAAACTTTTTGGAATTGCAACATGTTCGATGTCATTGCCTTACGACTACTTAGCATTGTTTGAGGATAGTTTGGAAACGCAGAAAAATCCATAACTTGATCATTTAGTGAATTTCTCAAATCATCTGAACTTAATCGAATTATCGGAACTTAATATGGACTTAATTTATCTCACTTAGGGGGTTGATAATCATGTATTGGATTTTACATTTGGAGTTTTCTTTGCATCAATTTTTACCAATCTTTGCTAACTCCAAATGGCTAGACTTATCCTTAGTCTAGTACTACACCCTTACCATTTCCATGTTGAAACCCACTTTTCTTCGTTTACTATCATTGCATTCATGTGCAAAAACTATGGAGTATACGGACCGACACAACTTTTCTTTAGGACTGTGTCTAGATAGGTGGTCTATTTCTGATTAAACTCATGGGATGTGTTTAGAAATGTGATCTCTCTCTTTGAATATATTCATTGAAAATTTTCGTTTCAAAAGAGGGTGAACTTTTAAAAAGGGTAGAAGATTTTATTCACATTCAAGAAATAAGCTTACATCGTTAATATTCTTTTGATACAGATCTTAGAGACTAACCGGTTCCATTTTCCGATATATTAAAAAAAAAAAAAAAAAAAAAAACATAAAAAGAAAGAAAAAGAAAGAAAAAAGAAGAATAAAAATTATTTGCATTACAGAAAAGAAAACGGAAGGAACCGGGAAAGTCTAGGTAATATCGTTAAATTTCATAAAATGTTAAAAGAAATTAATCATGTTCTTGATTTGTGACTTATTAAAAAAAGGTAGAAGGATTAGAGTTAAGGAGAGTTGTGTACCTCCTAATTGGTCTGTGTCTCACGGTGATTTTGCATAATGATTTGCATCTGTTTATACTGCTAAAAGAAACCGAAACACTTGAGCCACCAAATACCAACCTTGATACCTGGACCATAACGTGTTAGATATTCCCTTTGTGAGAGTACACGCATTTGATAATGAATGTTAAATATTGAGTTCTGCTTGATCATGAGATTTCACTCATTTACTACGGTTATGGAGAAGTACAATGAAGTACGGTTTGATCTGAACTTTGCGAATGCAGTTTACGGGCAATTGACTTAGAGTATGGTCCTATAAGTTTTACCAGTTTCACACGTTTTTCTAACCTCTCCTCTTTGTAAAATATCTGGTTTTGCTTGGGGACAAGCAAAGGTTTTAGTTGGGGGGAGTTGATATTACGTGTTTTTAACGTATTTTGATTCGTTTTTAGTATTCGGTTTGAGTTTTGATTTGCATCTTTCGTTAGTTTTTCGAGTCTTTTCTTTTGTTTTGAGTCTTTTACAGATTTTATGGAGTTCCGAAGGAGTTTGGCGTTTACGGACATGTTCGAGTCAAGTTAAGACGGAAAAACGAGAAAAGGACCAAACACAAGAGAGCTAAGCAAAGGAACGACCGTTCCTTTCCATGGAACGACCATGGAGAACGATCGTTCCTGAAGGGAATGTCCTGAAATCAGACTTGTATTTACTCTAGTAGAGTCGTGATGTCGAGATAAGACAATCATATGATATTGGACGGTTATAATGTTTTGCTAGAAGCCGCTTATAACTTATGAGTTATGAACTCATTACCATTATCATATGATCCTATAGGGTCACACACCTAAGAAAACTGGATAATATAAATTGGGTTTTGATCATTAGAGTAATGATTATGATCAACGTATATAAGATATACGTCGATATCGTTTTTCTATGAGGGTGTCGATCGACACTAATAGTGGGTGTCGATCGACACCTGTCGGCATCGTCTTATCGATGTTTGACTTTCTGTGAGGGTGTCGATCGACACCAATGGTGGGTGTCGATCGACACCTGTCGGCAAGTCCAGCCTATATATATGATATGAGGGCTCGAGCTCAAAAAATAGAAAACAGAAAAGAAAACAAGAAGAAGCTCTTGGTTGCCACAAAACACAGAAAAAAAAATCTCAGAGAAACGTTTGAGAAAACCCAAACGCGAATCGTTCGCGAAGGCACTAGCATCCCGTCGTCCAGTTTGTGTGCGTGTGGACTTCTGTAGAGGCGCAGCACTTGAGGCGTTTCCTTATCTCGATTACCTGTTCTTCTTCCGCTGCAAATCTCCAGGTATGTTCGAGATTCATCAAAGATTCGATTAACACAAGATCCGTGGGTTAGGATGTTGTTAGGGCTGTTTTAATTGGATTAAAACCTGAACAGATCCCTTCAGTGGTATCAGAGCGGTGTGTTTTTATTGAATCTGTCGATATTTTGCTTAATCCACCTGTTAAAAATCGTTTTTGACGAAGAACGCCGTTCTGGGTTCTTCGGTGTCGACCGACACCAATCCGGTGTCGATCGACACCAATTAGGTTTTCTGAGAGAAGGGTGTCAATCGACTTGGTGTCGATCGACATCACTCTCCGGTGACGACCGACACTAATGTAGTGTCGATCGACACCAATAAGGTGGTGACGACCGACACTAATGTAGTGTCGATCGACACCATTCGGTGACGACCGACACTAAGGTAGTGTCGATCGACACCATTCGGTGACGACCGACATTAAGGTAGTGTCGATCGACACCAGTTCAGAACTCGCGTTCCTAACTTGTTTAACTTGAGAAATTTTACAAGTATAGAACGAGTTAAAAATCTGGAATATATAAGTCATATAAACTAGATTAATGTTCCGTTCCTCAAACCTAATATTAAGCTTTTAATATCTTCCCAATCTTGTCAACTGTCAAGACTCGTTTCATTGTGTGATGGGTCTGCCAAAGCAGGGTGTCCGCAATTACATGAGTGAGGCAGGTTGTAATCGTTACTACGGACTTAAAAGATTGGTTTGCTTAACTGGGCTATCAAAATAGTTTTGGGCTCAGAGATATAGGATCGGATTTGATATAAGATATTAATCCGAGACAAGAATTATATATGATATAATTAGCAAAGTGTTGCTTACCTATATAGCTAAAGTTTGGGCGATGGGCCAAAGCTCACTCAAATTTTTGTAAAATATGGATCTTGGATCATATATTCATGAGGAAAAGGAAAATTGTTTTGAATATAATGTGAGTTTCTTAATTGTTAAGATTTCTCATTTCTTGAACATCGAAACTAAACTCTCATTTTGTGTTTTTCAGCTATGGCTAGCTCCCCTCACAGAAACACATTCTCGCTTCGATCCGTCCTTGAGAAGGACAAGCTTAATGGATCGAACTTCCTTGAATGGTATCGGAACTTGAGAATTGTTCTCAAGCAGGAGAAAAAGGAATATGTCCTTGAGAAGGTTCTCCCTGAGAAACCAAAATCCAATGCCGGACACGCTGAAAGGAATGCTTGGGAGAAGCATTCCAATGATGAGGTCGATGTGAGTTGTCTCATGCTGGCTACCATGAACTCGGACTTGCAGAAGCAATACACGAGAACGTGGCGTCACCTGTTGAGATGATCACTAGCCTGAAAGGGATGTTTCAGGAGCAAGCACGAACTGAGAGATACCAGACGGTTAAGTCTCTCATTGAGTGCAAGCTACCAAAGGATGGTCCAGTTAGCCCACATGTCATTAAGATGATGGGTTATATTGATAACTTGGCAAAACTGGATTGTCCCCTTAGCCAAGAGTTGGCTACGGACATCATTTTGCAGTCGTTGCCGTCAAGCTTTGATCAGTTTATCATGAACTATAACATGAACAACATGACAAAGACTTTGACGGAACTGCATGGCATGCTCAAGACAGCTGAGCCAAACATCAAAAAGGGCACCCCTAATGTACTTTTGGTGCAAGGGGGTAAAAAGTTTAAGAAACATGCTAAGGGTAAAGGAAAAGCTAAGGCATTCCAGATTGAGAATCAGGATAAGCCTGAGGCTTCTTCCAAACCCAAACGCGGCCCTACTGATGCTGATAAATGCCATTACTGCAACAAGTCTGGGCATTGGAAGAGAAATTGCAAAGAGTATCTGGCAGATCTAAAGAACTCGAAGAAGACGTATGAGACGACTTCTTCAGGTATCTATGTTATAGAAGTAAATGTTACTACTTCAGGTTCTAAGTCTTGGGTATTAGATACCGGCTGTGGCGCTCATATTTGTACAAATATGCAGGGTCTAAGCAATAGTAGAACGCTGGAGAAGGGACAAGTGGACCTGCGTGTTGGGAATGGAGCAAGAGTTGCTGCATTGGCCGTAGGAACTTATCATTTGTCTTTGCCGTCAGGCTTGGTTTTAGAATTGAATAATTGCTACTATGTACCTGCTATAAGCAGAAACATCATTTCTATTCCTGTTTTGGATTTAGAAGACTTTCATTTTTCGATTAAAAACAAGTGTTGTTCTTTTGATCGTAATGAAATGTTTTATGGTAGCGCTCCATTAGAGAATGGACTTTATATTCTTAACCAATCTTTGCCTGTCTATAACATAAGTACCAAACGGTTAAGAACCAATGACTCGAACCCTACGTTTCTCTGGCATTGTCGTTTGGGCCACATCAATGAGAAAAGGATTCAAAAGCTTCATAATGATGGACTTTTGGACTCATTTGATTTTGAATCATTTGAGAAGTGTGAATCCTGCTTATTGGGCAAAATGACAAAGGCCCCTTTCAACAAATTTAATGAAAGGGCCGGTGACCTATGGGACTAATACATACCGATGTATGTGGTCCAATGAGTATTAGTGCTAGAGGAAACTTTCAGTACTTCATCACGTTTACTGATGACTTCAGTAGATATGGTTATGTCTATTTAATGAGACATAAATCGGAATCCTTTGAAAAGTTCAAGGAGTTCCAAAATGAAGTACAGAACCAACTTGGCAAAAGTATCAAAGCTCTTCGATCAGATCGTGGAGGTGAGTACTTAAGCCAAGAGTTCAGTGATCATCTGAGTAATTGTGGAATTGTTTCACAACTCACTCCTCCTGGAACACCTCAGTGGAATGGTGTATCTGAAAGGAGGAATCGGACTTTATTAGATATGGTTCGATCGATGATGAGTCAAGTAGATCTTCCATTATCCTTTTGGGGATACGCTCTAGAGACGTCTGCGTTTACGCTAAACAGAGTTCCATCAAAATCAGTCGAGAAGACACCATATGAGATGTGGACTGGAAAAGTTCCAAGTTTGTCTTTTCTAAAAATTTGGGGTTGTGAAGCTTATGTCAAGCGGTTGATATCTGATAAGCTTGAACCAAATCTGATAAGTGCTACTTCGTTGGTTATCCTAAGGAAACCAAGGCTTACTACTTTTACAACCGTTCTGAGAACAAAGTGTTTGTTGCTAAGAACTGTGTTTTTCTTGAGAGAGAATTTCTTTCCAAGAAGAACAGTGGGAGTAAAGTACAACTCGAAGAAGTTCGAGAATCACAGGAGCCTGCTCAACCTGTCGAGGAAGAGCAGCGACTGGATCTACAAAGAGTTGTAGAGTCCGAACCTGTGATGCCAGAAGTTCGCAGATCCGAAAGGATTCGTCAAGAGCCCGAGAGATATGGATTTCTTGTGACCAATTGTCATGATCTCTTGATCATTGACAGTGACGAACCTGCGACTTTCGAAGAAGCAATGATGGGCCCTGACTCCGAAAAGTGGTTTTAAGCGCTGCTGAATCCGAAATCGGTTCCATGTCACAAAACCAAGTATGGACTTTGGGTGATTTACCTGATGGTGTAAAAGCCATTGAGTGTAAATGGGTCTTCAAGAAGAAGATCGATGTGGATGGAAACGTTCAGATTTACAAAGCTAGGTTGGTGGCAAAAGGTTTCAAACAAGTTCAAGGTGTTGACTATGATGAAACCTATTCCCCAGTCGCTATGCTTAAATCTATTCGGATTCTCCTAGCAACAGCCGCTCATTATGATTATGAGATTTGGCAAATGGATGTGAAAACAGCTTTCCTTAACGGGATTCTGGAGGAGGATGTGTACATGACACACCACCGGGTTTCATTGATCCTAATGCTGCTGGGAAAGTATGCAAGCTTCATAAATCCATTTATGGATTGAAGCAAGCATCTCGGAGTTGGAACCTACGTTTTGATGAAGCAGTTAAAAAGTTTAACTTCATCAGAAACGAAGAGGAACCTTGCGTTTACAAGAAGACTAGTGGGAGCGCAGTTGCATTTCTCGTATTGTATGTAGACGACATACTTCTCATAGGAGATGATATTCCGTTACTTCAGTCAGTAAAGGACTGGCTAGGAAGTTGTTTCTCGATGAAAGACATGGGTGAATCCGCCTATATTCTTGGAATAAGGATCTATAGAGATAGATCAAAGAGGCAGATTGAACTGTGCCAGGACACTTATATTGATAAGGTTCTACACAGGTTCAACATGCATGATTCCAAGAAGGGCTTGCTTCCGATGTCTCATGGCATTACTCTCAGCAAGACGCAGAGTCCTTCGACACCTGCTGAGCGAGAGCGCATGAGTAGGATTCATTTTGCTTCTGCAGTAGGATCTATTATGTATGCCATGCTTTGTACTCGTCCAGATGTTGCTTGTGCTTTAAGCATGACGAGTCGATACCAATCAGATCCCGGTGAGAGTCACTGGACTGCCGTCAAGACAATCCTGAAGTATTTGAGAAATACCAAGGATAAGTTCTTAGTGTACGGAGGAAGTGATGAGCTTGTAGTGAGCGGTTATACGGACGCCAGCTTTCAGACAGATAGAGACGATTTCCGATCTCAGTCTGGTTACGTCTTCTGTCTGAATGGAGGTGCAGTTAGTTGGAAGAGTTCCAAGCAGAGCACCGTGGCGGACTCAACGACCGAGGCTGAATACATCGCTGCTTCTGAAGCGGCGAAGGAGGCTGTTTGGATTAGAAAGTTCATTACTGAGCTTGGTGTAATTCCTAGCATTTCTGAGCCTGTGGCATTGTTTTGTGACAACAATGGAGCTATAGCTCAGGCTAAGGAGCCCAGATCACATCAGAAATCCAAACACATTGAGAGGAGATATCATCTGATTCGTGATATCATTGAGAGAGGTGACGTCAAGATCAGCAGAGTTCCGACAGACGAGAACGTTGCTGACCCGTTGACTAAACCACTCCCACGACCGAAGCATGAGAGTCATGCAGCTGCTATAGGCATTAGATTCCTTAAGCAGTAATCTTGTTTTAGTGGGAGTTATCATATTTATGTTTTGATGTTCATGTAAACATACATTTGGTTATGTTTTATTTAATGAAATTGTTTCAGTATTATTTAATGGTGTTAATAAATAATTGTCCAAAAGTAATTTATGGCATTCTTATAGATCATCAAATACGTGATTTGATCATGAAACTCTATAAGTGATAGATGACATAAATTATTAGTGTCCATAGTCGAGGTTATCAAAGTTGGACATTGATAACCGCGCGAGACTAGTATGTGAGGTGACTGATGACTAAGTTTCATGGAGTCATTAATAGGAGTATTAAAGTCAATCACATAAATATGTGTTAGAGAACACATGATCGGACATGACCCGCTAATGAGAACTCTACAAGATTGTTATATGAGTGTCATAAGAGTTTCTCATTACGACTATAGAGTATAGTCCTTTGACCTGAGTTCATCATGTTTTCTTACATATGAATTGGTATGCTTTGACTCTGTCAAACGTCAGCCGTAACTGGTGGCTATAAAGGCATTGATTGGGCATATTATGAAGTATATAAGGATCAGGGATGGAACAAGATGGAATTTGTCCCTCCCATATAACGGGAGATAAATATCTCAGGGCCTATCGAAGATTGATACTGGAAATGCGTGGCCGCGCTCAAACGGATTGAATGTCAATCGTTTGTCTTTTATCAGTATAAATCGGAGTTCGATAAACATGGTTTGGTTGATTAAGGATGACACGAGTTCTTGCCTTATGCCAGATCGAGATATAGAGACAAAGGGATTATGGGAATAGTTGATTCCAGTACAAGTGGGAGATTGAAGGGAATGTCCTGAAATCAGACTTGTATTTACTCTAGTAGAGTCGTGATGTCGAGATAAGACAATCATATGATATTGGACGGTTATAATGTTTTGCTAGAAGCCGCTTATAACTTATGAGTTATGAACTCATTACCATTATCATATGATCCTATAGGGTCACACACCTAAGCAAACTGGATAATATAAATTGGGTTTTGATCATTAGAGTAATGATTATGATCAACGTATATAAGATATACGTCGATATCGTTTTTCTATGAGGGTGTCGATCGACACTAATAGTGGGTGTCGATCGACACCTGTCGGCATCGTCTTATCGATGTTTGACTTTCTGTGAGGGTGTCGATCGACACCAATGGTGGGTGTCGATCGACACCTGTCGGCAAGTCCAGCCTATATATATGATATGAGGGCTCGAGCTCAAAAAATAGAAAACAGAAAAGAAAACCAAGAAGAAGCTCTTGGTTGCCACAAAACACAGAAAAAAAAATCTCAGAGAAACGTTTGAGAAAACCCAAACGCGAATCGTTCGCGAAGGCACTAGCATCCCGTCGTCCAGTTTGTGTGCGTGTGGACTTCTGTAGAGGCGCAGCACTTGAGGCGTTTCATTATCTCGATTACCTGTTCTTCTTCCGCTGCAAATCTCCAGGTATGTTCGAGATTCATCAAAGATTCGATTAACACAAGATCTGTGGGTTAGGATGTTGTTAGGGCTGTTTTAATTGGATTAAAACCTGAACAAATCCCTTCAGTTCCCTCCAAGGAACGGTCGTTCCCTCACTCACCAACCCTGCCGACAACAATAGGAGATCGACCGTTCTCTCCCATGCAGGTCGTTCCCAACCTCACCAACTCTGCCGACAAAATACCACGGAACGACCGTTCTACACAGCCGAACGATCGTTCCCCTCTCACGCATCTCACCTACTTCGATCGACCATTGGGAACGATCGTTCTACACCAAGAACGACCGTTCCCCGCTTAACCTACTCCCCTTCACCTTGGCCTATATAATGGACTCACAACATCACTCTCAAAACACACCTTCTTCTTCCTCCTCTCTTCTCTAGCTTCAAAGCATAGCTTCTTCTTCAGTTTTAAGTTTTATGTTTATGCTTTTTAAGTTTTATTTAGTTTCTTTTAAGCTTTATACATTTATGTTTTAATTAAGTTTTACTTTCAGTTCTTATATTTATGCTTTACTTTCAGTCTTTATATTTATGCTTTACTTTCAGTCTTTATATTTATGCTTTACTTTCAGTCTTTATGTTTATGCTTTAATTAAGTTCTTATAAGTTTATATTCAGCTTTCATTATCTATTCAAGCTTTTATGATGAACTTTATAATCTCTTGTTTTCTTCTTTAATCATGTCTGAGTAGACCTCTTAGTTAGGTTAAGGTTTGTCAAAGGAATTCATGAGCTTTAGGGTTAAACACAAATAGGCTATTCAAATCAATATCTTCACCCTTGTTGTTCTTAATGCTTAGATCGAATTGATCACTTGATCTTATGAAATTTGGTTTAACTTAGACAGCGAGAGTTGCTAGGTTGCTAGAAAGAACATTGGTGAGCAATTTAACCATTACCTACGAGAGTAGATGTATTGAGAATTGTGAACATATTAAACCTATCCTTAATGCTTGTCTATGATTTCTAGTACCAACGAGAGTTAGGATTTCTAGGTTGATAGACAAAGATATTGGTACCACGAGAGTGGATTGATATTATCTTAGTGTTTAAGTTCTAGATTTATGCTTAATCATTGCCTGAATAGTTGTTTGATCTGTTGCTCTGAATCTCCTGCGATATTCCTTGACCTAACGCTTGTTTAATATTATCTTACAACCGATTTCGCTTTCATTACTTACTATTTACAAAAACCAAAAACATATTGAATTGTCTTAGCTTTTGATTTAGCTCAATATATCAAAGTGTGAAAACTGGTCTTCGTGGGATCGACCCCTAAATACTACTTCGTATGCTGTGCACTTGCAGTAGGAAATAAAGGTTTAAAACTCGTGTATCAGAGACCAAAAAATGAAAAGAGTTATGTTTCTAACAACTCTCGATTCTCAAATTCAATCATAAAATGTGCATGAAGAAAGCTTGTACCCAAAAACATGTACCAAAAAGTATTGGAACGAGAGAGCTTTACAAAACAATAAGTATAAGTGGAAACTCAATTTGACCCGTAACTAGCGGTCGACCATCGTCAATCTCCAAATCTTTCTTGAAGGCTCCAAATCCACAGAGGATCCTGAAAAACATAACACACAAACATTAAAACACATAAATATTAGGGAAGTTGTATTAACAAAACTTTTACACTCACCTCCTTTCTTTATCAAACAAAATCGGAGGTTCATCTAAATCATTGTACATATAAAATCTTAATGTATAATAAATCAGTGTACAATTTTTGTACGCCTAGGCTCCGATTAATCGTTCTGGATGCTAAGGCTTTATCGGACGTCTAGTGACCGTCTAGCGATATTTTCAACATTGGTATTATATATTTCAGATTTTAGATAGAAAAACCTTCATTAGAATTAAAAAATGAACACAATTATGACAAGGACTTGGCAACTGAAATCACGATGAAATCCTGGTGGTCTCGGTGAAGAACCATAAGGGAATTTGAAGAAGGTATCTCAGAACAAGGGTATAAACATAAACCACAATTAATCAACAAACCAAGTATAAACCACCACAAACCACTGAACCATATATATGTACTCTAATAAAGGGTATAAACCATAAACCACAATTAATCAACAAACCAAGTATAAAAACCACAGACCACTAAACCATATATCTATACTCAAAATAGGTTAATGGATAAGCAAGTTATTACCTTGTTTATGCCAAGCCATCTTTTCGGTTTTTTCTCTTCTGCGTGAAACAGCCAAACGCTTAGGCTCTTTCTCAGATTTATAACCAGGAATGAAGAATCTGGAAATGACATAGATTCCAGTTGCTCCTGTGTAAACCTTCCTAGTGCTGCTATAGGGAGATTTTTCCCCTATTGCAAAATAGGATAGCTGAGCGACTCGATTGGAGATGAAGTTTGATATGGCGTTGGAGCACATTGATGAACCTTGGGCTTCCACTGGTCAGATACTCCAAAACTCTGAAGGAAGTATAGGTTAATGCAGTCACAATCTCATTGTATGCATAACCTAAGAGATCTTGAGGGTTCTTAGAAGGCTGGAATTGTTGGTCGTATGATAATTCTTCTTTCTTTCCCTCATTTCCATGTACCTTTACTTGATAAAACCAAATGGAGTGCATCTTGATCTGTCTTCCATGATTCTCTTAGCAAAGTTGAAAGAACAAAGAGTGTGACTGAAATCAGAGTACCTTGGACTAGACTAGCTTGGACAAGCATCACAATCTTTGAATCTCCACCTGCAAAAGTAGCATTCAAAATAGACGTGGAAATGAAAAATCAATTTTATGGATCGTGTGAGAGTATTTTTTTATATTGCTTGAGACCAAGTATACTGTAAACTCTTCTTAAGTTATATTTTAAACTCTTCCTTCTTGCAGTTTCTACAGATTTGGCTCTCTTCTGGATGCTTCAAGCCATGAGCGTTTAGTCTACGCTATTTCTTCTTATGCAAAATTTTTTTCCTAAATTATATATTGTATTTTTTGTAAAATAATTTTAACAAATTTTTAACCAGATTTTTGTTTTTATTCTTTGAGACGGATAACCAGAAATAGTGACCTAGAAAACTTGAGTGGAGTTGACATAGATGGAGATTTTGTAGTCTTCTAATTTTTGGGTATTTACTTTTAACATTTTAGTTTTTTTGCAGATACCAAAATTATATAGTTTATACTCCCTCTGTTTCAAATTATTAGATGCTTTAGAAAAAACACACAATTAAGAAGCATATTAAATTTGATTATAAATACATCATTTTGTGTTTTACAATTTTCTATAACTCTAAGCCAATAGTATTTTAATAAACCCATTTAATGTTTTTGAAGTTTACAATTTATCAGCATTAATTAATAAAAAATGCATAGAAAACTTAAAACATCTATCTTTTTTAAACAATTTTTTTTCTAAAACATCTTATAATTTGAAACAGAGTGAGTAGATTTTAGAGAGATTTTATGGTTAAAAGAGAATAAAATTTTGAAAATTTTGATTGGATTTACTTTTTCTATTTTATATCTACTATTTAATAGATGATAACTCTTCTAGTAGATAAGAACTCTCTTTTTCTCAAAAAAAACTCTTCTAATAGAAAAGAACTCTCTTTTAAAAAGGTAAAATATTATAATAGAGCGAGTCAATTTGATTTAGGTTACTCAGTATTTTGATTTGTAACTTTTTAATTTAATCCGAACAGAATTTAAATTTAAAATATTAATTATTGAGTGCAAATTGAAATTAAATAGAATCGGTTACATTTTAGGATATTTTAAGATTTTAAAATTTGTAAAAAAAAAGACATTTTGTGAGTGTAGCATATGTATTTACTATAAATTTTGTGTTAAGTCTTAAACTATTTTTTATTAAAATTTGCGACACAAAATTATAGTTTTTTTCTTTTTAATTTTGTTGCATCGGTTTTAAAAAAGGATTTGTTCGACAGTTTTTATCTTGAAATTCAAGGAACTTAAAACAAAACAGAAAGAGATGGTGATCTCATACAGAGTTGATATGTGGAAGATTTTCTATGGAGACAATAAAAATGAAGGAGAAGGCAAAGGGTCGACCGGTTGAGATTAAAAAATCTGTAATAGTAAGAGTTCTTTTAACAAAATGGCGATGATAGTTAACAACAGACCTGACAACTAGAGATAGCATCTGTCCCAGTTTTCTTAAACTTCTTATAAGTTTTTTCCAAATATAAAAAAAAAAAATAATAATGAAAAGTTAGAAAAAAAAATTTTAGAGCTTTTCAATTCATGGTATTTTAAAATAATATATAGAACATGTCCAATTGTATATGAACTCTAGATTGCAGTTTCTTTGAAGAAGGTTTTGTGTTTAGTTTTCTTTGCTTGAGGGAGGAGGAGGTAGTAAGGCTAATGAGTGGTGGTGCTGCTTCGTTCTGTGCTGACCGACATTAGGGAAAGATGTTGGTAGAGTGAACGAGCGCTATTAAGCTCTGCTAGTTAGTGTTGTCTCGTTTTAGAGCTTTGTCTCTTTTTTTAGGCTGTCAGATGAAACAACTTCTGATTGCTTAGTGGTCTTTTCTGAGATCTTCTTCTTGTTTCTACCTCTCGAGCATTTCGCTGCTGCAGCGGTTTTCCGAATTTACAAGTTCCTTAACGCTGCTCTTGATTCTGAAGCTGCCAAGCAAAAGCTTTCAACATAGCACTGATTGCTTTTTGTTTCCATATTTTTAATTTTTTTTGCCATGGGACCAAACTTCTTAGGTCAACCAAATTGTTATCACAGTTTGTAACACTTGCCATTTCATTTTCTAAATGATATATACATTCTTATAAAAAAAAAAGATGGTCCAAATTTTATATGATCGATAGTTTATAGGCAGAGAAAACAGTGGCCTTTATTTCTTGTCAATCTTAGTTATACAAGAACTTAAAGAGTCTCTAAATGATGTAACGGATCAAATAATTTTAAACAACCCAATGACCAAAGTCCTTTACTCAGTTCTGTGTTTTAACATATAATACACATAAAACAGATCATATCTTTTTGTTTACTTGGTTTTCATAACTTTTTATGCGTAATGAATTAGGGTTTTCTACTGATTTAATATGTGAGCTTTTCTAGATGTTGGCTTGGTTCAGGTAACATCAATTAGTAATCAAGCAATATATATTATTATCCAAGCCACACGTACCCACAACAGAAGCTGGATCAGTATAACATGTAACGGAAGAAGAAAAATGAAGGTTACACATAGCTTCTCTGCATGCATGTTGCATCAGTGATGATCGAATAGGTGATTCTTATTTATATCTTGTATGTGTATTATATCTTGCTTTGTTGAAAATAATGTGACGTGGCTTGTTCTTGGTTTCCTGCAAGTTGGTGAAACTCATTCACGTTGTAGCACCGCCAGTTGCTTATTTTGGTCAATAAGGGTGTATGCTTTGTCGATCTCCATGAAATAAAAACAAATTAAAGGTAGAATGATCACGAGAAATCTCATTTGCGGTGAACTTTTTAACTCAAAAAGCAATTGATAATGAGTTCAAAGTGAATTAGTTTTTATAAAAATATTAGTATCCTAAATTAAAATTCTATATCCATATGTATATTATATATTATAAATTTTATTTATTTATTAGATGTGAAATTTCCAATATCATCGCAAAATTGATCATCTGCTGATTCGAAAAAAATGGAGAGGTTCCATAGTTTCAGAACCAAACGACATTTTTAAAAGTTATAAGTAGTGCAGAAATCATACACAAACAAAAAAGAAAAAGATATTTCTTATGTAAGCCTTTGACTTGAAAGGTAAAAATAACGACAAGATGACACTTTCCCGCATAAACAAGGGGAAAAAATCAAATTAAAAAATAAGAGCTCCGTATAGAAGAAAAGGAAAAAATAATATATTTCAAAAATTATACGTCAGCTAATATCCGGTCGGCTCATTCTTGGTAATACGTGAACCGAAACCGGTTCAAGCCCTTGAGGGTTTTCCACGGTCCAGATCTTCGCCGGCTCCGCCACAACATCCACCACTACGATCCTTCCCTCAACGGTAACAACACAGAGTTTTCCGGCGAACGCCGTAACTTGCTGAGCTCCTTTAAGCATCTCCTCTCCACCTGTCACCACCGTTACTTCTCTCCACTCTATATTCTCCTCGTCGTATTTTCTCACTGTTCCTTTCTTCTCGTCAACAGAATAAAGCGTCTCCTCCTCCATCGCCGCCACCGGACCTCTCCATCCAGCCACCATTTCCTCCGGCATCGCTTCCCAATCGTCGTTAACGACGTCGTATATAGCTCCTTCTTTAATCGCGTCGCCTTTTACATTCACCATCAAAAGCTTCCTTCTCCATCCGACGGCGTCAATGGCTTCACGGCTAAACCGTAAGTCTCTCATCTCTCTCAGTTCCTCCCAGTTACTCCGGTTATGATCCGTGAGATCCAATTTCTCGATCGATTTCGCGACGGTCGACGAGAATTGCGAACCTGTACCACTCGCGACGTAGATAACTCCGCCGCAGGCTCCGGTGGCGCACCACCGTCTCGGGACTCCAATCGGTGGTCCGGAACTCCATGTAGATGAGAATGGATCGAAAATCAGAGGGTGAGAGATCGCCGGAGAGAGTTCCCGGTTACTCCCGGCGATGAGAACGAGTTTTACCGCGGCGGAAACGCACTGAATCGGTAAATTAAAGTTGATATACGACGGATGACGGTAGAGAATCCGGTTAAGAGGTGGGTCGGGTGGAGGAGGAGGAAGCGGATCCCATTTCGAAGAAATCGGGTCGAAACACATAAACCGGATAGCTGTGCTGACCCGACGGAGACCCGGAGCCGGATCCGAGCTTGAATCGACGAAAAGCGCGTAGAGAGACGAAAATGGTTGAAACTCGGGAGAGTAAACGAGGCGGCGCCACCGTGTACAAACGGCGGCGAGAAGCGACGGACGGCGGACGAGGGAAAGACAGATCTCCGATATGTGGTCGGGGAGTCCTTCGATTAAGGCGACTTCCTTCCCGCCGTTTCTTCTTCGCTTCGCCGGCGGTGATTCCGCGGCGGCGGTAGCCATTGATGCAGAGAGTTTCAGTTTCTTTTCTCTCTCTCTCTGTTTTTATGGTTAATATTTCTTCATTTTTTTTTGATTTAATGAGGTTGCGTGAACTGTAATGAAAGAGAGGGAAAAGTTCTGTGCAGAGAGCCATATATCAAAATCGAAAAGGCCAAAGTTGGAAAGTGTTAGCATCTCAATAATAAATACATAAAGCTAACTAGAAATTATTATTATACATTTATATCATCATATATGATTAGAATCAAGTGGGTATCATATGACATAGGTTAACTCTATTTTTGATAATAACTAAACAACTTGTTCTTAAGGTAAGACTAATCTCGCGAGGGATTAAAATATATGTCAAAGATCTTATTCTTGATTTTTTCAAGAATAATCATATTTTAATAATGATACAACCGAATTTCAAATTTCTCCACAAGACAAAAGTTGTGAAGATCAAATTTTTAGTATTATTGAAATACAAAGTGTTCAATAATATATGTTCTGAAACTTTCTTTTTGGATAGTGTAAAACTTATGAAAATAAAATATATAACCAAAACGAATGAAAATGAATGGATATATGTAACTAAATCCAATAGCTCTGGAGAACAATTTTTCAAATTCAATATCCGTTTCAAAGACTGCTTAAGACTTGTGTTACAATTTATGGCAAACCCCACTTTTGGATCGCATAAATTCAACATGATGCATGTTTAAATTATGATTCCCACCAAACTAAAGTTGGATGGATTACACGAGACAACCGCGGAATACCTTTGTATTGGGGTTCGGGATCAGTTGGAGCAAAGGGTCTATTCATTGTCATGCAGCAAACTTTGTGCATGGGTCTATGTTCACTTGTTTTTGAAGGATGTTGCAAGATACTGAAATACACCTTACATGAAAGGAGTAAAAATCTTAGTTTAGAAAACATTTGCTACAGTATCTATTATTGTAACACAAAATTTACTAGATGTTTTTTTTTTTTAGTATACAATGAGATCAAACACTGTTCCTGCTCATATTCTTGGAAAGGAAGGTCCATCAAATTCAGTTTCTACTCATCAAAATTTTATCCACCTTACCGATTGTATAATTTTTTGTATTCTTATTATGTAAACTTCTTTAATAATATGTAAAACATGTTTTTTTTTTGCAAAAATGGAAAAAAAATCAATTAAAAACTAATAATCATTTAATGTAGACCAACATATCAAGAACAGTACCGTAATTACCAAAATCTTTGAAAATGGATCGCAGACGGAAATAACCCTTTGTTTTTTAGACTAGGATAGTAATTGCCTAATTAGTATGAAAAGAACAAACGAATAACATGCATCTTTAGTAGTATTCACCAAAAAAAAAAATAACATCTTTAGTAGTGAAATATTTTAAAGAGATTTTCATAAGTTGGTATTATCTAGACTCTATTATTAACCTCTTTGTGCTAGTGTGTATGAAAATATCTATATCAAAATTATGTGTGTACAGTGTACATATATTTTTGGGAAGCAGTTTATTTTTTTATTTATATTCATAATAATGTCCAAAATCCCCCTTTAGGAGAAACTTATTTGTTCTTTACTTCTTTTGGAAGAGAAAAGAGTGACATAGACACCCGAATCGGTGTCGTTTGCTCCATTTTGGTGTGTGATTCAGATTCAGCCTTCTTTACCCAATCTTCTCAATAATGAACATGCTTTGGATTTTATGTGCATCAATCATTATCTTTCTCATGAATGATTCATATAAAGTTTATTTGATATGTGATGCAGGATATAAATAACGAATCGTTAAGTTTATGGCTATTTAACTCTTTTAATTGATTTGTGTACTGCATAAAATAATTTAAACCTCTTTAACAAGAGAAAAACGATCCAAACTATATAGAAGTATAATTAATTATAGGCTAGTTATTCCTCTTAATTCAATCTACAAATTAATGAACCGTGGTTTAGCTAACACAAATTTGTTTTCCCCAATTTTAAAAAGTCTTAGCCGTTCAGTTTCTGGGGTGTGGGCGTGGCTAAGTAAATTAAACAAGTAGAATAGTTTCCAAATTTTTTTAACCAGATCCATTAATAATAACGACATGTTTTCCGAAATAGAACACCATAAACTATCACTGCACGAGTTAGAGTGAAAAAACCAGGTTTTAAATTTAACAATATTTACTGTAAAATTATGTTTTTCTATTTTTAGAATTTTAGTATATTAACCACTCATCGTTTCTATCTGTATAATCTGCCTTGTACCTCCAATTTTTTTGTTCTTTGTCCATTATACAGACATTTACAATAGTGTAATTTTATTTTAATGAAAGCACAATCTTCAATGGTGTTATACACATATATTTATGCTTTGGAAACTCTAACACACACAAAATCTTGCGTGTTTGCGTTTATATAGTTTGCAAGAAAATTCATAAGATTATGAAAATGTTTCTGTTTTTAGTAGTGCAAAATGAAATATAATTTCTTGTAAACGTATAATTAATAAAAATCTGAGTTATGAAAATAGTAAAACTGGAGAAAATGAATGATGATTTCATTTTATTTGAATTGGCTAATGAGGTTAGTATATAGTATGAACTATGAACCATGAACGAGTTTTCACGTCGTGTCTCTCGCAATTGCTAACGAGGTTAGTATGTAGTATGAACGAGTTTAATTATACTTTTGTACGTTAGAAGTATTTTTTTTTTTTTGCGTTTATATAGTAACTCATAGCATCCATCATTTTCGGTTGCGGCTGGTCACACTTGGTTTGCGTGAATAATCCGGTGAATGAACTTTTCTTTCTTTTAGAAATAATTTAAATTTGTTCTTTTAACTTAAATTTTTTTTACTTTCGGTGTATGACTTGCAAAAAATTGCGAACTGCTTTTTTTCCTAGGCTCAATTCTTCGATAACAAAGTATGTAAGTTCTCTTTTGAAATAAATTAGGGCGACTTTGAGATATAGCTCTGATAGCTCTGATGGCCCAATCAATTTGCTAGAATAGTTCAGTTGATAGTTAGATTTAGGAGATTGACAAAAAAAAAAAAGTTAGATTTAGGAAAGTAAAATTTCTGACCATTTTGTCCTTATAAAGAATAAGACTAGTTCCATATATGAACAAATATTGTTGCAAGAAATAATAAATGGTAACAACATTTGAAACCAATTAATACAGTAATATTTGTAACTTATATAAAATATGACATTTTATCATTCACTATAATTAGCATATTTAAGAGATAATAGCACTATTTACAAAACATATAAACCTTAATCCCAAAAATTAAACCCTAAACCCTAAACCAAAAACTAAACCATAAACTCAAGGATTAGTGAACCCATCTATAATCTAAAACTTAAACCCTAACCCTAAACCTTAAACCAAAAACTAAATCCAAAGATTAGTGAACTCAACTATAACCTAAACCCTAAACCCAAGAATTAGTGAACCCAACTATAATCTAAACCCTAAACCCTTAAACCAAAACCTAAACCCTAAACCCAAGGATTAGTGAACTCAACTATAATCTAAACCTTAAACTCTATACCATAAACTCTAAACCAAAAACTAAATCCTAAATCTATGGATTATTGAACCCAATTATAATATAAACCTTAAACCGTATACTCTAAACCCTAAATATAAACCCTAGAACCAATGATTAATAAACCCAACTGTATTCTAATGAAATTAAAATATAATTGAATATTTGCATATTAGTATTATTTCATATGTTGATGTAAATTTTTATATGTTGATATAAATGTTTAAATATAAATCATGTAGGGATACTGTTCATCTTCTTCATATAAGCTGATTTTTTTTCTTTTTTCATATCGTCGGTATATGGAAACCACATATATTTTACAACTTAAGATCATGATTAACCCAGAAACTCTCTCATAGTTTCTTATTTAATGTTTAAATATAAAAAGTACTCTGAGAAAAGACAAATGCAAAGAAAATACTTGTGAAGAGAGAAATACAAAGAGAACACATAAGAAACGTTTCTTAAAAATCCTAAATTATAAAGATCAATTCCTAATTTTTTAGAAACTTTTAATCTGAATTAATAATATAATATGTTAAGAAACCTTTTACAATTCTGGGTTACACATGGCCTAAGATCCATCAGTTTTTTCTGCAAATCATATCTCTTATCACATCAAAGCTAATCACGTAAAAGAATTGTGAGAAGAAAAATCTATTCAAAATGCCATTACTTGATTTTAGGAGGATCAAATTGTACTTGCACCATGAAAAAAACTACATATTTAATTATATATGAAATGGGATTTTGGGTAAATTTAGACAGAGAAATGAGCCACTGGATCAAGTTACTCAATAAATTATGTGCCCTTCACCAAATAGTTTTTAACTTTTTTATACGTAACGAAATATAATTTTCATGTTTTTCGATCGTAGTTTGTTGTTACTTACTGTATATATGTTTTAGTGTGAGTTAAAAGAGTTGGCAGATAAAACGATCATAAATGAAGAAAATAAATAGCGTGATTATACGACTTTTCAAATTAGGAGTATTGACTAAAACAAAAACTAACATTCGACCTAAAAGGTATAAACATATATATAGGTGGGAGGCGGCGTCACAGTTATATTTAACTATAAATAAAAATAAATTAAATTAGAGTTATTATTGGTGATGTTGTAGGAAACAAATACATCGCAGATTCACACGATACACCCATGTACATATAATACATATAAATAATTAGAGAGCTCTAGGTTATCATAGCTTTCATACAATTTAGTCGTCAACAAATTAAGACATGGCCACGTATTCTTCATATTACCTAGAATTTGGGACATTTGAATGGGATTTAACATGTAGATTAGATTTTGTGGTCCTCCCTTGACATTAGGATGGCAAGCTGCCTATGTCCCTGACTAATTAAATTAATTGTAAATTAATGTAATATTATGTAATTTTCTATTGTTCTAACCCAAAAATATGCAAGTAGCTGAGCTGCGGCGAATCCAGATCGGCAAGATACACTGGTGCATCTTACTCATGCCTCACGTAGTCAAATTGATTTCATCCTGTTCAAACTTCTATTCCATATAACCATTTATTATAGATTTGGAGATAACGAAGCTACCGTACGTAGACATCAACTGAAACACACACCAACAAGTACTATAGCTCATCTAATTGAAAAGGCTATTCAGAAGAGGTTATTTATTATTTTTGGTCTATAAATTTCTATATAAATTCGAAAGCTTTTTTCGTAGATGGTTTGATGCATTTGATTTTTGAGTCTCATATAGTGTTATGGTGCTAGATGTAGTTTAGATCACTTGCTTCTTTCTGTTCTTTATTCTTTTATTTGTAAATATAGTTTTTATTGATCAATAAATTTAATATTTGAAAAATGAAAATTGCCAATTTTGAAAAAAGAAATACACGTATATATTAGTTCATCGTTTTTTAGAAAAATAATACTAATTTTTAAATAATTAAAAATAAAGTTTAAACACCCTACTAATTTCTCCAGAACAAATGTAGTCATCAAATAGTTCATTCTTCGGATTTCTTCATTAAATCTAAAGTATAACATTATTTTGAGTGGCCAAATAAAAAATATTAAATAATTATACATTTAGTAGAAGTCGATCGGTCTTTGCCTTCAACAGAATAATTCATCCGCAAATAGAAACTATTAAGCCACCACTAGTTGGTTATATATATATATATATATGTACTACTTTATCTTTTCAAATTTTCTATTTAACGCCTTCTTGCTTGCAGGCTGCAAGGAATAAACAACACGATCGTTAACGATTGAAAAACACACCTAAGTATTAGTATATTACTTTCGTATTTGCTGAACTACGACGTGTATATAATAAAATACAGCGATACATGCATGTATTTGGACGTGTCTCAATTATTTTAATTTTTAAGTTTATGCGTTAGAGAAAACAAGTTTCTGGTAAAGTTTGAAAGCATTAAATGTAGAAAGCTGCTCCTTCCATGGGACAGCACGTATTTATGTAGAAAAAAAGATTATTGATTAAACAAAGATTGGTGTCAGTGACAAAGACAAAAGAGTGTCGTCGTCTGTTCTCATTTATTATCATCATCCAATTGAGTGGCTCTAAATTAAATTGCTTCTTTTGTCGTCGTTTCTTGCTTTCTCTAAATCTTAACTAATCTCTCTTCTTTTCAGAAAAAAAAAACTAATTTGTTTTTTTTTTTGTATTTTATATAGATATTTTTTTCTTTTCTTTCTCATCACTACAAACCTTTTTAATCAGAAGAGAAACTCACAAAGCTACTGCACACGTACGTACATATAAATTTGCTATTGGTTTCGAAGATGACGTGATAAAATTACTTTAAGAGAACTTTAGATACTGTAGTTTTTTTCGATATATAAAATCAAATGGATAGATATTGAATTTCTAAACGCGTTATTCAGCTTCAACCTTTAAGAATAATACTATTCCACATGTTTCCTACTACGTTACGTACTGAGAAAAAAAAAATGTATAGAAAGGTTGTTTCAGAGCTGATACTGAGATTCACCAAAAAAAAAGAGCTGATACTGAGAGGATGTAATTTAATGATTGGATTTACATTCGAGCCATGTATCTTACATCTCAAAGTCTACGTGCAACGTGTTGACTATAAAAACGAAAGTTCTAAAACCGTGTCCATATTTGAAATCTACATAAAAGTTAAAACCCTTCGACCAAAAAAAAAAGGTTTTTGAAATCTCCGATCCTTGGGAAGAATATATATATATATATTGATGTTAGATTTCAAACTAGTTTTTAATTTGGTTATAACTCATTAGTCGATATTTTGTTGCGATTGCTAAAATTGGCATCTGGATTAACTACGTCTTAACAACAAACGAAATCTAAACTCAATAAATCAGTACAGCTAGCTCACTAAGGAAATATAAAAATGTTCTGAAATATTTATTTGTGTGTAGCAGTTGTCACAACCGTCGTAGAATGGATTACGAAAAATGATACGTATTGACTAAATTATACTATTATTAATAAAAACAAATCGTTACGTACAGGGCCCAGTGAAAACATGTTTCTATAAAAAGGGGATGTGTGGAGGAGAGATGGAGATCTCCCATGTATGCACGCCATGTATTGATATGACATGCACCTTAAACCGTGAAAACGAGGAAAATCTTAGTATTAGCTCGGGCTGTTAGAATGAATAGATAATAGACATTAGTATATATATATATTTTTAGTCAACAACATATGTAATATGTTATCATGCATATTTCATATCTGTATACTGTTTCTAGTTGATAGTTTAGTAATAATATTAGATACAAACCACTATATTATTTTTTTTAGTTTATTATTTTTAGAAGTATTTTTATCAATTATTTTAATTAGTTGCTAACTTTCTACATATATTCTAATTTGTTATGAAATAGATTGAGGAGGTTATATACTTATATTATGCTATAAATAAGGTATAAGGGTGCTAAAATGAACTAATTTGCATGCTGAGTTCATATTAAATAAAGGAACTCAGTCTAGCTTATTCATCAAACGAGCTTACACTTTTTGGAAAAGGGTTTACTTAACGATCTTAGACTAAAAGTATGAGTCAAATAAATTAGTTTTTGGGTTTAATTGGCAACAACAAAGCTGTTAAAAAAAACAACAAAATTGTTAAAAAAAACAGAAAAACAATTGAACAGTAAATATTATTCGCTTTCTTTTACAGTTTTGTATTATTGACTAACAGCATAAACTTTCGCTAACAGTTAATTTAACTGTTCCACTTTTGTACACCAATCGGTTCTTTTGAGCTAAAACTAAATAGATACTATTAAAATTAAAAAAAATCATTTACAATATATCCTTTTAAGCTGAATCTAAAGACAAATGCAAATAAGGTTATTGTCACGGATGCTAAACTAACTCCACCGTACTCTTCTAGTTTGGTCTGAAATCAACATTTGATAATATTTGTTAAAGCGTCAGTCACTCTTCTTCAGCAGAAAACTCAACTTCCTGCCAAAAAAAGTATTGTAAACCAAGTAATTAATATAAGTTTATTCCCTTCGTTTCGTTTGCCACTTACCATTCGACACGAATTTATTGTTCCATAATCAATATTCTATTCGCTCTAGCTACATCTTGCAATGTGTCACTGCCGCTTGAATTTGGAGCTATATCAGATCTCTATCTTCATATCTAAAACAGTAGATCTTCTTCCTGGGAAACTTGGCTTTTAATTTGACTGGATTTTTTATAGTATTAAATCGGTTACAGGAAACATGCAGTCACGTGTTTCGCGTATCTAATAATTATGAAATCATGCAAAGCTTCGCTGTTAGTTTCAACTTTCAACTATTCAAGATAAGTTTCAAAGGAATAATGACACAAGCGGTGACGTAATGGGCAAAAAGGTAGTTTTGTCCCGTAGTGCTTTTAAATGAGAGGTAGGGGGATTGATTAAGTTATTCGGTATGGGTCGCAGCATATGTTCGGTCCCAACATGTTTTTCAAAAATATGAAAAATAATTCTAGCGTCTCGTCTCTATTATTATTATTTTTTTTTATAAGTGTTTGTTTTGTTTTGTTTTTATTTGTGTGTGGCAATACTATTAAATGTCAGAAAATAAAAATTATTTGGTATTGATAAACTCTCTTGGCAGAAATAATTAAGAATTTTGAAGGTCTATTTTAAAAGAACATCCGGATTACTAAAAGCAATGCTGAATTGCTGATTTCTTTTTGACGAAACGAATATAGTTCCTACTTTTGAAGTAAGTTGGAGGTTGAGTCGATTGTAAGAGATGATGTCTTGGGTGTGTCCAGGGCGAGACTCGTAACCGCTTAGTTGTTTGAGTTTGTTTTAATAAAAACGGGAGGTTTTCTCCCGGTTCATTACCAAAAAAAAAAAACTATGAAAAAATATACAGCCTTTCGATCCTTTTATTTTAGTTATTTGTTGTTTTCTTATCTATTAATATGCTTTTAAAATAATCAACTTAAAACTTCAATCTATCAATATCTTAATTAATTTTAACAAAAAATTTAAAATTTATAAAACTTGTATCTCTTATAATAAAAGAAAAATCAAATAAAAATCAACTAAGTACAAAAGATTAAGGCAGTGCCATATTTAGAGGTCTAAGACAGTTTAGAAAATTGTTGTCTAATATAATTCATAAATATATATTTTTTTGTGAAAAAACAAGTATGATTTGAAAATTTAGACTACCATTATAAATTTAAAACTATTAAAAGAAAAAGTCTTAGAGAAAACCCACCAGCAAAACCTTTGAGCCTTGATGACCAACTCAACTAACAATGCCACAAAAAATGCTGTCTAAAAATTTAATCTATGATGTGGCTTAAGTCATTGCCTTTTTTCCCATTAAATGTGGCTTGGAGCATAAAATCACTAAACCGAAATCATTTTTTTTTTTTTGGTGAATCCGAAATCATTTTCATTAGTATTTCTTTTAATAGTATTCGCTATTTTTATCCTACTATAAACCATATCATAAATATAATTTTTTTATTTTTAATTCTCGCCAGACTTTTTCAAAACTTTCGTAAAATTTGGTCTTTGGACATATCGAACGGATCCATCCCTCTAGGCTCCAGCTCACTTTGACTTCACTCCTCTTCTTCCTTTCTCTGAAAATGATTTATAATATATGTACTGTACATACTACATACTGTATAATTTAACTTATCCTTACAGTTTATTTATTTATTTTTTGATCCTTACAGTTTATGATCTTATTATAGTACAATATTTAGGAAATGTCCCCTAAAATAGATACTTTTTTAGTTTTTTTCTTTGCCAACACGAATGCTTCTTTCACGCGTACTCGTTATTACGCAACTTTTTCCAAGACAAACATACTTCAACTTGAAGTATGTACCAGTCCCGACCAAAAAAAAAAAAATCACCTTTTGTTCAGTTAACTAATCAGATTTTTTTTTATTGACATGCTCAAAAACATAAAATTTATACAGGTATTTTTGTATACCACTAATCTAAATTTACAACTTAAAATAGAGTAGTGTATACTGTATACTGTATAGTATGTCAAGAAAAATAAGATTAGTGTAAGTTGACGGAAAATAGTAGAGAAACATCTATAGATTTAAATTTAAGTCTACACCGAGCTTCATTAGTTAATAATAAAAAAAAAAGTGTAAAAACAAGCACATATACTATGCCTTTGTAATTCTATTTTACACACCAAAAAACACAAACGATGATGCTATTTAAAACGAATTGACAGAACCCAAAAAAAAAAAGCGAATGCCCAAGAGCATACTGGGCCATAAAAAGCCCATTAGACAATTGTAGCCCTTTTAGGCCCACTATGTTCTGCTTCACCTCTTGCTGATGAGCCGTTCCCGACTTACGGGAGCGACGCCGACGACGGAAGGGTAAAACACGCCGTTGATTCAGCCAGTGAACCAATGGAAAGCGAGGCGATTCAGGACGAGCTTCAAAGTTTAGAGCTCGAGATAAAGGATGTTCAAGGTTACATTTCTTCGTTTTGACTCGTTACAATTTTTATGTTTATTTTCTTCCAATTTGCGTTTTCTGAGGTTGCTTCTGGTATATCTAAGCTAAAAAATGGATCAAGTTTTCTTCTTTTAGGGGCAGATAATGCGTTTTTTACATAATATCCATTGAGGTTTTAAGTTAGCCTTTATAAAATTGGACTATTGTCTTTGATGCTTGACGGGTTGTAAGTGAAAATTTTAAGTGAAAGTTTTAAGTTTTGAAATTCGTATTGCTTGAAATGGCTCTCCAGGTCAGATAAGTGCTTTGATTGAGCATCGAGACAGGTTGTACGAGAGGAAGTCTGAGCTAAAGACATTGTTAAAAGCAGTAGCCGCTTCAGGAAGCCCTGTTGCATCTGCTCCTGGTGGCTCGAGTGCTGTAGAGAATTGGTCCAAGCCATTCGAGTGGGATTCTCGTGCTGATGATGTTAGGTTCAACATTTTCGGTATATCCAAGTACAGGGCCAACCAGAGGGAAGTAGGTTACTTCTGTTTCTTTTGATCCAAAACGTCGATTCTTTAGGTTGCAGAAATTAGTTTGACTTCATTCTTTTTCCTTGGATAACACGACAGATAATTAACGCTATAATGGCGGGAAGAGATGTCCTGGTGATCATGGCAGCAGGTGGTGGGAAGAGTCTTTGTTATCAACTTCCAGCTATACTTCGTGGTGGTACAACTCTTGTTGTCAGTCCTCTGCTTTCACTGATTCAGGATCAGGTTAGTACTAAAATTGGGAATATAGTTTTTAAGGCAACCTCACGAAGAGATCACGAGACAGCTAAATTTACAGGTTATGTGTTTTGAGACCAACCATTGTTTATGATTGTTCAGGTTATGGGTTTGGCTGCTCTAGGGATTTCAGCTTACATGCTGACTTCTACTTCTGGCAAAGAAAACGAGAAATTTGTGTACAAGGCACTTGAAAAAGGTGAAGATGACCTAAAGATACTTTATGTAACACCGGAAAAGGTATCAAAGAGCAAAAGATTCATGTCAAAGCTTGAAAAGTGTCACAATACTGGTCGCCTCTCTCTTATTTCAATTGATGTAAGTCCTTCCTCGTTTTCGTTTCTTACGTAAACTTTTTATAATTAATATCCGCACAGTTACTACGTAACCACCTTTTAAATGCTCAATTTCCGATGTTCGTTTCTTTGTAGGAGGCTCATTGTTGTAGTCAATGGGGTCACGATTTTCGCCCTGATTACAAGAACTTAAGCATTCTGAAAACTCAATTTCCCAAAGTTCCCATGGTGGCTTTGACGGTATGTTTTTTTTTTTTTTTTTTTCATTTTCTTCAACTTTCTCCGTCCACTTTTTTGATAACATTTGGGATACCCTGCGAGCTTAAATCATTCAACTCTAGGGAACTTGCTCTACCTTACTGTGCTTATCAGAATGACCATTGTTATTCTAAGTTGAGCTCTCAGAACTTACGGATTCGCTAGTATTGTTACAACCTTTCATATATTTTGTGGAAGGTCGAATATTTCATTTTTCTAATTATTCATGTCTCTGTTGCAGGCAACTGCTACACAAAAGGTCCAAAATGATCTGATAGAAATGCTGCATATTCCTAAATGTGTCAAATTTGTTAGCAGTGTTAACAGGCCAAATCTCTTTTACTCGGTAACACTTAGTAATTTATTTTATTAATATACGTTTTATCATGCTGTGGATAGTTTGTAGGCGTTAACATGTGCAATAAATTGTCTTGCAGGTGCGAGAAAAGTCGCTAGTTGGTAAAATTGTGGTTGATGAAATTGCAGAATTCATACGGGAATCATACTCTAACAATGAATCTGGAATAGTCTATTGTTTTTCTCGGAAGGAGTGTGAACAGGTTTGTAACTAGAATTCACGCATCATACACTCTTTTGCACCCTTCATTCCTGACCATTGATACTTTGCTTTTGAACCTTTCATACTTTCTCTTACAATCAACGGTGATAGATTGCAGGTGATTTACGAGGTAGAGGGATCTCTGCTGATTATTACCACGCAGAAATGGATGTAAATATGCGCGAAAAAGTTCATATGCGGTAAGGTCCAGCGAACGAATGTAGCGCTACTCTGCTCTTGATGTTCCAGTTAGTTATGTGCAATTTGCAGCATTGCCTGATTTTTGTTGTTGTTTCATGTTTACAGATGGAGTAAGAACAATTGCAGGTCATCGTTGGGACAGTATGTGTTTTCCTCCCCTTATCATTCCATTTTTTTGTGGTACAGTGATATACATTGATGAACTCTGATTATTTCTTTGTAGGTTGCCTTTGGCATGGGAATCAACAAGCCTGATGGTTAGTAGTGCTAAGCTTTGACTTTCAGTTTTCTTACTGCAGATTTCTTTTTTGTGCGAGTCATTGTTCTTACTTAAGATCACAGTCCTTCGCATTTAATAAATTACCGATTTTATTTTCTTTTCCAACCGATAAATGGAGCATTTTTGTAGTCAGGTTTGTCATCCACCACAGTTTGAGCAAATCAATGGAGACTTACTACCAGGTTCTAGTCACTTGTCCACTTAAACTCGATGTGGTTATGAGGCTGCTTCTTATCACCGTTACCTCATACTGTAGGAGAGTGGTCGTGCTGGTCGTGATGGCCTCCCATCTGAGTGTGTTCTCTTTTTCCGTTCTGGTGATGTTCCGAGGCAGGTAAGCATCAATTTTACTGGTTCCCTGTTTATCTGTGCTTTACATGTTTATATTTCTATAATTTCGTTGATGCTTTTCTTGCTCCTCCAACAGAGCTCCATGGTTTTCTACGAGTATTCTGGTCTGCAGAACCTCTACGATATAGTACGATATTGTCAGGTACGCTGTTTCATTTCTTCTTTCTTGAAGAGTGCATTATCAATATTACACGTGTGAAAATATCTGGAGCAAACTTTGGCAATTGGCAATTTATATTAGCTAATGTCCAACTTCCAAGCGATTTGTGTACCTTTCCTAGCCGGCTTTAAAGTGATTAGATTGTTTTCTTTTGTTAAGTCGTGTATCTTATCTAGCTTTACGGGTCATGATCTTGAAATGCTCTAAATTGTATGTTATCCTATGAACCTTAGTTTCTGAATTCCTTTGTTACAGTCAAAAACAAAATGTCGCCGAAGTGCTTTTTTCCGTCATTTTGGGGAGCCATCACAAGATTGCAACGGTATTCTTGTTTATAGCTGTCCAACGCTGATAGAATTTGTACCACTATGTCCATTGATTGTATATTTTCTGATGTGTTGATCGGTATTTTGCATTATGTTAGGAATGTGCGACAACTGTTCCTTGTCAAGTGAGGTTAAGGAAGTTGATGTATCGGGTATGTGCCACTTACATTTGCATGTTGTTTCTCTTGAAATCATTCTTGTAGCACATGTTTGGAATCTGCTTGAGACGTTTCGTTTTTTGCTGCAAAATATTTCCGCAGCTTGTTATTTTGTTTCAAGAATAATTATTACATCTGCACACTTATCAACAATCATCAGCCATATGTCAAATATCATAACGATTTTCCGGTGTCACGATGTTTTGCAGACCTAGCTAAGCTCGTGGTTTCTATGGTGCAAGAAATGCAAGCAAAGGATCAAAGAGTTACGATGTTACAGCTGGGTGACAAACTCAGAACGAAGCACAAGGATCTAAGTTAGTTTCATTTCATTACTTAGAATTGCAAACAATCTTAAAGCGTCAATATCTCTCTCTAATTTTTTTTTGTTGGGTTGTTGATCGGCTGTGGTTAACCCTAGGTGCTGAGCTAAAGAGAGAAGAGATAGAACATCTCGTGATAAAATTGATTGTTGACTCGGTATTGGTAAGATCACTGTCCATGTTTTTTCATTCTCTGTGAGATTGTAATATCGACACTTGATAAAACTCTGATATCTAGCAATGCTTTAAAATCTCTGTATAAATTGTGCCGTTGGTCTCTTCAGGCTGTGTATGAGTTTTGTTTTATTGTGCAGAAAGAAGAATTCCAGCACACACCATACTCGACAAACGCTTATGTAACAATGGGACCGTTGGCAAACCAATTGTTGCAAGGTAAGGACTAAGGAGTAATGAATTGCCTTCTTTTCATACTCCGATGAACACCATAGGCTTCAGGATACGATGCAGTATATATTAGAAGCATCATTTATGAGTATTAATGTTTTGGCCATTACTTGGCTAGCTCGGCCTTCTTTCTCTATTTTCATAGACAAAACTCTTGAATCAGAACCTGTTCTACATGTGATCCTGTACAGGAAGAAAGACGATTAAAACGGAAACCTCTAGCAGAAAAATCAACAAGACATCGAAAAGAAGTATTTCATTTTCTGGATTCGAATTCAAGCTTGACGAGCTACGGAAAGAGATATCTGCAGCTCATGGAAGCATGCTCCCTCACACTGTCCTCTCAACTCAGCAGATTGGCTCGATAAGTTCCCAAAAACCAGATTCATTACAAGAGGTTATTTTGCTTTAATAAAATCCTGGTTTTCTCAGTCTTATACATATCTAATGGCTTCTCCTTTTTAAGCTCTATTGGTTGGATATGCAGTTGGAGAGTATTATAGGAAAACTGAAAACAGAGAAGTACGGAGACAGGATTCTAGAAGTGATGAGACAGGATGCAGTCTCTGAACCACCTGTTGAAGATCCAACAAATGAAGAAACATGTAAAGGCAGATCAAGTAAGAGAGCTAAGACACAGAAAGATGTTGTTTTGTTAGAAAGCAGCGAAGAAGAAGCTTGATGAATCAAATACAGTATCTTCTAATCCTATCATCGTATTCGTAGCTGTGTAGGGAACTTTAGTTCTTTGTTGAAGCCGGTTGCACACCATTCTTTATGTCAGAAACTAACCCTGTTTTAAAGTATTAAAATAGAAATTTGACCGAGTTACATGGTATTGGGTTTCTTGCTAATAGCTCTTCGTGTTTATAACTTTATAAGCATTCAATATAAACTTACACGAATACACCTTATATTCCAAGTGAAGTTGCTCTATGTAATCACTAATCAGACCAATGATTCTGTTTCCATTTTTAACAAGTATCTCAAGTGTTTTTCTTCATCTGGGAGTGAAGCTTTGTCCTAAAACTTCGAACCCAAATCGAAACAATGTCCTGTAGTTTCCCCACAAGGCCAGTTCCTTGGTTTTGCCTCTTTATCGTATCGATTAGAAGCCGGTATTCCAGTAACGTAGCCTCTGGTAAAGGTTCCAAGAACTCACACTTAGACAAGATCTCTGGAAGAGGAACGCCCGAGACGAGGTTTGTGTCCAATTTTGCTCTGCTTTTCTTTGTTTCTGCGGGTTCTCTAACCAGAGGACCCTCAAGAGCTGAAGGAGATGCACCGGGGATCACTTCCCGTGTGAAGGGTAATGCTCTTGCGGGTTGCAAGCAAAATTCTATCCACTGGTGGATTAATGGGGATGGACCTCGCACTCGTCCTCCTATCTTTTCTGATTCTTTGCCAGAGTCAGAGATAGCCGGGATTGCCTTTGAACAACAATGATGCTTCACAGGTTAGTGTCCAGATATGTTATATGGTACTAAGAGCAAGAAGCATTTTAGAATTTCGGAGGAAGGAATAAGAAACTTTAAGAATGTGCTTACCCATAGATCAGCCCACAAGGTTGCACCGGACTTGGGAACAATCACTGTAACATTAGACATGCGTTTCGCGACAGGGATAACATCGCTGCTCCAACCGACTGTGACCCAGACATCTCCGACACTGAAAGCTTTTAAGTAGTTGGTACTGTCAAACAGTCTAATCTGTGAGCAAAAGGAAAAGAGAACATGAGCAGACATTATCATTTTTATTCAAGAAGTATCGAGTCTCCGTGGAACATGTCAAACAAACCTCTCTATTTAGTGTATGGGTAGAGAGAGAGAGAGAGCAAAAACCTGTTTCATAAGCGATGCTAGATTTTTCTCCACAGCGATTCTTCCACCAGTAACTTGTGAATCCAGATCTGTCGTATTGTATGATGCTCCCATGTACTTGAGAACAGCACCAACAACCTCTCTAGGAGAATTCACCATTGAGATCCTCCCTGCAAGCTCGGGTCGCCACAGATCAGCCCAATCCTAAATCCGGAAACATGTTCAGCGATATTTACTTCTTTTTAACAGACTCAGCTGCAAACATTTGGACATCATTTCAAACTTAGTGGATGGGTAAAACGAACACAGACCTCTATTGCAGCCAATTTATACTGCTGAAACTTGCTCTTCTTGTATGCTATTACCATGCTGCCCCAGCGGTATGGCACGGCCCACGTTTCACCGTCCGGAGCTTTTTCTCCCGCATAGTTCCTGCGAAGATAAACCTGAGACTTTCTAAGTCACGAAACGAGCCAACGAAACATTCCAATTTTACAGAAAAAGAAACACATGAAAGATCATAACTATCAAATATCTCACCTTCCATTTCTCACTTAAGCCTTTATACCAGTCTTGATCTTCTATCCCTTTCATTGGCTCAATCATCTTTTCTTTAATCGCGAAACTGAGCCAAGAATCACCAATGCTGATCATATCAGCTGCTGCAGTTGAAGCAGAACCCTTTTTTCCTTTAATAGTAGGCTTCGATAGATCGGAGAAAATGTCTTCAAGATTTGCTAGGAACCTCGTTTTCAACCTCACTCTCTTCCCTTGCGAGCTCATGAACTCCTAAAAATCCAATCCAGAGAATACAACAAAAGACATTTCAACTACAAGCTAAGATGCAAATGATGACGAAACTTTGCTCAAAACAATGGAAGACAGAACCTTGATCCATGACGGTGGCAACGAACCACGCAAGGCGACGACTTTTAGCGGCACAGTCAGAGGATACACTTTAGCCTTGTAAGCTTCGAAATCTGCTTCCAACCTTCTCTCTTCATCTTCATTTAGAGCTACACGATTCTCCTCACCTGCTACAATTTCTGAGTCGATTTCACTCTCCGTAACGGAATGAGTAGAGATTACTGGCGGAGGTATTCGAGCGGAGGCCGGAGAGCAGACACGGAGGCTTAAACCGAGGAAAAGCACAGTCGAAGCAGAGAGACGAACTATACTCTCGTGAAACGTTTTGCCTTGAGAAACTCGTGCAACCGAAAATCCAGCTGCGGCTCTCTTTCCTCCGTCCCGTCGTCGGTCTCCGCCGCAGAAGAAGCTCGCCGGCGGTTTCAGGGAAAGAGACGCCGCCGTAGCCATTCCGTCTCTCCCGATAAAACGCAAGAGGTGAATAGAAGACAATAGATTTTTTCTAGTCTCGACCGGTTCAGTCCGGTTTGATCAAACCGGTGGGCTTATACAATATGGGCCGTCAATTATAATATAAAATGGGCTTAATATGGGCCCAATCATGAATTTCAGACTTTCGACAATTTAGATAGTAAAGCTAGCTAAGGTCTAGCTGGCATAATAATTGGGTTCCTATCGTAGTTATAAGATAAAGAAAGCGTCGGTTGACACGTGCGGGTGGTCGTGATCGGCACGTGCGAGCCCCACTTCGTTTTCTCTCATTGGTCGTAAGCCGATGCTTTGGAGAAGAAAGCATCTCACAAATTAATAAACACTCTCTCACTCTACTCTCTCTCTCTCTTCAAATCTTACCATAAATCACACACACACAAAATAAAAACGATTCCTTTTTTTTTTTTCTTTCTTTTGCCTGAGTTATACAGTTTGCTTTACAGCTCAATCAATAGTCGTCGTCTTCTTCCTCTGTCCTATTCTTCTTCTTCTTCTTCCTCCTCGTGGATCCATTTTTTTAAGAGGTTCATCTAAAATTTTCATTCTTTTTGGTCGAAAGTTGTAATCTTTGAATCTGTTTGATATTCAGAGAAGAGTGGAGGTTTTGGTCTTTTGCTGAATTGTTTTCCGGATTTCGAGTTTTGAATTGTTTAACTGATTGAATCTTTAGTTCTTCTTGTGTCGGGACTGAAATGGTACCTGGGAATTTCGTAATCTATATACTAAGCTTCAGCTGTTTGAGCTCGTGGTTAATGATGAATTCGAGTTTTTAGGAGAATTTCACTCTTTGCTTTCTGTTTTTAGAAAAAATTGGGAAGTGGGGTTGATCTTTTTGAGACAGTTTCAGTATCCTGGGTACTCAAAATGTAGACGAGAGCATGCATAGGTTGTGTGTAGAGAGCTTTGATTTGTAATTGAGAATTAGCTGTTTTATTTTATGCTTATGTATGAATTAAGTACACTTGTTTATCTCATGTTATGTTGCTTAATATTCTTGAACTTTCCAGGAAAGGAATGTAATCAATATAGTCTGATAAAAGTTGTTATTTCTTTTGTGATCAGGAGTTTCGTTTCTTACTTGGACATAAATATGGGATCATCAAATAGCTGACGGACTATATGTTACAAGTGCAACATCCGAGAGAGGCTGTTCTTTCAAATGATTTGTAGTAATTGTATTATGCTTGAACAGTGCCATGATGGGCATCTGTGAGATGAAAAGCTGCTGCTCATGGCTTCTTTTGATCTCATTGCTTTGTGCACTATCAAACGAAAATCAAGCGATCAGTTCTGACGGTACAACGGCTTGAAGCCCTATTCCCATTTGTTGGCGTCTGGACCATTTATAGAGCTTTAATTATTTTTCTTGCTCCGTACATTCTTCAGGCGAGGCGCTTCTGAGCTTCAGAAATGCAGTTAGTAGATCAGATAGTTTCATCCATCAGTGGAGACCAGAGGATCCTGATCCGTGTAAATGGAACGGAGTGACATGTGACGCAAAAACGAAAAGAGTTATAACCTTGTAAGTTTTGAAACTCGTCCGATTTTAGACGTTTTTCCTTTGGTTTCTGTGGTCTCTAATGTTTTCTTGTTTCGCAGGAATCTTACTTATCACAAAATAAACGGCCTTTTACCTCCTGAGCTTGGAAAGCTAGACCATTTGAGGCTTTTGTATGTTCTCTCTAAATTTGTTTCAATTTTATTGCTTAAGAGTATACACTCTAATGCTGATCATCTGTGAGATGCAGAATGCTTCACAACAATGGTTTATATGGACCAATACCTACAACATTGAGAAATTGCACGGCGTTGGAGGGGATGTAAGTGCTTTTCCTGGATATTCATGCTGCTTCCACATGGTTTCTGAGAGACGAAATCCATTTTTTCTTTCTGGTCATCAAAACTGTCCACCTGTCTTTTTGCAGTTATTTGCAGAGCAATTACCTAAGTGGACCAATCCCAGCTGAAATGGGAGACCTGCCTGGCCTTCAAAAGCTGTATGGTTTTTTTTCTTCCATTTATCTGCAAATGCATCGGTCTTTGGTCTCTGCAATATCTATTAGTTTTTTTGTTCCATTTACTTTTCTCACCATCTAGGATCATGATAGCCTATGGTTGACTGCAAAATAGTCATGCTCGATTATTTTCAAAACTAACTATGCGTCTACTCTTGGTGAACCTATAAAAGTACTGAAATTTTTGACTAGGAAGATAATATTTACTTGCTTATTTCAAATAGGGATTGTCCTCTTCTCTTGACTAAAACTAGTTTTCTACTTCTTATTTTATTTACTAGGGATATGTCAAGCAACTCTCTCAGTGGATCTATCCCTGCTTCGCTTGGGCAATTGAAAAAGCTTACTAACTTGTGAGCGCCTTAATCTCTAACTCCCGCTGCAATTGTTCATATTCCAGTCTTGTGAATCTTTCTGTTTCGTTCATTTATGAAGCAATGTCTCAAACAACTTCCTGGTGGGGCAAATACCTTCAGACGGAGTGCTCTCTGGATTTTCTAAGAACTCGTAAGACAATAAACCCTTTCCTCCTTGCAGAGTTTTAAAAGAAAACTTTTAGAGTTACATTTCTGCAGCTGATCTTTCAAAGATCGATTATATATGGGTTTATTTTTAACTATAATAACCATTTGACTAGCTTGTATCACTGTAGCTGAAATTGATAAGATTCTCTATCTGATGCATTGCCCCTACAGCTTCATTGGAAATCTTAAGTTGTGTGGAAAGCAAATTGATGTCGTGTGCCAAGATGATAGTGGAAACCCTTCTTCAAATTCTGATACAACAGGTAAAGCAATTATGTATCCTATCAGTTTTCTGTTTTTGTTATGGCTCTATCAATAAAGTTATATATATATTTGGTGTCTCCTACTGTATAGGTCAGAATCAAAAGAAAAATTCTGGTAAGCTGCTTATTAGTGCATCAGCAACAGTAGGTGCGCTGCTCCTAGTGGCACTCATGTGTTTCTGGGGATGCTTTCTATATAAAAAACTCGGTAAAGTCGAGAGTAAAAGCCTTGCAAAGGATGTTGGTGGAGGTGAGCCGTGTTGACTTTTTTTGTAGATATTATCTCGTAAATATTGGAAAATTTCGAATTTCTTTTCTCTCCTAAAGCTTCTATATGAATTTGTCAATACAGGTGCGTCTATTGTGATGTTCCACGGAGATTTGCCTTACTCTTCCAAAGACATCATTAAAAAGCTGGAAATGTTGAACGAAGAGCACATAATCGGGTGTGGAGGCTTCGGAACGGTGTATAAACTGGCCATGGATGACGGCAATGTTTTTGCCTTGAAAAGAATTGTAAAGTTAAATGAAGGGTTTGATAGGTTTTTTGAGAGGGAGCTTGAGATTCTTGGGAGCATCAAACACAGATACCTAGTGAATCTACGTGGATATTGCAATTCTCCAACATCAAAGCTACTGTTATATGATTACTTGCCCGGTGGTAGCCTCGATGAAGCACTTCATGGTATGACCAATCTTCTCTACACGTCTCTTTTTTCAAATCATGAATGATTCACTGAGAATGTTTGGTTCTTGAATTAGTAGAGAGAGGCGAGCAACTGGACTGGGATTCGCGTGTAAATATCATCATAGGAGCTGCGAAAGGGTTGTCATATTTGCATCATGATTGTTCTCCTAGGATTATACACCGTGATATAAAGTCGAGCAACATTTTGCTTGATGGCAATTTCGAGGCTCGGGTATCGGATTTTGGTCTTGCCAAGTTGTTGGAAGACGAAGAATCTCATATTACAACCATTGTTGCAGGCACATTTGGGTACTTAGCTCCAGGTAAATGCCTTTTGAGAAGTATTCACTTGCATAAAGCTTTAACCTTTGAAATGCTTAAGAGTTTCCCCACTTTTACGTAACAGAGTATATGCAAAGCGGTAGAGCAACTGAGAAAACCGATGTATACAGTTTCGGGGTTTTGGTTCTTGAAATCTTGAGTGGGAAACGACCAACTGATGCTTCCTTCATCGAGAAAGGCCTTAACGTTGTTGGTTGGGTATGTAAATGAGATCCTTCTTCGATATTGATATTTTGATTCGACAACTTTGGCTAACAAAGCTTTTGGTTAAATGATCTTTGCAGCTAAAGCTCTTAATCAGCGAAAACCGGCCAAGGGACATCGTTGATCCGAACTGTGAAGGAATGCAGATAGAGAGCCTTGATGCACTTCTATCAATAGCAACACAGTGTGTGTCATCTAGTCCAGAAGAGCGTCCCACGATGCATCGGGTTGTCCAGTTACTTGAATCAGAGGTCATGACTCCTTGTCCCAGCGACTTCTATGATTCCAGCTCTGATTGATTGCATGAACCCACCAAGTAAACAGAATCTGGTTTCTGTGGAAGATCTGCAAATGCCTTGTATCTATTCAATATCCGGTCAGAAAACTTGCAGATGCCACCATTTGCCAGTAATGGAAGAGAGTCTGTGTTGTGTTGCAATATAATTTTTTCCCCCCAGTTTACAAGATTCGAGCCATTCATTCTCAGCCCCTTCTCTTATTTTTTCTTCTTCTGATTTTTGGTAAAAAAAAACTTTTATTTGAACATGAAATTGTATAGTTGTGACCTTTGTAGAAAAATTGCTTCTCTGCCTCTAAATTGTTCTTTTGAAATAATCCATGCTTCTTCATCTTCTTTTGGCCTCCTACATGCTATTATCCTTTGTCTTAAAGAAACTGTCTCAGATTCAATCTTGGTTCAGTTACTGAAGCTCATTTTGAACTGATACCGGTTCAAAACCGAATTCATTAGCTTCAATTCACGAGCACTTATACCATAAAGCAGGGAAGCAAATGTTTATGATTAAAGGGCAGCAGTTAGAAAATGTAAAAAGATCAGCTTTTGCTATAGGTTGCCTAATAAGTTATCTAACGCAAGAAAGTGTCAACTTTCAACTACTTCATGTTCCAAACTCAACATCCAATTTGCAGTTTGATGAATCATTGAGTTTATCTCATCCATTTTTGGGTGAGATGATGGATCTCCAATAATGAATTCATGAGGAACCCCATCAACCTCGACGGAGCTGCAACCAGGAAACTTTCTGATTCCCAAATCTTTCATTTTCTTTCTTACATTCGTCACATCTTCCCATCTATTGGCAGATGCGTATACACTTGCAAGCAGAGTATGAGCACTTGAATCACTAACTTCCACTTTCTCGAGCTTCTCTGCTACCCGTTCAGCTAACTTGACATTCCCATAGTTCCGAGCAGCACTTAGCAAAGAACAGTACACAGGAAGCAGAGTTTCATCGCTTTCATTTCTCATCTTGTCTATCAATTCCTCTGCTTCATCTAACAATCCAGCTCTGCATAGTAGGTCAATCAGACAGCTGTAGTGCTCTGATTTAGGCTGGATTTTATGCACTTTGGTCATCGAATAGAAAACTCGACGTCCTTCTGCTACAAATCCACCGTGATTACAAGCCGTTAAAACCGCGACAAAGGTTATATCATCTAATCTGACACCGACGTTTTCCATCTCGTAATACAACTCCAGTGCTCTCCCTGACATCCCGTTCATGGCAAGACCGTAGATAAGCGATGTCCAAGAAGCAGTGTCTCTCTCCTTCGTCTCATAGAACACCTCTAGAGCTGTCTCTATGCACCCACATTTTGCGTACATGTCTACAAGAGCAGTACCAACTACTTTATCTACTGTAACTCTGTTCTCATATATGTACCCATGGATCCACTTCCCTTGCTCTAGAGCTCCCGTCTGCGCGCAACCTTTCAAGAGAGAGACTAGCACGAAGTTATCAGGTCTAATTCCCTCGGTTTGCATACACCTGAACAGTTCCAACGCCTCATCAAACCGGTTAGACTGAACATACCCATTCATCATAGCTGTCCACAGAACAACATCTTTGACAGGACTTCTCTCGAACAACTCTCTAGCCTCATCAGTTCTACCATTACTAACATATCCAGTAACCATGCTAGTCCAACACTTGACATTTTTGCTTCTCATCGAATCAAAAATCGCTCTAGCCTTATCGAGACACCCACATTTACAGAACATATCCACCAATGCATTCCCAATCTTAACACTCATCTCAAATTCTGTGACAACATACCTGTGAATCCCTTCACCAATTTCCAAATTCTTCAAAGCAGAACAAGCTGAGAGAGTGCTCACGATCGTACCTTCATCAGGCTTCAAATAGCTCTCTTTACTCATCCGCTTGAAAACAGAAACGGCATCATCAAACCTCCCATGCCCAACATAACTAGAAATCAATCCGTTCCAAGAAACAACATCTCGTTCAGGCATTTCGTCGAACACTTTATGAGTGATCTCCATCTTACCAAATGCAGCATACATTCCCATGAGTGAATTACATACGTAATAATCGAACTTAAGCCCAGCTTTCACAGCATAACCATGGACTTTCTCACCTTCTATAACCTTCCTCAAACGTCCAATTGATTTCAGAACAACCGGTAATGTGAAATTATCCGGATACAAGCCTTTTCCTCGCAATTCACCGAACAAAGATAAAACTTTCGTGAAGCTTTTAGACTCGGCAAAAGATTTGAGCATCTTATTGTACACTATAAGTGATGGAGTTTGTACAGAGCCCATGTTCATCTCAGATTCTCCCTTCACACACAATTGAGAGAAAAATTGTATTCGGCTTGAAGCTTTGAACTTTGAAGGTTTTGGCCAAAAAATGAAAGAAAAGAAAACGTAAAGTTGTGAACTTTGTAGAAAAACTGAGCTTCATCATCTGAAACCTAGAAACATAGTCTTTAAGAAAAGCAAGAAGAGATACTGAAACAAGAAAGTATATAATGAAGACAGATCATTATCATTTTCAGAGTAAACATTACAGAAGAAACAAAAGGCACAACAAACAGAAGTTAAGAGTAGACAGAGGATTCTCACAAACTGCGTGAAGAAACCGACTAAAGAGTCGACTTATGATGATACATAAGAAGGAAGGAAAAACACAATCATATCTCTTACACAGATCATATTTACTCGTAGAAACACATCATACTTTATGTATGTGTATATATATATGTATATGTTACACGAAAGGGATCATTGCTGGTTGAGGTTAGCTTCCACAATCTTGCTTGCAGGAGCTTTCTCTTGTTTCTCCACGTAAGCAGACGGAAACCATCCGGCTTTTCCCTTGTATTCTCCTTCCGACCAGCCTGTCCCAGCCACCTGAAAATTTGTTTCATGAAACACAACAAGTTTGTTGTAACATCGATCATTTTCTGTTTTGTATTGTTGAAATGGGTGGCGGGAAATGTACCTGTCGCACGATTACATAATCATCAACTGCTAGACTCAGTTCCCCTTGCGCTTGAGCATCAAACGGGTGCACAACCTGTCAAAAAAAAACAACAAAACATAACTCTTCCTCTACCGGATCTGTATAATCTTAACTCTTAACCGAGTTGAAGTGTTACGAGGGAATCATTTTACATCTTACTTCACCTTTGCAAGAAAGTAGGAATCATTTTGACTAAGGAGCTGATGATTGTGATGATCATCAGATCCATTCGACTTTTTTATCTCTTCCTGTGGACTAGAACTAGAAGACTTGATTTCCTTCTGTGAACTGGACTTGGTTTCTTCTTGAGGACTAGACTTCGTTTCGTCCTTGTGATTGGTTTTGGTTACTTCTTCTCGGTGATTTGATTTGATCTCTCCCCGGGGATGTGTATTCGTTTCTTCTTGGGGATGAGAAACACTATTCTCTAAATGTAAAGGTGGTGACTTTGGTGATGATTCCATAGCTTCTTCCTCAGCAATCATCTGAACAAGAAGACAAGCAGATCAAGTGACAATTTGTACGTAAGGCATTATCTGAATTTGATCATAGAGATGGTTACTGACCTCGGAATGTAGCTTATCAAGGATATCAAGAGCACTACGATGATACAATCTCTCAGCTTCAACCTGCGTTGGTAATTTCATTTCATATCCAATCCAGGGACCAGTAAGTAATCATGTGTGTTGAGATATGATTCAAGAAGAGATTACCAGAGTACGGAGCCGCTGATAAGTAACGCTCTGCTGCTGATTGTCGACTTCTAACATGGCCTTGGTAGCTTCTTTGCCAAGAGTCTTCATACTTGATTTGAGCTCAGCCAATCTCGATTCAGAATTCTTAAACTTCATGTAAGTTTCCTCAGAAACATCAGATTCCTTCAACTTTGATCTCCTCCTCAGTACATCAGTTGCCTGTTCAAAAACAAGCATTTCATTTCTTATTGCCTCAAAAACAAACCAAAGCGAAGTTCAACAACACTTTACCTGCGCTTCGACTTCTTGTCTCAGCCTGTCATAGTGATTCACTAAATGTCTAGCATCCTCCAAAGGCGCACTGTATATCATCGTACGAATTGGCTCACAAACCTAAACAAATCAAAACCTGAAGCTTTATTAAAAACGAACCTAAAGTTATAGATTAGAAGATGAAATGAAAATCTTCCAAAAATTTTACCTGCTCACTAAGAGTTCCAAGTAGAGCTTCCCTAGCATCTTCCACTGACTTGTAAGAGGACCCAATGTGATGTGAAATTTTTGAGAGAGGAGTATTAGCATCATTATTCTCATCTCCATATTTCTTGAAATCTTCAGCAAACTTCAAACCTGTGGATACAACACTCCAAACATAAACCCAAGAAGTATATACATATATGCAAATGAGGCGAAGTAATTATAATCAAGAACTGACCTATCTCTACAACTTTCGTTCCTGTTGCAATGAAACCTTCGAGTCCACGAACAATATTCCTTTGCAAACGCTGTGAACAGAACAAACTAATGAGAAATTTCGAGATTGAGAGCCTTAAGAAAAACCCTCAAATATCTTTTACCTTCGCAGCCTTTGTAGAGCTATATAGTTCTTGAAGTTTCTGATGACAGTGAAGCTCTTCTTCATCAACAACAACAGCATCCGCATTAACATGTCCTAAATGCTTCAAAACCGCCTGCACAATAATAACCGGAATTTGTACATAAATGAAAATTTCATACCTACACAACTCCTGCAGTCTTGTCTGAATATATAACGTAATCACATAGCTAAAATCAGTATAAAAACGCAAGATCGACGCCACAAGAAGAAAAATCCATACTTTTTACCTAAAAGTAACCAATTCCTACGTCAGTAAAAATCTAAATCAAAACCTCTCTTCCACATGCCTATAAATTAAACATCAGCACTTCAAAGTTTCCACCTTCATTTGATATCACACAATAAATTATCCAGATTTTTTTCAGTAACAAGAAGTAAATCTAAGAAAATCCGTCTCGTGTATATACCCAAACACACAAAGAAATCTAAACAATTCCAAAATATAAGAGAAAGAAACCCACTTGCTGTTGCCTCGCGACTTGTTCTCTGAGCTTCGCTGCTTGCTTTCTTATGGCTTCCATGGCTGAACCAAACAAAACTCAGAAGACCCACAAGAAGAAAGAAAAAAAAACTCACTCTCTTCGATTTTTTCTTCCTCCTTGTAACGAAAGTCGGTTTCTTTACTACCACCAACCCACAGATCGAGAGAAAGGAGAGAAAAAAAACGTCAGATTTCAAAAAGAAGTAGTTGAAGTTTCTCAATTAGAGGAAGCAGAGAGAGAAAGTCGAAATTTTGACATGGATCCTTTACTTTACAGGTAACAGTCGGAAAAAGAAAAGGTAACGACAATGGAATGAATGTTAGTAGAGAAAGTTGAAGTTACTCTCCTTCGGTTCAGCACTTCTTCCTTTATGAGTGGTCTTTAAATTTTGGGTGTGCTTATTAAACTTTGAGCATTTTCTAATTTTAATCGGTCTTAATCAATTGTCTTAATTTCTATTTTTAAACTCAATTAATCCCAACTTATGAAAGCTTATTATTCTGTTCTTTTTCATGGCGAATACATATTGGACCGCAAGAAAAAAAAATTATATCTTCATTTGTTATGTTTATTTGCCGAATTTCGTTTTCAACGTGAGGTTATCATATAACTTTAGAGAAATAAATTTCAATTGAGTCTATTTCAAATGATGTTAAGTCTTTGTAACTTAAAATAACTAGTCAATTTCGTCGGCCTGGCTTCACTTGAATGCTTTTTTGGACTTTAACTGTTGTGGCTATTTGTTTCTCGGGTATCAAAAGTATAAGAAGAAATTAAGAAATAGAGATATTATTCATACTGAATATTCGCTAATTAAATTACATTAATTATGAATAATCAGATTAATCAAGCACTAGCGCTCAACGACACCGTTTGCTCACAAGCTCCCAGAGCAATCGATGCTCTGAAACGACACCGTCTTAGCCTCCAAGTCATACCCGACAAGAAAGTCCATCTGAACCATATTACCGTAGATAGCAACTTCAGTTGTCGGAATCATAGTCAAGCACACCATATCTTCACTTAGCTTCGCGAACGCGTTTATCGGACTCAGCTTCACGTCGGCGTTCGTGAAATGCATTGTGATCTCCGGCAAACCAATCGCTTTGTCTCCGGCTTTGAAACAGTGTGTTAGAATCCCCTCTGGATCACTCACACGCTTAGCTCCGGTCACCGATGCTTCAACCGCCGCACCAAAATCATCGTAGAATCCAGAGTCGAGAAGCGTAAGAGTAGTTCCGGAATCGATTACGATGTTCCCTGTGGTCTTCTTCGCTTTCCCGTCTTCGGTTGAACTGTATTCTCCTCCGGTGTACCGAAGCTTGGTTTTTCCGACGGTGATTGCTTCAAGAGTTAAGTAATAGTAAGTGGTTGGAGTTTTTACGACCAACGGCGTAGTGAGCACTGCGGAATCTTTGCTTGATTTGGAAGTTATCGAGTTGGTTCCTAGGTTTATGACGCTTGTGCCGTTCGTTGTAGATGACGTGTGTGACAAGCAATACGAGAATCTCTTCCCTATCGAAGAACCTAGCTGGGAAATTAAAGATAATGGTCCACCTCCGAGACCGATGATTCCGGATCCGGTTTCTTCGAACGTACCACCGTTGTTGTAGCCGCAACCGAAGATTGTACCCGGGTAAGAAACCAGAGAGCCAGAGGAAGAATCAATGGAGATTGTTTCGGTTGCAACGTCTCCTTTGGAAAACGATTCGTCTCCATACGAGTAACGGTATTTGCAGATGTTTCGAGATTCGTCGCATCCTTCTTCGTGTTCGGACAAAGCGTGGCAGGCTTTGGAATCGCAGTCTTCTGTTTTGTAGGTAGAGGAATGCTTCTTGTCGAAGATTGGACTGTTTTGTTGGTAACATTGTTGACATGGCTTGCACTGGATCCAAGTGAGGTCACTTCCCGTGTCGGCGATGGCGAAGACTTTCGACGGTGGTGTGCCGATTGAGATACTCATGAAGTATTCGCCGCCGTTAGCGATTAAACCGGATTGGAGGTCGGTTTTGGTGGAGAAATGGCGGGAGCGGGAGATCGAGCGGAGGAAAGCGGCGTTGAGACGATCTGAGACGGTGTGGAGAGGGTTGTAGAGTGGAGAATGGGGAGAGTCACGGTGGATCAGCTGGATGGTTAGGCTTTGCCGGTGAGCTGAAGAAGAGGAAACGAAGAAGGTGATGATGGCTAAGAGAGAACAGTAGAGGAAAGTTTGGGTTACCATTTTCGAATTGTCTTTTGGATAAATTGTGGTAGAGTGAGTGAAAGTTGGCAAGGGTTTATAAATGGCATAAAAGGGAATGGGAAAAGATTTGAAACGACAAGGAGTTAAGGGACGTGGTAATTAAGAAGGTGATTGATAGATCAGCTCTAATTTTCATTAAGATTTTGCTAAATTACGTTTAATGAGAGGTTTAGTGGAGATGTGGGATGATTAATGGCTAAGAAATAAACAGATGTGACTTCTGACATTATTCTTCTTTTTTTTGGTTTTTAACTTCATCAAAGAATTTATGAACTTGTGAGATTTAAATTAACTTTTATGATTTTAAGATCATATTGGCGTTTTACATTTCACATACAATCCATCAATTCATCATGTTTAACAAAGGTTATTTATGTTAGGATGTGTTTTGAGATTTTCTTACATGGAGATACAACTCTTCTTTCGGTCAAAATTTTTTTTACCTCTGACATTTTTTTCTCTTATGAAAATATACTTGTTTATTTATAGCATGACAGTGCACTCTGGATTAACTTTTGATCGGTTGTGTCGACCATTTCGAGTAAAAACATTCTCCTAATAGGCTATTTCCAAACCAGAGATCTCCTATCTACTACGCCGTACTATCTTTCGTTTTGTAATCGGACATTCCTTTCACCATAATAAAACCGGGACCCGTGCAATTTCTGTCTTTGCGTTTCTTGATTTGTATTTTATCTACTTCTTTTCTTTGATTGAAATCAAACGATTGGAAAAATGACAAGTTTTATGATTTCAAAATCATATTTGGGGTTTTCTATATTCTTTTTTTTTTAACAAAGTATTTCGCGTTTATATTTAACATATAATCTAGAAATTTATTCTGTTTAACCAGTATCTTAGGACGATTGGCTCTGTTTACTATTGTCCTGGGAATTATTATACTTTTGAAAAATATTGGCGTAAATTATGCTTAACGAAGTGTTTCAACTTTCAAATAATTGATTATGAAAAAAATATAAAATATTAATTAGATTATAACTTTTATACTTTTGGTAAATTTTACATACTTTTACTTATCCGCGAACATTTCCCCAAACCGAAAAGGCTAATAAATAACCAAAAACAAGAGAGCGAGCTAACCCCAAAACCCAATCCCACACCCCTATATTCTTAATCATCAAAATCGAATTTCGCTGATGCCTTTCTCGTCATTTTGATGATCTCAGCTGCTTCTTTTCTCATTTTCTGCTGCTCCTTAAGTGCCCTTTTCAGCATTTTCCTTTGATCCTCCACTGAAAACGCATTCAAATCAGACAAAAACTCATCGAAATCCATGTCTCTCTCCCGACCAGAAGAGTAAGCAGCAGCACTGAACGACTTGATGCTTTTCATGTCCTTCTTCTTGGTGGATGCTTTGGTCGGTGAACGCCAAATGTACCCGATGATTTTAGATGGAGATAACTTATTAACCCACGAGCTTGATGACTTGGATTTCGATTTCAATCTCTTTTCTGGTTCTGAATCCGACGACGGTGGTGTAGCCACCAAATCAATAGAAGACGACGATGATCCGAATCTGTTTTTCTGTTTAGGAAGCTTCTGGGTTCGTTTAACTGGCGAGAAAATCTTACTCTCTCTCGATGAACTCGAACCAATGTTTCCGCAATCCGAGAAATCTCCACTTCCATCTGAGTCAGCCCCAGCTCGCGAACCTTTCTCAGCAACCGATTTCGCTCCCGGATCTGGTTTGTTCCACGAGAAAATACTCGAATCCTCATCAGAACCACAGTTTTTACCTCGATTTCGTCGATTCCCATCTTCTTAGGGTAACTCGCCACGCTCTTGGAGTGCGGTAGATCCTTCTTCCTATTATTCGACGGAGACGACGAAACCGGGTCGGGTCGAGCAGCAGGAAAAGTTTTCAGGCGGCGGAAACGAGTCTCGAGATCGTCGGGAAGAGCGGAAGAGTCGGTGAAGCCGGAACAATTGATGGCAGCTATTTGCTCCAAAGCAGAAAGCTCCTTGGCTTGCGAAACCAGCTCTTCCACTGCTGAGTCGTCTGTATCCGAAAGATACCCAAAATCCGCCATTCTCGATGATGAAAATGAAAAGTTTCTTAGGGTTTTTGCCTTATTGGAGGAGAAGCAATAAGGTGTGAGAGAAAGAGAGAGAGAGAAGAAAATGATGAAAGTCTCCACAACGGCTAATTCATGATTTTGTCAGTTACGCTGGCTCCGATACTGTGAGCGTCATTTTTGATGACTCTTTTGTGCTCTCATCTTTTAGTGTGGGACCCACATTAGCGTGTTTGATTACTTTATTAAAGACATTTTAATGTAAGTTGTGCGAGAAGATTCTTATTTTAGAGTAAATGTGATAACAATTTTTTATTTTATTTTTTAATTTGTTTCACTATTAATCTTCCTGTGATCTAAAAAAAAAGAAAGATTTGTGGTTTCTTGTGTTACAATTTGATTTACAATTGATCAAGATCCTTGTACGATGATGTTACGGAAACCCGGTCTTGTTCCAGCCGGTGATAAACCGGTTTGGTTCTCATGTACAGCAAAAGACTTGAAGCGAGGCCAAGAAGAGACAAGCAACCCCAAAACACAAACGTTGTGTAGTAGCAATCTCTTCCAATGCAAACAACCGAGTCAGACACGACTGATCTTATCTCGGGGCTCGCGTTTGCCTCGTAGATGGATGCAGCAATGAAACCGTATAAGAGTGAGCCGATGGGTATGTTTGTGATGAGTATGTTGTGGTTAACACCTACGCTATTGGGTCCAAAGAGATCAGATGTTATCGACACTGCAGCCGCAAATATGAAACCAGAACTCAGACCGATTAAGGCGGTTGCGGTCTGCAATGCTGTTTGCTGTAAGGATGATATCGCCAGTAAAAAGAAAGCGATAGGAGTTGGCAAGAGTGCGATTGCAAACCATCCGGTTCTCGTCAAACGCAATCTCCTGCAAGATGCAAAATTTCTCAAATGAGATTTGATCCGACTTTCACATCAGAAATTTACTAATCTCAGAAATGAAACTTACTCGTGCATAAAATCTGGTGCAGCAGAGAGCAATCGACCAAAGAAGGAGAATGAAGAGTAGATTGTGACAAGGGTTGTAGAGTTTTGTCCCAAAGACTGAGCAATCTGTCCCAAGTTGTTGCTATAAACAAGGCCAATCGTGCCACCACAGAAATACGCGATGTAGTATAACCAAAACTCCAATCTACTTATAAGCAATCGGAAGGAATGTTCAGCACCGAGCTTTACTATGTTACCTTCCTTCACGTTCTTTTGACTCGCAATCCCCATATGTTCATACCCGTTATTGCTAGAAAGAGACGCTTTCTGCATCTTGAGCTCGTCTATGTTAAGCATAACATAGCCAGAGCTGTCATGGTGTAAGCGATTGTTAATGTCAGGAAGGAAGTAATCCCGAGCATAAACGAGAAGAGGAGCACACAAGGGGAAAACCAGAAGGACGATAGCTCCGAGGAAATGCAAACGAGCTGACGAAGTCACATAGGTACTGGAACTAGATAGGAGAAGGTGGAAACTGGTCATGACGGCTAAGACATTCATAATAGCAAACACACGGGAGTCATGTCGCCGTGATTCATTCTCTGGTGCAGAGTCTTGGGATGGCTTAATAAGAACTGGGTAAAGGGCAGCGAAGGAGACGATAAGAGGAACTAGAGAGTTCAACAGAAGGTATAGATTTGAGGAGGACGGGTTGATTGCACTGAAAGCAAGGGAGTATAAGGCTGCACTGATTCCATTGAAGCTTACCGTGAGAGATAAGGCGAGTGCACGATTGTTCGGGAAATGGCGGATGCAGAGGATGAAACATGCTGTGTTGAACCAGCATATGCTTAATCCAGCCAACAAGCAGCAGAGAAACACCTATCATATCAATATACATCGGAGAAAGTGAAGCAACATCTTAGTGAAAAGCGATTTCTTGATTAAGGTTCTCTCTGTTTTTTCTTCTAATCAATGGCATTTCAGAGCAAGAACTTTCTGATTCTACTCTAACAAAGAAAATTATTCTCTATGTCTTCAAGTTGATATCGATCAACAAGAATGTCGTGTGAATCTTCCGAATTCAAATAGCAAAAAGATTAAGATACGTACCAGAGAATAAGGCAGAGTGATAATGTTGGTGATGACGAGCCACTGAACACCATAGCCAACAAAGCCCATAGCCGCTGCCGATAAAAGAACGACGGAGAGAGGGAAGTAACCAAGAGCGATCCCCGACGACCACCCGAACGCTTTACCCAAATCGGAAGCCACCGCGAGGTAATTCAACCTCACCTGAGAAATTCCGAGTACTGATTTGAGATGAGAGGAGTACGCCGAGAAATCGAAATTGGTTCCCGTCGATGCCTGGATCCAGATCGCCGCAACGAGCACCGTCCATTTCCGCCATCGGCTGAACATGGTCCGGAGAGGCGGAGGGTGTTTGCGGTGGAGTTTTCCTTCGCCGTCGTCGTGATCGCCGTCGAAGGAGGATCGGTTAGGTCGGAGTTTGTCTGAGGCATCTCTGATACGAGGTCTCATATACAAAGAAGATGGTGATTGTGGAACGGTGAGGTGATGTTGACCGGTGATGGAAGGAGAAAAAGCGTATAGTTGTTGATCTACCGCTTTTGATGTTTTTGAAGAAAGGGCTTTTGGGGTTTTTCTGAGATAAAACAAAACAAATTATAATCTATTTTACGTATTAATTTCCGGTGAGTGTGACACCCACTTTAGTAAACAAAATGTTTAGTGGTTTTAAAATTCAATTTAGATTGTAGGGTTTAAAATTTAGTTTTTAAGGGGTAGAGTTTAAACTTTAAGTTTAAGGTTAGAGTTTATACTTTGAGTTTTGTTTTCAGATCTTGGAGTTATTTATAAAGTTTTAGAGGTGTGGCTAAAATTCAGACTATTTATTTTGATATAGTATTTTATAATAGTAATTTTTGAAAATTGTGTGATATTTAAAGACATGTAAATTATCCAGAATCCGAAATTTAATCTATTATTCGATCTAAACATCTCCAAAAATTTAGATATTTGGATCTGGATAACAAAATTATGGATCCGAATAATAACATTTTTTAAAGATAGATATCTGGATCATGAGTAGTGTATTACACACAATACTTATTATAATTTTAACCAACTTAATTAAAATAAAATTTATTAATGATTTTAGAAGCTTAAAATTATTTTAACATATAAACTCATTTAGTTGACAAATCCTCTTTTCTAAAATTTTCATGTTTAAAACACAAACATTTCTCATCAGTTAGCTTTAAAATTTTAGGTAAAAAATGAAAATTAACATCTTTTAATTATTGAATTTCTATAAAAATTTAAAATTCTAAAAAAACCTTTTTATGGGGGTTTTTCTTTCCAGTTTTGTTTTAAGTGGGGATATTGAGTATTTCGTATACTAGTTTACCAAAAGAAAAAAAAAAGTTGGTACTAGTATATAATTGTAAGTGTTTTCCTAGATGTCGTATTTATTATACTTTGAAGTCATGAAGTGTGAAAACGTAACGATCGAATAAAACGTAAATGAAAACACGAACTGATAATTAAGGAATCTTGCAACGTAGACTAAGAAACATCCCCAAATCACGTCACGTGGTTAGACCAACCAACTTTTGATTGACAAACATTCCATCAATTGAAGTGGTTTATATTTGGTGTGGCTTACTCTTCATTACTCTTTAAGCATTGGCTGATGGAATTCATGGTTTCTGCAAAACCAAACCAATTAATTAAGATCACTTATTTTAGGGTTGATTCCTACATGAAATTGATCCATAATATTATTTAATCAACGTGACTAATTGCTGTCGCATCTATAAATTAGTGACAGGGTCGACATCTGGTTCACTTCTCACGGTGCGAATCATCTAAGATTTCTCTTGTTCGGGTATAAAGTCTACGTATCGCTAAATTGGTTGCTTAAACAAGGTTTGACCTTTGATTTCGATTCGGTTTTCTCCAGCATTAGTGACCAGTTAATGAGAACTTTTAATATATGTTCAAAGTGGAGTGACATATGTTTCAATTCAGAAAAATATACTTCCATGCATAGTTTTTTTTTCAATCATAAACAAATTAAAGTTCGGTTTAGCGTGGATGTATCATGTATGGTTGGTTATTTTGATTTTGCTCGGTCGTTAGCGTTGCATGTACAACTCGTCTAATGTCTATATATACCGTTGAACAGAAAAGAACAACATGATTGCACATTTGCACTTAACGAGAATTTGAGGGACAGTTGTTGAGGTTGTTATCAACTTTGTTAGATCATAGAATTGGAGTCGAAAAACTTGTTATAAATTACGTTCTTCCTTAATCCTTTGTAATATTTTTCTCTCTTTTAAGTTTTAGATTCTCCATTGTAAACTTTAGTGGAACTTAAATAGACTTTTTTTTTTAACTGAATCAACAAAAAAACTTAATATGCATGTGTCCAAACTGTTTTGGAAATTAAAATGATTTTGATCAGTATTACAATGGTTTTTTCGGACAACTCTATTGTCGAAATTACCGGATTTTAGATGTATTGGATTTTTTTTTGTGGTGAAAGCTACAAAATAATATATTTATATGTAAGAAGAAAATTTATTTTATAAAGTAATAAAAGTTTAAAGTGAGTTACTTCACTACAAGAAAACAAGCATATTCCGACGGAAGATTTCTTCGGTATTCCGTCGGAAAAAACTCGTCGGAATATTGTATGTCGTCGGAATTTCCTCGGAAATTTCCGACGGAATTCCGAGGACAACAAATTCCAAGGAAATAGCGAGGAAGACCATTCGTCGGAGAGGTCGTCGGAAAATACCGACGGAATGTTTCGTCGGTATAAACCGAGGAATATCCCGACGGAAAAACTCGTCGGATTGAGGAGGAAAATTCCGACGGACGACTCCATCGGAAATTTCCGAGGGAAACCTCCGTCGGAATATTCCGAGGACGGATTCCGTCGGAAATTTCCGAGGGAACCGTACGTCGGAAAATTCCGATGCAATCCTCCGTCGGAATATTCCGAGGAAGGGTTTTTTGGAAATTTCCGACGGAATCCATCCTCGGAATATTCCGACTGGACGACTCCATCGGAAGTTTCCGACGACCCCGTTCGTCGGAATTTTTTAAAAATTAATTTTAAAAAAACTTATATTTTGTTAAAAATTTAATTTTTTTTTAAAAAATAAATTTTTCTAAAAAATTAGTATTTGAAAATGAAATTCAGAAATTTTATTTCGAATATATAAAATTAAAATTTAAATTAATACAAAAAAAAGAAACAATCCAAATGTTGTGAAAAAAAACTACGGGTTTTGGGTGTTCGGGTCTTGCAGGGCCGGGAAATCGATGTTCGGGTGCAACGTCCTCATCATGTCCATCATCTGCTGGTTCAGCTTCCTCTGTGCCTCGAAGCTTGCCTGTTGTGCCTCAAAGCTCGCCTGTTGAGTTGCCATCTGAGTCTCCAACGCAGATATGCGATGATCCTTGTCCTGCAACTGACCCATAAGTGCTTCAGGATCAACAAAAGGCGGGGCTGCAGCAGAAGACGTAACCGACCGGGACCGACGAGCCAAACCCAACATTCGGCCCTTCTTCTTTGGAACCGACTGAAATAGAAAGTAGGCAATTGTAAATAATAATTAAGATGAAATGAAATTTTTTTTAAAAAACTTACCTTTTCAACGATTTCGTTGATGCGTTCCCGAGGCAATTGGGAATCCGTCGAATCTTCGTCCTCAGTTTGAAGCTGAGACGCTGCTTCTTCCACCTGACTGTGGATGAGGTCGACAACACCCTTCACAACACCGTCATCAATCTGGCCGGTCTTCTTGTTCGTATACGCCTTCTTCATTAGGGTGAAATCATCAATTGGCTCACCATCATTTGCTTCCACCTTGATATCAATATAAATATTAGTAATTAGAAGAAATAATGAGAGTTTAAGATTTAAAAATATTAAAATTGAAAAAAAAGCCATTGAAATTACCATGCGATCCATCAGAGTGGCTTGGGACTGAGCACCCAAGTTGTGCTTGTAGACGCTCTTCCCTTTACGATCGCTCTTGCGGTTGGTGGAGTTGGTGGAAGAAGTCGATTTCGTCTCTTCCTTACTCCAATGCACAATCAGCTGCTCCCACACCTCGAGGTTCATCGAATTTGGGATCTTTTAAAAAAAAATTGTTAGATGAATTAAAAACTAATTTAATCAATTTAAAAATTGTTTTAAAAAAAGAAAACCAAACCTTGCCCATTTGCCACTTCTTATTCCACTCGTAAATTTGATAACCATAGTTGGTCATAACTTTGTGCACGAAGTTGTAATAGATAAACCCCGTATAATCGGGATTCCAGTTGAATTCTTGCTGAAAAAAAAAACACAATTAGTAGAAAATTTATATTGAAAAAATAAATTTAAAAAAAAATAAAAATATTTACCGCAAACTGTTTAAACCAAAGAACTTGTTTGGATCTTGGGAAGTCGGTGAAAGTCGGATGTCCCACGTCCAAACACAAATACATCATACGGTTGATCCATGAGCTGATCCCGTTGGATAATCGATCGAACCATGTCTGACCCGGTCCAGATGGAGACGGAGTGAGAAACGGAAGATGGTGACGACCTGGCTGTCGAACAAACTCCGCAACCCTCATCAGTTCCGGAGGACCCTGAAAGTTCGGAGTCATAGTGGGTGCAGCACCAGAGCCAGAAGGAGCTTCGGGAAATAGAGAGGGAGATGTTTGGTGGGAGCTGCGGGGCGATGGGGAACCCTGAACGGAGTAGCTCCCCGAGCCACGACCACGACCACGACGCTGTCGAGGAGGCGGGGTCTGATCATCATAAGACCTGTAGTTTAAATATATTAAATTAGATATAATATCAGGAAAAATAGTTATATTATCAGAAAACATTATAATTTGTTAGTATACATGATTTTTAATATAGAAAAAGGTTTATTAAAAAATTTTATATTTTTCAAAAAAATTTAAAATTTTTCAAAAAATGTTTGAATATTTATAAAAATAGTTTTAATATCAGAAAAAAACGTTTTAGAAACTTGAAAAACGTTTTTAAAAATATTAAAAACCTTTTTTAAAATCATATACACGTTTTAAAAAATCAAAAAATGGTTTAATACTTATAAAAATAATTTTAATATCAGAAAAAACGTTTTAGAAACTTGAAAAACGTTTTTAAAAATATTAAAAACCTTTTTTAAAATCATATACACGTTTTAAAAAATCAAAAAATGGTTTAATACTTATAAAAATAATTTTAATATCAGAAAAAACGTTTTAGAAACTTGATAAACGTTTTTAAAAATACTAAAAACCTTTTTTAAAATCATATACACGTTTTTAAAAATCAAAAAATGTTTTAATACTTATAAAAAGTAGTTTATATGAAAAAATAGTTTTTATATCAGAAAAATGATTTATAAAATAGTAAAAACCTTTTAAAAATAATTGAAAAACGTTATTTAAAATCAGAAAACGTTTTAAAAAATCAAAAAACGTTTTTAAAAATCAAAAAAAGTTTTTAAAAATCAAAACCGTTTTAAAAAATCGAAAAACGTTTTTAAAACTACAAATAATTCCATAGAAAACTAAAACAAGAACTTAAAATCCGAAATTCAATCCTAACAACCTAAAATCCCAAACTATCCTTCTAACAACCTAAAATCCGGAATACTAATCTCACAAAAGGTTAGAAACAGGAAAATATGAAGTTTTGTTGATTCTTACATGATTATTGAAGTGCAGTAGAGATTCCGACGGCGAGATGAGAGAGAACCGGCGGCGCAATCCAAATTTCCGGCGAGATAAGAGAGAGAGGATCGAGAGGAGAGAGAGGATCGAGAGGAGAGAGAGAGGATCGAGAGTTTTTGTTCAAGCGGCAGAGAAGAAGAAGAAGGAAGTTAGGTATTATATTTAATCATTCCGACGGATCCGGTTCGTCGGAATTCCGTCGGAAATATTAAATATAATACCTAACACGCGGTTCTCGAATTAATTCAAGGTTTTGGTTTTCCCAGTAAGGACTTTCCGACGGAAATGTCTTTCCTCGGTATTTCCTCGGAAATTTCCGAGGAAATACCGAGAAAACATGGTTTAGGGTTTCAAATTCCTATTTTTTCGGTATTTCATTTTTAGTACAAATCCAATTCATACCATTGAGGATATTTTGTGTAGATGATTATAAACCATGAAATAAAAAAATTTCAAAAATAATTGTAAGTAATTCCTTTCACGTTTGTTAAAGCGTATAAGTATTTATCTTATGTTGTGTGATTTTTGTTCGACCAATCGTAAAAGTGTTTGTTATTGTGTAAAACATTGAGGTTTGACTTCATAATCTGGTTAAGAAACTCAATAAAGGTTATATATGTGTTATTCGATCCGTCAAAACGTCGATATCGGTTAAAAACCCCATATCCTCGGAATTCCGTCGGAAATTTCGAGAAAATTTCCGAAATCAGCAGTTTCCTCGGAAGTTCCTCGGAAATTTCCGACGAAATTCCGTGGAAAATCATTATTAATCAAATCCCTAAATCGAGTATTTGATTTCCGAGGAAATTCCGAGGAAACCCTAAGGGGGGCTTATTGGATTAAGGAATTGAGAGAATTTGAATATATGTAAATCCAAGGAGAATTTAAGAAATCTGGGATTTGAATTGAGATTTGATTAATAATCCAAGAGAATTTCAAAAAAATCTGGGATTTGACTTTTTCGAAACTAAAATTTAATAACAATTAATTAAAAATGATTATAAATCCGAAAATTTATTTGATTTATATCTCTTATTCATATAAAATGATATATAATATATTTTGTCAAATTGTGTATTCTATAAAATGAAAAAATAATATTGAAAATTTCAATTAATGTTTTTTTTCTCATTTTAAAAAGTTTTGATTTACTTTTTTCTTAAATTGAAACAAAAAGTTTTAAAAAAATCTTCAAATACCACCATAAGAGGTGGTATTTGTATTCATAAAATTTTAACTATAAATTGTCTTTCAATTCCCTTCAAATCCTATCTGATAGAATTCATTAATGAAATTCCAAATTTCCAATAAGCTGGAATTTTAAAAGAATTGTACAAATGATTAATCCAATAAGCTGAGATTTTAAAGAAATGTTACAAATGTTAAATCCAATAAGAGAGGATTTATGAAGAAAATGAATTCCTTTCAATTCATTGATTCAATAAGCCCCCCTAAATTCCCTCGGAAATTCGTCGGAATTTCTTGTTAAAAAAAAAAAAATCTACTCTGATTCGGAGTCATCGTCACCAGATGAATCAGAATCTGGATCTTGGTGAAACTCTCCAATAACGGGTTCATCTTCTGCGTAAACGACGGCGTCCTCTGCGAAGTCGGTCAAATCGACTACAAGGCCACCTTCCGCTACATCTTCTGCTGCACTTAAGTTGCCGGATGTAATTGGTTGCAGTGGGTCTTCCAGCTCTGAAGTTCCCTGAACTCGGCCTCTCGGGTTGACTCTTGTAACCGTAACCCATGGATCATCTCTGTTCCTTACCCGTGGGTACTTGATATAAGAAACCTGTAACATTTAAAAAAATATTAGTAAAAGTATGAATTATGATCAATCATTCTGAATTCGTACAACATTAACTTACCTGATCGGCCTGAGAAGCAAGAATGAAAGGATCATAATATTACAGCTTTCGCCTCGAATGTACTGATGTAACACCAAATGCATCTGTTCTCACACCTCGATCTGGAGTGTTGTCGTGCCAATCACAATAGAAAACAGTACAGCGCAATCCAATCAAGCCCAAATACTTGATTTCCAAAATCTCATGTATGTGTCTGTAGTATACATCATCTCCTGATGCAGAACAAACGCCAGCATCATAGGTTGTACGCGAATGTCTCCTCTTTTCAGTTGCGAATGCATATCCTCGAGTACAGAATCTCGGATATGACTATACGACACAGTTTGGGGCAACCACCATCTCGCGTATCCAATCGTCAAAATTTTCACCTCTGGCCAAACCAGCAGACATCATTAATAGCACATATGTAGGTTATATCAATAAATATGAATTAGTATAAATATATGGTAAATGTAATTTTCATTTGTTTAAGGCACTCACATAGGTAAACATCCATCCAGCAAATTCTCTCTGCTTCATTTCTTCTAGTTCCGCCTCTGTGGCGTATCTATATTCGAACCGCTTTGCTGCCATGAAAATCCTGTACATATGATGACAATAATATAATTAATTAGATTTAAATGTCAATTTGTTAAAATAGAATTTTGTAAGATAATAAACTTACCTCTCATATGGAAGAACGTCTTCGCAGTTGGTGAGCAAATATGTCTGCAAATGACTTCGCTCGTGCTCAGTAAGTCGACGGTCCTTTGGTTTTCCGCTAAGTCGTCCAACATCTGTGAAAATGTCTGGAACCTGAACATGATATGTTGCCCGTTCGCCTTTATCATCATGCGACCAGATCTTCTGTTTTTGGTCTGAACTTCTGCTGGAAAGTAGTGCTCCGCAAAGTTTGAAATTTCTTCATTGATCATCTGTGCGACTATAGAACCTTCCACCCTACTTAAATTTTTCACCTTCTTCTTCAAATGGAACATATACCGCTCATACAGGTACATCCATCTATACTGCACAAGACCACCAAGTTCCAATTCTCTTGCAAGGTGAATAGCAAGATGCTCCATAACATCAAAAAATGAGGGAGGAAATATCTTCTCAAAGTTGCACTGAATCACGGCTATGTTAGTCTTCAAATTTGTAATACCTTCAAGAGTCACTGATCTGCTGCATAAATCGCGGAAGAAAGCACTTATCCCTGCAACAGCCTCATGAACTTTTCGTGGTAATAGTTCCTTGAAGGCAAACGGAAGGAGGCGCTGCATCATCACATGGCAATCGTGACTTTTCAAGCCAATAAACTTTCCTTCCTTTCTGTCGATACAGTTTCACAAATTAGATGCGTAACCATCTGGAAACTCCACATCGTTTGAAATCCAATCAAAGAACGCATTTTTCCCCTCTGCATCAAGTCGATATATAGGAAAAGGAGCCCTACCATTCTCATCAACATGAAGTTCTGGACGAGCACATATATCGACTAAATCCAGTATTGACTTCAAATTATCCTTTGTTTTACCTTTAACGTTAAGGATCGTGTTCATGAGATTGTCAAAAAAGTTCTTCTCAATATGCATGACTAGGGCTGGGCGTTCGGGTAGCCGGTCCCATTCGGTTCGGGTAATTCGGGTTTTCGGGTTTTCGGGTTTAGGCTTAGAGGTCCCATTCGGTTATTACAAAAAATCGGGTCGGGTTCGGTTCGGGTTATGCCGGGTTCGGGTCGATTCGGTTCTGGTTCGGTTCGGGTTCGGTTATTTTTTAATAATAGAGCGAAAATCTTGAGTATATAACATAATTTGGGAGATTATAGATCAAAATTTGTGATGATCTGATATTTCTAGTATCTAAAATCCTTGAAGATCAAAGATCCAAAACTATCGTTTTGGAAAAAAAAAATTTTGGAGGAGAAAATCTTAAGTCCCGTATATACACTCAAGAAAGTTTCTGCAGAGTCCTCCTTACTCAATAACTTCGGTTAACCCCTTTAGGTATCGGGTTCGGTTCGGATAAACCCGAAACCCATTGGATCTGGCTCATAAGTACCATTCGGTTATTTCACTATAACCCATACTCGTACCGAACCGATTTTTCCGGGTCGGGACCGGGTTCGGGTTTCGGGTTCGGGAAATTTGCCCAGCCCTATGCATGACATCTAAATTATGTCTTAGGAGATGATCCTCCCAGTATATCAAATCAAAGAAAATACTTTTCTTGTGCCAGTTATGTAGTTCTCCAACAGCATCTACAGGAAAATGCTCATGTCCACCGACGTCTGGCGTCCTTTCTGCACCAAAATCTCTTAGTTGTGTCTTCAAAACTTTCCCACTAACTTCCTCAGGTGGACCATCAAACACCTGTTTGTTTTTCCTAAAGAAATTCTTACTCCGACGTTATGGATGATCATGTGGTAGGAATCGTCTGTGACAGTCAAACCAACACGTTTTTCTTCCGTTCTTTAGTTGGAAAGCATCTGTGTCATCTTGACAATATAGACATGATAGCCTCTCATGCGTTGTCCATCCAGATAACATACCATATGCTGGAAAATCACTTATTGTCCACATTAGTACTGCCCGCATTTTAAAGTTTTCTTTACACGAAATGTCGTATGTTTCAGCACCTTCAGCCCATAGTTGTTGCAACTCATATATTAGTGGCTGAAGAAACACATCAAGTGATCTCATAGGATGCTCTGGTCCGGGAACGAGAATGGAGAGAAACAAAAACTCTCGTCGCAAGCACAAGTTTGGGGGTAAGTTATATGGTGTAACAATGACTGGCCATAGAGAATATTGTCTTTCACTCTTCCCATACGGGCTGAAACCATCGGTACATAATCCAATGTAGACATTTCTTCTCTCATATGCAAAGTCGGGATACTTTGATTGGAAATGCTTCCACGCTTTTGCATCTGAAGGATGTCTAATCTCACCATCTGTTGAGTGCTCCGCATGCCATCTCATTCGTTGCGCTGTCCGTTTCGAAAGATACAACCTCTGCAACCTTTCCTTCAAAGGCAAATACCACATCCTTTTATATGGCACTCTAACTCTTCCACTCGTATCTTTGTAACGAGGCTTCCCACAAAATTTGCATGTAATCCGCTGGTCATCCGCCCTCCAATATATCATGCAGTTATCGCTGCATACATCTATTACTTCATACGGTAAACTAACACCAGATACGAGTTTCTGAACCTCGTAGTATGAACCTGGAGCTACATTATCCTCAGGTAGAATACCTTTTACAAATTCAGCTATCGCATCCACACAGTCTTCAGCCAAGTTATAATCTGTTTTAATGGACATCAGTCTTGTAGCATATGATAAAGCTAAATGACCAGCATTCAACATATCATAAAATCTCATAGCTTCTGCATTGGGTAAATCTTCCCCTCTAAAATGATCATTTACCATCTGCTCAATACCTACACCATAATCTAAATCCGTTCTAATTGGTTCTTCTAATCTAACCGCCGGCCGAGGTTCGCTAGTACTACCAGGTTCATATCCTGTTTCCCCGTGATGATACCAAATTTTGTAACTTCGTGTAAACCCATTTAAAAAAAATATGTGTCCAAACATCCAACTCTTTAATAACCTTTCTATTTTTACAATTAGAGCAAGGACATCTTAACTTACCTGTTTCGACTTCCGGTTGTCGTTTAACTAACCCCATGAATTCCTTTAGACCTCGTTCGTATTCTTTCGTAAGCAATTTCGTGTTCGGATCCAAATGAGGTTGATCCATCCAAGATCGATAATAATTTGAAGAAGACATTTTTTTTTAAAGCAAAATCGTGTGTAAAGATAGTGGGAGGAAAGAAGAAGAAATGGAGTGAATGAAGAGGAAGAGGGGTGGGTGTATTTATAGATGAAATCCTGCTGACATACTGAGGAAATTCCGAGGAAAAACAACTCTTCCTCGGTATTTCATCGGAATTCTTGAAATCGCACAACGGCTCTCCCAACGGGTCTCTAACGGCTCCAACATACTGAGGAAATTCCGAGGAAAAACCACCCTTCCTCGCTATTTCCTCGGAATTCTTGAAATCGCCCAACGGCTCTCCCAACGGGTCTCTAACGGCTCCAAACTTTCCTCGGTATCTTACAAATATCCGTCGGTTATTTCCGACGGACCCTGTTTCCTCGGAAAATTCCGAGGAAACATGTTGTCCTCGGAATTTTCCGACGAAATTCCGAGGAACTCCCTCTTCTCGGAGTTTCCTCGGTTTTTCGTCAGAAATTTCCGAGGAAATCATTTTCCCTCGGAATATCCCTCGGAATTTCAACGTTTTCTTGTAGTGCTTGTAAAATATCAAAATGTAACATTTATAAAATGTCTTACATCAGAAATACAGGGTGAAGTCCTCTTGTTTTTAAAATGGAGAAATATAATAAGGTTTCAAAATTTTAGATACATTTGTGTATTGGTGATAGGATATATTGTTAGTGGGTTGAGAATTAGGGCTTCAAGATTTGATAAATAAGCTAACAAATCAAAGATAAATTTTTTAGGCTAAATTCTTTTCGAACTTTGGTGTTTAACGTGTTCAAACCACTTCACTCCAGGCATTTAAAGATTATGGAGAGAGATTTTAATCTCGATTCTGCTTCATTTCATTTTAGAAACAATACTATAATCAGATTGCAAAAAAAAATGAAATAGAGTCAGATTAAGATCTTTCTCCTTAATTTTTTTAATGTCTGGAGTATACTGGTTTAAACATATTCAAGAATCCCAAGATGCAATTGATTATATCTTCAGTCTTATAGTATTTGAGAACTGAAACCTGTCAAAAATATAATTATGTCATACTCTCGCGGACACAACCAAACAAAAAAAAAAGTAGGAAATTATGGATTTGATTTTGTTGATGATGTGTGTTTACTGTTTATAATGAAATGAGAATAGCTGGTTTTACAACCCATAAAATTACCAACGTATGATCATAAATAGGAGAATATAATTGATTATCATAATAACTTTTTGGATATGAATTAAATTCTTATGTTACAAATTCAAACATAATTGACTTTCACAGCCACTTGATTCACCTAACCAAAACCAAATTTTATAAAAAGATAAATGCATATTTATAGAAATAAAGATATATTTAAATTATATATATTGTATAATATTTATATTAAAAATTATATATAATTATATAATTAAAAAGATTATTTATGAATAAACCCGCAACATAGAATATGTTAATCCGCACTTGTTCCAATGTATCCAAATTCTAATCCGTATAAACATATAATTTATGAATTTAAAATTGAATAATACGGAGCTAATGGGTTGGAACCTATAGTGTGATTTTTGAACCAAATTTCTATCAGTATGTCTGCTAGCTTATCCGTTTGGTACTCGATAATTCCACATTTTGTTTAACAGTGAGCTTCAATATAAGCTTTAATGAAAGCCCATGGCTAGATTTTGATCGTAATTTCGGCTGTCATTGCTTTCTAAATTTCAATCTCCTTAGATTACGTATAATGCATTTGTTGAAATAATAATTCAACTGTTGAATCACTGCAATGGATGTGTTGAAAAAAATAAATTATGTGGATTTATCAGTGTTGAAATTATTCAACATGTTGAAAAACAAAAGTTTGAGCCAATGAGCGCCACATGTCAATCATCTAATGAGTATGTGTTTTTCAAGCGCGCGTGAATCAACTGAACTCGTATACCATTGTTTTCTGAAAAAGGAAGAAGAAAATACTAAGATAGTGACACATGTTTTAATATGATTAGTGATTGAGATTTTGAAGATTTTTATTTCATCTTATCTATTTAAGATCAATTATTATATAGCAATTTAAAAAAAATTATATAAAAATTTATCATTTTTTAGTTTCTATAAATAGAAATTTGATTCATTTCATTCGGACAATCGGACACATAAAAAAACACACCATTTCTACCATATTTTTGTAATTCTTGTCCACAAACTCTTGTTTGTTTCTTTAAATATTTTTTTATGAAATGGATTCTGAAAATAATCATATCCAAATTTCTACTAATTACTCTTTTCTCTACTAATTACTTAATTTTATCAGCAATTGTTAATATGCAAACACAAAAATAAAAGTATATAAAAATAAGAATATGGAATAAAAATTGTGGGATAGATTGTTGAATTTTATTAATCAAAAACATTGTAGTTGTTAAGAATTTAAGTGATTGTTTGAATTATTAGGTGAATGAAAGAAAAAATGATGCGGATGTTGAAAAAAAAATTGTTGAATAAGCTGTGTATTGCTAGTTTTATTATGATTTTTCATTACTTAATTTTATCAGCAATTGTTAATATGCAAACACAAAAATAAAAGTATATAAAAATAAGAATATGGAATAAAAATTGTGGGATAGATTGTTGAATTTTATTAATCAAAAACATTGTAGTGGTTAAGAATTTAAGTGAGTGTTTGAATTATTAGGTGGATGAAAGAAAAAAATGATGCGGATGTTGAAAAAAAATTGTTGAATAAGCTGTGTATTGCTAGTTTTATTATGATTTTTCTAACCTGTAAGAAAAGAAAATCCTAGGTAGATAATACTATTGCTGATTATGTGGCAAAATCAGCTTTATATCAACTTTCAAACTCTCCCTCTCTCGGATTGAGTAGACTCTTCTTATCCTTTCTCTAATATAACGTTGGTTTGATAAAAAAAGAAAAAAAAAATCCAAAAATGGGTTCGACTGCAGAATGCTGAGTTGGCATCTACGTGGCAGTTGTTGAGAGATGACAGTGCACGCAACCGCTTAATCAAGTTTCAGCCTCTCGCGAATATTCTTTCAGCAAAACCAAACCTTCAATTCGATTTCCCAGCTGTCACTCTTTTTAGTTTTTTTTCTTTCTTTTCAAACGACCTTTTTTGTTTTGTTTCTTCTTCTTCTTCTTCTCCCGATTTGGTTCCTTCTTCTCCTGTCAAAATCTTCATTCCTTTGCCAGTTTTTCTTTGATTCTTTTAAGGTTATCGAAGTTTGTTCGTCCGTTCTCGGTATGACTGGATTCTAAATTTTCTCCGTAGGGTTTTGTTAAATTTTCATGAGAATTTTATCACCGGAACTCGAGTTTGATTCGAAATCAGACTTCTTTGTTGACTCTGACTACTGATTTTAGGTTTCTGTCTCGTTAGTCCAGTTTTTGATGTTTATGATCTTTTAATGATTTTGATCAGATGGAAGATACAGAGTCACGTTTAGGAACTCCGGCGGTTAATGCAACCTACCCTGATTTATTGAAGAACACACCTTCGAACATCGCCAGATTAGAAGATGTAATTGAGCAATGCCATGGCAGACAGAAGTATCTTGCTCAGACCAGAAGTCCATCAGATGGGAGTGATGTTCGGTGGTACTTCTGTAAGGTTCCTTTGGCTGAAAACGGTGAGTTTTTCATTTGCTTGTTCCACCTTCCAATGTCTATGTAATTTGGGGAAAAATCAAAACATAGAGAAGAAAGGGAAAAACAAAATAAAGAGACTGATGCATTATCCTTTTTTAAGTTTTTGTATATTCAAATTCTGATGGAATGTTTATATTTTCTCTTTTTCTCTTTTCCTGCAGAATTAGCTGCTTCAGTACCACGCACTGACGTAGTAGGAAAGAGTGAGTATTTCCGTTTTGGTATGAGGGATTCTCTTGCAATTGAGGCATCTTTCCTGCAGGTTCTTCTCCTTATTCTTGTTTATCATTACACGTTCTTGAATCTAGGCTGTTTGGTACAAGACTTGAATGAAACTGTAATGCGTAACAATTTTTGTTTCTCCTACTGGGAAATCTGTGCAATAGAGAGAGGATGAGTTGCTGTCATTCTGGTGGAAAGAGTATGCAGAATGCAGTGAAGGCCCTATACCACAAGCTAAAACCAAAAAGAAATCGAATAAGCAGTCAATTGAAACTCCTCCAGAAGCTTCCGTGTCCTCCAGCCTATATGATGCTGAAGAGGAGAGAGTTGGTGTACCTGTTAAGGGTGGGCTGTATGAGGTATCACCGTTCCTTTTGTAGAGATTCTTAGAGTGTTTTTAGTTGAACCATAGGAGTCCTTATAGTTGAATCATTGTTTCTGACCAAGGAACCGGAATGCTGCAGGTGGACTTGGTGAGGAGGCATTGTTTTCCCGTGTACTGGAATGGAGATAACCGGCGTGTGCTTAGAGGCCATTGGTTTGCTCGTAAAGGTGGACTAGACTGGCTTCCAATTCCAGAAACTGTTGCTGAACAGTTGGAGGTTGCGTATCGTAACAAGGTTAGATATCTTTCTGGTGAATACATTTCGATTTCGTGCCCCCAGTTCGCTACTGGAAACAGTTTGATGCTTTTTCTTTTTGTTGAGAATTCTTGAAAGGTGTTGATGATAAGATAATAGTACCGATTTGGTTTTGACTTTTTGCACGCAGGTTTGGCGCAGAAGAAGTTTTCAACCCTCTGGGCTTTTTGCAGCTCGTGTCGATTTGCAGGGTTCCAGTTTGGTATGTGTTTGAGTTCATGGGTTAAAATATTGTAATCTTCTGTTCAGCTGAATTGCATAGATAATATTATCCTAAGTTGTTATTTGTTAATGTAGGGACTTCATGCTCTCTTCACCGGG